>PVKB01000451.1:0-743583 GCA_004027205.1 Ctenodactylus gundi
GGGGGGGGGGGTCTCAGCCGAGGGGAAGACGGGCCTAGCCCCTCACTCCTCAGAGTCACGCTGTCATACAGACAAGAGCCCTGGAGGCAGCAGAGGTTAAAGGTCTGTCAGACTCCCACGGACGAGGCTGAGCCAGGACTGGAGGAGGACCCTGGCCCACGCCCAGTACCCACACAACACAGTCGGTTCTAGGAAGGCCCGGCAGGCAGCAGGGCAGGGGAGACGGGGCCTTAGGACAAGGGCCAGGACGGGGAGGGCAGGCTTACGAGGCTGGGAACAGCTTTAAAAAAAAAAAAAAAGTCATGTTAAGACAATACGGGGGAGGGATGTGTCAGTCGGAGCGAGCCCAGAGCCTGGCACGCGTGGAGGTCGCCCCCAATGCCATTCGGAGCCGTGGTCCCCCTGCTCTCCCTGTCTGCCCTGCCCACTTTTCCAGTTGCCCCTGACATTTGTGGGGGCAGCCGTTGGTCTACACAGCACTAAGTACGTCCCTTTGGGGTTCTGCAGATGGGCGGTTCGCGTCAGGTTCCTATCAAGAGAGGAGGCGCCGGGTGCGGGCGCTGCCCGGGATCTGGAGGCCGCCCCGACCTCCGCTCTGACCTCGCGGCCTGGGGCGCCTGCCCGGGACAGACCTCGGGCTCTTGGGGACGCACCCGGCTCTCCTTGTAGTCCCAGCCCTGGCGTCTAGGTGGCACCAAAACCTCGCACCGATCCCTCCCGGTGGGAAGCCGCGCACACCTGCGGACAGTCGTCCACCCTCGACTCCGCGAGTCCGCTTGGCGCGGCGTTGCGTGCGGCTTTCGGGGTCAAGTTCCCGCACCTACAGCTCGGACGCAGCTCACCGCGGGCGCGCGGGTGCCACTTGCTCTCCGGGCGGTTCGGCCATCATCCCTCCCCGGGCTCCACCGGCGAGGGGGAGACTGGTCAGCCAAGTCCCAGGGGCAGCTCAGGGCGAGGCCTGCACGTTCTCGCAAATGCCGTCATGTCGTTTTAGCAAAAAGACAATAACGTGAAATTCATTTTCTTTAAATGTTTTTAAATTAGCAAAGCACGTGCGCGTGGTTGAAAACAAAGAGCTCCTTAAGTCAATGCAGATACCGTCGTGGCTCGTCCCGGGCCCGACGCCTCGGGCACGGGCGTGGCGCAGGTGTCGGCTGCTCCGTCCGCCCGGAAAGGATGCACCGCGCGCCGCGGCGGCCCGGGTCGCTCCGGCCGGGCCAGGGCTGCCGCAGCCTAGGGGAGGAAGGCAGCTGGCCTCGGTGTGGCGACGCCGCCCGGGCCGACGCGAGCGGAAGCCGCAGCCGGCTCGGGGCAGCCTCGGGGAGGGGGTCGCGCCCTTCGCCCCGCCGCGCCCCGCGGGTCCCCTGGCTGCCGGGGCGTCGCCGCCGCGCCCGCCCCTCCCCCGCCGGAGCGCGCCCGCCGCAGGCGCGGTGGGGCCTGAAGTTTACTCGCCTCAAAGTGACGCAAAATTTCTTGCCGAGCTCTTTGGCCGCGGCTATCTAGAGATCAGACCATGTGCAGGTACAAATAGAGCCGCGCGGGCGCCGCTGCGCACACGGGGACCGCCCGGCCCGAGGGCGCCAGGGTCGCGCCGCCCGCAGGTGGGTCCGCTCCGCCGCCCGCCCCGGCCCCCGCTTCCCGGGGGGCGGCCGGCGCCCGCGGGCCTAGCCGAGACCCCGGTGGGCAGCGGAGAGGGGGGCGGGCGGGAGGCGGCGCCCGGCGCTTTGTCCGCGGCGCGCGGGGCGCGAGCGCGGAGGAGACCGGGCTGAGGGTGTCTCCCGCGCGGCTTCGCGCGTGGGGAAAAGTTGGTTGGGCGTCCGCCGCGGCGCTTTCCTTTGAGGCCGTCGCGTGCAGGTGGCTTCGGGCAGAGGCGGCTGTGCGGGGCGAGGTCTGGGTGACACGCCCGCATATCTGGAGAGACCTTTGAGTGACACCGAGTGGCCGAGGCTCCGCGCGCGTGGATTAGGCAGAACGGATGCCGGCCATTCAGAATGTAGGGGAAACTCTAGCGGGCAACTGCGCGCGGCCCAAGCGGGCAAGCCGCAGCCGCTCGGAAAATGCACACACGCGATGTGCTTTGAAAAAGCTCCCCGAGACAGGCGGCGGGCTCGCTTCTGGATGTTGAGTAGTCAGTTCCTTTGGCGCTTGGAGGTTCCCAAGATTGGAGAAGGGGAGACTAAGAGTCGGACGCTGCCAAAGCTTGCTTGTATGTATTTTTATGATCAATTTTGCTCAGAAAAGTGAACCAGGTCAATGGATTATTTATGAGCCTGCTAGCTCGCATCATGGTAAGATGAGATCAAATATTTAATGTGTTTTGCCTTCAGTTACATGGGAAAATGTCTAAGATGGCAACATTGGGATTTGTGTGTCTAAAAGGGAGAAGAGCTAAGGGCAACATTGGTGTCTGAGTATGTAGAAACGGGAGGAAACGCACCGCTTTGACTCGGTCCCGTTACTTGCCTTAGTGTGGAGCTGCTGGTGCTGAAAGGTTCTGGCTTTCCTGCCGTGGACACTGGGGTGTGAGTGTGTGACTGTTTCAGCATGGGTGAGGGGCCAGATCTTATGGAGCTTGTGGGAATTTATTATTATTATCTTGGTACTGGGCTTTGCACTCAAGGCCTCACACGTGCTAACCGTGCTCCATTACTGAGGACTCCAAAAAGAAATGGGTTGGAGACTCCAGCAGGGGATCCGGTCCCAGAGTCTGGGAATGTAGCTCAGGGTGAAGGACCTGAGTCCAATCCCAAGTATCAGAGTAAAATGAAGTAAACCAAATAATGGATTTGAGTATCTGAGCTGGTAGTTACCTGTGTGGAACGCCCTAGATGGGTTACCAGAGTGTCGTAGGAACTTCCGATTCATTGTGAAGTAGAAAAAAAAAAAAAACCTATGCCTCAAATGGCTCATTTAATCAGGCGGGAGGCCTGCCTTTGCACTGCCCGTGAACAAGAGCAGTTTGAAGCTGGTTTATGGTGAATCCAAAGTCCCCGTGACACGGTGGTATCTGGCCCAGGGCATTTCAGAGAGGTAACCACCAGCCTAGGTATTCACACTGAAGCGTTAAGGGGATCAACAAGAATTCAGAACCTGTTTTAGGGATTAGAGTCATCTGAGCACTTTCGTGGAAAGTGGAGAGGCATGTCCAAGGCGTGTCGCAAGTGGGCGGGTGGCTGTGGAATGAGGGTGCGTGGCTGGTGAGGGATTAGGAGTGCGGGTGCGGCGCTCTCTCCAGCTGACTTGCAAGACACCCTGGATGTCCCCAGCAACCTGCAGCCCACGTGAAGGCTGCTGGTAGTGGCTCCCAGGTTCCCTGGCCTTCATACTTTTGATTGGTGTAATTTGAGAACACAGCAGGCGGGGCTAACTAGAGAAGCTGTGTTTTATTTTGGCTTGTGCCATCAACAGGATATGGCCATGACTTGACTCCTTTCCTAAGGATGCCTGGGTCGGAAAGGGGGAGGGGGAAGGGTGCAGTCATTCTTGTTGGCTGCTGTAGTTGAGAAGGCAACTCAGGCCTTAGTTACTCCGGGTAGCACGTTCGTTCGCTCCTCTGGGTCTTAGGTGCCCTGGATCCAGATGAGTGGGGAACAGGGAGGCCTGCGTAGCGTGGTGTGTAAGGCCCCTGCAAGTCATTCTGCAACTGTGGCCCTAACCTCTCTGCTTTAAGAGAATACAGCTGCTATGAAGGGGCGAAAGTGCCTAAGGGCTTGGACGCTGCCCTTTCCTGGATGATGGGTGATCGCGGTCTTCTTGGAGGTGTGGGGAGAACAGTCTCCTGGGGTTTCACGTGGAGACTTTACACGCTCTTACACGCGTGACTTGAATCTCGTGCCTCAACCATGCCCAACCAAAGAGCGCTGGGCTCTTGGCTCCCCAGCGCCATCTGTAGGAGCCCAAGGGCAGCGTGGTGCTAGAGGAAAGGCCTCTAGGCACAGGATTTGGGCTGGATTCCTTCCTCTGTTCCCTTAGTTACTGCTGATTGATCACGTTTGTCTGGGACTGGCATCGTTTGTGGCGCAGGCTGGGTCTGGGCATCTTGATAAAAGTGCTCTTTTATCTCACATTGAGACAAAAGGTAGGCTTCCTAAGGAAACAGCACCCTGCCGAAAGAGAATTGACATGTTTCTAGGAGATACCCAGGTGGGAAATAGATAGAATATCCTCTAAAAGATGTCTAGAATAACTGATCTTCCCTGAGCAGAGGGCACTTGCATCTCTAGGGTAAGTGTGAGACACCCCCAGGGGCCAGCGTGGCCTCCTGATTTCTAGATGGGTCTAGGACTTCGCATTGACTTTGACCCACACTTTGGAGCGTGGAGGGGTCAGCAGTGTCTCTGCCGGGGACTCCCTCCAGCCTGACCATTTCTGGATGCTCATTTACTGACTGTTAACGACGCGATTTTCAGCCAAGTGTGTTTGCCTAGCTTGTGTCTACCAAGGTGGCAAAAGAGTAGAGATGAGGCCGTGAAGGGCACCAGACTGCCTTGCTGCGTATGCTTGTCCTTCGGCCACCCTGGATCCTGGAAGCTGTGCCCTAGCTTCCCCCCTCACACTGGGACAGGGGATTAGTTAAGCCACAGGCTTTTAAACTACATGACTGGATGGATTTCCTTTGACCTCAGAACCTCCTGAATGGCAAAACCGAAGATGTACCCAAGGGCACCCAGGCACTGGCGAGTGACAGATGGGGAGGGAATTTCTCCTGGGATCCTGAGGTCCAGTTCTTCATGTCGTTATTCAAAGTAGGAAAGACATGTTATTATTGAAGGTAGGTGAGAGAGGGGTTGTGACAGGCCAGGCAGTGACGTGGGAGAACACTTCTCAGCCTGCTTGTGAAGGAGCCAGCTGGGTGCTCTGGGAACACTGGGAGCCCGAAGCCAGCAGTGTGGGCAGCAGGAGGGAGGGCCACACAGCTGGCCTGTCCTGATTAGTGTTTTTGTGTGGTCTTTTGAGAGCTATTCAAGGAAAAAAAAAATTATTTCCTTTATTATTGGTATCTGAATAAAATAAGGTAAACTGATTCTTCTTTTACTTCTGACCAAGGGGCCTAGAATTAAGAGTCGGAGCCCCGGAGGTAGAGATGTTGGCGTGTTCGCTCCCTGCTTGCCCATGGCTCTCAGGATAGCACCCGTGTATCCTGGACTCAATTCAGTTTGTTTCTCTCTCCCAGCTAGTAGTGGGCATGGTGTCTTTAAAACACTAATTTGAGTAGCTGGTTGTTTCCCAGTTAAAAGGAAGGAGCGAGGTACGGACTGGGCTGGGAGTGCTAGAGGGGAAGGGAGATAAGCTATTTTGGGCTGACTGGAGATTTCCCAGTGCAGGTGTCATGGCTGTCAATTATGTTTCTTCGACCATTTTTGTTTAAGAAATTTCAAGTGAAAAGTCGGAGGAATCATGCAATTTCACCAAGTATTAACGTTTTACCATATTTGTGTAGGAGGTTGTACTCTCAGTTATACACATCTAGTTTGGATATGTAACATACAATTTGATACACTTATAAGATCATTAGTATAATGACTATACAATTTATCTGTCTGTATATTGTTGTTGTTATTGAACCTTTGAGAGATTAGTCAGCCAGATCCTTTACACATGAACACTTCAACAGATGTTCTCCTAAAAAAAAGAACTTTGTCCTACACGGGCAGCCCATTATGACACTGGGGAACACACACTGCTGCTATGGGATATACAGCTCATATCCAAATGTCCCTCTGCAGTGATGTCCTTGGAGCTGATGTGGTGATTTTTTGCAGTTGTCAACTTCTGGACATTAGCAGTGCCTCTTGTCCTCGTCTGAGTGCCCTGCAGAGAGGAGGCCGATGCAGTAGAATGATGAACTGCAGAGGTTTGCATAAATGCCTACTACAGATTTCTGTCTCAGTGATACTAGGAATTAAAACTGAGGCACACAGCACAAATTTATAGGCAAAGGCCTTAATTGGGAAAGAAGAAAAAGATATGAAAGGACTTTCAGCTTAAGCAAAAGAGCCAAAGGGGACCTAGGCCAGGTGGTGCGTACCTGCACACCCAGCTTTCAGGAAGGCTGAGGCAGGAAGATTGAAAAATCAAGCAACTTGCCTGGCAAGATGCCTGGGCAACTCGGTGACTTAGTGAAACCATGGCTCAAAGTTAAAAAAAAGGCTAGGGATATAGCTCAGTGCAAAGGTCCTGCACTCAATCTCAAAGGAAGAAGGAAGAAAGAAAGAAAAGAAAGGAAGGAAGGAAACAAAAGAATGGAAAGAAAGGGAAGAAAAGAAAGAGCTAAAGGGGATACACCACTGACAGAGAACATGAGAGCAGCCCTGACAAGGAGGCGGCCAGCTTGGATGTTTCACTGGCTTGCTAGGTTCTGCAAGTTGATAAGTCCTGAGACAGTCCAGTTCTCGTGAGATGACTGGTCCTGCTGGTGGAAGTGACCTCACCAGGGTCATCTCTCTGCGGAGTCTCCGCCGGATCCAAGGTGACGGCAGGTTTAGGGAAATGCCTGAACATGTGCCAGGGGTCTGGAGGGGATATTGTAAAAGGTGGAAGTGGAGTGTCTCTGCAAATGTGGGACTACCTTAGCTGCCCTTATCCTGCTTTCCTCGGTCGTGAAGGGGAAAGAGATAGGGAAAACTAAGGCTAATCAGCTGGTTTTCACACTGATACTCCTCAAGTAAGTGATTAGCATGCCTCATTTAAGGTTACAAAGGAGACAGGTACGGAATGAAGGCAGAGGGGCTACACTTCGCCCATCTGTAGGCCCACGTGGAGAGTCAGTGCTTTTTTTTTTAGCAAAAGCAGCTTTTAAGTTCCTGACTCTCACCCCAGCTGTGCAACAGCTCAGAGTCAAGCTCACCTCAGGCTTTCTTGACCCGAGAGTACAGGCACCACAGCACTCTAATTACGGGACATCTTATGGCAGAAGAGGTGGCCACGTGTCTCCATGGCTCCCCATTCTGAAGGGCTCCCTCCTCCTGCAGCCAGAATTCCCCTCTCCCCACCTGTTCCTCCTCCTCCCTGTTCCACTCCAAGAAGTGGGCCACCTCCCCTTCCCTCTGTCCTTCACCACGCACATGTTAGTATTTGATTCCACTTCAAATTCCTTCCTCCTCTGTTTGCAGCTTGCTCAGCCACACGTAAGTCATCCTCGTGTCGTGATCCCCTGTCTTTGGGACTGGTTTTCTTTTCTCTCCCTCTCCTGGGTCCCTTTGTGTGTCTAATTATGTCCCTTTCACACAGAAGTAGTTTTATACTTCTGTTGAGGAAAAGAAAAAAACTGCTTAAAAATGTTTCTATGTGTTTCATGTTGGTTTCTATGTATCACATAAATTGTGTTATTCACAATAATAAAAAAGTGGTGAGAGAATGTACATCAGCTTGAATATAGCTCAGTGGTAAAGTACTTGCTTAGCATGCGCAAGGCCTAGGTTCAATTCCTAGCGTGAGGGCCAGAGGAAAGAATGAAAGAGAGTCACAGACAGACAGAAACACACATGCAGGCTGCAACACAACACATCCACAGAATCTGTATAAGAATCCCTCTACTTCTTTGTCCTTTTATGCTTAAATTTAGTTTTCCACAAAGAAAGAAGGTTAAAATAAATAAAAAGATGACTTCTGCTCTTTCATTGTCAAGGCCGCCTGCTGTTTGGTAGTACTTCCTGCCGCATCCTAGGCTTTGGTTGTAGATGTTTAGGTTCCTGACATTTATTTCTGTGGGTATTAACCTCATTCCCAGTTCCAAACACCTGACTCACAAATGAGTCTTAGGAGCACAGTCTGTGGACATATGTGGCTGCCAAACCTGTTTCAAGTCAGACAGAGCAGCCTGGGCTCTCCTTTCATTCTAGAAGTGTCAGTCTGTCCTAGTCCCCTATCTATTGAGGTGGCTGCAGCGACAGCCCTCTCCCTGCCCCCCTGCACAGTGGGAGACATTCTTGGGAGGAATGGGAAGTGGGGCAGGCCCCTTGGGATGGGCTTCTGGCCTTACTTCATCCTGGGCGTTTGCCTGGGACAGGCTCTCGGGGCTGAGGCAGACAGCATATATAAGCAACCTTCTAGCACAGAAGCATGTCAGCTGAGGCTTCGCTCACAGGGGACACCAAGCACTTCTGCCTCTGGGGACAAATAGTGATGTACGATAAACAGCGATGTGTCACAAAGGAGGAATCATACAGCATGGAGGGACATCATTTTGGGCTGGGGTGGAAAGAGGAGGCTTCATGGAGGAGGTGACTAGAAGCTTAGGGCAGACCTTGGAGGAGGCAGGGACAAGCAAGGCATGCTGCAGGCCCCACTGGCCCCTGAAAAACCTGGGGTACTTGTTACACACGTGGGCTCCTGGACAACCCACAGATCTTTTGAATTAGAACCTCTGGGAGACCAGCCCTGGGATCTATTGTTTCCAAACTTTCTGGGTGGCACCAGAGAATGACCTGAACCAGTAAGGCCCCGCTAAGGGACACAGGTCACGTATGCCCCAAGTCCTGTGGACCTTGGTTTTCCTGACTGGAATGTGAAGTGGAAGGAAGAGCAGGTAGCCTGTGTAGTAGCACAATGACTGTCAGTTACTGATGTGTTCCACATGCCAGATGCACAGATGTATTTCTCATGCTTGTAATTCCCTGTAGAAATTTTAGCAGTCAGCTTTTAAACAGGAAGAAATGAAGGCTCAGAGAGGCTACGTGATCTACCCAAAGTCACATACCCAGTAAGTGGTGGGTCTAGGATTCCGGTGCAGATCTGCAGGAGGAAGGGGAGCTCAGGATACAGACACACAGAGCTACTCAGGAAGGCGGCTGGTCTGCACTTGGTTAAGCGTGTTCCCTGCAAGAGGGCTGTTCATGCCTGTTTAGGCTAAATCAATTTTTTTTCTTAGGTTTTTGTTAACACCTAAATGATCCATTCTACCTTTGGCCAGCTTCTAGAGTGGATAAAAGGAAAACTTTTGGATATTTATGACATCATCTGTGGACCGTATAAAATTATCGGCTTCAAAAATAACCTGTTATATTTAGTAAAAGAATTAATCACTCATAATGCAATGGCTGAAATTCTTCTCTTTGGTGAAGTCTTGGCTGGAACTGACCAAATGATTTCCCAGGCCAGACACTCCCCCCGTGTTCTAGAGATCCAGACTCCTCATGGACAGCTGGCTCTCTGGATTGTGCCTGCTCTGTGGAGACGCGCAGGGCTCCCTCATCCCTTCTCCAGGCAGGTGAAGTTCTAGACAGACTTTTCCTTTCTCAGGGTCACTGAGGTACAGATGGGCCTGGGTCCTTTATCCTATTCTTTTCCCAAAAATGAAATGGTTTCACTCTGTCCTACAAAGAATCCTTTGAATAAAGCCACAGTAGTGGGGTTCATGCCTACCCACGGTGTCCACAAAATAAGCAGAGTTTATCTACTCTCTTCACTTATGGGCCAGGTCTCTTTATTTCATTTGAAAGGCAAGCTGGGGATCTCTGGCTTTGACTCACGACACCTCACACTGGGACAACTCAGTAGTGCCTCACCGGGAACAAATGTGAGCCACCACTTGACGCCGTGGAGCCTATGAGAAGGAATCAGTAAACTCCAAGGCCAAGTGACAGAACCTGCAACGGCAGCCCAGGAGACTTGGAAGCCACAGCCTGAGTTAGCTCAACCTGCCTTAGCAGGCCAGTACAAATCTCACCCAGGGAGGATGTGTGACAGCGTTTGGAGGAAGCACCGGCCTCTGGCTCTTTGAGCATGGCCTTCTTCCTGCAGTCTGCTGTCCTTTCCAGATTTTGGCCTTGGACTGTAAACTCTGTGAGGGCAGGTGTGTGCCTGTCTTGGTGGCACATGGCGCAGCTCTGCTGAGTTAGTGCTTCTCAGCAGCAGGGGGCGGGGCCCAGTGTTTATTGCTCAGGGAAGCACCTGAGCGCCATAATTCTTGTCATCCTTGGTGGGTGCCTTGGGAACTTTAGACTTTCTCTGCATAGACAGTGCAAATTGCTGCTTGGTTTGATGTCTGCAATTAATCTTATCTTAGCGGTCAACCGCTAATGCTGGGCTTTGTTTTGGTTTTGAAAATGGCAATCAAGTTTCCTGAGAAGCAAACTCACTTTGATGTTTACCCATAAAGTCCAAGTACAACATTTCTATAGTTTTTTTGCTTAGAGTGTGCTGATGGGTGTCTCAGACAGTCGACAATACATTTCCAGAGGGCTGTGTGGTTTTATGACTAATCATTGTAATTAATACTTGTTCAGATACTGGTTTCCCTTGGCTACCGAGACAGTTTGTGGAAAGTGGAGTGAAGATTTGATCAGAAGTTTAAATAGAAACAATGAAACAATCTTTTTTTTTTTAAACTAGGGGTGGGGGTGGAGTGAATTAGCCCAGAGGAACCTGCAGCACATAATCAGTCTTGGGGAGCTTCAGCGTAACTCTGACGGGCACTACTGTGCTTCCCCTCAGGAGTGAGACCTGGGGGGACCTCACGTTGTCATCACACAGCCCATGCACACAGCCTGTCACTTGCTCACCCTGAACAGCACACATTCCAGCACACAACAGTACAAAGGAAGGCTTTGGACCTTTCTCGAGCCATGGTGCAATTTAAAGACTACCTGGAGGAGGTCATGACTGGCATACTAACCTCATTTGCCATCTTCCTACCCAGCAGGATAAAAATATCTTTTAAAAAGGAAGGCTTTCAAGAGAGGGTTTTCAGAAACCACCCTTCTGAGTAGCTCATACGTCTCTATGTTTCAGCCGGCTTACGCTCAACCATTGTTATCTCTGGCCTCAGTAGGAAAAGCCGGAAAGGGCTCTGCAGAGCCGGGAAAGAGTGAAAAGAGTGAGGCTTCGTGGGCAGGGAGGGCCCAGACACAGGCTGTCTGCGCTGGAGCCTCGGGTTGGTAACTGGGAGGAGTTTTCCTCTCACTGGGAGAGGCAGGGATGTGAGGTGAGAAAAGGGACGTGTGCTGCCTCCTGCCTATTTAGTGACTTTGAACAGGTGTAGCTTTTTACGTGGACCCCAGTTTTCATGATCAAGGGCAAGGCAGATTAGGGGAACCCGAGAAATGAGTGCTTTGGAGAGGCAACCTAGTGTCGTGGGGTGCCTGAGGGATGTCCTGAGCAGGTTTATTACTTTTTTTAAATCAAGAAGTACTGGGGAATATTTCAGAAAATCAGACTTTTGTAATGGCTTGGAACAAAAATAGTGAATAGTGCATTGTTCTTCCAGAAGTTGCCAAGAGATCAAGATGTGGTGCCTTGAACACTGGGCCCCTGAGGACCCTGGAAAACACACATTGCTCCCTAATCCTGAAACTCTACACACACACACACACACACACATTTTCCATGAAGAACAGATCTTTTGACTCCCGGGGTAGGAGGTAATGAGTGAGTCATTACACAAGCTGAGTATTTAACTCCCCCTCCCCCAGTGTGTTGCTTCTGAGATCAACTAGGTTTCCAAGTTTAAATGAAAGTGAAGGTATTGAAGGCGTTCCTACAGAAAATCATGAGATGGAGGAAGAGGGAACAAAGGAAGGGGAGTCCAGGTTGCAGGTGGGATTTGCCAGCTGTGTACCATCGGCCCCTACCATGAAACTACTTATCCTTGCCATTTGGACTTGCGGTTTTTCAATGTTGGGTGTGAAAAACATGTCATTTCAGGCTAGGGACATAGCTCGGTGGCTAGAGAGCTTGCCTACCTACACTGACTGGTTCAGTTCCCTACCACATCAGCCAGGTGTAGTGGTGCACACTTGTAATCCTAGCACTCAGCAGGAAAGAAAGACAGGCATGTCATTTATTTAGGCCACAGGGAGTATAAAGGACTCAAACAGTACAACCAGAGATTGCAATATAATATTTTTCAGTAACTGAGTGCTATGGTTTGGCTCCAGAGTGTCACCCAGAAGCCTCATGTACTTGGATACAGTTCGGTAACTGGAGCCATGTGCTGTTGGGAGGTGGGGCCTGGCTGGAAGGGGCGGATGCTTGGGGCTTGACCTGGAGGTACTGTGTCAACTTGTTGAGACTGGGGTGTGCCCAGGACAGGGATTTCAGGTGCTTGTCATTGACTTGTGGGCCAGGAAGTAAGGGAGGGGCATCCACACTGGGCTTGGGGAACCCAGCTGGCAGCTTGAACTAAGTAAGGGAAGAAGAAAGATCGGGAAACCTCCAGCCTTGTCTGAGTCTCCAGACATCAGCTGGCTCCTGCTTTCACTTGGCTTCTGTCTGTAACGCCGTCAACAGCTGGTGAGCAGCTCTCCAGCCTCTGCCATGTGCTTCCACAATTGCCAGCTGCCCACGAACGGACTGTGTGAGGCCTTCTGAAACTTGGAGCTAAATAAATCTTTTCTCCCTTTAATTGGGGATGTCAGGTATTTTGTCACAGCAATGAAAAAGTAAGACAGTGAATGAAGAGAGAATGATTTTTTCAAAAATCAGTGGGGTGGGAAATAGAGCTTAGTTGTAGAAAACTTGTCTAGTGTGCATGAAGCCCTGGATTTAAGAGCAAGCTGCGAAAGTGTGTGTGTGTGTGGCAAAGGAGGTGGTGGTGGAGGAATAGCCCCGCAGTTAAATTGCATGCCAGCAACTGCTAAGTACCTGAGTTAGATTCTCCAGCACCACATAAGCCAGTCATGGTGTTGCACACCTGTAATCTCAGCACTTGAGAGGCTGAGGCAGGAGGATTGCTGTGAGTCCAAGGCCAGCCTGGGCTACCTAGTGAGTTCAGAACCAGACTGGGCTACAGAGCAAGACCCTGTCTCAAAAATCAAACAAACAAAAACCCCATTTAAATCCAGTTCCAAGGAATGGGGAGTTGAGAGAGGTCAGATAGCACTCTAAAGGGTGGATAGAATGAGGTTTTATCTAGGTTTATGGATTAGACATTTGAATTTTTCTCAGTGGTGTTTGCATCTTTGAGTCTGGAGTTATGTGATGGTTAATCTTGGTTGTCAGCTTGACTGGCTTGAGGAGCACCTAGGAGCTTAGTAGAGCCTGCTTCTGGTTGTGTCTGGGTAGGCCACAGGGATGTGGCCTTGGGGACTTTATGTTGTCCCTGACCACTTCCTCTTAGGTTCTTCTGTTTTGCCTTCTGCTTCCCCGTTGCTATGAGTTGAGAATCTTTTTTTCCATCATGCTCACCTGCCATGATGTTTCTGCCTTAGAACTATTGATAGCTAACCATGTGCTGAAACCATCAGGCAGTTTTCTTCTTTAAGTTGTATATGTTGGGGCTGCAGGAATAGCTCCGCGGTTAAAGACCTTACTTAGCAAGCTCAAGGCCTTGAGCTTGATTCCCAGCACCACATATGCCGAGTGTGGTGGTGCACGCCTGTAATCCCAACACTTGGGAGGCTGAAGCAGGATTGCCATGAGTTTAAGGCCAAACTGGGCTACACAGTGAGTTCAGAACCTGCCTGGACTACAAAGCAAGACTCTGTCTCAAAAAAAAAAGTTGTATATGTCAGGCATTTTATCCCTGATAAGTGCAGGTCAGGGGGGGACCGGGGTCAAACAGGTGGGTAGAATAGAACCAAGACGTACACTCCCCCCATACCCCAGGCACAAACACCCTAGCTACACAGACTGGATTTATCTCTTACTGCTCTATTTTTGGCAGCAATCAATTCCTTTAAAATGTTTATTTTCCTCTTTACAGAAAAAAGTACCTAAGGGGCACAGAACCTTAGTTACTCTCATCCCCTGGCCTTCACCTTTTATATCCATCGTCATCAGAGAAGTTACTGCTACCTTGTGCTCTAGATTTTCACTCCCTATGTTTGTGTCTTCACATTTCTTTGCACAGATATGTAAGTCAGACTCCCTCGAAGCCCTGGAGAGGTAGGAGACACACACTTGCTGTTTTTAGTACCTACCCTCCAGCTCTTGGATTTGGAGGGTTGACATCAGGTCTTTGCAGCTGTGAATGGTAGTAGCTATGCAGCTCTAGAAAGATGTGAAGTGATCTTACCTAAGCAGGCATGGCATTAGCACCCAAACTGTTTCGAGGGTTTGAAAACTCAGCCTCAGAAGAAAGAGTGAGCTGGAAGGTCCCAAGTACTTGCGACTTTACAGCAGGCTAGGTTTAAAGTCCAAAAGGGCTCAGATTTCTACCCGACGATTGCCAATTTCGGACCTTGGTTCAGAGGAGAGCCACACTGCCTTCCCTGCTCCTCAGCCCATGGCAGTGAAAAGAAGGTACAGAGGCCCCGGCCGACCCCATCTTACTCCCCCACTGGGACATAACAGCAACAGGACACCAGGTACACCGGCATCAGTGACCTGCATGCTTTTCTCCCTGACTTCCAGATAAGAAGGAGTCCACCCACTCACTGTGGCAGTGTTGCAGGTGGTGTGGCCACAGGGGCTGCTGGCAAGTGACAAGAATGAGTGGTGAACAGAACTGCCAGTCCGAGCGCAGTGGGACCGGTGGAGGCTTAACAGGAAGGCAGAGGGCGTGGGCGCAGGTAGGCTGGATATGGCCTGCAGCAGCAGGAACCTGCCAGCGACCAGCTCCCCAGCCAGTGAGCTGGGGTACCTCACAAAGGGTGGCCGTTTCCCTCCATGCTTCGCTCTTTTTCTTTTTTAGGTCATTTGTATAGTTTATGTAAAAATCTAACTTTCTGTTTAAGTGATGGAGAGGCGCTTGCTTCGTTGTTTTTGCAGCACAGCATGTAAGGCAGACGCTCTGCGACACTTTGGAGTGAGCTCCTCCTGACATTCTTCTGAGTTGCTGATAAACTATAGGACAAGAATCCGGTTCGTGGGGGGAGGGGCAAGTGCTTGTTTTCAAACACAGTGCAACATCGGTGATTTGCTTTCTTATTTCTGTTTCGTCATTTCCTTTTCAAATTACTGGAGTGTGACTTAATACCCTGTATGGTGGGAAAATGTAAATGACTTCATGAGTCTCACGGGACAAATATTCCAGCTCACATTTAGCAGGTGGACTTGTAAACATAATAACTAATGTAGGTTATGATATATGATGAATTAATACTGAGACAAATGAAGGGTCTAATTCTCCTGTCCACTTTCTGTGTGCCATTTCAGCAGAGGTCTCAATCCCATTGCCAGGAAGCTCTGAGGAGAGTCACAAAGCCAAACACCAAGAATTCAGATCAGGTCCCTGTCAGATGGGCATCAGTGTCATTTAATGATCAGCACGATGGAGACCACGCCCTTGAATTCTCAGAAGGCGCTGTCGGCCTGTAAGGACGGAGAAGACTGTCAGGAAGACGGCGTTCTACAGAAGGGTGTTCCCACGCCAGGGGATCGAACAGAGTCTAGCCAAATATCTAATGGATACTCAGCAGTTCCCAGCCCTAGTGCTGGGGAGGACACTCAGCACTCTGTCCCAGTGGCCTCCACCACGCTCGTGGCTGAGATTCATCCAGGGGAACGGGAAACCTGGGGCAAGAAGGTAGATTTCCTCCTCTCGGTCATCGGCTATGCTGTGGACCTGGGCAACGTCTGGCGCTTTCCCTACATATGTTACCAGAATGGAGGAGGTCAGTACTGTGGGCACCCGCGGAGGCACTGATCCAGGGTTGGGCTATGAGTCCTTATGGATGGCTAGAAGACAGATCGCATCTTCGCTGTGTTGTATACCCGATGTGAGTCTAGCGACATGACTGCTTAGGTACTCATTCTAATAATAGATTTCTGGTAAGCTAAAAGTTTAGTCAGAGGCTTCCTGGGTTATAAAGCTGGATGGAAGCATTTCCAAACCTGCCTCGCAGGTTTCCAGCATCATTGGTGCTCCCAGGGCTAAGAGTCTCCTTCTTATCCTACAGAATCCAAGTTCCATCCTCCATCAAGCTAGGAGAGAGGTAATGGTAGTCAGTGCTGTGCCGAATTCTGTTACTCCTGTTGGCAAGTTATGATTGGAATAGTCTGGAGGGCTCAAATCTGCTTCAAGAACAACTAGTGAGACCCAAGAGGGCCTTCAGATCTGCGGGGTGTCAGTGTAGGTCTGGGGTCTCAGGAATCCAAAACGAACCTAGCTCCAGCATGATACAGTGCCAAACCCGAATCATGCATGGAGCTAGATTAAGTCTCTTACAAGTGTGTCAGCTAGACATGGGGATGCATATTTGTAATCCTAGGCTGAGGCGGGATGATCAGGAGTTCAAGGCTAGAAACCCTATGTTGTTCTTCCTTATGACCTAGAATGGTTAAAAAATTAAAACTCTACGGTGGTTACTTTCAGTGGGGGCACTCAAGATCGAATCCAGGTTTTACACACTGAGCTATGCCCCCAGACCATTTTTATTTTTGACTGAGGGTCTTGCTAAGTCACTAAATTGCCCAAGCTAAGCTTGAAACTGAACCCTTTGAACTTGGTCTCTTTCACTCACTGTTTGCCTCAGTCTCCTGAAGTGCTGGGATTTACATGCCTGCCAGGCCCAGCTAGAAGAGTTACTTTGTTGATGATCAAAAAAAAAAAAAAAAAAAAATCTCAGCTGACTGTAGGTATGAATGTGGGAGACAGGAGAAGAGGACAAGGAAGGAAGCGTAGATATGGGCCCTCTGTTGACATTGGGCTTGTTATCAGAATCGGAAAAGGACAAGAAGAAATGGCCGTTGATGAGCCAGTGTTTACTTTGATGGGAGCTCTCAAAACAGATTTGAGAGGGCTGCTGAATTGAGGCCTGGGGATAACTCATTTGGGTCTTACTTCTTCCATGGTTGAAACAGAATTGCCTAGATTTCTGGCATCTTTTAAAGACTATCCACATGGCTGGGACTCCTAAGAAGGTCGCAGCTTCTTGCCTGGGAGGAGCGGAAGTCACAATCACCTTATCTCTAGCTTGGGAGGATCACCTTTAACCTGAGCAATACAAAGTGCTGGGTCACTGGTGACATTTCCTACTGTACAGCCAATCAAGTAAACCCCTTGGACAAAGGTCACAAAAACACAACATGGTGTTTATTCTCGATTGTGAGTTACACAGACCTTGCTAAGCTGCACTGACTTCAGGTTTCTAAAGCCAGAGTATTTTACAGGAGGGAAAGTTGTCAGGGAAAAGTTATAGTTGATGCTTTCGGATAAGAGTGAGGCTACAAATGAGTAATGCTTAGCTTGATTCACCACCAGCCCCTTCAGCACCTCCAGTTATGCGACATGTGTCCTTTCTTCTTCTGCGAATCACCCCTCCCTTTTCAGCATTTCCTGAAAGGCGGCTTGTGAGAATCATCCTGCCTCCATGGAATTATGAACATGTAGCTAAATTCCAGGGATCAAATATCTGAAGCCATAGGTAGTACTGATGAACAAAGATCCTAATTCAGGGACTCATGGATGATTGCGGCTCTAAAGGTTGTCAGAAGTGATCTGTTTCCAGGGGCCCCTGTAACTGTTGCTGTCAGAACCACACAGAGAACTTGAACATAACTGTGGTGAACCTACATCAGGGATTCTGGCTTCAGAAGGCACAGAGTAGATTAGACACTGACATCTGGGAGTGAGTTTTTTGGGCTCACAATGATTGTGATATGTGACCAGGCTTGGGAGCCTCAACTCTCCTGTCCACTCTCATCTTACAGGAGACGAAATCAGGGCCAGGAGAGGGAGAGTGGCCCAGATTTTCCAGGTAGCCATAAATGGACATGGTCTCTGTGCCGGTGCTGTGGACTCCCAACCCAGCTGGCTTTCCCTTTCTCTCTCAGCCACCTCTTGAAACATTATCTGTGGAGCTCTGTCTGCTATTTCTGCTGGCAGAGCACAGTGTGGCTTTGGGGTCCTCCTGCCTCGGGGCTCTGTGATTCTCACTGTGAGCCCTGTGTCCAGATCACTTGTGCTCTCCTTGGACAGATGTGGCAAAGACGTGACATTGTCTTTTATTTGCCTCAGGAGCTTTCCTCCTCCCCTACACCATCATGGCCATTTTTGGAGGGATCCCACTGTTTTACATGGAGCTCGCACTGGGCCAGTACCACAGAAATGGATGTATTTCTATATGGAGAAAAATCTGCCCGATTTTCAAAGGTGACTGAAGGGTTGGGTTGGGTGGGTCAGAGGGGCATTTCCATCCGTGGGTGGGAGCTGGGGCCCTGCTTCTGGTATCTCTGGGAGATAACTTGAGTCACTTAAGTTTTGGACAGCTCAAGTGGGATGAAATTGTTAAGAAACAGAATAAACAGCAACTGAAAGTAAACTAATTTTTAAAATTTAGAATACCTACTTACCCATTTTCTAAAACATGAAAATGTTTGCAAGGGATTGAACAAACACGCATGAGTAATTTGCTGCAGAGCCACTTACCTGGTGTTGCCCTGAGCCCTTGGGAAATGAATGGGTGACAGTAACATCTTCACCTGGGCTCTGGACTCTCCAGTGCACTGCCTAGCCCCTCCCTGGTGGGCTGCCTTGTGAACTTGGCCTCTCTCGCCCGCTGCTCAGGGATTGGCTATGCCATCTGCATCATTGCCTTCTACATCGCCTCCTACTACAACACCATCATCGCCTGGGCACTCTACTACCTCATCTCCTCCTTCACGGACCAGCTGCCCTGGACCAGCTGCAGGAACTCCTGGAACACTGGAAACTGCACCAACTACTTCTCTGAGGACAATGTCACCTGGACGCTCCATTCCACATCCCCTGCAGAAGAATTTTACACGTAAGTGTATGTAATTGAGGGAGTGGCCTCTGAAGGCAGCCCCCTTGCTGGGGATTGACTTCTTAGGAAGCTTGCAGTGACTAAGAGCTTTTAATGCCTCTCCTGGCAGATTTCCAAGAGGTGAAGCAGTCAGGCTTGGGAGAGAGAATGTGGGTGAGGGGATGACAGGGCTGGCCTCCTGCAGAATTTGAAACTGGGGAAGTCTACTTTGAGCGCAGTGTTACTGGCCCTCCCGAGCCACCTCCCTTCTTTCCCACACGTCTGGTCAAGCTGCTGCAGTATGCCCAAGCCAATTCCTATCTTCCCTTTCCAAAATGACTCTCCTGCTTTAATAACCCCCTTCTTCTCCTCTCAACCAGTGGTTGTGGAAATAAACCCTAAGGCCCTTCAGTAGCTTGAAACTGCTCAGATAGTTTCTGTTTTATGTGTGGTCTTCCTAAGTGGGATCTGCCTTTTGGAAGAGAATGCAGAGAGAAGGCAGTATTCTGTAATGCAGGGATTTTAGGTGACAGTCCAAAGATCGAGCTCCTCCATGGGGAGGGAGGAAGGGGCCCACAATCTCCACACATAAATTCTTGTTTCAAAAGCCAGTTGTATTAGTCAAAGAGGTTCAGGTCCCAGCTAGCAAAGGAGAAACGAGCAAGACTGCTGCTGGGCCAGTTGCTCTTCTCGGGCGCTGTTGACTTGCTCCTTCTAGATCAGCCGGGCCCATCCCAGCTTTCCTGTGTTAGTTGGCTTTCCTCTGCTGTAATAAAATTTGTGGGAGAAAACTAATTTATAGGAATCTAGGCAAGGTAGTGTATGCCTGCAATCTCAGCACCCAGCATGCTGAAGCGAGGATTGCTGGGAGTTTGAGGCCAGCCTGGGCAACATAATGAGTTCAATACCAGCCCTGACCACAGGGTAAGACCCTGTCTCAAAAAACAAAACAAAACAAAAAACAAAACAAAAAACTAACTCATAGGAAGAATTTCTTTTTCTTTGATACACTGTCTTGCTCTGTAGCCCGGGCTGGTCATGAGCTTATTATGTAGCCCAGGCTGGCCTTGGACTCACGGCTATCCTCCTGTCTCAGCCTCCCGAGTGTTGGGATTACCGATGTGTGCCAACACACCCAGCTTTATGTGGTGCTGGGGAATTGAACCCAGGGCTTTGTGCTTGTAAGGCAAGCACTTTAACCGAAGTGCCATTCCTCCAGCCTGGAAAGAAAGATTTCTTTTGGCTCAGTTTCTGAGGTTTCAGTCCATAGTCAGATGACTTCACTGTTTCCAGACCTGAGGTGAGGCAGTATATCATGGCAGAAGGGTGTGGCGGAGGAAAAGTGCTCCCCTGATGGGAGCCTAGAAACAGAGAGAGTGAGGGCCAGCAAGAGAGAGCAAGAGCAGGAGCACACCCCAGAGGAAGGGCCTGGGGACCAGATACAGCCTCTGAGGTCACATCACCATGATCTGCTCCATTCTCACTCCAGTTTCTGTCACCTTTAAAGAATGCCATCAGGTTATAATCTTATCAGTGGCTTAATCCACTGATAAAGTGAAGTGACTCATGATCCAATCACTTCTCTAGACTCACCCCCACCACTGAAAATTAATGTACTGAGGATAAAGCCCTTAATACATGAGACTTTGGGGATACTTAATATTTAAACTATATCACTGAGGCTCAGTGATCACTTGTCCTTGCAGTGGTGTGTCCATTTTTCTCTGGGCACACTCCTGGAGACATCACAGACAGTGTGATCGAGTCACTGTTCAGAAACTCTCACGGGCCTTTCTTTTTCACTTCAGACGTCACGTCCTGCAGATCCACAGGTCTAAGGGACTCCAGGACCTGGGAGGTGTCAGTTGGCAGCTGACACTCTGTATCATGCTTATCTTCACAATTATCTACTTTAGCATCTGGAAAGGTGTCAAAACATCTGGCAAGGTGAGGACTCTGGTTGTTGATGTAGGCCCTCTAGTGTCTCAAACTCAGAACCTGTTACCTTAGACCGCTACTCAGGAGGGGACAGTCATTGTTTCCTTCAACACTAAATACATTCCACGGATGTTCTTTCTCTATCACAACTGTTAGAAGATTCTAGAAATGGGCCAATCCCAAGAATCATTGTATAATTTTGTTCTCAAAATTCTTTTAGCATACCAGTAGAATCATCTAATAATGGTAATATTTTTAAGTGTTTGGGATGGAACCCAGGGCTTTACACATACATGCTAGACAAGTGATCTACTACCTAGCTACTCCCCTAGCCCAAGAGTGGCAATAACTGGCAATAATTGACTGAACAATCATTGTGGGTTGTGCTTGGTGCTTCACTTACACTGGTATGTTGTTTTCTGCCAGATATTGCCCCTACTTAAGGATGTAGTGCAGGACTGGTAGGTAGATAGCACTGGCCAAGCTGAGTCAGATTCCTCTCTGAATCAGAGTCTGTCACACCATCATTGTCTCCTAAAATGACAGGAAAAAAGAAAGAGGTGGCTCTATTTTCTCTGAAGCCTTCAGGAATAAAAGACATAGATACCACCCACCTCCCTTCCTTGTTCTCCATGGAACAGCACAGTGATAACCTGAGTTTTTGATCTCCTTCCTTACAGGTGGTGTGGGTGACAGCCACCTTCCCTTACGTCATTCTTTTCATTTTGCTGGTGAGGGGGGCCACCCTCCCTGGAGCCTGGAGGGGTGTTCTCTTTTACTTGGAACCCAACTGGCAGAAACTTCTGGAGACAGGGGTAAGACACTGAGGGAAACACTGTGTACCTGTTTGTCATTTACTAGATGGAACTAGTGCTCTGTCAAGTCAGACAGTAGGGACAACTGAAATTATTTTCAACATCCAAATCTGCAGTGATGCTTAAAGTCATAAATACAAACACTGAAAGTACAGTTGAACCCAATGGCTGGGTTTAAGCTTAAATGGTAGTAGGACAAGTCACATGTGTTTGCACTGGATATGTGGTTATCCCTGCAATGAGCCCTGAGAGCTGGTTGTTGGTTTTTTTGCTGCTGTTATTGCCTTGAGCATAGCCACTGGGGGCACAAGAGGCCCTGCCCTACTGCTGCCCACTGGCCTGGGTCTCCCCTTCTCCCCTTACCCTTTTTTTCCTACTGTCTCCAGGTGTGGGTCGATGCTGCTGCTCAGATATTCTTCTCTCTTGGCCCAGGCTTTGGAGTTCTCCTGGCTTTTGCTAGCTATAACAAGTTCAACAACAACTGCTATCAGTGAGTAACTGGGGTCTCCAAGCAAACCTTGGAAGTAAAATGAGCAAACTTCAGGAAGTCTGGAGGAAAGTGATCGAACTTGGTGGTTTCAAACCCATCCAGGGTCAGGCCATGATAGTACTGCTTCTCTGGGGTACACAGGCGCTTGGCCAGGGGCCTGTGGCCAGAGCACTCATTCAGACTATAACTTCACCTGGGCCACCCAGAGGCTGAGAGGCTTCAGGCCACTTCTGTTTTGTGAAAGACCCTATACATGAAAATAATTAACAAATCCTATAGCAGATTTCAGAAATTGCAATTTATAGTAAAATATATGAGCTTAACTATTATAGTTAATACGTTTTATTACAAAATTGTCATGAGACCATTTATGTATACACAAAAATATAATGTGTGAATTATTTTGACCTATACAAGAGGCTGTTTTGTGAAAAAATAAACTGCACTTCAGGTATCTTAACAAATCAAAGAATTGTACCAATTACTTATCACCTCTAGTCTTAATTCCAAAGTCCTACACAGATGGCAACCCTAGCCATCTATTTGTGCCATTCATAATTGTAGAACTTATACTTTCTTAAATATAGGGGAAAAGTCACATGTGCCCTAGGCAGTACAGCCTTGTATGGGGACACCAGGCTGAAATTGTATGTGGAAGTCTTTTTTTTTTTTTTTAAGTCAGGTTTCTCTGTAGCAGTCATGTGACTTCCTCTGAAGACTGTCAGACTTCTGGTCTGAGGATTCACAAACCTGAGGCCAAATGTGTCGAATTTCTCCTCCAGCCTGGGGCACTCTCCAGAACAGGTCTCTCCTGTCTGGATGGAAAGGTCCACGCTGTGCAGTTATTTCTAGGAAACTACTGCTTAAGAAGACACCAGCCTCCTACTCTGCTTGTGCCGTCTGTAGTGGTCACAATGGTTGTACTTCAAGCAGTGAAGGCTGGGCACTGGGGGACGGGGGATGTCAGGACCGGGGTCCTGGGGTGTGGCATGCTAGGCATGCAGATGGATGCCGCTTAGACCAATACCCCTCGCCCACAAACTATCTCAGGCTTCATGGGTTTTTCACCATAGAGACGCCCTGGTGACCAGTGTGGTAAACTGCATGACAAGCTTTGTTTCGGGATTCGTCATCTTCACGGTGCTCGGGTATATGGCTGAGATGAGGAATGAAGATGTGTCCGAGGTGGCCAAAGATGCAGGTAGGAGCCTGGGCTTTGTGCAGGCCCCTGAATCCTGCCGGGTGGTTTGCTTTGACTCTTTACAAATATCTGACTTTTGAGTTCCTTCTAAATGGTCTACTTTAAAGTTTCAAAGATTTGACAGAAATTTATTACTTTGGGCATCTCAGCCCTTTCCATGACTTCAGGCCACGAGCGGTAGGTCCCTTGGCACTTGGCATACACAATGAACTTTAAAGTGTGAATTGGGCAGTAACTTTAAAATCAGTGCGTTTGGAGCCACGGGTGGTAATCTTGGGGACTCTGGAAGCTGAGGCAGGAGGGTGGTAAATTGAGGCAATTAAGAGCCTATCTTAAAATTAAAAAGTTTAGGGTGTGGCTTAGCCGTAGAATGTTTCCCTATCATATGTGAGGTCTTGAAGTCAGTCCCTGTTACTATAAAACAAAATGCAGTGGGCTTGAGTTTAATGAGGGAAATACAATGAGTCTGCTCTAGTAGGTAAGTAATTATTAACCCTTAGAACTGCTCCTTACAGAAAAAGAAAATAAACCCAATGTGGCCACTATGCTGTAGTGTTTTTATGAAAAAAGCAAAGTGTGACAGAAATTGAAAAAAGAGGTGAAGGATCCTATGCATGGAGCCCAGGGCTTCCTTGTGAACATGTGTGTGTATTTGGAGCTTTAATCAGCTTTGCACCCCAAATGAGGGCACCCCTAGCTATCCCAGAAGAGGAGGAAAATTGGTCCCTTGCACTATCTAAAAGGACTTTAAAACAATACTAGATCTTCATTCCCTTCCTCCTGCTTTGGGGCTGAAGACATCAGAGAGGGCTAAACGCTGTGGGACTATAGAAAGAGTAATACTAGCCCTGCAAATAAAAACACTGAATCATTACATGGTGGAAATTCCTATTCTTTAAGCCACTTGTGCTGGTCTGAGGATGTTCAGATCATTTCTGTTCTCCTTGTTAGTTGAGGGTGCAAAGTTTGTTTTCTGTGTCTTTTTCTGTAGCCAAGACTCATCCTGAACTCACTGTGTAGCCCAGGCTGGCCTCAAACTCAAGGCAATCCCCCTGTCTCAGCCTCCAGAGTACTGAGACTGTAGGTGTGCGCCACCATACCCAGCTTATTTAGCTCTGGGGAGTTTAATCCAGGGCTTTGTTCTTGCTAGGCAATCGTTTTAACTGCTGAGCTATGGCCCCATTCCAGGACACAGTTTTTAAAGTGGGTGCTTTTCCCTGCCTGCATCCCAGGATGTCAGGTTGACCAGGTAGAATAGTGAAGAGTGCAAGGACTTGATCTGTGGCAAAGCCTAGTTGACACAGAAGGTCATGGGATAGGAACTGTAATTACTTGCGTGGCTGAATTTTGCTCTGACGTCCAGTGGGACCAATCTCAGCAGCCCTACCTCCTCTCTCCCTTCCGCTCAGGTCCCAGTCTCCTCTTCATCACATACGCAGAAGCCATAGCCAACATGCCGGCATCCACGTTCTTTGCCATCATCTTCTTCCTCATGTTAATCACACTGGGCTTGGACAGCACAGTGAGTGAATGGGGAGAAAAAATAAATGGGCTCTAGGAGGATGAAGAGGGGAGGGGAGGGGAGGAGGAAGATGGACCCATTTCTTCCCACCCTGGTCATCTCAGATAGTATTAGTTGTTCCCTCCTGTGGTTTCCCAAGGTCTTAGTTACTCTCTGGCCATAGCACTTACTGCCCCTAATACATTGGAGGGCCACGAATGGATGTCACAGGCACAGTGCCTGGTGCAGGTGACGGGTGCAGTGTAAGCGAATTCCTTATTCTTCGGTGCTGACCCTTGGCCAAGTGATGGCCACTAATGGCCAGGGCTGCCTCTCTGTTGCATCTCTAGCCAGCTCAGCTCCTTGTGCTTACTAGCATGGAGTGAGTCTGAGCTTTGAGTCGCCTTTCTGGTCTGACATTCTCCTAGGAGACCTTAACCCTTTTCCTGTTTGTGGTTCTGAAAGCACAGACTTGTCCCAAAGGTTTCAGTGATCACTGCGTATACCTGTCAGTTTGCAGGCTTGGAGGGCGTGATCACTGCTGTGCTGGATGAATTCCCACACGTGTGGGCCAAGCGCCGAGAGTTGTTTGTGCTCCTCGTGGTCATCACTTGCTTCTTTGGATCCCTGACCACCCTAACTTTTGTGAGTATCGTAGCTCTCAGCTCTGACGCCGTCTCCATTAGCGCAGCAGGATGCTGAGTAGAAGTTTCTTTCCTTCTGTCCCCACATAGTGCCTTAATTTGGGGGCCAAAAGGAGGGGAGTTGCTACTGCCATGAACAAGTTTGTCACCATGGGCTATGGTGCGACTCAGTGTTAGAGCATTGCTTGCATGTGTGAGGGCTTGGGTTTGATCCCAGCACTGGGAAAAAAAAAATCACCACGGAGAAATTATTTCCATTTGTAGAATCTGCATACTATCCAAAGGCTCTTAGCATTTCACAGTAGATCCAGTTATATTTCAGTCTTGGTGAAATATCTGGAGAGCAACGAGAATTTACACTTCCAGTGTCTTTCCACTTAAGGTGGCTTTTTATGGAATATTGCCCTCAGGTCCTGATACGCAGAACCAAAGGAAGCTACTATCTTGAGTGTGAAGATATAGCTTTCTCTCCTGTAAGAACTTACAATGGCAAAGTCAGAATTTATTCCTTTTTTTTTTTTTTTTTTTTTTTGGTGGCTGAGGCAACAGGATAAAGCATAGAGGTGTCTTCAAGCCACAGCCTACACAGTTAGCGCGGTGGGGGTTAAGGGCTGCACAGGACTCCAGGGTGTCAGGCAGCAGGAGAGGAGGCAACACTGTGACCAGGGTACTCAATGTGTCTGATGGACATAAATCCTGCCAGATCCAGTTTTTAGAGGCAGGGTGTCTCCAGGGTCATGTTCACTAAGTTGAAGAAAGTTGAAAATAGATCCAGAGGCTGTTTGGAGTTTGTCTCTTAAAGCTTAGTAGGGAGAGGAAACTAGTAATAGAGCATTCACCTAGCAAGTGCCACACTTTAGGTTTGAGTCCCATTGCTGGCAAAAAAGGCGTGGGGGGGGGGCACTCCATAGGACAGGAAGAGGTATCTGACGGGGTAAAACCTGGCCCACACTGCAAAGCCCATATTCTAGTAAGGCTCAGGCTCTGTGGTACTGATTGTTAAATCCAAGGTGAGAATTTCCACTTTCCAGCATTACCCTAACCTGGAAGCTTCTCCAGGCCTCTGTCGTGGGGAAAGGCAGAGCGTGTCAGGGGGAGAATAACCAGATTTGGGTCTCTCTCCAAGGGAGGTGCCTATGTGGTGAAGCTGCTGGAGGAGTATGCCACGGGACCTGCCGTGCTCACCGTCGCACTGATAGAAGCAGTCGCGGTGTCCTGGTTCTACGGTAAGATCTTCCAGCCAGCAGAGATACTTTCTATGTGACCTACTACCCACAGCCAGTGTGAAGATTGGGGTTGATTTCATGGAAGACAGGAAGGGGCAGTTGACAAGGGGTGACTTCCTGATATATATGTGAAATAATCTCAGCTGAATTACAGTAAGTCATCATTACCTCTGCACTCAGTACAGCAAATTGCCTGTACCCTGGGGGAATAATACTTTCTCCCTTTCTGAGAATGAATGTTCATCCAGCAGAGGCAGCAGTGAAAGCTGAATCAGTTCCTTTTAGCCCATCCTGGGGTGGTTTAGGATCCCAGGGGGCACTAAGAATTGAAGAAACAACACAAAATTAGTGCGGAGAATGCCTTTGCAGAAGATATGCTACTGTTAGAGTAGCCCCAGATTTTATGTCCCAGGCAAATGCTCTGTTCAGACCCCTGAGGCAGAGTTTAGGCACCTAACCTAAGAGGCAAGAATATTCTCATTTGAATTTTATCTGCCCTGATAAAGTTCCCAGTTCACTGCAGCCCTCTTCTCCTGGTGGAATTTGATAAGGGTAAAACCACAAAGGGTGTAGGGAGTAAGCTGAAATGTGCCCCTCAGTATAGGCTCCAAGCCCCAGGGCAGGGATGCAGGGCCCAGGCAACTGACATAAACACCTACCTGTTCAGAGATGTCTCTCTAAAGTCAAGAAGTTATTACCCCATTCTAAAAATGTATTTTTTCAACTCTCTATGATAATAAGACTGTTTTAGCATAGTAGTCGTTATGCATATCATGAAGAGGGCACATTTTTAGTTACATAGAGGCCCAGGATTTTTGTTTGTTTGTTTTTTTGTTTTGGGGCAGGCTCTCACTCTGTAGCCCAGGCTGGTTCTGAACTCACTACGGAGCCCAGGCTGCCCTTGGACTCACAGCACTCCAAGTGCTGGGATTATATAAGCATGTACCACCACATGCCTAGCTTACATGGTGCTGGGAAATCCAACTCTGGTGTTCACATAGCACTTGTGAGGCAAGAGCTTTAACGCCAAGCCATTCCTCCTTTGCAGTTCTGAGGACAGAGTTCAAAGTGTGAATCACTGCATCATCACAGCCCTTCTTGAGGGAGCTTTCGAGGGAGTTGGCCACACAGCACCTTCCCCTTCCCAGCTTCTGTCCTGTCAGTGGCAGTTCTCAGTTCTTGATTCTGGGACAGTAACTTTTTATAGTCAAGTCTTGATCTTCACTTGGCATGTGAATGGGCAATATTGGGGTTAAAAATTGCCCTCAGACACTGTAATCCCAGCTGGTCAGGAAGCTGATGCAGGAAGATCACAAGCTCAAGCCTATCCTGAGTAACTTAGACTCTAACTCAAAATAGAATTTAAAAACAGGCTGGGATGCAGCTCAGTGGTACTTAGTTGCATCCCAGTACTGCATCATTCCCTGCTCCACTCCCCTATCCCCCCACAAAAAAATTCTCTTGGAAAGTTTCCAGTGCATGCTCAAAGACAGGCTGGTTAACCATTCTTAAAATTTAACTTTCTTATAATAACAGTAAAATAAAATCTATGCTGAGATCTTATAAAGAGGATATGGATACCATGGGAAGCTTTAGGTCTCTCTCCAAACACCCATCAACTTCCTATTGTATATAGAAAGTTTTGCTTACTGTAAAAAAACCACCCACAGTTTTGTGACAGATCCTCTAGGACTTCTTCAGATTGGATTGGTGTCCCTGACTCCTTGTATGGAGAAACCCTACAGCCACTGCTGCCCTTGTTCAAGGCTAGGATTCTAGCTCCTTCCTCGTTATCCCCTATGCTGATCTCTGACCTTTACTCTCCCGAAGAATCAGAGGTGGAATGCAAGTCCACGTCTTCTGGGTCACCTCCTCTCAGTCAGTCTCTTTTGGATCATTTTAGGCATCACTCAGTTCTGCAGCGATGTGAAGGAGATGCTTGGCTTCAACCCTGGATGGTTCTGGAAGATCTGCTGGGTAGCCATCAGCCCTCTGTTTCTCCTGGTGAGTTGTCACTGCTCTCCTCCCTTGCCCTGAGGAAAGAGACCACACACTAAGACAGTTACGATTTTGTTTTGGTGGTATTGAGGATCACGCCCAGGGCTGTTGCACTGAGCTACATCCCAAGTCCTTTATTTCTGATTTTGAGACAAGGTCTCACTAAGTCACTAAATTGCCCAGGCTGGGCTTAAACTTGTGATCCTCCTGCCTCAGGCTGCCAGGGTAATGGACTAACATGTCTTTGCCACCAGGCCTGGCTAAAAAAAATTTTTTTAATTGATATGTAACATGTATACTAACAAGTGTGCCAATCACAAATATTCATCTCAAAGACATTTTAGTGAAAACCCTATGAACAAACAAAAACCCAGGCAGCATTTCAGGACCCTTCTTGTGCCCCTTCCTTGACACCTTGCGCACAGTGGCTCACCCCTTTCCAACATCTCATATCATAGAGCAGCCTGGGCTTTGGTCATGTTAGCATGCAACTCTCCTGCTGAATGGTAGGGATAAATAACGACTGAACACTAAGTGCCAGGTCAAATTTTGTGCTAAACTTACACGCCTAGCTTCTTTTGACACCAGTCATTCTGTGAAGTAGCTGTAGCACAGTGTAGATTCTCCCATTTTAGATTCAAGGAAAGTGCAGTTTAGTGTGATTAAAGTCTCAAACTAAGTGAGAACTGTTCAAGACCAGGAGAGGATTTACTGTGCTGCTCAGGAAGTCCCTGAGATGCATTCCAGAGATTTTGTATTTAAAATTCTACATCCATCTTCCTAAAGAAGCCCCACACAGAGGTCTGCACGCATATGTTCAAGTCAGAAGTGGAATCCACTTGTTGTCAAAGGACCTGGGTAAGAAAGATAAGTTCTCAGGATTGCCCATTTGCCAAGACAGCCCACATTCACTTACTCCTCTTCTATATACCTGCCAGTGTCCACCTGAAGGGAGACATCTGCCCCAAGATGCGCAATGCCCTGCTGACCTCTCAAGTGCATACATGAGGTATCCTGGGGTAAAGCCACTCTGTCAGCACCAGCTGGACCCATTCTTCCATTCTTTTCTGTATATGTAACTTTATTTTGGCAGCTGTTTCATATTTTAGAGCTATAAAGGTTGTGAGGTCACTCCTTCGATCCATCTCCAGCCTGTCGGAGTATCCGGGCCATCCTATTTTGTCTTGGAATCTCTTTTTTAACATACAGCTGTCCCTCTCCTGCTTTCAAAACAACCCCTTTGTGTTCCGTCTTGGGGGAACCTTTTTTCTACATGCACAGCTTGATATTAAATATTATCTACATGCCATTTTTGTCTCTGTGACATTCCTATGTGTACCCCAGAAGCCCTTCCTGACTTCCATTCCCTAGGATTCTAGAGGTTTCCAAAACGAAGGCCAACACTGTCCCAAAAAGGCACTGTGGCTCTTGTGTAAGTGCTGGCCTCTAGCGTTTCCTTAGATCTTGGCCTGGTAGTTTGTTTTGTTTTGTTGTTTGTTTTTGTTTCTGAAACAGGGTCTTGGTCTACAGTCCAGGCTGGCCCTGAACTCACTGTTTGGTTCAGGCTGACCTTGAACTCAATGGTAATCCTCCTGCCTCAGCCTCCCGAATGCTAGGACTAGTCATGTGCCACCATACTCACGTTATGTGATGCTGGGTAATCAAATCCTGGGCCTGGTACATGCTTGACAAGTGCTCTAACCGCTGAGATTTTCAGTAAAATACAAACATGTTTAATGCGGAAGCTTCCGTTGTTTTCCGTGAGAGAGCTGGCTTGAATCACTTGGCCTACCTTCACCCATAAAGTCCTGACTGACATAAACGGGTTATTTATATGCATACTAGTGCTTCTCAATAATCTACTGAAGTGCTTTCACCTGTTTTTCAAAGGAAGAGGAGACATTGTATTAATTCCTAGAGGGCAGAAACTTGTTTACTTTGTATTTCCCACTTAGGGAGGAAATGGTATCCAGAGCTCAGACTTGGGTAAGGAAAGAAAGCAAGACATTCATCAGGAACATAAAATTTAAGGTAGCCATACAATTAAATACTCAAGATTAATGCTACTGTAATGCAGTACTTGTTAAGAGTGTAAAAAGATGCACGATGAACATTCAAAATAACACAGAGCCCAACTCTATCACTGTGTGGCTTGCCTCACAGGCCCTATCTGAATCGGCCCTCACTGGATCTTGTAGGATCTGTTGGCCTTTGGCGAGTGTCTCACCTGCCTTCCCTTCGTCCTGACCTTGGGTTTTTTGCTCCTTTCATTAATCAATTGTGATGGAGGCCAGTGAGTTTCTTAACCTGGCAAGCCCCAGGTGCAGACTCGGAGCAGGACCATGACTCATGACTCCCGTGGTGTTTGTTTCCCTCTTCCTCTGAGGCAAGTGCTGTAGTGCCCAATTAAGAGGAGGCAGATCTGTCTTCTACTTGGAGGCTTACTTAACAGAGCCCTGCTCTGGGCTTTTTAAGTCTGCTGTAGGTAAACATTGGGTAGCTACTAAAAATATTCTTTTTCACAGAGGCCAAGTTAAAAAAAAAAAAAAGAAAATATCACATATGAACAAGGAGAAACTGGATTGTGTGAGGGGATTTCTTTTTTCTTTTTCCATACCAGGGACTGATTCCAGGGCCAAGCACATGCTAGACAAGATCTCTACCCCTGAGCTCATCCCCAACTCTTAAAAAATTTTTTTTAAACCAGTCTCTCTTAGATTGCTCAATCTGATCTCAGACTTGCAGTTCTCCTGTCTCAACCTCCCAAGCAGCTGGGATTAAGGCTTGCACCATCATGCCTGGCTGCGAGGGAGCTTCTGAGGCAAGAGCTTGAGCTTTCTCTGCCCAAGGTACATTTCACACACTCGACAGCCAGAGATGAGCTCTGGCAGAGGTGGCTCCTAACCACAACACTCTTTCTCTATTCCCAAATCACCTTCCTTAGGAGCCAAATCTGGCATGAGAGGAGCAGGTTGGGTAAGGGTCCTGATCTGGAAGCCTTCTTGTAGGCTTGAGGTAACTGTTCAGAAGATGGATGTGTGTTTATCAATTTCCTGTTTTATTACCTGTAGACAAAGAAAAAAAGATATAAGTAGATATTTAACCACAGAAACAATTTACATTACTGTCTTCTTTATGACTAAGAGAAAAAAATAAAAATTAAATCAAGAGTTAAAAGGATGTTGGCACAGTGGTTACTAAGTCAAAACTGATATTTACACTCTCTGGAAACCAAGCTGAAATAGGAAATGCACTAGCTGGCGCCGGAAGCACACTGCGGAATTATTCTTGGTCACAATTTTCACAGGATTATGAAGCGGAAAGTGTATTGAGCTGCTTGTTTCCTTCTGCAGTTCCTTTCATGGTGAGCACTTGGGGCCGCAGTTAGTCACGGTGGACATGCCTTATGGCACAGCCACTCTGGTTGAAAGGGGAAAGAACGTGCCTGGAAGCCCGTGTTGCCTTGGGTCTTGAGAGCCTTGTGACCTCTCCTGGCCATAGGCACCTTCCACCTGAACAAAAACAATCATGCTGGAAATGCAAGAATGTAAAAACAAGGCAAGAACCATGCAGCGCTAGGACCGGCCTGGCAGGGCTGAGGCAGCAGCAGCCCAGGTCGTGCGCCTCTTCCACCAGATTTTCCCAGGGCTGCGTCTTTGTCTCTGCAGCGGGGGGCACTGTAATGTTTCTGATTTATGGGTAGGTGCAAGGGTGCTGTGATATCCCCTCAGGATGGGAAGGCGGCCACTATAGCCCCTCAGGTGGGTGCTGGTGAAGAGAAACCACGAAAGCCCCTGGCTGTTTCATTCTTGCAGCTTCACTACCCAAATGGCTCAATCTGTATCTGAATTCGGTCGAGGACACATCCCAGCTTTAGTGTTTGTGATATAAGAACTGTATATTCCTAACGTTTTTGAATGGTTTTTGTAATTTCTGTTTCAGTTCATCATCTGTAGCTTCCTCATGAGCCCTCCCCAGCTGCGGCTTTTCCAGTACAATTATCCCCACTGGAGTGTCATCCTGGGTTACTGCGTAGGAACTTCCTCTGTCATCTGCATTCCCACATACATAACGTATCGGCTGGTCGCCACTCCCGGGACACTGAAGGAGGTGAGTGCTGCTGGTGTGCACGAGGGGAGTGTAGGTGCTCACGTTCGTAATTGTTTGGGGAGGAAAAATATTCTCTTGTTATGCTCTATTCAAGAGAGATAAGTCTACATGAAAGTTCACCTGGAGGTTCTTAACCTTGTATATTTATATGTCTGTGACAGGATATAGATCTAACTGTTGTCATAAAGCATCTTCCAAAGCCCCAAGTACAATGGCAGAGGAGTGAGCTGAATTTTTTTCAGTACTGGTGACTGAATCCCGGTCCTTCATGCTGAACTGTCTGCTGGCTCCTTACCCCTTTCCTGGGTAAGGCCGGGTCCCAGTTCAGTAAGTTGCTCAAGTTGGGCTTGAACTTGCAATCCTCCTGCCTTTGCCTCCCAAAGTACTGGGATTACAGATGTGTACCACCATACCCAGCAAGTGAGCTCATCTTTTGGTACACCACAACGAATGTTGCGGGCCATGTATAGCTTTCTAATTTTTTTTTTTTTTTTTTTTTTTGAGACAAGGTCTTGCTCTGTGGTCCAAGCTGGCTGAACTTACTATGGTAGCCAGGTGGTGTCAGACTCATAGCAATCCTCCTGCCTCGGCCTCTGGAGTGTTGGAAATACACGCATGTGCCACTGTGCCTGGTGTAGGTACTGCTGCAGAATCAAACTCAGACCTCATGAATGCTAGGGAAACACTCTAACCACTGTGCTATTCCTCCAGCCTCACTTCTAAATCTATCGGGCAATTATTTTGCCTCCTGCCTGCCACTGAGCATGGACATTGTGTGTGTTTCCTTATTCTCACTGACTTGTCTGACAGCACACAGTAGGAGCTCTTACAATCCATCTTCTGCTCTGCATCCCAGAGTTCTTTCCACTCTTAGGTGAAGGTCCCCGTTGTTGTCAGAGTGAAGGGCTCACTAATGGAGAAACGGTGCTACAGGTTAGGGAGAGAACAGGAGCCTTTTCTGCTCTGTGCTGCCATAGTTAGTGGTTCAGCCATCAGAGTCACAGCGTTGTGTTATTTCACAGCATCACAGGATCGAAAGGCTTCTGTTGTTATTTGTCACAGCATCACAGGATCGAAAGGCTTCTGTTGTTATTTGTCTGGTTGTGCTCCTTGCCACATTACGTGCCTTTTCAGGGCACAAGCTCAAAGGTGAAAGGTGGAATCTGGAGAAAGGTAAAAAAGGACTCTGATCCATATGGCCTGAGAACTGAGGTGGGTAGTCTCCGAGTTCTAACAAGCAAACATGAGCCCATCACACTAAAATTCTTCAGGCACTTCATGAGAAACAAGAGCACAGGGGGTTAGACATCAGCTCTTTTGGGCTGCAGGTAGAGGTAAGTGTAGAGAACCTGCCTGGTATGGTGGTAACTACAAAAAGATATTAGCAGTGAGTTTACTCCCCAGCACCATCACAAAACAAACTAATAAAACAACAAAAAACAGCAGCTCTTTCAGGACACCTGGGTTTGTTCCTCTTCCAAATAGGAAAACTGAATTCAAGGTGAACAGAATTCTGGATTTACTAACTTCCTACACCCAAACCAGTTCTATTACTGCCTCTTCCCTCCCAGAGAGCACTGGGATGTAGTGATGCCTGTGATACATTCTCAGATCCAGAATCATTGACCTCATTCCTTTAGATTGTCTTTTTTTTTTTTTTTTTGAGACATGGTCTTGCTCTGTAGCCCAGGCTGGTCGTGAACTCACTCTGTAGCCTAGGCTAGCCTGGGACTCACAGCAATACTCCTGCCTCAGCCTCCCAAGTGCTGATATTACAGGCACGCACAACCACGCTTGCTTTGTGCTTGCTAGGCAAGTACTTTAACTGCTGCTCCATTCCTCCAGCCCCTACATTGTCTTTTACGGTATTTGAGATGACCTATAATCTCTGTTCCTCTCAAACCCAGAGGCCACAGTAAGGAGTAGGAATTTAATTAGGTCAGTAAATGTCAGGCCTTACCTCAAATGCGAATCATCTCTCTTGTAAATCCCACTAGTTGATCACAGGTGAATGCCACCCAAAGCTGGTTAAGTAACACAGTTTATGTCTGTTGGCAGTGGAAGTAAGACAGGGACAGGGCGATCTTCACCATGTGCTCTCATATGTGCAGCAGTGGGTTACCAGGAAGTAGCTACAAACAATCAAAGAGGACTGAGAAGAACAGACCTTGTCAGCTATCGCCCATTACCTCCTCAGGGCCTCAGTCTTCTCACCTTTAAAATGTGCTTGTTGGGCCCTATGAACTTTTCCAAAGTGTGTTCTGAAGAGTAGCTTCACAGGATATCAACAGGTGATTCTGATGGGGAAAAGGGTTATATAATCAGATAATTTTTCAAGAAGACCACATTGAAGGCACGTTTAGAGATTTCTTCTCTATGGGACTGCTTGAAATACTTTAATATGCCTGTAAGTGCCTAACCCCTGAGTGGGAGAAAGCATGCCCATTTGGGTTTGCCTTGCAAAGTACTCTGAGAAACTAGAATATTTCCTAATTCTTTGTGACCGGACGATGGACTGTAACATCCTGTGAAGAAGAGCAGCCTTATGTAAAACTCTGGTCTGATTTTTTTTTTTAAAGCAAGTGAAAGGTGACTTTCTTAACTCTTTTTGACCCTGGACATCTATAAATGCTCCTGGACTTACAATGGGGTTATATCCTAATAATGATATTTTCAATTTATGATGGGCTTAATTTAAAAATGCAATTAAAACAACTAATTTCCTCAATGTCATACCCTAGCAACACAGACCACACTGCAGAGTATCACTCATTTCCCCTCAAGATTGAATGGCTGTCTTGGAGCTGCGGCTGGCTGCCACTGGCCAGGATCATGGGAGGGCACTGTATAGATCACTAGCATGGGAAAGATCAGAATTCAAAGTATGGTTTCCACTGAGTCTGCGTTGATTTCATATCATCAAAAAGCTGAAAAATGACCATTCATTGCTAGTTGGGGACCGGATATAGGACACTGGAGCTTGCGGGATGAGCCACCACTTGCTGATGTTAACTTGGAGGATATCACATACTTGTGATACTTAGAAAATAGTACACTTGCAGCCTAGAGGTCTCAAGGGCTAGCTCTTAGGTCATTGTTGCAGAAATCTCTGTGGTAACTACAAAAAGATATTAGAAGATGGTCTATAATCAATACATGTTCATAAAGATGTCAGCTGTGGCCCATTTTTTAAGCAAGCTGTTTACCATCTTGTGAAAGGACAGGGCCTTGGTGAATTCTGAGACCAATAGTGCATTGGCAAATAGAATGCTGCCAAAATACGGAAAACAAAACTGGATCTGGTACTTTGGGATCAGCAGCCAGTCGGGCAGCAGAATGTATGGGCAAAGATTAGGGCACAAAGCCAAGCATTCATTTTTCTTTTCTTTTTTCCCTATTGTTAGGATTGAGCCCAGAGCCTTTGCATTGAGCTACATGCTAGCTTTACCTTCCTTTAAATTTTTTTTGTTTGTTTCATTTTGGAGGTATAGCTAGTGGTTGCAGTACTTTTCTAGTATGTACAAGGTCCTGGGTTTGATTCCCAAGCACCACATAAAGATTAGCCAGGTTTGGTGGTACATGCCTCTAATCCCAGCACTCTAGAGGCTAAGGAGAACCCATGAGTTTAAGGCCAGATTAGGCTACACAGTGAGTTCAGGATCAGCCTGGGTTACAGAGGGAGAACCTGTCTCAGTCAATCAATCAGTCTTTTGAGACAGTATTGCACTAAGTTGCTACATTAAGTTGGAATTTACGATCTCCTGTCTAAGCCTCCAAGACTGCTGGGATTAGAGGCATACCTATACACCACACCTGGCTAGTATTTTTCTTTACAATGCTGCTTGTTTGCTGGCCGTGCCTTATCATACACTTTAGCGATCTCTTCTTCCTAGCATCCATAGCTCTACTTAAGGATTAGTTACAGGGGCTGAAGGAATAGCTCAGCAGTTAAAGTGCTTTCCCAGGCTCAGGGTCCTGGGTTCAATTCCCCAGCACCATATAATCCGGGCATGGTGGTGCACACCTGTAATTCTAGCACTCGGAAGGCTGAAGCAGGGGGATTGCCATGTGTTTGAGGCCAGCCTGGGCTGCAGAGCAAAACCCTGCCTCAAAAAACAAAACAAAACAAACAAACAAAAAAACCCCAACTAGTTACAGTGATCTGTGTCTAGTTCTCAATTAGCAAAACATAATTCACATATGCACACACAGAAATTCATAGGTTTCTGAAGTTTTGCTTTCATTATTTGGTGTGCCCTGTAAACGGATGAACACTGAGATTTTTTAAAAAGTGGATTTCTGGGATCAGTGTTCAGTCCTGAGATACTAACATCACGAGAAACACAAAATATAGTATTCTCCAAGTTTCATAAACTGTGGGAATAGAGCTCTTTGAAGTCCACAGGCCCTGCATCTGAAAGAACAAACTCAGAATCAGAAGATAGAAAAACTTGAAAAATACCACATACTTTCAATCCAAATTAAGAACATCTATACCAAAGCCTCACTTAAAGATGGATAATCAAAAAATGTTGTTAATGCTAAACCCAGTGGCACAGGTCCATAATCCCAGCACTCTGAGAGGCTGAGGCAGGAGGATTGCCATGAGTTTGAGGCCAGCCTGGTTGCATAGTTCAGGACCACCTTGAACCACAGTGTGAGATCCTGTCTCAAAATAAAATAAATAAAAATATTCTGTGCACCTCTATCATTTTTATCAAAGAAATTTTAAGCCTCTTTTCTCTGATGAGGGCTATAACTATGTAAGTCTGCTTTAGAAGTGATGATTTAAATAATCACATTCTTAAATTTAACTACTGGGCTGGAGTAATGGCATTTAGAGTGCTTAGGCAAGCCCTAGGCCCTGAGTTCAGTTCGCCAGCACCATATAAGCTGGGCATGCTAGTGCACACCTGTAGTCCCAGCACTTGGGAGGCTGAGGCATGAGGATTGCCATGAGTCTAAGACTAGCCTGAGTGACAAGAGGGAGACCCTGTCTCAAAATAAAATGAAATAAAATAAGGGCCGGAGGAATGGCACAGCAGTTAAAGTCTTGCTTTGCAAGTGCCAGGTACTGAGTTCAATTCCCCAGCACCACATAAAGTTGGGCGTGGTGACACATGCCTATAATCCCAGCATGAGGAGGCTGAGGCAGGAGAACTGCTGTAAGCCCAAGGCCGGCCTGGGCTACAGAGCGAGACCCTGTCTCCAAATATAATAAATAAGTAGATTTAGCTCCACATATATCATAATTTGTATTCCTATGAACCAACCAGTACTGCCTCAAACCATAAAGTCAGTAACATCCTGGCTGTTGCAGCTACTCACGGCATTGGGCACCGTGGCTGCAGTGCACATGCAAGCCTGCAAGGAACCGAGCTGAGGGGAAGGCGGTCCAAAAGCCAGAATACACTCTGCTCCCCAAGCCCTTTGTGGCCACAGGAAGCCACTCTTAACCCACAGGAGGAAAGGCTCCTTTTGCTAAGTCATCAAAAGCCTACTAAGGTTCAACAGAGGTTCTACTAATGGTTCATTCTTTTTCCTAATGTTAAGATGATAGTCTTAACTAGTTTACAGATGCTTATAATTCTTTTCTATGCCACTTTTATCCATATTTGAGAATAAACTGAGAATCCCTTCTCTAAAAAAGTCAGACTGTTTTAACTAGTAAGTCATTGGAAAGCTATTTATGCTTTAATATTAATGTTGAAATATTTTTGCAATTTTTAAAAAATTCCAAGACTGTTTGTTACATTATATTTTCTTCCCAACAGCGCATTATTAGAAGTATCACTCCAGAAACACCAACAGAAATTCCCTGTGGAGACATCCGCTTGAATGCTGTGTAACACACACCCACAGAACCGGCTTCCTAGTCCCTCCTACAGCGCTGATAAATCCTGCCTTGTCTCTTCCCTGAGTCAGTTTCCGCGGAGCCTGATGTGAAAGGGCCTTCTTCATGGAGACACAGTCCTAGGAGACTATGGTGCCCAAACCCTAAGGCCCTCCAGCCACGACTTCCCATGCAGTGTCCAGGATATATTACTGCATTAGACTGTGATACAACTGAAGTGGTCTGTTTTGGAAATGGGAGGGCGTGTGTGGAGGTGCTGAAAACTACTCTGTCATCAGTGAGGATTAGTTTAGAACCAAGTCCGTGAATATCTTCCTGTATCACGTTTCGGTATGGTCCTTGTTAACTGACATCTGTTTGCCTCTAAAGGCTTCATTGTTCATGAATGCCTAAACTGTTGACAAGACAGGATATTGTCTTAGCCATATATTTTCTGAGTAGTATAGAATTCCGTAGCTGGAATCTGCTAGAACCCTCTAACCCTCATGCTCCTGTGGGTCAGGAAGGGAAAATGTAAGAAGTTAACTTGAAAAAAAAGGTAAACATGTGCGCATTTGTGTCTGTGTATATTGTATGTCTGTGTGTTCTTAACTCTAGTCCAGTACTTTGGGTCCATTACACACGCTGTATGAAATTCCTCTAATTTTTCTTACAGTAACAAAGTCTACTACACAAACATGCATGTATGTGATTATCTGATGTGCACATATGTGCACCATACTCCACCGTGTCCTTTTCCAGTGGTCCTGCTTTAGCCTGTACATCTTCTTTGTTGGGCTGTAGTTGACATCTACTGTTCTCCATCCCCCATCCACACACTCAGATGTGGCCTATAATGCTAGTCACCATGGGTTGGCCACGAACTTTTTCAAAGATGGATATTGACACGTGCACCTTAAATGCGTATCTGGCCATCAGGGTTCAGCTCTGCCTACTTCACACGACCTAGTTTAATCACCTAGCTTACTTTGTCTTAGGCAGAGAGTGTAAATCCAATTCTCACTTAACTCTTGGGCACATGGATCTGGCACCTTGATTTAAACACACTGGGTACCTTCAATCTAAGAAAAACTAGACAGTCTGGTTAGCATTAAATTGTCCTCTCCCCTTACCTTGGCCTTTAGTTAATGGTAAGTTCTCCAGATAATTCTCCAAATTGAGTCTAAGACTTATTAGAAAAGGTCAGTTGTGTAGGTAAACTTTTTTTTCCATGTAAAACCCTTAATACAGGAAAGTAAATTTGGCTTCTGGCTTGTAACTCACAGACAGCTACATAAAGGAAGTGAATTTTACTTTGTGGTATGAGATTTCCTTATCATTTTTTTTTTTTTTTTGAGACAAGGTCTCACTCTGTAGCCCAGGCTGATCCTGAACTAACTATATAGCCAGACTAGCTTTGGACTCACAGCAATCCTCCTGTTTCAGCCTCCTAAATGTTGGGATTATAGGCATGTGACACCATGCCCAGTTTATGTGGGGCTGGGGAATCAATTCAGGTACTTTATTTTTTTTTGTTTAACATTTTTTTGTAAATACCTGAATTTCAAATTCTGTGACACATTAAAACCATGGAGTCTATGGAATTAACTGCTGAGTTATTCCTCCAACGCTCCTTATCATAATCTTAAAGGGGCCAGGCCTGGTGGTACAGGCCTATAAACAGCACTCTAGGAGGCTGAGGCAGGAGGACTGCCATGAAGTCAAGGCAATTTAGTGATTTAGCAAGACACTGTCTCAAAATTTAAAAAAAAAAAAAAGGCTGGAGATATAGGTCAATGTAAAAGGCCCCGGGCAAAATCTCCAGATGATTTAAAAAACAATTTTTTTTTAAACCTAAAGGAACGAAATCTTTGTCAGGCACTGGAGGAATGCCACTGTGGTTAAAGTGCATGCCCTGCAAGCACAAGACTCCGAGTTCAATTCCCCAGCACCTCATATAATTCCAGCACTTGGGAGACTGAGGCAGGAGAACTGCCATGAGTCCAAGGCCAGCCCAGGCTACATAGTGAGTTCAGGACCAGCTTGGGCTACTGTAAGATCTTGTCTCTAAATAAATAAATAAATAAACCCATCCTTGTGAATGATAAAAGGAACTAATCCAGCCTGATGACACTTCAATCTCTATATGGATCAAATTTGATTTTAACAAAAAAAACAAAAACAAAACAAACAAAAAAAACCCAGAACCATTTGGTGGCGGGTGGCCAGAGTTTTATCCAGTTACAGGCCTTTCTGCCTTGGTTTTCTCTCAACGGTTTTGGCCTAGCTCTCACTGTGTTCTGTTCTCTCTAATCTTTGGAGGTGTTTTTGCCACATTTTCTTTTGAGGTACTAGCTGATGAGCAGTTTCCCACAATGTTAGGGAAGTGCACAGGGGAATTCACTGTCCCTTTCCTGATCTACCTTCTGCCGTTCCTTCTCGCTGCCTTGTTTCCATTCTCTTTGCTATTTAGCACACTGAAAACCGAGAGGATGCAGAATGCAGCATGTTAGTGATGAACAGCTTCGCAGATTTTAAGAACCTACTTTTTAAAGATACACATTTGGGCAGCTCCCTCAAGAGTGTGATTTCCCTTGGGTGTGGAGGCTGTACTGAGCTATAGCCCCAGCTCTTTTTTAAATTTTAAATTTTTGAGTCAAATTCTCATTTGCCCAGGCAAGGCTCAAACTTGCTACCCTTCTGCCTCAAGCCTATTAAAGTGCTGGGTTATAGGCATGTGCTACCTCATCTGGCTAAGACTTCACTTTTTAATAAGCATTTTTCCAAACAATTAGTTTTGTCAAGTTAGGTGCTAAGGGAGTTATACAGGCACTTGGAAAGTTCTCAAATTTGTTGAAACTGAAAAGTCTGTAGTTTCTGTTCTACATAGATTGCATTTATTTGACCCTCTTTATCAATATCACTATAGATTTTTTAAAGACATTTGAGGAGGCAGACAGATTTTTAAAATAATCTTTTGAAGACTTTTACATCTAGTGTAACATTTACATAAGAATAAAAACTAAAAATAGGATTGAATTATAAAATTATTTAAGGACTTAATTTTTTTGATTCTATTAGTAAGAAATGCCCAAAAAAGGGGGCTGTGGGATGCAGTTCTGGGATAAAGCATGTGCTCAGCATGGGCAAGGCCCTGAGTTCAGTCTCCAGTACCACAGCCCACCCACCGTCAAACCCCAAAAAAGAGGAAAATATAAGAAAATCAGAGAGTCATTCAATTATTAGAGGTTGTTTCCTTTGTTGATATACAATAAAATCAAAGAATTCATGCCAATTTACTTGGCTGGAATGCATGACTTGTAATCAAAATTCATTGCTCTGGTTGTCCCAAAAGGACATAGGTGAAAAGACCCTGACAAATTCAAATTAAATACACGTCACCCAAAATCAAATAATGGAATCACCAAATAAGGCAAGGAGTTAGGCTGTGAGACGAATCACTTTGGACCACCTTATTTTGACTAAGTTTGTTAATTTGGTGCCACCAATTTCAAAATTTAAGTGTTAATCATGAATTTTCATTTAACTTCTTCCCCCCTTCCTTAAAAGGGAGACTATTCTCCTGGGATTAGAATAACATTATTTTTGCTAAGTGGGAAAAACTAACTTGGTATGTTGTATCAATTATGTAACTGATGTGGAGTTCACTGTCAAAACAAAGCTTAGCATTATGGAGTGCTGTGTGCCATGGTTTAAGCATATGGTGTGGACATGTATTTTAGGCAATGCTCAGGTACCCAACGGTGCATCCCAAGCCTAAGCCCTTTTCAGCATGTCCCTTTACTCCTAAGTCTGTACCTGGTGCTTAATATACCACAACTGTCTAGGATGGCTGTCTTCCTTAAACACAATTAGAATTATCTAGGATGAAAAACAAAAGAACTATCTAGGATAGCTACTTTCCTTAAACACATTTTTCACTCTGAACTCTTTTCTTTCTTCTCTTTTTTTCTTGCTTTGTCAGGGAGGGGTGAGGGAGGGAAAGAGAAGCAGTGGATTCCTCAGAGATATTAATATTGTCACACAGACTGTCTTCTTGATAAGTAATTTAATAAAATAGTTCTATGTTAAGTAGGAAGAAGCTGTATATGTCATAGAGTTTACACATCATATTGTAAGAAGACAATTCTATAAAAGGCTGTCGGTTAGGAAAGTGAGCTTAGAAAAAGTGCTTTAAAAGCATGTTAAGGAATAACACTTACAAATTCTTTTTTTTTTTTTCTTTTGAGACATAGTCTGGGTCTTTTGAGGCTGGTCCTGAACCCATGGCAGTCCTCTGGCCTCAGTTTTCTGAGTGTTGGGATTACAGGTATATGCCACCATGCCTGGCTAATTTTTATGCAGTGCTTGGGAACTGAATCCCATACCTTGCACACGCTAGGCTAGCGCTCTAACTACTTATGTATATCCCAGCCCTCAAATTTGTAAATTCACATATGGAAAAAGAAAGGTTAAGACAAGAAGCTAAGATTACTTTACTAGAAAATTAGAAATCATTTCTGGGGCACTTAAATCTTTCTGGTTTCTAGTTTTTTTCAATCTAGAGATGAATTAATGCACTAAATGAAATTTGTCATGTTTAGTTCCATGTTTAGCCCTTTTGTTTTATATAGTTAAAATCAGTTCTGTTGTTTCTATATTAGATGTTTATTTTTTAATGAAAGAATTCTTTTTTTTGAGAATGATTCACAGTATATTTCAACTGAAATAGTAGGTGGCATTTCTCCTAGTAACACATCCTAAAGTCCATGCCAAGCTGTTTGGTAGCAGGAGGGGAAAGTGAGTTGCGTTGGGGACTGGACCCAGGACATCATGGGGGCTAAGCAAGTGCTCTACTCTCTTAGCTATATTCCTTGCCCAATTCCGTTTTTTTTTTTTTTTAAAGGTTACCAGAATAGATTGTCTTCACTTGCCAAGTCTAATTTAGACTACACTGATGGAGGATGGCATCAGATTATCCCCAATCTCCCACTGGGGATTAAACCCTTGGCCTTCATGCTAAGCTATATCCCCAACAACTCCCCCCCGCCCCCAACCTTTTGAGACAGGGTCACTAAGTCACTAAGTTGTCCAGGCTAGGCTCAAACCTGTGATCCTCCTGCCTCAGCCTCTCGGAGTGCCATCAATCTGTCTAGAAAAAAACTTCTGATGTTTGCTGAACTAAACTTGTCACCTGGGGAAAGGAATGGAGGGTATGGGTCCTGTAATTTTACAGTTGAAGTCTCCAATTATAGTAGATAATTTATTTCTACAAATTTGCAAACACAAATAGTCCAAACAACAAATATATAGGACTAGGACTATCTCTATGCTAAGATACCACATAAAAACAAGAAAACTTACTAATTGTTTTAAAAAGGCATTTTGAAAAATTACTCTTATTCACACTCTGAAATTAAAAAGGTGTACTGAAGAAAATCTGAAAGATGAAAAATGCATTATTTTACAAAAATAAAATTAGGAACTGGGCTAGAGGAATAATTGCCTAGCAAGCCCAAGACCCTGAGTTCGATTCCCCAGCACTACATAAACCAGCCACAGTGGCTCAGACCTGTAATTCTAGCACTCAGGAGGCTGAAGCAGGAGGATTACTGTGAGTTGAGGACAGCCTGGGTTGTATAATGAATTCAGAATCAGCCTGGATTATAGAGCAAGACCATGTCTCAAAAAAAAAAAAAAAAAAAAGGAACTTTAAGAGTTTGTAGTTGGTCTCCAGTGGTATCTGAAAATATGATTTGAGGGGCTGGAGGAATAGCACAGCAGTTAGAGTAATTGCCTAGCAAGTGCAATGCCTTGGGTTCAATTCCCTGGCACCATATAAACCAGGTGTAGTGGCCCATGCCTATAATCCCAGCACTTCGGAGGGTGAGGCAGAAGGATTACCATGAGTGAGGCCAGCCTGGACTATATTGTGAGTTCAGGACCAGCCTGGACTATAGAGCAAGACCCTGTCTCAAAAATGTGTGTGTATGTATGTGTATGATTTGATGCATAAAGACTTTTTAGATTTTTGTTTTTATTTTTTGGTAGTACTGGGAGATCAGACCCAGAGTCTTAGCATGCTGGGCAAGCACTCTAGCACTGAGTTGTATCACCAGCCCTCAGGATACTTTTATAATATATTGGACAAATCAGTAATTTTATTTGGCAAAATTAAACCATCTCATCTTATTCAATGATGTCCTTTGGGAAAAAAGATCCAGTCCAGAATATCACTTTTCATTTAGTTTCCTCTCTTTTGTCACCTTTGGTCTGGGAAAGTTTCCTAGAGACTTTTGACTTTCTTGACCTTGAGGCTTTTGAAATCACAAACCAGGTATTTTGCAGAATGTCCCTCCATTTGATTTGATCACTGATTCTTTAAGATTATATTTTGATATAAATATCCCATGATATTCTTGTCTATGCTGCTCTCATTTCATTCTATCACGTGGAACATGATTTTAACTTTCATTTATTAATTTGAATGGGATTCCTATCTTATTTAATGAGTGTATTTAGTCTACTGTGACTCATTTTGATGCTCAAATTGCATCAGTTTAGCTAGTAAGAGATCCTTCAAGCTGGCTTCTGAGCCCTTTAAAAATAACTGCATCAGCTGGGTGTGGTGACACACACCTATTATCCCAGGACCTGGGAGATTGAGGCAGGAGGATTGCTGAGAGTTTGACACCAGCCTGAGCTACATAGCGAGCTCAGGACCAGCCTGGATTATACAGGAAAATTGTCTTGGAAAAAAAAAAAACATAATAAATAAAATAACTGCATCATTTTTTAGAAGACTTACTTATTAGAATCAGTTATCTTAGGTTCATCTCACACTCTCTGCCATAGCTCTGGAATCATCATTTCTCTAAGAAGCCCTAGATCCTTTAAGTATACTTAGAAACCAAGATCTAGGTGCCAAGGGTGCTCATTTTGTTATGGTGCCACTGATCCCCAGCCCTCTTGAGTATGGGTGCATGTGTGTTCACAAATACATTTCCATCTATAATTCTCTATCTTGAAAGCCATTTCATGCCAGTATTCTCTAATCCTAACACTGTAAAATTTCACAATCTAGCGTTTTACATTCTAGTTTTCTTCCTCTGAGCCTGCTTCCCTCTATCCCTAATATACTTATTTGACCAGTATCCTTGTGTATGAAAAACATCCTATTGCTGCTACCACTGTACACTACAAGAGGCGCTTTTACCCCACTCAGGCTCCGAAGCTTCTTCATGACAAGACTGTCCGCCACAGCACACATTAACATGCCCTTCTTATCTAGCTCTGGCTGACAATGTCTGCTGAGCAGTCACCACTGCCACCTACTGCGTGAACGCTTACTTACCTCACTTGGCTTTTGTACCTTGCAGGGACATACTTTTTACTTCCATTTCCACCCTTGTAGGCTGCTCCTGTGCGACACTCCCTCAACGTGTTTCCATGATGCCCAGCTGTAAGCCATGGGAACATGACCTTGCTCAGCTCTGATCTAATGGCTTTGGAAAGGAAGGGATGAGATGAAAAGGCAAGAGAAACAGTTTGTGTTAATAGTGAGGATCACAACCTGAGAAATACTACTGTATTTTCTATAGTATTACTACAGTGTTTTCTTAAAAGACAAGAAGAGGAAAAGGATTAGCAATGCAAGTTAATAAGCAGAGTTTGGATAGAACATCTTTTAGGGGATAAACGTCAATAATAAATATTTTTCTAAACTTTTCTAAAAGCACCAACCTCTTCAGCTGTTTAATTTTTTTCCTTTTTAAGGCTTTCACATCAGGCCTGGCGCGCAGACTTGAAATCCCAGAACTCTAGAAAGCTGAGGCAGGAGGACTGCATTTTCAAGCCCAGCCTGGGCAACTCAGGGACTTAGCTGGACCCTGTCTCAAAATCGAAACAACAAAAACAACAAAATGGGCTGAAGACAACGTAGCTCAGTGTGAAGGCCTTGGGCTTAATCTTCAGTACTAAAAAAAAAAAAAAGCCTCAACAAAAATAACAACAAAAAGGCTTCGGCTTCTGCTATGGTTTGAATATGTCTCCTCAAAATTCATACTGAAACTTTTCTTTTTTTTGAGGCAAAGTCTTGCTCTGCAGTCCAGACTGGTCCTGAACTCACTACTACGTAGCTCAGGCTGGCCTGGAACATGGCAATCCTCCTGCCTTGGTCTGTCTAGTGCTAGGATTACAGGCATGTACCAACATGCCCACTTTATGTGGTGCTGGGGAATCAAGTCAGGGCCTTGTAGCCCCTAAAGACTGGAACTTAATTCCGAATAAGATAGTACTAAGAAGTGGAGCCTGCAGCTGGGTGTGACAGCACACACTTACGATCCTAGCTCCTTGAGAGGCTGATGCAAAAGGATCTCAAGTTCAGTGCCAACGTGGACAACTTGGTAAGACTCTCAAAAAATAAAACACTGAAGGGACTAGAGGAATAGCACAGTCTAACAAGCATAAGGCCCTCAGTTCAATTCCCCAGCACCACATAAACCTGGCATGCTCATGCATGACTGTAACCCCAGCACTCGGGAGGCTGAGGAAGGCTTGCCTTGAGTTTGAGGCTAGCGCAGGCCCCATACTGAGTTCAGGACCAATCTGGATTACAGTGTGAGACGTTGTCTCAAAATAAAGCAAGCAAACAAGCAAGTAATGGAGATATAGATCAATTTAAGGCCCCTGTCTCAACCTTGGTATCAGAATGTGTGGTGGGAGAAGAGACGGGGGTTTTTAAGGAAATGATTAAGGCATGAGGTTTTCATCTTCACAAGTAGATTAGTGCCTTAAGAACTGGTGGAAATCAGCTTAGTTTTTTTTTTTTTTTTTTTTGCCTCTTCATCTCCTATCACGTGAAGATGCCTCCACCAGAAGACAGTATCAGCGGAGTAGGCTCCTCCCCAGACACTATACTTCCCAATGCCCTGATCTTGGCTTTAACCTTTCAAACATCTGCTATTTATAAATTTACTAGGGACTGGAGGAATGGCACAGTGGTTAAAGTGCTTGCCTTACAAGTATAAGGCCCTGAGTTCAATTCCCCAGCACCACATAAAGCTGGGTGTGGTGGTGCAGGCCTGTGATCCGAGGACTGAGTCCAAGACCAGCCTGGGCTACAGAGTGAGACCCTGTCTCAAAAAACAAACAAACAAAAAAATCATCAGAAAAGTGCTAAGATTGTATGTGTGTGCATGCACACTGAGAATTGAAACCCACAGCCTTATGCTTGCATGGGAGGTAAGTGCTCTACCACAGAGCTACAGTCATAGCCTTGTGACATTTTAACACAGTGAGAATTTAGCACATCTGGGACATAGCTTTCTATTTTCTGAATACATAAAAATGTATCAAATCGCATTACTATCCTCCCGAAGTACATATATTGTCCAAAACATGAAAAGCAAATGAAACAGGATTAAGAACACAATGTTCTAGTCCTTTCTCAGATAGTATGAAGCTAAGTAACTAATCCTGTGTCTTTCCATGTTACTGGTCTATTTCTTATGGTTAGTAATGATCAGACAACCATGATGACAAATACAAAGGCTGTATGCTTATGCCAGGCACAGCATTATATGCACAATTTCAAGCAATGTACCTACCTTATGAGGTACTTTTATTATGCCCATTTTACAGATGAGAAAACTAAAGCTCACGGAAATTATTTTGTGCAGTATTATGCAGCTACTAAATGGAAGAATTGGTTCCCTAGCCTTGACTCTTAAAAAAAAAACATAAGGTGTCTCAGACAATATCACACAGTGGGTAAGTTATAAAGAAGAGGTTTATTTTGGAGTATAGTTCTGGGTGCAAGGTCAAAGGGCTGCATCTGGTGATGGCCATTCTTGCTGGCAGAATTTGAAGGCAGCACAGGGCATTGCATGACAAGAGGAAGACTGTGAGAAACCTAGTCAAATTGTTTAGAGAAGACCCATTCTTGAGATAACCCATTAATTCATTAATCATATGGGCAGAGGCCTAATTATACTACCTCTTATTTCATAATGGGGGTCAAATCTCATGAGTTTTGGAGGAGACAAATCACATTCAAACTCTAGCACAGAGGTCACAGATAATTTATAGTTATTCCAGATGAAAAACTCTGATCTTAAGAAATACTTGAGGGCTATTAGAATCAATGAAGTTAAAATAACAAATAACAACTTTTTCTAAATATTCATTCTAGTAGGCACTGAGCACACAAAATAAACATGGGACCTTTGCCCTCAAACAACTAATATACTATCATATTACATGTGACAGTATAAAGCACAGAATGCAAAGGACATGTAGATGTGCTGCTAAAACCAACAGGGATATCTGGAGCCAATGATAATTCAGCTCACTCAAAAATAAGGCAAAAACATGGCATTCTGAGTAAAGCAGCAGTATATGAGAAAGCACACTTAGCATGAAATGGCACAATGTAGATGACTGGAATAAAGTTGTAAACAAGGGCATGGGGGATGGAAATAAATGTACTTTCAGCCATTCATATCTCAGAGACGCAGCTGTTTACCAATTCAAATCTTACGTACATTGCCTTACACGTCATGTTTTAAGTAACACATCAGGCTTAGAAACAAAATTAGTCAGTCTCTTATTCAGATCGGTGCAAATAATACATTACCCAAGTGCTGCTGCTCCATGATCATCCACCAAGCTTATAGGTAGATTGTTCCTGTACAAATGACTAGGATTAGCCAGGTTGACAATAGTTCCACAGACTGTTATGTCCAAAAATGTAAGATCACAAAAATGTTTATTATTGAGACATATTATGAATACAAAATAACACATAGAAGATACACAAGAGTTTTAAGAGCAAACAATGTATCCACTATCCAAGTCGAGACAGAATTCAGCCAGCACTCAGAAGGCTTATTAATACTCTTTCCATGTATGAATGCTATCTTGACTTTTGTAATAATCATTTCCTTAATTTTCTACTTAATCATGCATTTCTATACAATATTATCGCTCACTTCCATATAAACCATATAAATTACTTAATGTCACGAGGCTGTACAATTCATCCAAGTTGTTAAGTGTTAATTTCACTGCTATATCATGTACTTGTGAGGTGAATGCGTGCTATGCTCAGCTTGATGAAAAAACCCTAGAATATTCCTAGGAACATTAGTTATGGGAAATGTGCAGTGCCAATGTTACCAAGTAAAGCCAAAACATCCGAAAAGACTATACCCTAATGTATACTCAAATTATTCTGTGAAGACACCACCTTTTTTGCATCCCTGTGGATGTGTAAGTGTTTTTTTGTTTCGGTAGTGGAGATCTCCCACCTAATTCCAGATTTATTTCATCAGCAGCAATGCAAGTGAAAATATTCTTTTCTGGACTCTCAGTCTCTGACTTAGCTGGCTTGAGTTTATGTACTCCACCTGGAGGCTATTCATCCCAAGTTCAGCATCTGGACTCTAACTAGGCCAAAGGTGTTTTCTTCCAAAAGGAAGAACAAAGTTCTAAGAAAGGTGGGGGTGAATGATTCAGGTAGAACCATCAGTGTAGTTGGGGAATGAGACAGGAGAAAATTTAATTTGTAGTTTCTTACTGATACATGTCATTAATCTCAACAAGCTGATAAATTATCTATAGTTTTTCCTATCTAAAGCAAAAAGCTGTAAATGGCAAGCACACCTTCTACTCACTCGTTTTAATTTGAATAGATCTCCACTCAGGGCTGAATTTGACACCGTCTCTGTATTTTTTGACAGGTCTTGCTACATTGTTGAATTGCCCAGGCTGGGTTCAAACTTGTGATCCTCCTGCTTTAGCTTCCTAGGGTGCTGACATTTTAGGTATGGGCTAACATACTCAGCTGAAAAAAAAATTAATTCCTTTTACATGAAAATTAATTCCAGACATATTATAGATCAAAATGTGAAAAGCATACAACACCTCTGGAAGTGATGTCCACTACAACTTTTTGAAAAGACAGTCTTGTTCTGTAGTCCAAGCTGGTCCTGAAGTCATTATGTAGCCCAGGCTGGCCTTGAACCCAAGGCAATTCTCCTGTCTTAGCCTCCTGAGCGTAGGGACTACAGGTGTGCACTACCATGCCTGGTTTATGTGATGCTGGGGAATCAATTCAGGGCCAAGCGCTTACTGGTGTGCTATTCCTCCAGCCTCTAAAACTTCTTGCAATAATAACAATGTCCTATAAACTCACTGTTTTATATAGCAGCCACTACCTAATGTGGCTAAAGAGCACTTGAAAAATATCTAATTGCAACCATAAATCTGTGAAGTGAATCATAAATTTAACTGTACACAAATTAGCAACTTCTGTTCATTAAGATACCACTGAGAGGAAAAGGTAAGCCACAGAGGGGAAAGAAGTCATTTGTAAAAACAAATGACCCATATTCAGAATATATAAAGAATACATGTAGGTCATTAAGAAAAAGGCAGACCGGGTCTAGAGGAATGGCTCAGAGGTTAAACCTGAGTTTGATTCCCCAGCACCGCATAAAACTGGCGTGGTGGCGCAAGCCTGTAATCCTAGCACTTGGGAGGCTGAGGCAGGAGGACTGCTGTGAGTCCAAGGCCAGCCTGGCCTCTATAATGAGATGAAGACCACCAGCCTGGGCTGAGCAAGACCGTATCTCAAAAAAAAAAAAAAAAGCAGATTGTTCACCTCTGTTAAAAGGGTGAGAGGGGAGAAGTAACAGAACAGACTGCTGGAAAGGATATCCAGATGCTAATAAATATGTAAGACAACACCCACCAAAATGGCTAAAGGAAAATACCAAATGTAAGCAAAGTATGAAGCAATTGGAACTATCATATATTGAAATATGGAGTGCATCTTAATATAATTATACTATCTACTGATGGTAAACATTTGCATACTCAATTAGCAATTCAAGTCTAGGAATCATCCAACCAAAATACATAAGCAAGTTAGGTATCTATTAGAAGATAGATATTCCTTGACGCCAGGCATAATTATAATTTCCCGCAACCCAGTGCTCATCGGAGAACGGACAGAGTTGGAGGAACAGCACAGCAGTTAGGAGTGCTTGCCTTGCAAGCAAAAAGCCCTGGCTTCTTATTTCCTTGCACCACATAAACTGGGTGTGGTGGCAAGTGCCTGTAATCCCAAGATAGGCTGGGGCAGGAAGACTGCTCTGAGTTCAAGACCTGCCTGGTATACAGAGTAAGTTCAGGACCAGAATGAATAAATACTAAAAAACTTACAAGACAAGCAAGATTAATCATGGTGTTAAAAGCCAAAGACAGACAGTAAGCTGGGAAGGGGTTGAGGAGATCTGTGGTGTAGCAGCTCTTTTTGAAATGTGTTCTGTGCAAATCCATTAAGCTGTGCACTGCTGTACTTTTCTCTATGCATGTTTTATTATAATAAAAAAGCTTAGAGAGTACTGAAGGTAAGTTTTAGCAAGAAGCTATCATTAGAGGAATCTTTAATATATTGTGCTTTTTTGTCTGCAGAGCTAGAAATCTAATTCAAACAAGACAGAGAAAAAGGAAAGCTAAAATACCTTAAAATAAAAAAAAGTTACACTCACTAGAGCCAGAGATTCAAAAGCCGTCCCCACGCCTTGCTCCGTGTAAGCTTTATGCTGCCAAGCATCCATTCTCCATGCATCTCCAGACTCAACTTCATCCTTAGAATTAGCAATGTTAGTGGAAAACATTTTTTTCCCCCTGTGGATTCTAACAGCCTGCCTTGAGTCCCATACCCACCCTAGTGGGTATCCCAGGCTGAACCCCTGAATGAAGAGCAGGGAAAGGATGCCCTCCCAAGGGAAAAGCAAGGTGCTATGACCAGAAAAGGTGGTGGGGGAATATGAATGGATGAGGTAAAAAAATTGCCTGAGGAATGAGATAAAGGAAACGCTTTAATTTGCAGTTTCTCACTCATATATGCCACCAAACTAAGTAAGTTAATAAAGTAACCTACAATTTTTCCTATCTCAAGTATTTCAACTGCTTTGTGAAAGTTTCGGCACTTCTGGAAGAGGGAAATTGACCGTTTCTTATCAGATTTTTTACACAATTTCCCTCTGCATATCCTGCATGCTATGATCAAATTAATTTTCCAAAAGCGTGGCTCTAGTTATAAAACAATTCCAACAAAGGATTCATATTTACTACCAAAGTCAAAAATTCCTTTGCAGTTTTCTATTATCTCACCCTAACTTACCTGTCTTTCCATACTTACGCAACTTCCCTTTTAGAGTTTATATCATTAGCATGTGTAACTACTATGTATCAATGAGAACTGGGTATTAGCTTTCTAGACACTGTTCCTCCTGTTGTTTTTTTTGTTTTTTTTTTTTGGAGAGAGGCACTCACTCAGTAGCCTGAACTCACTATTGAGCACAGGCTGGCATTGGACTCACAGCAGTCCTCCTGTCTCAGCCTTCCCAGTGCGGCACCATAGCCAGTTTATGTGGTGTTGGAGAATCCAGGCACTTGTAATCGCTGAGCCATTCCTCTAGGCTCCCCTTCCTGGTTTTAATGGCATAATGATTTAAATCTAAAAGCATCATGATATACAGTGTTTTCTAAATGAAAAGACCTGTTAATGAACTGTTTTCACAGAATTCATAATTTCCCCAAATTATTTAGTGCCTAACTTCCAGTGTTATGTCTTAAAGACTTCGTATAGAATTCTAGCTTTATCTGGGCACACGAATGTAAACTGTAAAAAACTATACTTTTTAAAAATATCTAAGACATGTTAGAAATAGGCCTTTAGTTAATTTCATTTAGACCAATGTCTCTACCTTTTTGTTCTTAGTTCAACATCTATTTTTGTATGCAACTTAATAACTTGCCATGGTTTTGGAATTAAAAATTAAAATTAATTTTACTAAACAATAGCAACAACTGACATGAAAGCAATTACTTAATACAAGCATAGCACTGTTTTTATTTTCATTTAAGCCAAGTATGCTGTAGGCTGAAAAGTTAGACAAGATGCATGATCTATACACTGTATAAATTTCAGAACATAAAGTGTAAATTCTCTCCACTTTTTAAATTCACATAATTTTACCTGAAATACAGTCTTTATAAAACAAAACGGCTACTCCAACAAAAGCAATATTGTTAGGAGTGCCATTTTATTTTTTAATAGTTGTTGCAGAATGTATTTTCCTTATTAAGTGCTATAGAGATTTAGTACTTACGGTTCTTAAATACAATCAAGAATGTGATAATGATGAAGAGACACTGTACGCAAATCTAGTCAAACATTCAGGACAAAATACTTTTTATTTACACTTAAATAAAAAATGCTTTTTGAAAATCTATTTAAAATTGCCCTCCCAACCATGGTGAGCTTATCACTTTGTGCCTCCACAAAGCAAATTCCAACCAAGAATTACACTGTTGTGTGCACTCACAGACCTTCCTACCAGCCCAGCCATTAATCATCTTCTTTCTCAATATAGGTCTTCGCATTAACCCGTGCCATTTGTCTGGCCAAGTACCTGTCTCTAGCTGACATTACACTTTCCTCGTTGTTCCGTTTTGCAAACTTGCTCACTGCCTCAGGTGGTCTCTCTTGTTCTTTGCCCTGCTCTTGACTTTCTTCTGAGAGTCTATGTTTTGCTCCCAGTGATATTTCAGTCCCAGAGGGCTTCTCTTGGTTTCTTTCTTTGTCCTTTTCCATTTTTCTCATTCTGGTTGGTCTTTCCTGGTCAATAAAGTCATCCTTTGCCCTTGAATTTGAGCTGCTTTCCTTTCTGTGTCGATTTCTTTCTGAAGACTGAACACTTACTTCTCGTTTTTCCCTATCTCTGTATTTATCATTAGTTTCGTATCTTTCCTTCTTTCCTTTCACGTGTTCTTCCTTGTCTTTGCTCCTCTCCTCCTTCTCCCGTTCACTCTCACTGTATCGGATGTGATCATTTCGTTGTCTATCTCTTTCTTGTTCCCTCGAGGAATATTTCCTTCTGTCTTTCTCTCTCTTCCAGTCCCTGTTACTTCTTTCTCTCTGGTCTCCTTCCCTTGGTTTATCTTCTTGTTCATGTCTTCTCCAGTGGGAATCTCTATGACTGGCTTCTCTGGGCTTATGGAAATCCTTTGCTTTTCTCTGGTCACGGTCTGTGGAACAGTTTTCCTGGTCTCTATGTTGCCTCTCTTGGCGCTGGTCTTCCATTTTCTCATGTCCTCTTGACTTTAAACTTTTGGCATGGTGACTGGCACCATGCTCCCTTTCTTCACTAGAGGACCTTGAATGGGTTTGGGTTTGATTCTCGTGATGCCTGGAGCGATTCCTGGAGGTCTTAGTGACCTCTTCTCTTTTATAATTCACTTTCTTTTCTTCCATTTCATCATCCTCACTGCTCTTAGCATCAAAGTCACTGTCTGCATCTAGGTTTTCCTCCTCGACACCAGTTTGAAGAATGCATTTCTCTTGTAGTATTCTGTTCTCTGAATCTGTTTCATCAGAGTAACCCTTTGGTTTCTCTTCCTTTATCTCAGACCTTTAAAATAATATAAACATAAAACACCACATTATCAATTACATAAAACAAAGTATTCATATAATTTTCCCCAATAATCAAATTGATACAACCTTATATTAATTGTCCAAATGCAAAAAAAAAATCTGTGGTTTTTTTTTGTATTTATCTTCTAAATTCGTATTTCCCAACAATTCAGATTTTTTTCTTTTTTGAAACAGGGTCTCATTCTTGTTCTGAACTTACTATGTAGCCCAGGTTGGCCTCAAACACACGGCAATCCTCCTGTCTCAGTCTCCCAAGTGCTGGGATTACAGGTATGAGCGACAATACTCCACTTAACGTGCTGCATGGGAATCGAACCCAGGGCCTTGTACTAACTGTTGAGCTATGCCACCAGCTCCAATTTAGACTATTTTCAATATTCATAGAATAAAAATAGAGAAAACTAGCCCTTCTTTATTGGACCACTAGATCCTTCAGGCAGGAATCTTTACAATGTCTCTTTTTACTAAGTCTAGAAAATAACTGAGAAAAGGAAGGTATGCTCTGAATCTAAGTTCCTCACAGCATGAAACTGTGGCTTTGTTATATATCTGTTTCCTCTAAAATTGAAAAAAAAAAAAAAACAGGCTGGAGGAATGGCACAGCAGAAAAAGTGCTTGCCTAGTGAGTACACAGCATTGAGTTTGATTACGTAGTACCACATAAGCTAGGTGTGGTGGCGCACACGCACTGTTGTAATCCCAGTACTTGGGAGGCTGAGGCAGGAGGGTTGCTGTGAGTCTAAGGGCAGCATGGGCTACATAGTGAGTTCAGGACAAGCCTGGACTACAGGGCAAGACCCTGACTCAAAAAAAAAAAAAACACTAAAAATGTTAAAAAACTAGTTTTAGAAATACGTGAAGATAATTTTTTTAACAGCAAAATAGTGGCAAACATAATTCTTTTTTTTCCTTGAGATGAAGGGGACTGTTTCACTATGTGTCAACACTATTCTCTAACTTCTGGGCTTAAAAGGGATCCTTCTGCCTCAGCTTCCTGACCATGGGAACTTCATCCATTCCTTAGTACTCCTAGTTAATATCTCCCACGAATTAGAGGGCACTAGCAGCCTGATATAGCACTTCAGCATCCATCACAATACAACAAAAACACACATTTCTGTCTGTTAGTGTCAACAACACTAAAATCATTCATTTGTGTCATCTATATTTCTTCCAGCTGATTAATGTGTTTAACTCATTGATATTATTCACACATTCATTCTTACTAATCACTTACTAGTCACACTAACAGTGCAACAACTATGGTTCTTTTGGAAGTGCTGGTGAAATTATGAGGCTAAAGGACCCATTAACAGGAATTCAATGGTAAGACTCTGAGAACAGTATGTAAATTATACACAGTATGGAGTTCCAAATAAAAATCAGAAAGTTATATCATAATTTATATTCAAAGTTAATTTTTCAAGTTAAGGACAAGTCTGGACTAGAGAGCAAGACTATCTCAAAGCAAAAAAGAAAACAAAAAAGTTAATTCTTCAAACATAATTTCTTTCTTTCTTTCTTTCTATTCTCTCTTTTTTTGAGACAGGGTCTCGCTCTGTAGTTTAGGCTGGTTCCAAACTCACTATGTAGCCCAGGCTGGCTGCGAACTCACAGTACTCCTCCTGCCATGGCCTCCTGAGTGCTAGAAGCACATGCCCAGCTTTCAAATACAGTTTCTTATTCTAATACTCCTCATCAACTGTGCAATCAAAACCTAGTAGTATGGGGATGAGTGGCGTAGAAATCTAATTTTCTCTTACTCTTAATTCTTTTCTCACCACACTCTTTGTTCACTAGCAACACAGACTCATATATTCTAGCCACAGTATTTCTTCAAAAAGTTTGCTTATACAGATGTCAAGGCCTGTAATTCCAGCAGTCTGTGGGGCAGAGGAAGGAGGATCACAAGTCTGAGCCTAGACTAGACAACTTAGTGAGACCCTTTCTCAAAATAAAAACAAAAAGATGAACTAGGATGTACAACTCAGTGCAAAAGTCCTGTGCTCAATTCTTAGTATAACAAAATAAATACATTCTCCCTTTTGCTCTCAGCTATGTACTTAGGGTATAATCACCTTAACAATCCCTCTAATATCTTACGATTTTTTTTACAAGTACTTCTAACATGTGCTTTTAAGATTAGCACTATTTAACTGAAATATCTACAGAAATGATTAATATGTATCTGAGCTGTCCAGTATGGCATTCGTTAGCAAAATATGGTAGCTGAGCACTTGAAATGTAGAGTACAAGTTTGGATTTTACATATTTTCAATTAATTAAAAAAAAACCCACATGTGACTGGTAGCTATGTATTGTACAGTGATAGCCTCTGATGTACTGATCTTAATCTTACCTTTTTTTTTGCAGGGAGAGAGGAGGGAGAGACAGGTGCTTGCTCTGCAGTCCAGACTAGTCTTGAACTCACTGTGGAGCCTAGGCTGACCTGGAACTAATGACAATCCTCCTGCCTCAGCCTACCATGTGCTGGGATCATAAGTGTGCACCACCACACCTGGCTTTCAATCTTACATTTTATGGAGGCTAAGTATATTTATGGAAAACCACTTTCAATATATTATCTGAACACACAAATAGAATGCTGTATGTCATCCGATTCATTCTAAATTTTTCCTTAATTCTGACAGCAATCATGTTATGGCAGTACCAGGACCATCTTTTTAACTAAAAAGAAAAATTCACGGTCTAGTTTTGTTTTCCTTTAAGGTTATCTATAAGACTCATAAAGAACATATTTGGAAATTTTGTACATTTGCATTCACAGCAATCCTCCTGCCTCAGCCTCCCGCGTGCTAGGATTAAAAGCATGTACACCACATCTAACTTATATGGTGCTGGGGAATGAACTAAGGTATGTAGCATTTGCTAGGCAAGCACTTTAACTGCTGAGCTATTCTTCCAGCCCTTAGAAATTTAAGTTGGAAGCCAGGTGCAGTGGCGTTTATCTGTAAGTCCAGGATCCGGGAGGCTGAGGCAGGAGGATTGCCGTGAATTTGAGGTCAGCCTCTCCTATGTAGTGAGTTCCAGATGAGCCTGGACTACAGAGCAAGACCCTGCCTCAACAACAATAATAACAAAAAGTTTAAGTTGGGGGTGAGGAGAGTTTTTCTTGTTCTTCCTTTTTTCTGATCTCAACAGCTTTTAGTAAGTTGTGAATGTACTTGGGCTAAGGGGGAAAACCCCCGATTATTTAGGAAAGAATAAAAAAAATTGTTAATATTCTCTTTTAATTTTTATCATAATAAAATGGGAAGTAAAAACAACTAAGATGTGATATGTATATGCACTAATTACCGAAGTTGAGTGTAATTGGATATTGCAAACATATACCATAAAATAATAAAATATTATGTAATATTTTAATAAAAATATATATTAGAAATAATCATGGGGAAAACAGATTAAGTAGGGCATTAAATATAGCTTAAGGTTACAGGACTTGCCTACTATGCACATAGCCCTGGGTTCACAAAAAGTTATTAGTTTCATAGCAATAAATTCAATGACAATGCTTTGATGTAAAATAATGAGCTTTGTGAACTGCAGAACTAAAAATGATCTTAATTTGTATGCTTTTATGAATCAATAAACTGTAAACTCCTAGCAATTTAATTAACTTTATCTGACAGAACAATATACAATTCTGTATCCTGTATCTTCCAGAGTTAAAATAACCCAACAAACTCTACAACCTCAGGTTAACAGTATCCTTCTTCTAAACACGCTATCGGTCACCTCTCACCTGGCTTCACGAAAGCTGCATTTAGGTACTTTCTCTTCACCAACTGCTTGATTCAACAGGTGCCTATAAAATCCACTGAGATCTTTCTGCTTGGTGACATCCAAACGTGCTGAGGGAAAGCAAAGGAGAGATAGCTACAGTATTTAATAAAGCACAGTATAGTTTTGCTTGCATGTGTAGAGGATGTATCATGAAGAGATGTATTTATGAAGTGTTCTAGTAGCCAGCTGCCCATGTTTGCAAATACATTTCTATTGAAACACAGTTTGGTCATTTGTTTTAGTACTGTCCATTGCTACTTTTACACTATAAAGTCAGTGGCTGCAATAATGACCAGATGTACAAAAAGCCTAAATTATTTACTATCTAATCCTTTATAGAAAGTCTGCTGACTGATGTGCTAGATAAATATGCAACATGTTTAGATTTCTTATACATTTGGTTTTCCCCAAGTAGAAGAGCTCTTGCCAATTAAATTATTTATAACTGCATATAAATGTAAGTCCATATTTTATCTAGATCTTGGAAAGTAGTCATGAGTACAAAGCATGAAGATATTTCTTAGCCCTTGTACATTTATTTGTTTATTCTTACAAATGTTATAGTGTTACATATACCTTATAATATATTTTTTGAGACAAGGTCTCACTCTGTAACATACCTTATAATACATTTTTACATTTGGAATCATGTTCAAAGGCAATGACTTATAATGACCCTAATTAGATCAAAATGAGAACTAAGCAACAGTAACTAGAAACAAGAGTTAGCGAAGAAAAGTTCAACTGTGTTTTGTACTACATATTATCTTCTATATCTTGAATTCATACACATGCATTATGGATATATTATAACCCCAAATTCAGTGACAGAGCACATGGGTAATCACACACAGGGGTTCTTCTGTTTCCCTCTATTTCTTCTCTACTCCATTTTACCTTCCAGTGCGGCAGCCCTCCTTTCTCTTTCTTCCTCTTCAGCTCGTTCTTGAAGTTTTTTCTTATAAGCGGATGTCACAAATGCCTCTTTATCATCAAATTCTCCTTTTTCCATTTCTCGTTCCTTCTGTATTTTCTTTTCCATTCGTTTTTCCTGTTCCTTTTTTCTGATCTCAACAGCTTTTAGTAAGTTGTGAATGTACTTGGGCTAAGGGGGAAAACCCCCGATTATTTAGGAAAGAATAAAAAATAATTGTTAATATTCTTTTTTAATTTTTATCATAATAAAATGAAAAACAATTTTATCATGAATTCATCGAGACAAAATAGATTATCTCAAAATTCACTAAGAATTTACCACTGAGATTTGTAATTAAACTGTTTTCATTAAAAATTTAAATATAACAAAACCAGAAATTTATAATGCTACTTATCCTTTAATCTCAAGCTAAATAAAACATTTTCCCAATGTTTTCTGATTCTATCTGGCATTATCTTATGAATCAGAAAAGTTCATATTAGCTTTTAACATTTAGTGGAAATGCATTTTAATAGTAGCTTTAATACTAAATTTTACACCATCACTGTTCCAGTATACATGATGCAAATATCCTTAAAATCAGTTTGTGCATAAAAAGGAACAAGAATCATGAAAAGAAAAATTGAGGGGCTAAGCAGCAGCACAGCGGTTAGAATGCTTGCTTAGCAAACACAGGGCCCTGAGTTTGATATCCCAGCACCGCATAAACTGGGCATAGTAATGCACACCTATAATCCCAGCACTTAGGAGGCTGAGGCAGGAAGATTGCTGTGAGTGTGAGGCTAGCCCTGGTTACATAATGTGTTTAAGACCAGCCTAGACCACAGCAAGACCTTGTCTGGGGGCCAGAGGGATGGCTCAGCAATTAAAGAACTTGCCTAGCAAGCACTAAGTCAAGTGCTAAGTATCCGAGTTCAATTCTCCATGCTGGTAATCTGGGCTACACAGTGAGTTCAGGACTAGCCTGGGCTACAGAGCCAGACCCTGTCTCAAAGAAAAGAAAAAAACAAAAACACCTTGTCTCAACAACAACCAAAAAGAACATCTGAACTTTTCTCAATATCCAGCCCCCAATTTTTTTTCAAACTAAAAATACTATCATGGCACATGTAGGAAAATGATTTAGTTACAAGCTAGGAAGCAAAAGAAAAGAGGACAATAAAACATCAATAAACATGTACAGGACAAAAGCAATACAAATTCGGTACACAGAATTTGTAAGAAAAAATTTTTAAAAATTAAAGGTTTCAAAGCAGAAAACAAAATTTATACAAGAATAAGATAATTCACCTGATCATCATAAGGACAATTTACGTAAGGCTTCCTGGGAACTAGAGGCTCTTCACACATTTCAAATATCTTATCAATATCTGGACTCTGAATAGTATGCATTTTTAGCTTTTTCTCAGATGATTCTCAATTTACAATAATATTAACATATAAAATACAAGTTATTGTGGTTTGAATCTGGAATGTCACCCCCCCCCCCCCCAGATCTCCTGTATTTGGATATTGTGGATTATCTATAGTATCATGTGATGTCAGGAGATGGGGGCCTGTAGGCGTGGATTACGTGTGGTAGATTATTGATTACAGATGCGTGGTGGATTAGGAGCATGATGTGGATTGCAGATGTGTGGCACAATACTCTGCATGTGACCTGGAAGGGGCTGGGACAGGACATGGAAGGGTATATGCTACTTTGTCCCTTCCTCCTAGACTTGGCTTCCTGACATGAGGCACTGCCTCTGCCTCCACTTCTACCATGTGCTTCCACTGTTGCTGGAGGCACATGAAAGGACCATGTGTGACCTTCTGAACCTATGAGCTGAAACAAACTTTTCCTCTTTTAATTTGTCCATGTTGGGTACTGAGTCACAACAATGAAAAAGGAACTATGACACAAGCTGAGGTGAAAGAAAGTTTGTATTTTGCTACCAACCTTTCGATCTTTCCCCAGAAGCAATTTGGGATTATTTTCCTCCTTCTTTTTTTGCATCTCATCGTAAATACTGTCATATTCATATACAGTGGAATCTTCTGCAAGGGCCTTCTGAATTTCCAGTTTGGTCTTTTAAAAAGAGAAGAAAAGAAAAGAGAACATGTTTTTTAAAAACATGCCAGCCAACAGATATCACCAAGTCTTTATTTTACTTTGGGCAAATCTGTTTAACTTTTTTTTGGGCCCCTGACATTCTTCAATTAAAAAAGTGCGGCAGGTGCAATAGTACATGCCTATAATCCTAGCACTCAGGGAAGCTAAGACAACAGGATTACAGTTCAACCTCAGCCGGAGCAACTCAGTGAAACCCTATCTCAAATTAAAATAAATAATTAAGAAGCGCTGGAGAGATTCACTACAATGGCCCTGAGTGATAATCCCTAATGAAGAGTGAAAGTAAAGAGAATAGCAATTTTATCTACTTTCCATGTTGCAATAATAAAAACATCCAAAACTGAGCCTAAAAGAGAAATAAGTGTTCAATGTATAGTAACATGATTATAATCTACTCATTTGTACATACGAATTATTCACATCAAAAGGCCCAAAGGATGGCTGAGAAACATCTCTTTTGAGTTGCTAGTATTACTTATTAAACTTTCAAGTTACTTTTTTGTTTTTGCTGTTGGGAATCAAACACAAGGCCTTATGCACACTGAGCTACGTTTTCTACCTCGTATCATTTTTTTTTCCCTTGATAACACTGGGGTCTGTACTCAGGCACTTTACACCGAGCTACTTTTTTTTAAGACACAGTCTAGATAAATAGCTGATAAATAGCTAAGTTGTACATGCTAGGCTCGGATTTGTGATCCTCCTGCCTCAGCTTTCAGAGTATTGGGATTACAAACATGGACCATTACTTTTGGATCACATCCCTTTCAAGAAGCTGAGTTACAAAATAAAATGCCTAGTTTTTAAATGTATAATGGCATGAAATACTTTATGAAAAATTCCTAATATTAAGTGAGGTATGTCATGGTGTTTCCCTGTAATTCCACCTACTAAGGAGGCTGAAGCAGAAGGACTGCAAGTAGCAGGACTACAGGTGTAAGGTGTAAGGTGAAACTTCATGAGATCCTGTCTCAAAATGAAAATCAAAACAAAAACCACAACAAAGTGCTAGGCACATGCCTAAGTTAGTACTGTGTCCCCAGGGTTCAATCCGTAGAGGTACAGAGAGAGAGAGAGAGAGAGAGAGAGAGAGAGAGAGAGAGAGAGAGAGAGAGAGACTGACTCTCTAACATTAAAACAAAGTTCTTAACAATCAAAACAAAGCCATTTTATGATTTAATAATCACAAAAGACTTCTGCCTTTAAGATGTTCCTTCTGCCTTTGTTCCTTCTGTTTTTTGTTCTCTAGTACACCATGAAATTTTTATGCAAGTTTCAGGGTCAGCTCAATCCTTGCATCTTAAACGAGGTCATTACTGAGGACTTTAATTCCCAAAGACCTCTCTTTTGGAATCTGATAGAACATTTTACACTGCAATATTTAACTCATGACATTATGCTTGATGCTACTTTCAAATTGTTTCATATATATGAGCCTCTTGTCCCAACATTTTTCTGTGGTAAAGTCTACGTATTTCAACATTCTCTTGAATTCCTCAGAACACAACATTCTTTTTAAAATGGTGGCTATCTTGGAGGCTGAGGCAGGAGGATTGCCAACTTTGAGCCCGATCTGGGAAACTAGACCAAAAAAAAAAAAAAAAAAAAAAAACCCAGAAAAAAAAGATCTAGAGATGTTAGAGATGTACCTCAGAGGGTTCAGAGTAAGGGTTCATTCCCTAGTACCACTTCTCCTCACCAAAAGTGAAAGGGTGATTTTGTTAATCCTTCAAAATAATCTGATATCCTTAAGCTTTTACTACCAACATTTGGATTAAAATACTACACATGCTAATTGAAAGAATTTTTCCAGAATATTGTTTAAAATATTGAGAAATTCTCCCTCAACTTAACAGTCAGAAAACCAGTATTTTCTTGCCTACACGGTGACTTGGGTGACTATTCCTTTCTCTAAACTGGCAGGGAGAACCCAAAGAGCAAACATGAAATGTAAGAAATAATAACTGGCACCATTAAAACAAAACACACAAACAAGGGAAAGAGAAAAACTGTTGTTTGTTTTCAACTTTCAACTGATGACAGGTCTTTGCATATGTGATGACAAGATCTGCCATGGGAAATACTTGGGTATTATTAACTTATATCTCAAGATATGAGGCAAAATTTGAACAGAAATCTACAGAAATAGAAAAATTCATACTACAGTGGGGTTCTTCAGCATATGTCACTTAGCTAACATGACAGACAATAAATTCGTACAAATATATACAAATTAGTAAAAGTGACCCAAGCGGATAAAAATTTTATTCACAATAGTTTTCTAGCAGGCAGAGTACTTTTTTTTTTAGGCAGAATATTTATAAAAAATTGAGCATGGGGGATAGGGGTATATCTCAGTGTCAGGCATTTGGAAGAAAAAAAAACAGAAAAATTGTAGACCAGTTCCACAATGTATAAAGATCTCTGATGTACAAAATTCCTTAGTTAAAATTTAGTAAATCAAATATTTATAATTTCATGCCTATGTTTATTTTTAACAAATAAACACTTAACATTAATACTCACAAAACCCAATGATTTTTAGGTCACACTCTATATTCCAAGCTGGCCTCAAACTCAAAGCAATCCTCCTGCCTCAGCCTCTTAGGTGTTGGGATTACAGGCATGCACCACCATGTCCAGTTTCTATGTTGGATTTCTATCACTTATGTGAAGTTAAGCCAACCTTATATTATTATTATGAATCCAATGTAGTTATAACATATTATCCTTTTTAAATAATATATTCACAATTAAAACAACAACAAACAAACCAAGTGATTTCTATCACTTATGTGAAGTTATGACAACTAATTTCCTACAGTTAAGCCAACCTTACATTATGAATCCAATGTAGTTATAATGTATTATCCTTTTTATATAATTTATTCACAATTAAAACAACAACAAACCAACCAAGAGAACTTATTTAGTTTAACAAGAAATAGCTACCAAACACCTGCCCATAGCACACTGAATCATGAAACACTCAAAGTTTTTCTAGTGAAATAGGAATAATGTTGCCATCATGGGTTCTATATACATCAGATCCAGATAAAAGAATAACAAAGAAAAGGAGAAATAGTTTGGCTATGCAACAAAGTAATGCAAGCAAACTAGTATTTTTCATAATAAATATTAGTTTGACATTAAAGGAAGAAGTCAATCAACCAATCGGTAACCAAAGAAAGAAGAGGTAAGAGAACAAATCACCACCTGGAAGGTAAAAGGTATAAATTATGATAGCATTCTTAGTTTTCAAGAAAAGTATGAAAAACCATTATCCTGCCATTGTTTAATTTCATTATATTCTGACCAGCAAAATCTAAAGTACACTGTTTTGAGGCAGAAAAATCAGTACTCCTTCAGTCTCATTCTGTAATAATGAGTTATATCATGAGAGGGCAATCTTTCTTGAGTTTCAGGTTTCTTAATTAGGACCATAAACATGTTTGTGAATCTTAAAAGATTATGTGTATAATAAGTGCTGAGAAATACTAAGATGCTAGTAGGTCTATTACTATTGCCTTTCCTAGTAAATGAGTCCATGTAATAAAACTGTGGTAACATTTTGCTTGTGGAGATTATATGTATGTATAGCAAATAAGATTACAAATAGGAATTTTAAAAAAAAGCCAAAGAAGTTATTATCAGACTACCCAGTCATATGAAAGCATAACTGATTTAATCTGTAGCAAGCAATAAAGATTAATTCTTGATAAGAGCAGTAGCTCAGTGGTAGAGCAATTGTCTAGCATGCCTGAGGCCCTGTGTTCAAACTCTAGCACCAATCCCCACCTACCAAAAAAAAAAAGCGCTAGCTGTTCAGTGTGTTTTTTCTTTAATGTAAGCACAGAAAAATCTCTGCTCCATACAAGTCAAGATACATATTTACAATTTTTAGAAAACAATGGTCAGGATAAATATTTACCTTACCTGTTTCATGGCCTGTTTCTTAGCAGCTTCCCTCTGAAGGCTTTCACTCACAGAGGTCTATAAAACAGAAAAACAGCCTTATTGTTTAAATCGATTTAAAATTTCCAGTATTCTGGGTAGCAACTGTTTCCTTACTTATAGTTAAAAATGGAAAGATCGAACTACAAATTATTATCTTCAGTCTTTTCTCTAAACTTTAAGTAACATGTGAGTTTTCACTGTACTTTATCAAGACAAGACTAAGAGAAACAGCAAAGTAAAAAATAAGGAAACATGGGTTTTTAGCCCTAGCTTCACCATTAACTCATTCACCTTCTATGGATGACCAATTCTGGAATCTCATGTATAACATGCAGTTTATAGATAATAAAAATACACTTTAAGGGCTGGGGTATAAAGCACTTGCCTAGTAAGTGCAAGGCTCTGGGTTCGATTCCCCAGGACCACATATGCCAGGTGTGGTGGCACTGCGGGTCTTCCCAGCTGTGACAGAAGGATCAGTTTAGTGAGGCTGGCCTGACCTATACAGTGAGTTCAGGACCAGACTGCACTGCAGTGAGACAGCCTGTCTCCATACCAAACCAAACCAAATCATTTCAAGGCAGGGGTCCCCAACCAGGTCTAGGCTGCAGACTGGTTCCAGCCAATGCCTTGGAAGGATCTGGGATGCAGGGACAGATGAACAGTAAGCAGGAGATGGGTGGTAAACTAAGCCCCACCTCCTGCCAGTGTGCTATTAGATTCTAATGTCACTGCTGATCAGACCTGAGGAGGAACTTTGCTCTCCACGGCGAGCCATTTCCACTTCAAGGCTATCTTCCAACAACATACTGCTATGTCTAGCCCAGTCACCAGTAGTTGTACTCTGTTGTCATCCCTCCTCCCTAATGGTCTTCAAGTAAACCAGTCCCTGGTGTCAAAAAGGCTGGGGACCCCTGTTCTAAGTGGTATTCATACAAATGAATAATTTTTAGTTGTTCTTAGTAAAACAAACATTTAAGCAAGGTAACCAGAGATAGAGTTCTGTAGTGGAATGCCTGTCTAGCATGTTGGGTTGAATCTAAATTCAATCCTTGGTAGTGCATCAACAACTATACAAAGTAATGGTGCAAACTGATTACTGTGTTACTTTGCTTCAATAACAATAATAATAATTTGCTTCCACTTTTGATATGTTTTCCCTAATAGCATGCTGTATACCTTTAACACACACAATAAAATTGCTTTTTTTAAATCAAGCTTTGTGAATATATTAACACTGAGGTACACACTTTAGAAAGAATCTTATAGTTTTAAATTTTATCTTAAAAATAGCTATTGATAAGTATCTGTGCTTCAAGTACAGGGGCAGGGGTACATGAGGTTCTCCATGTTTCCTCTCGACTTTGCTGTGAAAATTTCTATGACAAATAATAATATCTACATATATATATGATATAAATACACAAAATCCTCAGCCCTAGGATTATAGTACCCTACTGACATCTGCTATTTTTAGGTGTATGGTATCAGTAGTTTAGGTAATTTAGGTGTACGGCATTAGTAATCACCACATGGAATAAACACAGCAAAGTAAGTGTAATGCTAGTTACATATTTGTGTATATCTAAACACATATACAAGTACATATGTCTAAAACAACTGCCAAAAATTAACCTCTAACTTCATAGTTTCTATACTGCATAGCATACAGAAGAAAGACAAAATAATAATTGTTACAAGGAAGGCTCAGGAATCTGGCTGAGTCTGAGACTTTTCTAATTGGTTTATTTCAGATTTAACTTTTCCTATTTCAGTGTTCTGATCTATTCAGTAATACCTACTTGACAACACTGTTGTGAGTATTAAATGATATGTAGAAAATACTTTTAAGTAATCTGACTCAAAATGTTAGCTATCATTTGCTATTATTAGGCTCTCGTTTAAGAACATGGGGCTTCATTGAAGCCTAATACTGACAATGAGGAACTGGGGGAGTGGGTAGGGAAAGAAGGTGATAGGAAGGATGAAAAGTGATCCAAGTATGTTATGTGCACCTGCAAATCTGCCAAAATATAAACCATTAACTTCTATAACCAATATGTACTAATAAAAATATGAAACAAAGACTAGAGAAATTTATGATAAGAAAAGGTAAAAAAACATACTTCCAAATTTATTCAATGAAGTGTTTTGTCTTCTTGAAGACAGCAAAACATACAAAAGGTCTTTATTTAGATTTTTTTTAAAAAAGGATAGAGGGCTCCCCAGTCTGGGAGAAGGCAACAAATCGAACTGCCTTGAAATGATGTTTTACATTAAATTTTTAAAATGCTCTCAGATTTTTCATCACATCATTCCTCAAAGAATGATGCAAAAGATGTCTTGGTATTTTAGTAAGAATGTTTAATAAAAATATTTCAACAAAAAATAGGTCTAAGAAATGCTAACTATATTCTACTTCATAGTTTATCAATGTGCTTAAAATAAAACATAAAGTTGGCATTCATCTGAAATTATACACTATGATTATGATTGTATCTACAGGAAAAGAAAAATCTATTGTGTAATCTATTAAGACTGTCCTGCCTTTTTTTTTTTTTTGAGACAGGATCTTACTCTGTAGCCCAGGGTGGTCTTGGCTCACAATAACCCTCCCGTCTCAGCCTCCTGAGTGCTGGGGATTTGAACTTCAAGAGCTTTAACCAGTGAGCCATTCCTCCACTCCCTGCTTTCTTTTATGTTAAGACTTTGTAAGGGCTGGGGGGCACACCGCAGTGATTACAGAACTTGTTCCAACTCCCAACACTACATAATAGCTGAGTGTGGCAGTGTATGGCTGTAAGACCAGCACTTGAGAAGCTAGGGCAGGACATTTTCCAGGAGTTCTAGGTCAGCCTGGGCTACATAAAGAGTTCAGGACCTGCATGGACTACGGAGCAATATTCTGACTCAAAAAAACAAAACAATAAAACCCAAACAACCCCCCCAAAAAACCAAAACCCCCCAAACCCTCACAACTTCAACTGAATGAAGACATAATCATGAACAGCACCACTATACACATACATGCGCGCGCGCGCGCGCGCGCGCACACACACACACACACACACACACACACACACACACACACACAGAGAGAGAGAGAGAGAGAGAGAGAGAAATTGAAGCAGTAATACAATCTCTACCTACAAAGAAAAGCCCTGGACCAGATGATTCACAGCAGAATTTTTTCAGTACTTCAGACAGGAACTAACTCCAATGCTTCTCAACTGCTCCATGAAGTTGAAAGAGAAGGAATATTATCTGTGGTGGCTTGGATCAGGAGTGACCCCCAAAAGCCTCATATTCCTACGGATACTGTGTAGGGTCAGGAGGTGGGGCCTGGCAGGGAGGGGGCAGGTGTTTAGGACTTGAGCTGGAGGAGAGTGTGCTGGTTCCACACTTCTTCCCAGTCTCGCTGTACCACCATGCTGTAAGGATCTGTGCCCAGGAACTCTGGTTCTAGCTCTAGCTGGGGCCCACCATGTGATTCCACCATTTTCCAGCCGCCCATCAAGGAACAGACTGAGACCTTCTGAAACTGTAAGCTACACCAAATCCTTCCTCAAGTTACAGATGTCAGGTATTCAGTCACAGCGACAAGAAGGTAACTAACACTCTACCAAACTCATTTTTGGAGGCTAGCATCACTTTAGTCCCCAAAGCAGACAAAGACTTACCCAGGAAGGAAAATTATAGAGCAATATTCTTAATATATAACTGCAACAATTCTTAGTAAGATTCTGGTAAACAGAATTCAGCATGTAATCAGAAAGATCAACCACCATGAACAAGAAGGCTTCATTCCTAGTATGTAAGGCTGGGTCAACTAAATTAATCAATGCAATACATCACACCAACAAAAGCAAAAACCACATGATTATCTCAACTGATGCAAAATAAGCCTTTGATAAAATCCAAAACCCTTTCATGATAAAAAAAAAAACTCATGAGAAAAATAGGTATAAAAGGGCCTTACCTCAAACTGACAGAAGCCATATATGCCAAAGCTACTGCAAGTATCAGAATAAATGGGGAAAAACTGAAAGCATTTCCTATGAAATCAGCAACACAACGAGACTGTCCACTCTCACCACTTTTATTCAACATAGTTCTTGAAACATTTGCCATAGCAATTAGGCAAGAAAGTAAAGGGAATATGTATTAGAAAGGAGGAAGTCAAACTACCCTTATTTGCAGAGGATATGATTATCTATATTGAAGACCACCAAAACTCCACTATGAAACCCTTGTAAACTCAGTCAAACTGCAAGCTACAAAATCAATACTAAAAAGTTAACAGCTTTCCTCCACATCAACAATGAACTTACTGAGAAAGACCACAGAAGAATAATTCTGTTCTCAATAACTTAGCAAAAAATTAAATACCTAGGAGTATACCTCACCAAGGAAGTGAAGGATCTATATAAAGAAAACTGTATTTCACTGGGAAAGAAGTTGTAGGAGACATCAGAAAATAGAAAGGCATCCCCTGTTCTTGAATAGGCAGAATTAATATAGTCAAAATGACTATACTGCTAAAACTGATACACAGATTCAATGCAATTCCTATCAAAATACCAACAATTTTTTTTCACAGCCCTTGAAAAAAACAATCCTTGAATTCATATGGAACCAAAGGAGACCTAGAATAGCCAAAGCTGTCTTGAGTAACAAGACTAAGGAAGAAGGCATCATGATTCCAGACATCAATAAAAACAATATGGTACTGGCACAAAAACAGACAAATAGACCAGTGGAACAGAACTGAAAATGCAAAGACAAACTCAAATACTTTCAGCTACCTGATTTTTCATAAAGGAGCCAAGAGCATACACTGGAAAAAGGATAGCCTCTTCAGCAAAAGGTGCTGGGAAAATTGGACATCCACATACAGAAGAATAAATCTAGACACACTCATCCACATACAGGAGAATAAATCTGACACATCTAGGTTACTGTCCACCAAAATTCAATCCAAGTAGACCAAAGACCTAGATATTAAGACTGACTTGGTTGATAAATTAGGCAAATACATAAAAGATAGGTGTAGGCAAAGACTTTCTTAATAAGACAGCAAAAGAAATAGCATTAACAAAAAATAGAATTAGAATTAACAAAAATAGAATATAGAAATAAAAATAGAAATAAATAAAATACGGAAACAAAAATAGAAACAGAATTAACAAAAAATGGGATTATGTCAAATCAAAAAGTTTTTGCATGACAAAGGAAATTATCAACAGTGTAAAAGGAGAACCAACAGACTGGGAAAAAATATTCACCACCAATACCTCAGATAGGAGGCTCATAACTATAATATACAGGGAACTGAAGAAAAATAACCCCCTCAAAAACCAAAGATCTGATTATAAAATAGGTAAAGGAAATGAATGGGCAGGTATCAGATGAAGAAGTTCAAATGGTCAATAAATACATGAAAAGATGTTCAACATCCTTAGCCGTAAGAGAAATGCAAATAAAAACATCACTAATATACCATCTAACTCCAGAAAGAATGGCATATATCAAGAACACAAACAGCAATCAGTGCTGGAGAGGCTGTGGGGAAAAAGGAACCCTTCTGCACTGCTGGTGGGGATGTAAACTGGTACAACCACTATGGAAAGCAATATGGAAGTCTCTCAAAAGACTAGAAATAAATAACTCCTTCAATCCAGCAATACCTCTTTGGGGAATTTTCCCAGAAGGGTTAAAAACAACACTTAACAGAGAATCATGTATACTCATGTCCATAGCAGCACAACTAACAATAACTAAAATGTGGAAGACACCAAAATACCCATCAACAGACCAATGAATACATAAACTCTAGTATTGATACACAATGGAATACTACTTATCTATAAAGACAGATGGGTTGGAGGCTCTTGTAGGTAAATGGAAGTAACTTGACACCATCATGCTTAAGTGAGTCAGAAGCAGAAGGTGAAATATTGAATGGTTTCTCTGATATGAGAAACCCAGATCACAATTATTTTATAGAATTTAATGTGGTGAATAATGGGAAACTGGAGGGAGTGGGAGAGTTGAAAAGGGAGGATTTGTAACTTTGCCACAATATGTATGCACACAAAATAAGATCAACGTATACTTTATGTATTGCACTTATACATATCAATAAAATGGGGAAAGAAAAAAATTACTAAAGTTAAACATGACCAAACCACACAATACGTCTTTCATTGATTAACTTGCACATATAAGGATGCCTTCTATTAAAGCTACACATTATCGTTAGGAAGACAAAAATTGCACCCTGAGAGGAGAGCCTTCAAAGAAAAAATTTATAAACAGGTTCAAGTGCAAGCTCATAAACACCTTTAAAAGTATAAAAAGCACTCAGATACTTCAGCGAAAGATTCTATTAAAAAGCTGAGGGAAATATTTTTTCATATATCCGAAAATTCTTTGCAAATACTTAATTCAGCAAACACATTCTCAGAGCCTACTATGTGTATGACACTTAAGGTATATGCTACAAAAGGCTCATATATTAGGGCTAGGAGTTGTAGCTCAATGATAAAACAGCTTGCCTGTTCCCTAGTACCAAGGTGGGGAAAAAGTATACTTATATCTAATGAAAAAGGGGATATAGTTGCTCAACATTTTGATTTTTTAAAAGATGGTGGGTGTCAGTTTTAATTTCAAATAAGAAACTAACACAGACAAAAGAATGCCAAGATTTACATTTTACATCCTGTTGTGGTTTGGGTTTGGAATGTCCTCAAAAGGCTTCATGTGTTTGGATGTGTGCTACTGCAAGGTGGGGACTGGAAGGATGGAGCATGTCCAGGGCTTCACTTGGAAGGGGCCAATTACTGGACAGGACCTGGAAGAGTATATCCTAGTTCTGCCCTTCCTTTACTTGGCTTCCTGTTTGCAATGAGAGGAGGTTCCTCCATCAAGGGCTCCCACTGTTGCCAACAGCCAATGAATGGACTGTTACCTTCTGAACTGGTTAGCTAAAATAAACCTTTTCTCCCTATTTTGTCACAGCAAACACAGCAATGGGAGAAGTCATGAAAGAGAAGACTAAGCTGCAGTGGAGACCTTGAAAATATGGAAAAGCCAGGTGCATGGATCACCCCCTGAAGAAGGCTACAGGTTCTGGGTGAGGCAGCCCAAAGGAGAAAAGACAAAAACGACAGCAGGGGCATTGCTGCAGAGGTGGGGCCAATCGAGCCCTTCAAACTGTACATTCTACCACAGTTTACATAGAGCTACAGATTTTAACCCTTGCCCTACTGGGTTTAGAACTTGTTCAGGAGGCTGGAGGAATGCCAGTGGTTAAAGCACTTGCCCTGCAAGTGCAAAGCACTGAGTTCAATTCCCTAGCACCACATAAAGCTGGGTGTGGTGACGCACACCTATTAATTCCAGCACTTAGGAGGCTGAGGCAGGATTGCTGTGAGTCCGAGGCAAGCCTGGGCTCCATAGTGAGTGTGGGAGCAGCCTGGGCTACACAGTGAGACCCTGACTCACAGGAAAAAAAATTAGCAACTCTTATAAAAAGGAAAAAATGCATTTGCATAAGGAGGTGCATATGAGTTTTTTGGGGGGCTACAGGCAGAATGTTGTGGTTTCGATCCAGAGTGTCCCCCAAAAGCCTTACGTGTCTGGATATGTGCTGTTGGGAGATGGAGACTGGCTGGAAGGGGCAGATGTGTGGGGTTCAACCCAGAAGAGGCATAACACTGAGGCTTTACCTGGAAGGGATAAATCACTGGGATAGGACCTAGAAGAGTATAGGCTACTTCTACCCTCCTCACTTGCATGGATTCCTGTTTGCAATGCAATGAGGAGCTGCCTCCACTTCTGCCTTTGCCAAGTGCTTCCACTACTGCCAACTGCCTATGAATGGACTGTGACTTTCTGAACCTGTGAGCTAAAACGAACCTTTCCTTTCCTAATTTATGCATGTTGGGTATTTTGTCACAGCAACAAGAAAGTAACTAAGACATATCACTTTCCCATCCCCATCAGTCTCCCACGTCCTCTTTCCTGATCCACAAAGTCTATCTTCTCACTTTCTTCCAACTCTTTTACTTTCTTATGGGTTGGTTTTCTCTTATTAGAGAAACCATACAATTTTTAACCTTCTGTGTCTGATTCATCTTGCTAACCATAATGGTCCTAAGGTGTATCCATTTTCTTACAAACGATTCAAATTTATCTTTCTTTATGGCAAGAGTAGTACTCCACTGTGTGTATATATACCAGTTTCTTTACCCACTCATCTGTGGTTAACCATACTGGTTTCTTCAAAGATTTGGCTATTATAAGCTGTGCAGCTATAAACGCGGGTATGCATTTATCACTCTCATATGGTGATTTTGTGGAAGACACTCAGAGGAGGTATATCTGGGTCAAATGTGATATGTATTTTATTTTTTTGAGCAAATTTTCATAGTACTTCCCATAGTGGTTGTACCAGCAACAATTAAGAGGGTTCCTTTTCCCCCACAACCGGGGATGCAAATTTTTTTTTAAGCTCCTAATACCAGACATTCATACTGGAGTTAGTTAGATGGAACCTTGGTGTTGTTTTGATTTGCATTTCTCTGACGGTTAAAAAGATGCTGAACATTTTTTCATGTATTTACTGGCCATTCATACCTCTTGTGAGAACTGTCCCAAGAATACCTACTTTCATATAGAAAACAAATATCAATATAAGGGTTAAAAATACGGTCAAGAATAGGCACTATAAGTTACAGAATGAAGAAAAACACTGCATCTGGACTTTGTCTTTTCTCCACTGTTCAGTTAAAGAATAGAAATTATTTTAAACAATCTACTGTATACTTCAATGAATTACAGTTAGACTGCCCTCATGGAGACTTTAAACCAAAACAAACCAAACCAAACCCTTCAGTCAGCTGCAACAAATGGAAAGGAAAACACAAACGGTGTGCCTTTCATGTATCACTTTTATGTGTTTTGTTTTGGTGGGTTTCCCTGAGTTTTGATGACTACTAGAAGAGAAACAGCTCTATGACTGGAACTCCACCAAGAAACAGAATATAATCCAATGGACAAAAAACAAAACAAAACAAAAAAAATACAACAAAAAAACCCCAAAAAACACACTATGTTATTGTTTACTTATTAAATTACCTTTCTTTTTCATAAAACTTTTTAAATTGAACAAAAATTTTAAAAAGGTTGTAAACTGTTTTGGCAGAAATTTATCTGTCATTATATACCTAATGAAATAATTAAAATCATGGGCTTTTTTTCTAAAATAGGAATTTACCTACCCACTTGTCCAAAATAGCTCTTAAAGAAAAACAATTTAAGAGACAACTCTTCAAATGGATTACAGCTTCAACTTTCTGTTGTGCTGAGAATTGAGAACTTACTGTTCTTTTTTTTTTTTTTAACTTGGCAACACAACTTATTAAAGGTCCTAAAACTTAGCAACCTCTATTATGAACATTATTTGTTCCCATTCACATAACTTGTGTAAGTACAAAGTCTATTTAAAAGTTGTGAAGTGTGCAATTTTTATTACGTAAGCTCAGGTTAAGATAAACACTAGAATGAAAAAAATAGACACAACTATAAAGAAAAAATATAGAAAAAAGACAATATAAGTGACTTTTAATTTATATAAAAATATTTAATTTTATCAATACCAAGAGGTGAAAAAAATCAAATTTTATTAACTTCAATTTGATAAAAACTTTAAAAATATTACTGAATACTGGCAAACATATCTTGCTAAAATATATCTTTTTTTTGATACTAAGATGGAGCCCACGGCCACAGAGCTACATCCCCAACCCATTTTTATTTCTTTATTTATATGGAGACAGGGTCTCATGAAGTTGCTAGATTGCCTAGGCTGGGCTTGAACTTGCAATCTTGTTTCTGTTTGCCAGAGTGCTGGAAAGAGAGGCCTATACCACCAAGCCTGGCAAAAAATACACTCTTATACTGTGAAGGTGTGACAAACAAAAATGTTTAAGACAGATAATTTCATCAGTTATTGTTTGCCTACTTTCATTTTATCTTTTGCAAAGCATGAGACTCATGGACTTAACATATGCTCGTCAAGTAAGTGATCTATCTTTAAGTTACATACACCATAACTGCTGTGCACCCCAGCCCTCAAAGCTGTTTTTTTTTGAATGGCTACAAATAAGAACATCAAAAAAAAATTATATCCTCTCCAAAAGGAACTGAGTATATACTTCTGGGAAGACTTATTTCAATAGTTTTTCCACTGATAACTCATGTACATAACAGGACAAAGTCCTCATAATCTGACCTCCTAAAAATGCCTCTCTTTCCCCATCATAAAAGGAGAATTTTCTGGTTTGTTTCATTTTTCTTCTAATAGCCACAGATTTATGCCTTATGGGTGTTTTTTTCTTTTTTTTTCGGTGCTGGTGGTGATCAAACCCAGGGACTTGTACATGCTAGGCAAATGCTCTGAGCTTTATGGCTGAATTACACCTCCGAACTGAAAGTTCTTGGTTTCAAAGAATAAGCAAATAACCTTAGTGTGTACATTTGCAACAAATTCTACAGGCAAGAAACAGGTTAACAATTTTGCCCTAGCATGAGTTAAAAGTAAAAAAATATATAGTACTAATATGATTAGTAATATAGTACACAGCACATCTGCAATGAGACAAAAACAGAAGCATACATAGAAACTAGTATAACAGAAAAAGTGACATTTCCAATCATAAGAAAAATGAACTATTTACTGAACTATAAAGATAAGCGTCTAGGCTTTTGGAAAAAAGCAGAGCTAATTTCTTACTTAACTGTTTATAACAAACACCAAAATACATTTCAGATGTAATTAGATAATCCAAAGCAAATACAACTTATAAAACTTCAAGAGAATAAAATGCCTTTTTAAAAAGTAAAATGAAGCTAGATATGGTGATACATACATATAATCCTACCACAGAGTATATCAAGTCGGGAAGACAATTAGGTGGAGACCAGCCTGGGCAACAGAGTATGTTTGAGGCCAGCCTAGAGCATACTAGAAGACCTTGTCTCCAAAAAAATAAATAAAATATATCCACATCAAAGATGTAGAACTACAATGCATACTACAATACTGGAAATGTTCTATGAAAAATAATTTCAAGTTAAATATATACCTTAACCCACCTAGCCAATCCATGCATAGAAATTTACATAGAAATGAATATACATGTCCATACGAAAACTTGAATATAAAAATACTCATTTTAGTGCACAATTTTTAATAGCTAAGCCTTGAAAGCAGGTGGTACGCCCATCAATAGATGGATAAAGAAGATGCGGTATATTTACACAACAGAGTACTACTGTCATATATAGACAAATTTGGGTCATTTGTAGGAAAACGGATGCACCCTGAGAACATTACACTGGGTGAAACTCATCAGACACAGAAGATAAAATACTGCATGGTTTCTCTAATATGAGAAAACCAAACCATGAAAAAAGTGAGAGAGATGGAAGAAAGTAAGAAAGCAGACTTTGTGGAAAGGGAAAAGAGGACATGGGGCACGTGAGGAGGTAAGAAGGAAGGGAAATTAAAATGATCAATATGTATTATGTAAATACACCAATTTCTTTTTTTAAAAAAAGGCAAAATTTTCCACCTCCCAAGGACTCACTCTGTGTCTTTGAGAGTACACTCTTACATTTTGTCCATTTGTCAAATAAATCGTATCATTTCCAAACCGCTTTTAAAAACAAAAAGTGTTCATAGCCATTTTACTTTTCTGAAGTGCTACTGATCAAACCCTGGGCCTAGCACATGCTAGCAAGCATTCTATCCCTAAGTTACAACCAAATTCTGCCATTTAACTTATAACTGTCAAAAACCAGTTAAATTAAATGGCTACAAAACAGACTACTAATCTATAATATATGAGAGCTGGAGGAATGGCACAGCCGTTAGCCCTGAGTTTGATTCCCCAGCACCATATAAAGCTGGGTGTGGTGGTGCATGACTGTAATCCTAGCACTCGGGAGGCTGAGACAGGAGGATTGCCATGAGCCCGAGGCTAGCCTGGACTCCATATGAGTTCAGGAGCAGTCTGGGCTACAGAGCAAGACCTTGTCTCAAAAAATATATATACTGCATTATTTCATTCATATTAATTCTACAAAATGAAAACTATAGTAATAAGGGAAAGCCTCAAGATTGAAGGAGTAGTGAAAAGAAGGAAAAAGCACAGGGGTAAAAAGAAACGTTCAGGTGTAATGTCTATGTTCGTCATCTTTATTGTGGTGACTGCCCCACGGTACTATATAATTACTTTGCAAACTATATATATTTGATAGCTGCATGTCAATTATACCTCAAAACTGTTTTTAAAATGTGTAATAATGACAGTTCACTAAAAATTGTGGACAAAAATCACTAAAATTTGTGGAGAAAATGTACCAAACTACCTCTGGAAATTTTAAGTAGATAAATATTGTACACTAAAAAAAATTTTTAAACAACATGGGATGCGGTTATTACAATTCATGTAATAGGAAGGGGAACAGAGCTTTTGAGATAGTGTGATAACTAATGAATGTTTTGTAAAAATCAGCTACAAGAAAGCCTCAATGAATTAAGCTTATAAAGAACAAGGTATAGACATAGTTCCTTTGTCAAAGCTATATTACAGTTTCGGAAAGAAACAGATATTTCTATAAAGATATACAGGTGTGTGTTTGTGCATGTAATGTCATGAAAGATACCATTCTGAAACATAATCTGCTTTGTGTGATAATCTGAGATCAAAGGACACAATAAAAAGTAGAAAATCACATAAAGGAGACAGAAAAAATTCAGACTTGGTTTCCAACCCTGTTATATCGGCCAAAAACAGTGGTATAAAAACAACCATTCATAAGCTTTATTGAAGACATTATGTACTAGAATAATACTTCTTTCAATTATTCAATTCACAAATAAAAGAAAAACTTTAAGTGGATTTCAGTTAAAATACAAACTATTCTCAAAAGGAACATCATTAACCATGTTGGCAACAACTAGCACTTAGAACGTTAAGTCAAAAGTCTTAACATGTTTTCCTACATGGGCAAAATTTTAATGAAATACTCTTGGTAATGTTTTTTTTTTCTCAAAAAAATGAGCAATAGTTTGGCACCTAATATATAATCACAATGACCAAATCAGGTGTGCAGCAGACTTTATTATAGCTGAGTTATAAATACACAATCTCTTGACACTGAAGATGTAGTTCTTGGAGATAAAGCTCAGAGGCAGGAAATGAATCTTCTCTCAAATGCTGCTTCTTATCTTTTAAAGTAGCCTCAAATTATTACTAAACTAATAAAGTAATTTTGTTTCAGAAAGTGATCTGATCTATTTTATTTTGAGCTTCTGATAAATCCAAGAGGGAGATGGGGAATTATTGCTTTTTGTCTGACTATATACACTGAAACACAAGACAAAAATAAAGGAAAAACTTTTAAAAATCATTTTTATGGTAAAGCTGGAATAGGAAATACCAAGACTTGTCAGTATATGAATATGTGCATGGTTGTGGAAACACAGAAAACTACTTTTGCTATTTAACTCGCAATAAATTTAGAAGTAAAACACTGAGTATCTCTTAAAAAGTCTCGCTTGAATAGGACGCATAAAAAAGGTGTTATGATACTGTATACACAACAAATCAAACAATAATTTTTTTGAGACAGGGTCTCGCTCTGTAGCCCACACTGTTCCTGAACTAACTGGTATAGCTCAGGCTGGCCTTGGACTCAGGACAATTTATCTGCCTCAGCCTCCCGAATTCTGGCATTACAGGTGTGTACCACCACATCCAACTTTATGTGGGGCTGAGATTCAAACGCAGGGCTTTGTGATTGCAAGGCAAGCACTTTAACCACCGTGCCACTCTTCTAGACCCAAACAGTAATAATTTAAAAATATAACTGTGGATATTAATGACTATCTATGGAATCTCTAACACAATAGCTCCTAGCTAATAGCTATAACTCAAGTTGGAAATAAGCATTCTATTAAAAGGTAACAAAAATGCCAGGCTACAAATATGACTGTCAAACACAAAATGGGATGGAAACTGCACAAGGAATTTTTGGATGATTAATGACCAATGATAGTAATTATTAAACACAAAAGATATTATTATTGCAGTAATATAGGTACCATTTATTGCATTTCTTTTATGTATCATGAACCGCAGGCACTTTTTTTTCTTTCCTGAGACAGGGTCTCACTCTATAGTCCAGGCTGGCCTTGGACTCCCAGGAAACCCCCTGAGTACTGGGATTACAGGTGTGTGGCACCACGTACAGCTTTATGCAGTGCTGGAGAACTGAACTCAGGGGATTGTGCTTGCAAGTCAAATACTTTAATGATTGTGCTATTCCTCCAGGCCCCATTTCCAACTTTTAAAATAAACTTTAAGTAGATATTACAGAGATATATTGTGAATATGTGGGAACTGAGACTAAGAGAAATTAAACAACTTGCCTAGAATGTTAAAACTAGAAAAGCAATACAAAGCTCTGGTTCTAGATGGCAGATTACACGTGATGCATCTTTCTCTCCTTCCTAAACTTTTGGAATGAAAGTTAAGAAATCCATGATTACACTAGAAAACAAAAAATACATTCAGTGAACATTCAGTGAACTGTAAACCTAGAGAATATATGAAACAAGAACTCAAACCACCCACAGAGGTTGGGTGAGTGTTAGAAAAGGTGGAAATGGTTTTAAAGTTATAATGTTCTTTTGTAAAAGATATGAAGAGCACAAAAAGAGGCCACTTGGAGGGTTTTGCATTAAAAGCAGTAATGCAGGTATGCATCACTATATACTGCCTTCTTTGGGAAAGACAAACAATAGAGATTTCATTTCTATTCTGTGTTGGAAATACTGAATACAAGGCTTGATAAAATAATGCCTTGGATGGTGGGTTTGTAGGATACCCAAGTATTGAACTTTGCTTAAGTAGCAATATTCTTTGTCCAATGACAAATCTAAACCTCTCCTTTCCAAGCAACAATAACAAGACCTGGACTATATCTCAAATACAAAATGAACAAAACAAAAATCTTCAACAAGTTGTTGAATATCAGTAAGTTATAAAACTCAGTAATCGGAAGAACTCACCTCTCACAGATAACACTTTACCAAGACAATACTTACGTGACAAAAATTTGCATTCATAAAAAATAAACTCTTGAAGGGCAAGTAAACATTTTTCATGGCCAAGAAACCTAAGGAAATCTGTAACCACTAGCCCAGCACTGAAGAAAACACTTGAAGGAATCTTTTAGAGAGACAGACAGACAAGCAGCACCAAAAAGCATAGAGAAAAGGAAACATCTAAAGAAGAGTAGTAACAAAAAATAGATTGGTATTTAAATAATTTGATTAGTCTTCTTATAAAACAGTTTCAGCTTTCTCATAAAATCTGTGAAGTTTACCCCAAATTATCTTAATAATATATTAACTTTCAAAACATAACAGTCATATTCAACATAAGGAGCTGGTATCAAATCTTTTAAAATATGTATGCATGAATTTATGGATGTATAGGTAGATAAAATGGTAAACTAAATCTGGCAAAACGTTAATAATTAGTGTGAAATGTGAGTAAATAATTTCTGAAAGTTAAAAAAATTCTGAAACAACTAAGTATTATATCTATTGCTTTATTTGTAATATACTTTTGTGATAGAGACCTAAGTTCATTTAACATAGCAATTAGAAGCAGACTTAAGTTCATTTAATGTAGCAGTTCACTTAACTGGTCTTTGATGTAAGTTTATCCTAAGAAAACCTGAATGTCTTTTGAAAGTACAAACATTTGGCATTCAGTACTCAGCTAAGGAACTTAAAATTTAACTTTTCTTTCTCACATTTTCTAGCCTTATGAATTCCACTGTTATAGATCTTATATAGACTGGTGGGTGAGGCCATGTTAAAGAATCTCAACAAAGATACAGGAAGATAGTGAAAAAAAAAATCTTTCAGCAAATTGTTCCAATAAAGGGCTCTGCTGGACTCAGAGAAGAGACATCAAGATACCGCCACTGCAGCCCATTCTATGGGTAAGAAGGTGAGTTAAAGAATGGTGATTTGAGTGATCAAGTGAGTCAGATGCAAATTAAATGTGTCAAATATTGCATGTTTTCTGATGTAGGAAACCCAGAACACAGGCATTCTATAGAACCGAAGGGGTGTGATAGTGGGAGTTATGGGAGGATGGAGAAAAGCGTGGGAGGGCAAAAAATGGGGAAAGGATTGTAAAGTTGATGTGATATATATGTGCACAAAATACTCAAGTTCATTGTAAGCTTTATGTATCATATACATATACACTAATAAAAGTGGTGAGAAAAAAGAAGTTAAAAAATAAACTCTAGAGCTTAAAACAGATAAGTGAAATATACTGAGTTTAAGTTGGTGAATTTGAAAGCTGAAGCCAGAGATTTTCCCAGAGAACTGAATAAAGAAAAAAAAAAAAAGAAGAGAGACATGGAAAATAAAAACATGCTTAAGGTTCCTGGCTTGTCCAAGGGAAAATATGAGTATTTTAAACACTCATAAAAAAAGATTGATAAGAGACAGAGAAATAGCTTAGTGGTTAAAGCGCTTGCCAAGCAAGCACTAAGTAATGGAGTTCGATTCCCCAGCACCACATACTTGCTGGACATGGTGGCGCAAGCCTGTAATCCTAGCACTCAGGAGGCTGAGGCAGGAGGTTTGCCTTGTGTTTGAGGCCAGTCTAGGCTACACAGTGAACTCAAAATGAGCTTGGACTACACAGTGAAACTTTGTCCAAAGGGAAAAAAAAAGAAAGAAAAAAAAAGAAAAAGAAAAAGGACTAATGGCATAGCACAGTGGTACCGTACTTGCCTAGCATGTACAGGCCCTGAGTTTGATTCCAGCAGAAAGAAAAAAGAATAAACAAGAAAGAAGACAGAGAGAGAAAAGAGGGGAAAAAAGAACAAGAAATCATAACCATAGTGGAAATCTACCCTATCACATTTAGCAAAATAACAGGCAGATGACAAATAAAAATATACAGATTTTAATAGTATAGGTAAGGTTGGACAAAGGATACAAACTCAAATTGCTAGCAGGGCCGAGGCATGTCGCCTAGTGAAAATAGCAAGGAGGAAAAAAAAAAAAAAAAAAAGGCGTGGTTAATCAGAGTTTAAGTCTCACCTAAAAATACTTGATTTGTTATAGTTTGGCAGGCAGTCATGACAACTGACTTGCTGTGAGCAATGAATATCTGAATGCAAAAATATATACACTCAAATATTCAAGTATACATGTACGTAAATGTTCATGGCAGTATACGTATTAGTACTTAAACCACAAAAGACAGTAATTTTGAACATGTGAACAAGCTGCCAACTCTGATCATGTAATAAAAGACTAAGAAAAATATCAAGAAATTACTAACAAAGCAGAACTCACGTGGGTCACAAAAAATGTAAACAGGACTTCAAAATTAAAAACTTGTGCATCAAAAGGACACCATAACTGGAGTGGAAAGGCAATCCACAAAATAGGAGAAAACACATGTAAATGCTGTATCTGACAGTGAACTGATATGCAGAATAAAGAACTCACAACAAAACTCCAAGTGGACAAAGAACTTAGACATTTCTCCAACGGCCAATGTACATGAGAAAATGCTCAGCATTATTAAGGAAATGTAAAATAAAACCACAATGAGATGTCACTTCACAATGCTCAGGAAGGCTTTTATCAAAAACTAGCCAGTGCTACCAGAAGAGGAGAAAATGGAATCCTAGTGCAACAATGTGAAATGAGACAGCATAGCCACTGTGTCTGCTCTTCAAAACATATAAAGATCCTTCAAACAATTAAACGTAAAATCACAATATGAATCAAGAATTCCACTTTTGAGTGTACCCACTTAAAAGAACTGAAGGCAAGAAATCAAGGACTTATACCTGCATTTCATAGCAACATCATTCACAATAGACAAAAAGTGGAAAAAAATCCAAATGTCTATAATGAATAGATAAAATATGACATACGCATACAATGGAGAAGAAAATTCTGACACATGATCCAACATGGATTAACTCTGAGAACAGTATGTTACGTGAAATAAGCCATCACAAAAGACAAGTACTATATGATTCCACTTCTCTGAGGTACCTGGAGTTTCCAAACTTCCAGAGAGAAAGAATGGTGGTTGTCTGGGGGCAATATGGGAAGAGGAAATGAGTTATCCTTTAATGAACACAGTTTCAGTTTGGGAAGACTGAAGAAAACAGACAATGGAGAGGGAGAATTGAACAACGTGAACAGTAAAAAAACACTTGAAAAAACAGGTAAACTGGGTCTGCTGGCACAGGCCTACAATCCCAGCACCATGGAGCCTGACGTGGGAGGATTACAAACCGGAGCCCAGCCTGGGTAATTCAGGGATTTAATGAGATTGTCTCAAAATCAAAAAGCTAAAAAGTGGGCTGGTGATATAAATCAGGGTGAAGAACTTGGGGTTTGATCCCCAGTACCACACAAACACATAAAATAATACATTTTTATGTTAAAAACAGTAAATAAAATACAGCTGTTCTTCTAAAAAGTGGAGTTTATGCTATATTTACTGAATGGTTTTACTTTAAAAACAAAGTAAAAAACTTAATTACTTGTCAAAGTAATTCACAATGGTTAACTAAAAATTTTTAGTAACCAGGGTTATTAGTCAATTTCCACTAATTTCAGGGTTATAGTCCATTTCCACTAATTTATCTTTTGTTAATAAATACCACCAAAATTTCATGGCTTACAATAAAGGTGCATGTCTACTGTGCATAGTAACACCTCCAATTCATCTTTGTTCTTAGACTAAATCTGAGGCACAGTCACTTATTTACAATATGGTATTCAAAAACAATAAAAAGCAATTTAATAAGGCAATAATTCTTAAAGTTTCTGCTCAGATACATATTGTCATTTTTACTCACATTGTACTAGCTAAATCAAGTTGCATGGCTAAGCCTGGTAACAACAGGGAAGAAAATATAGAATACTTTCCCAAAGGGAGGAACACTTGATAGAAACTCTGTACAGAGATAGACTTGGTAGAGAGGATCGTCTAATAATAATGAACAAAATTTGGGAACGATAAATTTGTAAGAGGGAAATGTTTTTAACATGAAAGAGAGTACTTAACCAGCAACGCACAGTGAAAAGCATATTAACAGTGAAGCATCAGAATTATTTTTGTGGGGCTGGAGGAAAGGCACAGTGGTTAAAGCGATTGCCTAGCAAATGCAAGGCCACGAGTTTGATTCCCTAGCATTACATAAAGTTGGGTACGGCGGTGCACACCTGTAATCCCAATATTTGGGAGGCTGAGGCAAGAGGATTACTGTGAATCCAAGGCCAGCCGGGGCTACAGAGTGAGTTCTTGACCAGCTTAGACTTCAGAGCAAGATCTTGTTTCAAAAAAAAAAAAATTTTTTTTTTGGTAAGGTCAGAAACAAGATAAGAATGCCTGCTATCACTGCTACAGTTCAACAATACTCTGGAATAATTCTAGTCAGTGCAACTAGATCAGAAAAAGGGTATTAAAATTACTTGAAGAGCTTCCGGTCAAGATGGTGACTGAGTAACAGCACTGTACATCAACTCACTTAAAAAGTCAAGAAGAAAGTTAGAAAAAGCGTGTTTGGTGTAGCTAGGAAAGAGAGGAACTTCCCCCAAAACTGAAAGGTGACCAGCGGGAGGCCAGAAACTCCAAAGGATCATCGAAACCAGAGGGGAAAAAAAAAATCCCCGCGGTCCAGAATGCCGCCGCAGCTGGCTCTAAAGGGCAGGCAGCTGTGGACGGAGGAAAGTGTGCGGGGACCTGAACATCTGATGGAATGGAGCCGGGAAAGGACAGAGCACACAACAACTGGAGAGGAGGCTGCGGGTGGGTCTGAAATCCTGAAGTTACATCTGATGAGGAGGAAAGAAGAAGCCGACTCGGGGCGGCCCCCGAGGTGCCAGCATCCACAGATCACAAATAAGGTCCGGATGCCCAAACCTCAGCCCGAGGTGAGCACGGATCGGGATAAGTGGGAATTATTGGCAGTGGGCGGCTCCAGCCTCAGAAGCAGCAACCCGTGGGTGTGTGTACTACAAACGCAGCGTGCGCTCCCCCTAGAAAAGGCCCTGGGATTCCAGATCAGAAATGGGGCTCAACAGCCCTCGCAGGCAGTGATGTCAGCAGGAGCCATTTTCTTTCCTGCGCACCAGAGACAGTCAGAGGTAGCAGAACCATGGGGAAACGTGGTAACAAACCTTATACAAAAAGATCTGACTCCCCATGGGAGGGTGCAAGGGGTGCTGAAACTGCAGAACTCAAAAAAGAGATGGCAAAGAATGATGGTGACTTCTGGGCTCAGATAGCCAGTGAATTAAAGCAGGAATCAAACCAGGAAGCAAAGCAGGAAATAAAACAGCACAAGAGCTACAAGAACACTTAGCCAAGCAAAAAGCAAGCCTTGAAAAGAAATCAGAGCAGACCAAAGAAGAAATGGGGAAGCACGGTTACAAATCTCCCACAAAAAGACCTGAAACCCCAGGAGATTATATCAGGGTAAATAAAGATGAATATGGCAAAAATGATGGCAACTTCTGGGCCCAGAAATTCAGTGAATTAAAGCAAGAAATAAAACAGACAGCAGAAGAGCTACACCAATACATAGATAAGCAAAAAGCAAGCCTTGAAAAGCAACTAGAGGAGACCAGAGAAGAAATATACCAGAAGATAATGAAGACAAAAGAAGAAATTAGAGAAAAAAACAACAGAGATATAGAAAAATTGAATGCAGATATTCAGAAAATGAAAAACACGCAGGTAATAATAAGCAACCACTTTAAACAACTTCAGAATAGAATGTCAGACCTAGAAAATAAAGTGACTAAGCTGCAACATACAGGCCATGAAGAACACAAAGTAAATAAAGAAATCAAATCATTATGACGGCTGATAGATGATTCAAGGAGAAACAACCTCAGAATTATGGGAATCGAGGAGAAGACTGAGGACAAAACAAAAGGCTTAAAGGACATGTTTAATGAAATAATGGAAGAAAATTTCCCAAATCTAAGAAAAAAATGAACATGGCACTATTGCAGGCAAAAAGAACACCAAACAACTCTGATCACGACACATCATAACTAAAATTCTAGAAACCCAACACAAAGAGAAAATACTAAAAGTGGTAAGAGAAAAACACAAGGTGACCTACAAAGATAAGCCCATCAGGATAACGACAGATTTTTCAATCCAAACTCTAAAAGCAAGGAGATCATGGAGCAATGTCATCCAAGCACTAAAAGAACATAAATGCCAACCAAGACTCCTATATCCAGCAAAATTATCTTTTAATTTAAAGGGAGAACTCAAAACTTTCCATAACAGAGACAGCTTAAAGGAATTTGCAGTCACAGAGCCAGTACTGCAGAAAATACTTAAAGGAAACTTGGACAGTGAAAGGGAGACCAGCGACACCAATGACCCCAGAGAAGTGACAATAGCTAGAGGTGAATGAGCTGAGAAAAAAGTATGTTGGTAATCAGTGAAATATGAGAAAATATAAAAGTTAAGGAATTCTGAAATAACTAAATTTGCCTTCATGTCTGTCACTTTAAGTATATTTATCTGGCATAGATTTGACTTCATTTAATGTAACAATGTGATATAGTTTTAACTTTGTTTTGTTGTAGCAATTTGCTTATTAGGTCACTAATGGAAAGTTTATCCTAAGGAAACTGACTGATGTAAAGACAACCTTGTGAATGTACAAACACGCACCTTCCAGTATTCAGCTAAGGCAATTGAATTTTATGTATTTATTTATCTTTTCTCTTTCCCAAATTAACTAGTCTTTTGAACTACATGCTTATAGTTATTTTCTAATGTAAACTAGTGGGTAAGGCCAGGTTTCACAATAAAAAAAAAGATATAGGAAAATATGAAAAAAAAACTTTTGGTGAATATCCCAATAAAGGGATTGGTTGTATTCAGAGAAGAGATATCAAGATTTAACTACTGCGGACCCATTAGAGGAACAGGAAGTTGAGGTAGAGTGGTGACTTAAGTGAAATGACTTAGGTGCGGAAGATTAATATGTTAAACACTATATGGTTTCTTGGACTAGGAAAACCCAGAACACAAACATTCTTTGGAACCATATGAAGTGATAGCCAGAGCCAGGGGAAGGGACAGGAAGGGGGTGGGAGGATAGTAAATGGGAAGGCACTGTAAAGTCGATATGATACAAAGATGTACGAAACACCCAAATTCATTGTAAATACTATATATTACATTTATATATTAATAAAAATAGTGGGGGGAAAATTACTTGAATATGATTATCTACAAAATACAGAGAAAGCAACTAAATATGCTATTCCTCCAGCCCCATCGACAGTATTTTCATCACCACTTCTGTTTATCCCTGTACTATTAGTCTCCAGCCAGCACAGCAAGACACATACATAAGCATAAACAGAAAGAACAAGAAGTATGAAGTAAAATACTTGAAGAGGCAAAAATATCCTTATTTGTGGGCAAATGACTATCTATATAAGAGATCTCAATGGGGCTGGAGGAATGGCTCAGCGGTTAAAGCGCTTGAGCAAGCGCTAAGTACCTGAGTTCGACTTCCCAGCACCACATAAGCTGGGCGTGGTGGTGCACGCCTGTAATCCCAGCACTCGGGAAGCTGAGACAGGAGGATTGCCGTTAGACCAAGGCCAGTCTGGGCTCTTAAGTGAATTCAGGACCAGCCTGGACCACAGAGCGAGACCTTGTCTCAAAAAAAAAAAAAAAAAAAAAGAGATCTCAATACAATTCAAATTGTTAAAAGTATATAGATGCTAGAATATCAATACAAACAGACCAGGCATATAAACTATTAATAATTAGGAAAATTCCCTTATATATGACAGCAACAATAATTTTAAAGCACCTATAAAAATGTATGAGATCTTTATGGGAGAAATTAAAAATTATACAATATATTTAAAGTATCCGAACACAGACACGAGATTTTATCTATTCCCATGTAGTTTAACTTTCTCTTTTAAAGAGGCCAGGGCTAGGGGAGTAGACTGATGGTTAGCATGCTTGCCTAGAATGTACAAGGCCTTGGGTTCAATACCCCAGCACCATATTTTAAAAAAACCTAGGCTGGTGATGCACACAGTACTCAGGAGGCTGAGGCCAGAGAACCAATGTGAGTTTGAAACCAGCTGGTGAGTTCAGGATTACTTTGGACTACAGAGTAAGATCCTACATCAACGACAATGATTTTTAAAAGACAGCTTTGAGGGCTGAAGGAATAGCATAGTGGTTAGATCACTTGCCTAGTAAGCACAAGGCCCTGGATTCAATTCCCCAGCACACATAAACTGGGCCTGGTGGAACACACCTGTAATTTCAGCAGTAGGGAGGCTGAGGCAGGAGGACTGCCATGAGTTTGAGGCCATCTGAAGCTACATAATGAAACCAGGACCAGCTTGGACTACAGAGACCCTGTCTCAAACACAAAACACACAACCAAAAGCAACAATTTTCAAAATGCATGCACCACATTTTTTCAGAGTATGAATTACATTGCAAGATTGAATTTCATAAGCATATAATTGCAAAAAATAAGCATTTCAATTGACAAGACTAAAAGGAAATTCAATATGCCCTGCAAAATGAGCAAGCAATTATAAGCATGTAGAAGGAAGTTCCTTGGTTAACCTGCCACCCAATATCTAGCTATGATTATCACTAACATAAAACTTGTGAATATTTGTTATCACAAATAACTTTTAGAGAACAGTCATGTAGACCAGGAATCAGAAGTTATTGGTTGCTGATCAAATTTAGCTCACCTGTTTTTACAATTAAAATTTTATTGCAACACACTTATTATCCATGTTCACTATTTACAGGTATAATGGCTGCTTTCATATTGAGCATACAGCTTTTAAGTGGCTTGTAAATCCTAAAACACTTGTTTTTGCTTTGTTTTTGATATAGGGTCTCTCTCTCTATAGCCCACACCGGTCCTGAACTCACTATGAAGGCCAGGTTAGCCTTAGATTTATGGCAATCCTACTGTCTCAGACTCTGGAGTGCTAGAATTACAGGTATGTGCCACCACACTCAACTTTATGTGATGCTGAGAAACTGAACTCAGGACCTATGCTGGCTAGGTAAGTGCTTTAGCCACTGTGCCACTTCTCCAGCCCCCTAAAACATTTATTACCTGTTGAATGTCCTTATTTGAAATGTTTAACTCCAGAAGTGTTTCTGATTTTTGGAATATGTGCATGCACATAAGATATCTCTGGGATGGAACCCAAATTTGAACATAAAATTGATTTCTTATACATACCTGTACATGCAGCCTGAAGGTAATAATATACAGTGTTATTAGTAACCTACAATCTCACATGTGTGGAATTCTCACAGGTATGGAATTTTCTACTTCCAGCATATTCTTAACACTCAAAATGTCTGAGATTTTACAGCACTTTGAATTTTAGAGTTTTGGACTAGGGATGTTTAACCTGTATCTGCCTCTATATAATACAATTAAACCACTTGAGTAAATCTTATTTATTCCTTGAAGTTAGCCGAGATATTCAGATCCTAAATCATAGACAGCATACTCTATAGTGACAAGCCATAAACAATTTTTAACACAAAGTTTAAAAAATAAATGCTAAGAGTGTCAGAGAAAGATATAGATTACTTCCGACGGGGAAAGTCAAAGAGGGGATACTGCCGAAGTAGTTTTTGTACTAAGCTTTAAAGGATGGTTGTAATATGGTCATAGAGAGATGTGCAGAAAATCAGCAGTATGAAGAAAAGCAGAACCGTAAGAACTACCATGATAATAATATATCCCGCATATAATAGCTTATAGGAGAAAATGCTAATAACATTTTAAGGCCAATATTAAATTCACTTAGATTCAGGAGATGGGGGTAATAATGATGAGAACAATGCTTTAATGATCACATGACCACATTATTTAAAATAAATTTCAGGGGAGAGAGAATAAGCAGACTATCTACAAAGCTATCAAAATCACTCAAGAGAAGTACTTGTAAATAGATGGTGACCACAGGATTAGAAAAATTTGGAATAAATAAATTGGTGTAATAGCAAAAATACTCAAACATGATCAGACAGAAGCATGTGAATTTGCTTATTTGAGGCAAAAACTTTTGTTTCCTTTGCCATCCCGCCCATCTCTGAATAAAATCATATTTTCTAACTCTACAATTTAAAAAAAGAACTACTTAGAAGTTCTGAACTACCACTTTCCTTTTTCAACAATAACCCTGAAAACAAAAACGTAATTCAATAGAATTCATGTGTAGGCCTCCCTCTGCTGGACCACTGGAGTGTGATCTAAACAAATTTAGGATTTTTTTTTGTTTTGTTTTGTTTTTTTGGAGACACGGTCTTGCTCTGTATCCCAGGCTGGCCTTGGACTCACGGCAATCCTCCTGTGTCAGCCTCCCAAGTGCTGGGATTACAGGTGTGCACCACCATGCCTGGCTTATGTCGTGCTGGGGAATCAAACTCAGGTATTTAGCACTTATGTAGTGCTTGCTAGGCAAGCGCTTTAACTGCTGAACCAAATTTAGGATCTTAACTGCTTTTGCTGATTGCCAAAAAGAATGAATTTGCTTCGTGGCAGCTCCTTTCCAGGTGTACTAAATATTCCCCCCAGAAGAACTCAGTAATTTTCTCCATGTTTTTCAAAGCACTGATTATTATTGCTTAAATGGTTATGATTTTATCATATATTCAAACTTCACAATACTCAATTATACTCAACGAAAAATTTTACTTCTCTGTAGAAGGGTAAGTTGGAATTCATATGATTTTTTTTTACAGGTAATAATCTATGCTAAAGAACTAAGTTACTATGAAGTTACAAGTTGGCTTCTATTTGGGCTCCACCAATGAAGACAAGATGATATACTACAGGGTGAAAGAGTGCCACAGTATTTTCTCACTGACCTTCTATCTAAATTTTCCTGGGTTTCCCTTCTTTCTAGATAAGCCTAGTTCCTGCCAAGTTACCCTGGAGTCTAGCCTCAAAGATGGTTCAATGGACCTGTATTCCTCCATGTTTCATGAGTTGCTTCTTAATAACAGAATTCTATCTGGATAGACTAATCATCCTCTACTTCACTCTAGTATACCCACCGTCCAACCACCACTACCCTCAATTCATAATGGAAAATAAATATTAATAATAGGAATAAACTCTCTAGACAACCTGTGTAAACCTGTCCTCAAACTGAGGTACAGTGCAGAATTTCATGGTTCTCTGTACTGATAACAGGTCAGGATGAGTAAATATAAAATTGCAAGATAAGTATGTCCTATGGTTCTGTTGTAGTCACAATAGGTGATTTAAAAAATTATTCATACACTGGGGGCTGGAGGAATGGCATGACAGTTAAAGTGCTTGCCTAGCAAGCTCAAGGCCCTGAGTTCTATTCCTGGTTACCACATAAGCTGGGTGTGTGGTACAAGCTCAATCAAATTCCTAGCACTCAGGAGGCTGAAGCAGGAGGATTGCCCATGAGTCCAAGGCTAGCCTGGGCTCCACAGTGAGTACAGGATCAGCCTGGGCTACAAAGCAAGACCCTGTTTAAAAAAAAAATTTGTACATTAAGACCAACTATAAAGACATCAGACAATTTAACAGGAAATGGTGTTTCCAATAAATGGTGTTGAGACAATTGGATATTCACTATTCACATGCAAAAGAATGAAAGTGGATCCTGACTTCACACTGTATTTAAAAAAAATTAGCCCAACATGGACCACAGACCTTCATTTAACAGGAAAAAAAAAAATAATAAACTGAATGAGTCTTACAAGAAAAACATAGGTACAATCTTTACAACCTTAAATTAGGTAATGGTTTCTTGGGTATGACATCAAAGCACCAATAAAGGAAAACAAATTGGATATTTTCAAAGTTGAAATTGTGTCCTTCAAAGGACATTATCAGTAAAGTGTAAAGACAACTCACAAATTATATATCTAATAAATGTACCTAAAATTATCTGTACCTAAGATGTATCTATACCTAAAATTTATTTATTTTTTCTGAGACAGGGTCTGACTCTATAGCCCAGGGTGAATCTGAACTCACTATGGAGCCCAGCCTGACCTTGACTCATGGCAACCCCCGTGTCAGCCTCCTGAGTGTTGGGATTACAGGTGTGCACCACCATGAACTGCTTATATGGTGCTGGGGAATCTAACTCAGGTACTTAATGCCTGCAAACACTTTAACCACTGAGCCACTCCTCCACCCTCTTGTACCTAAAATTTATAAAGAACTTTACAACTCGTAATAAAATGACAAATAAAAATTAGGTAAATGATATAAAATATAAAAATTGTCAAGGTCACTGTCCACCAAGAAAATGCAACCCAAAATTAAATTAAGGTATCACTTTATATTCACTAGAAGGTTATAAATTAAAAAATGAGAAATGGTAAAGAGGAGGATATGAAAAACTACAACTCTCATACACTCACGTACTGCTGATGGGAAAGCAAAATGGTATGTCTAATTTGAAAAACAGCATGGTAATTTCTAAAAGGTAAACATTAATAGAGAAACAAAAAATTCTACTTTTAGGTATATACCCAATAGAGATGAAAATATATGTTGGCACAAAAGCCTAAACACAAATGTTTGAAGCAGCATTATTTATAATAATAACTGGACACAATTCAAATGCTCACCAATTGATGAATGGATAAACTGGTATATAACAGAAAAGTATCAAGTCATAAAAAGAATTGATGAAGCCATGCATGAGGTCCTAAATTCCATTACCAGCTACAGAGACAGAGAGAGAAATTTGTGATATATTACATCTTTGAAAATACTATGCTACCTGAAAGGCACAAAAAGCAAGACATTACATAATTTAATTTACATAAAATATCCTGAATAGGCAAACCCAGAGATGGAAAGCAGATCAGTGGTTGCCAGTGTCTGGGGTTAGAATGAAGAGGGACTATATTGAATAGTTTTCTTTCTGGGTGATAAAAATGTTCTAAAATAGGTAACAGCCAACTGCGGTGGCATGCCTATAATTCCAGCTCTCAAGAGGCTGAAGCAGCAGGATTGCTTGAGTTTGAGGCCAGCCTGGGCTACATGGTTAAGTTCCAGACCAGCCTAGAATACAGAGCCAGATCCTGTCTCAAAAAAATTTAATAAAAATAAAGGGGCTTGAGGAATGGCACAGCGGCTAAAGCACTTGTCTAGCAAGCACAAGGCCCTAAGTTCAATTCCCCAGTACCACATAAAGCTTGGTGTGGTGGCATATGCCTGTAATCCCAGCACTTGGGAAGCTGAGGCAGGAGGACTGCCAAATCCTAGGCAGGCTAGCCTGTGCTCCATAGTGAGTTCAGGAGCAGCCTGGGATACAAACTGAAACCCTGTCTCAATAAGTAAATAAATAATAAAAATAAAGTAGATGGCGATAATTGTATGACTTAAAACAGCAATTATACAATTTTTAGAAGTGAAGTATATGACTTGTAGATCATATCTCAGAAATATTTCTTAAAAAGGGAGAAAAACTGACCAAAACAATCTTGCACACAGATTTTTAAAAATCCAAAATATAAAGAATACAAGAAAAGATCATGGAGCTAGAGGTATAGCATATGGTGGAGGACTTACCTAGCACTTGCCTAGCCTAGCACGTGTCAAACCCTGGGTTCAATCTTCAGTATTACAGGGAGAGAGAAAGAAAATCTGCATAAAAAAATTTAAAATCCTATATATAAATCATAAAAAGTGCACATTATATATCAAATTTTTTCTTCCTCTTGTGCTAATCTTAATTATCTGCAGATACCTAAGTAGTGAGAAATCCTTACCGTGATACTCACTCTTCATTCCTTTCCCATATATGTGTGTAATGCATTCGCTTTGGCTACCAGGTCCTGACTACTTCTCTGGCATCTCTCAGATTTGTCCCCTTTAATTTGTACTGACCTCATTATACTTAGGGTCTTCATCTCTCACTTGAACTACTACAGATACTTTCTAACAGGTAACCTGACCCTCATCAAATGGAGGTTCCCCCTTTCACAATTTAAAAGCTATCTTCTTAAGAGAAGAAAGTAATCATACCATTAAATTACTCAAAAGCTATTCACAAATAAAATGTTAAAATTTCATATGAGAAGTGCAAGGTACTCCACAATCTTGACCAAACCTGTTAAAACCGCACTTGAAATAACTTTTTCTTAGACACACTTTCTCTAAACCACATTATTCCACAGAATGCCTTACATTTTTATACCATGCTGTATTTCTTGCTTTTTTTTCCCCTCCCAACTGACATGATCTCCACATTTATCTTTTTTACCCATGAAGACCTGAACTGTTTAAATACCTTGGGTGTACTTAGCAAAGTCAATCATTTCATCTTCCGTATCTCATTAACCTTTTGTAATACACAAGAAAAGACAGAGAATACAAAGAAAATAAACTTTGCAGTTAGAGAGGCCTGTGTTCAAATCTTAGTCTCCCACTTATTAGGTGCAATGGTCTTGGACAAACTACTTAGCCTTGTGTTTCCTTATCTATAAAATGAGAATAATACTTCCATCACAGAGATCAAATAAAGTACAATGGGCATTCAGGATCATTAATGTTAAGTTGTCTTTCTAAATGTCAGCCTATTTTTTGTTAATGTTTACATGTCTTTCTCAATAAACTATAAAGTGATTGCAAGCAACATTATGCAGACATTCCTCAGCTGATGGTGGGACTCATCCTCCTAAACTTTCATCAGCTGAAAATATTCTAAGTCAAATATATACTTAACATACCTAACCTCTAGAACAGCTATACAGTGTAGAGGAGATAAGTTGTTTACACTCATAACTGTGTGACTGGCAGCTGTGGCTAAACTGTCTTTGCCCACCATCATGCAAAAGTTAACCTGGAGAAAGCATCAAAATTCAAAGCACGGTTTCCACTGAATGGGTAGTTTTTGTATTATCATAAAATCAACAAATCATAAGCTCAACCATCATCAAGTTGGTCGCTGTGGTTTACAGACCCCAAAACTTACCGCACAGGTAGCATACAGTATAAAGCACAAAGGAAAAAGCTACAAAACGAATATACTAACCTATACCAGGTGTTAAATATTTACTGAGAAAACAACAAAATATCTGGGATCAATTTAAAAATTCAACAGCTGTAATCAGTTACTTTCTCAATCTTCTATTTGAAGACAATCTACTTATCTACACAGAGAAATTTAACTAGTAACTCGACTCAGCTTCTAATTATTAAATTTTATGAGAATATAAACAAGAAAATGGAAGAAAAACTTAAGCCACCATAAGGTTAAAAAACTAATTTTAGTAAAATGTGCTGTATGACTGCCTGGATGAATCTCACTGACATATTACATAGGTCAGACATAAAAGACTACACTCTAGGATTTCTTTCATATGAAATTTCACAATAGACAAAACTAATGATAAGAACTTCTGGAGCAAAATGTGGGGAGGTACACTGATTTCAAAGAGTCATGGAACAATTTTCAGAAAAAGTTCTTTAATTGAGGCTTAACCATTTGTCAAAAATCATCAACCTGTATACTTTAAATCTGCAAATTTGGGCTGGAGGAATGGCACAGCCGTTAAAGCCCTTGCCTAGCAAGCACAAGGCCCTGGGTTCAGTTCCCCAACATAAGATGGGTTTGATGACGCATGCCTGTAATCCCAACACGCAGGAGGATTGCCATGAGTCCAAGGCCTGCATGCGCTCCATAGTGAGTTCAGGACCAGCCTGGGTTACAGACTGAGACCTGGTCAATAAACAAATAAATAATTCTGTAAATTTTATTACAGGTAAATTTACCTTCAATTAAAAAAAAAACTGAACCAAACATTGCCATTTTTTTCCAAAGAAGCAAAGAAATACCAAATATCCACCTATGCTGCCACAGACAGTAAAAACTAAGAGATGCTATTATTCTGCCAGAACAATAAGGTACCAAATTAACACACACAAAGGTTGTTTCAAGAAATAATAATAAAACTTAAAGTATTAAGCAGACATATGGAGTTCTTTTTGTTATAAACTGGGTTTTATATGAAAACACTGGGTTGACAGCTACCAGAAAACATTCATATTAGATGTAATTATCATAGGACTCTCCATGTTAACTTTATTCACTACCATAGTTATACCTGAGCAATGATGGTTAGCAGACATTGAAGAAATAACTGCAAATATAGTCCCATGGAAAACATCTGGGAGCACGGTTAATAAGCTATAAATTCCTTTGCTAATAAAAATTTACAGAAAATTGGTAACATTTTGATAGCCAAGTCCTAGAAACCTAGCATCAGGTTTATTACATCAAATTTGGTAGTTTGAAAAGATTTTGTATAACAGTCTGAGTAACTGAACTTTTTTTGTTTTTTGGAAGTAGAAAAGTGACCTTACTGGGAGAAGTATATAGGGAAAGTGAGGTAGAAAGTAGGAATTCCCCTGAAAGCAGAAGGAGCAAGGGCATCAATTATCTGGCAGTTACAGTCATCTTTTATAGTTTTGCTACAGATCATGCATATTTATTTTCTTATATAGAGCTGGCCTTTATTGATTGGTGCAATTAGCATAAAACTAGTTTATTAGTTTAAGACTACATTTGAGGGCTCAAGATAAGGCTCTAGACCCTGGGTTATGCGTCTTTTTGATGACTGCTATTCTTATTTTTTGAAATTTAAGGTTTTAGAACAGTTTATAAAAAATAAATTGGTGCAGTTTCTTTCTTTACACATTCCTTTTGATGATAGTTCCATAAATTATACTCTAAAACACTAATGAAACTGAGAAATACAACAAAGCCAAAGACATCGAATTCACAAATCCAATTTTAAAAAGTTTACATTTCTAACAATGCAGAGTAAAACAAAACAAAACCAGGTTCCCTTACCTCATCATCATCATCAGAATCATTTCCAAACACTGATGGTTTTTGCAAAACAGGCTGCAACTGTTGGGTTTTCTTTGGCAAAATAAGCCCATACCTGCATATTTTTTTGAAATAGAAATTACATCACTATCTTTAAGCAATAAAAAGTACATCCACAACCTCTTGCAGATGAAGCTACCAAATCAAACATGTCATATAATAGCCTATGCACACATAATACTGACTTTCAGTGGCCTCAAAAATCTAATGTGCTTAAGTTTTCTATTTTTATTCATCATTGGACAAGGGCCAAACTTCAACACCATTTTATTAAGCAAGATAGGTAAAACGAAGAATTCAGAAATGTCTTAGACGGTGAAATGACGTAACATTTTTAAAAATGTTAGTGGAAAGCTCAGTTCACGTCCAACAAAAAATTGCTATGAATTATCCTTGTGGTCTAACAAGTGTCAAGAAAACTTCAAGGCTTTATTTTTCTACTGTGTACTTACAGTTTTTAAGAAGTTACTGGCTTATGGAAGTTATCCACGATTTTTAAAGGACTATCTTAACTGAGAAATTCAACTATCTAGGAGAAAGGTAATTCTCCTTACACTTTATTAAGCTCATCTTTATGAAACTCAGCTTTATTAAGCTTGTCTTGGGTTGTCTGAGAGAACCATCCCATCAGATTTAACTATACTTTCTCACAAGATGGCCTTTAAGATGCGGACATCACGGGAACCCACATCAAAAGTAAAGATGACACAATATGGGTAAAATGTCCACGTACGTGTAATATTTGTCTCTCGCGGCAACGTATACCCCGACTCTATTTGCCTACCCTTTCGTGTGGTTTCTCAGCACATTCCTAAAACGAGGTGGGAGGGCGGGAAGCAGGACTTGAGCTTGTGCCAAGGAGAACAAGGCCCTCTAAGGAAACCAGGAACTCTCTCTTCTTACGCCCCTGCGGGCATCCAACAGGGAGAAACTCAAGCGCGGGGTAGGAAGCAAGACTGAGGGGCCTCAGACCGAGCTTTTGGAAAATAGAAAAGTCTCGCTCTCTGCCCCTCAGCCTAACTTCCTTTATTTCCTCACAAGTTTCTCCCTCAAACTTCGGACTTCCATCCTGGAAAATGTACCGGGGGAGGGGAAATCTACGTTGCTCAGGATTTCCCGCTTGTTCTCGTCTCTAGCCCTGAAGGCAGAGCCCCTTAACGTCCAGCGCGCTCTAATTCCTCAGCCAAAGTCACGGCCGCCGTGACTTCTAGTTCCCCAGCCTGACCCTAACTCCCGGATAACTCACTGCCTGCCCGGGATCGCCATCTTGTTCCCGTCTCCGCCGAACGTGGCCGACGCCGAAGTGACGCCGACGCAACGCCGTTACGTAAATTCTCGCGCGGTTTTGAGCTCCCAGAGTTCTGTTCAGCGCTGGGGTTTTTTCCAGCGTATTTCACTCACCTGGAAATGGGATCCTTCCACACCTGTTTTATTTAAGAAGCGTCCTGCTGTCTCGAGGCCAGTGGAGAAAAAGGAATGAAAAGGGATCTAGCTCAGGGGTCCGCGAGCTGTGGACCCGAGACCATCGGTGTCACCGGGGATACTGTTAGAATTGCGGGTTCTCGGGCGCCACCCCAAAGTTGCTCAATCAGAAATTGTGGGGTGGGACCGAGCAATCTGAGTGTTAGTGAGCCCTCCAGGTGGATCTAATGCTGTAGTTTGAAAATTGCTGCCGTAAGCTATTGTTTTTTCTCTTTTCTGGGGTAATCAGTGTAAGGATAACTTGCTCGGGATACTTACCCAGAAAAATGAAGATGTGTATGAGGACCGAAGTTTTAAATTAGCAATAATGTTAATGGTGCTGTTGGTATAAGCATCATAATCGTATATGATATTCCCCACCCCTCTTTTATAGTCCTTAACTGCCTTTCATCTTTTAACTACCACTCTTGACCCATCTGAGACTAGCCTTAGCGCAACCAAAGAGATCGTTTCAATTACAGAGAGACAGATGCTGAAATTTTCAGCCATAAATGTCAACTTGAGCCTGGCATGGTGGTGCAGGCCAGTGTCTCAGCACTCTGGGAAGGTGAGGTGGGAGGATTGCAAGTTCGTAGGCCATGCCGAGAGACTTAATTTAGCAAGGTGCTGTCTCAAAGAGTTCTGGTGATGTACCTTGGAGCAAAGGTCCTCGGTTCAATCTGCTGCTAACGTGTGGATTTGCGTGTTTCCCTTTAAGTTCTGTCAGTGTTGTTGTGTTTATTTTTGAAGTTAAGTACATAAACGTGTAGGGTTGTGATGTCTCCTTAACTCCTGTGTCGGGCTGGGTTATAGCTTCCTGGCATAGTGCTTCTTGGGTGTGCCTCAGGTTTTGCTCCAGATGTCTAGTATGAGAACTAAACCCATGCTTGTATTTTGATACAATTAGCTTTCTTTTGGCCTTTAGCATGGTATATAATTTTACATCCTTTTTACTTTTAACCTACTTAGTCTATTTGTATTCAAATTGAATCTCTTGTCGAAAGGATATACCTGATTTTTTTTGTCCATTCCAACAATCTCTTCCTTTTAATTTAGGTGTTTAAAACATTTTTATTAAAGGGCGTGTACATGTAATTGTTCTTTTTTCTCACCCTTTCCACCTTTTTGGCCTTTTTTGGGATTAATAAACTTTCATGATTCTATGTGTGACCCACTCGCCCTTGTTGTCTGGTTAGGTGTATTCTTTTGCTTGCTATTTTTCTGATGTGTTGCTTTAAGATTTCTAGCACACTTAAATCTTGTCACAGTCTACCTTGAAGAAAGACTATGCCATTTTAGGGGATGCAGCTCCACGGTAGAGCCCTTGCCTACTACTTCTGAGGCCCTGAATTTCAGTTCCACAGGGTGTGGGAGACAGGGAGGCTGTATACCACCTTATGTATAGTAGAAGCAGCTTACAAAAAATACCCTTGCAATCTTCCCTCTCCTGTATGTGTGCTATTGTGATGTATTTTACTTCTACCTGTGTTATAGATGCAAAATAAGTTAATATTTTTGCATAAATTTTTTTTTCAGAACTAGGATTGAACTCACACATGCTAGGCAAGTGCTTCACTACAAAGCAACCTCCCCAGGCCTTATTATTATTATTATTATTATTATTATTATTATTATTATTATTTAGGCAGAGGTTCATAAGTTGGCAAGCATGGACTTAAACTCGCAGTTCTTCCTGCCTCAGCCTCCTTAGTAGCTGGAATTATTTTTTAAAGACTTTTTTTTTCCCTTTGAGACAGGATCTCATTCTATTCCAGACTGGTCCTAAAACTCACTACGTAGCCCAGGTTAGCCTTGGACTCAAGGCACTTCTCCTGTTTTAGCCTCCCCAGTGTTGGGATTACAGGTGTGCACCACCACCTCCAGCTGATGTGGTGCTGGGGAATTGAGTTCACATACTTGCAAGTGCTTTAACCATTGTGCCATTCCTCCAGCTTCTAAGTCTTAAAAACAGTTCTGCTGCAATATATTAATACATGTGCAAAAAGTTCCTAAGTTCAGTGTAACTTTTGTGTATCATATATACATATTAATAAAAATGGGCTAAAAAATAAAAAGCATTCTCCTAAAAAGCTTTGTTGAGATGTACTTCACATAGCTCGTGAATTTAAAGTGTACAGTTTAATTTTGTATACTTAAAGAGTTGTACTGCCATCACTACAATCAACGTGAGAATACTTTCAATACCCAGAAAAGAAAGCATGCACCAATTAGTCACTTCCACTTTCCCCCAGACTGTTGCTGTGGGCAGCTGCTAATCTACTCACTGTCTCCATGGGCTTGGGATTCTTGCTTCTTGTATTTTGAAGCTGCACTACTAAATGTTTAATACTGTCATATCTTTTTAATTACCCCTTTTATTACAAACTAAACTTTATCTTAATAACATTCCTTGCTCCGACGTATACTTGCACTATATTATTATGGCTTCTCTGACTTCTTTTTTTTTTTCTTTTTTGTTGTTTTTGAGACGGGGTCTTACTCCATAGCCCAGGCTGGCCTTGGACTTAGGACAATCAGCCTGCCTCAGCCTCCCAAGTGCTGGGATTACAGACGAGTACGAGCGCCACCATGCTCAACTTTATGTGGTGCTGGGGAATCCAACTCCAGGCCTTGGGCTTGCAAGGCCACTGTGCCATTCCTCCAGCCCCTCTGGTTTCCTTTTGACATTTTCCAGGAAAAATGAAAAGATGCACAAGAATGGAAAATAATTGTTATTTACTACATAGTTAAGCCCTATGTAGCACATGTAATAATTATGATAATGAAATATTAACTAGTCTAACTTAAAATGATGTAATATTGGGAAGAAAGGAGGGAGTGGAAAGTGCGTGAGGACATAGTGGTGGGGACTGAGGAAGGAGCAAACTTTGTATTGTATAGTGACAGAGTTATAGATATTGGCTAAATTAGGAAAAATTAAAAAGCCACATAAGCATGCTATTTGGCAATATAGATATAAATATTAAATAATATAGCCATAGTACGGACAGCAAACTTTTTCTGAAGTTTCAGACTGAGTGTCTCAGTTACTTTTCCGTTGCTGTGACTCAATATCTGACACCCCCAAATTTAGAGGAGGAAAGGTTTATTTTAGCTCATAGTTTCAGAAGGTCACAGTCCACTCAGGGGCGGCTGGCAGCAATCACAATACATGGTAGAGACAGAGGCAGAGGCAGCTTCTCACAACATCACGAACAGGAAGGCAAGTTGAGACTAGTAGTCCAAAGAAGGCAGAAAGCAGCTTATATATCCTCCCAGTCTCCTTCCAGCGATTAGTCCCTCCTGGATCCAGGTGTGGAATGTGTGGTAAACCCCCACTACTCACCGTTAATCCTAATTTACATGCCATTAATCCACTTTATACGCTGTTAATCCAATTTACATGCCTGTAATCCACCCCTGCAGACTAGGTCCCCATCTCACAACAGCACATGGTTCCATAGACAATCTATAACATTTAAATATATGAGACTTTTGGGTTCATTCCAGATCCAAACCACAATACCAAGATAATAAGTACTTTAGACCTGTGGGTCAAATGGTCCCCGGTGACTCCTCAGGTACTCAACTCTGCCTTGTAGTGTGAAGCAGCCACACGACGTGGGCTGAAGTAGGCCGAGGCTGTTCCAATAAAACTTGGTTTACTATAACAGGTAGCTGATGGATTCAGCCACGGGCTGTTTGCCAGCTCCAGAGCTCTAGGAACTGGAGGTATTGATTCAAAGCAAAGAAAGTAGGAATGAAATGGGGCTAGGAAATGCTTTGGTCTCCCCAGGCCTTGTATAGCAGAATGACTTGTGTTACTTTACTTAAAATAAAAAAATCAATAAAGAGTAAAAAATAAAGCCCCTTGCCACAGCTGTCTGCCTCCTGTTGGAAAAGACTCAATGGGGAATTGATTACACATTTACCTAGTGGAGAGCTCAACAACACAATCAGTGAATTAGTGCATTGAATTCTGTATTTTCCCATTGACTTTGGGATGTTGTAATGAAGTAATCATGGGGTTTTGGAAAAGCTGGAAGGTTGGGTTTTTCAGATACAGTGTTTCAGAGAGCTCCTCCCTCACTCAGAGGTCTGCAGTAACTATGGTAACCGCAGCAGTGAGTCAAGGACAGGGAGAAGCTTCAACATTTTAGAATCCAGGTTTGGGAACTTTTAACAGGAAATGTGTAAGAACAGAAAGTAAGGTAAGTAAGTGGAAGTATCGTGACCACCATGCTCTTGATTGTTGTACAGCACAGAATTCCCACTGCCTTAGACTTCCGGAAGCAAGAGCCCAGGAACAAGAGTCACCTGGAATTAGATCCAAAACAGCTGTGACCTCAGCACTGAACTCAAGGGTCATTCATTTAATCATTTGCATTCATGTTACTAATGTTGCCTTCAGTCTGTAGCCTTTCAGTCTCTGCTTTTATTTATCCCTGTTCTTTTTCCCACAACATATTCTCTAGACTTGCCCCCTTCCTGTACTATAGCTTCTGCTAATTACTTGTACTGCCTGAAAGGCAGTATTCTTCAACTTTAAGACATGTTACAACATCTTTGATCTTTCTAAGCACTTAATATCCTTTTAGATAATGACTATTTGCTGTTTCCCAACATGGTTTGCCCATGGCTTGGGTATAGCATTTCATAAATTGATCCCACTTTGGTGGTACAGGGTTAACCGCAATTCAGACAACTGTGGCTGCTTCACACAAGTCACATGGAGCAAAATGTGACTGAGTAGAGGTACGCCATCAGCTGAGCCCTGTGGGCAAACGGTCTAAGCCCAGGCAGTAGTTGGAAGAGATGTAATGATACATGATTAAGGACTAGGAGAGGAAATGCCTACCAAGAATAATTACTATGCTTAACGAAAGAGAAGTAGGCCTTACTGTAATTAGTTGATCTTGTCTGTTGAGAGAGGCCTATATAATAAGATTTTGTGGGGAAGAGTAAGAACACAGTTGATGTGGAGTGAGACTTTGTTGGATTGTATAAAACTTCCTATTCAGATTAAGAGGGGATATGAAGGCCATCTCAGAAAGGCATGTGTTGCATGATTCCATTATATGAAATGTCCAGGTAGGCCAATCTACAGGAAAAGTTGAGTGCTTAATTTTAAAGTAGTTTCCAAAAGACTGATAGTGTCATCATTAGACTACTAAGAAATTTAGAAAGTGTTAGTGAAGTGTCTGGGGTGCTGTCAAAGACAGTAATTAGACATGTGGGTGCTTTATCCTCTTCCTACTAGATGTGTGAACTAGCTGTGTGATAACTGATTCTTTGAGCCTATTCCCTCTTTTATAAGATGGAGATAATATCAGGACTCATCACTTTATAGACTGTTGGGAAGACCAAGTGAGCTTGCATGTGAACATAATTCAAGTAAAATGTCATGAAAATGTATGATGTTTATTATTAAAATAGAGGTCAATTGACTTAATTAATTCCATGATAATGGTTAAAAACATAGCATTGAATAAAATACTCTTTTTCTTGCTGCTCCCAAAAGGCATTTGTATTAACAGAGAAGTCTTTATAAGCTTGTTCTGTAGCCATGAGGATAAATGGCTATCAGTTTAATATCTTCAAAACATTGTTCCTGGAAACGTTGGCTGCAAATGCCCCCAAAACATTCTTTTCCAAATATGAAAGAGGATGATAGGTTAAAACTGGGCATGAGATCAACCAAGAGATGAGGACTGGTAATAACACTGCCATCTTATCAGAGAAGGTTAAAAAGGGACTCCAGGCTCCCATTATAAGATATTTGGAACACATCACATTTTGTCAATGTAATAAAGAAAATAAAGTTTAATTTCCCAAAATTTTATTAAAAATGGACACTGTCAACAGATATCTTATTGCAAAGATGGTATCTCACAACAGAAAAGTAAAGTTTGCATTTATAACAAGGTTAAGCAAATAATTCTTTTTTGTAGCTCTCAAACTTGAGAGTTTTTGTTATTCATAAAACACTGTTCTCATTTTTGCATGAGTCATGGACCAACATTTTCCCACAAGAATTTCTGCTCATTACAATGACTTGTAAGTTGTTAAGGAGAGTTGGAGAGAAGGGGAAGAGGAAGTACTCAGACAAGTCTTTGAGACATTAGAAAAAGTTCATTTTTTAAAGTCTTCATTATTTGGTACTCTTTTGATGTAAAAACTGCCATTCTTTTCCCTGAAACTCTCGGCTTTCTGTACACAGTATGTTAAAAGAATGAAAACTAACTACCCAACATATCATGGTAGTCTAATGGCAGATGCAAAGCTCAAACTACAAGGAAATGTTAAATATATTCTACAATCTACTTAAATACAATGGTAATAGCTACCTTAACTACATTAAAAAAAAAGATAGCATTTCTGTTTAGGTAGCATCCTGGTTTTAGAAAGTGCTGAGGTAAATGTCTAGGAGCTAAATATGTCTACGTGGCACCTCTTTCCACTTGAAAATATTTTATAGTTGACAATACTGAACATGACCTAAATACAGTACCAATTCCACTAGGATTTTTCTGGCAACGTTTCCCCTGGCATCTTTGCATATATATGGTTATCATACTTAGAGGGTAATGGAGGTATAAGAGTACTGTTTAGATTTTTGGCTAGCTCCATGAGAGCTGAACAGACATGTATCCAGTGGTATAAGAGTTCAATGACAATATTACCAAACTTCCATACTTCAACTCGAGAATGATCTGCGTTAAGAAAAAAAAAAGTTAGTGTGGATAGTTTTATACTTTATTATTAAAACAATAAGCTCAAATATTATGATTAAATCTCATTAGATAGGTTTTTGAGTCCAAACCATGGCAGAATATTGTAATATGCATGTAATAACAAGAACATGGATAGATACACTTTGTCATATTCATATGACAGTCAACAATTAAAGAAATTAGAGCTATTTATATACCACTACAGATAAGTCTCAAGAACATCTTGGGCCAAGAAAATAAAATGTAGAAATATTATGTCCATTTTTGCATAATTAAAAAGCTGCAAAATGGTATTACATTGTTTTTGAATCCATAAGAATGCAGCAAAAGGAAGAAATCATGCATGAAACTGATAACCAAACTCCTAATGGCATTATGGGAAAAGACCATAGGATCAGGGAGAGGTAGCAAGCCTCAGTTATTGACATTATGTTTTATTTCTTTAAAAATGTCCAGATCAGACATGGCATAAGGTTAAGCATAGGATACAGCTTTATAATGATAATATGGATGGTGTTCTCTATAATTCTATGTTTGAAAGATTTCCTAATTAACATATAGTTTCTTCTCCTCATTATACATTTACGTTTGTTAAATTGAAAACTTACTGACATTCATAAAAATTCTATCTCCCAGGAGTCAATGACTAGTATTCAGATAAAAAATAGTTCAATGGAAAAAACATCTACCTTAGTGTTGAACAGATCTGGGTTTTGATCTGGACTCTACCTCAACTAATTTTTGACCTTGAGCATACCATTGAATTGCTATGAGCCAGAGCTTCTTTTTTCTCTGCAAGATAGGGCTAATAGCTCAGGATTGTGATGAGAACTAATGAGAAAATATATGCAAAGATTTGTCTCAGAAGTAGCTGCTCCAAAATATTACCTCCTTCTTTCAGGTACCTCCCATCCTCAGGTCTATGTTTTATTCATTATTTTTGTCACTTCCAGTGTCTAACTCAGTGCTTAACCCATTAACTATTTGCTGACTTGAGTTGGATAAAAAATTAAATATACTTAAGATTTTAAATTCTATTCAATTGCTTTTTAGCAATAATGAACATTATCTATTGGAAATTAAAGACAGAACACATTTTCTTACACTGACTTCTGCCAACTCAAAAGAAGGTTCCCTGAATCAGGTTTAGCCTTGTTATGGTTTGAAATCATTACTCCCAAAAAAGTTACAATATGGTATAGGGAAAGCACATAAAATATTTTTAAAAATTTTACAAGTTTCCATTTTTATTTGAATCTGGCCTTCAAACAGGAGTACAATTAATTTTCTAAGATTCTTTTAACAGAGAGGCACTGTCTGTTCTCATTCAGTTTTAAGTGTTCAATAAATGTTGAACTGAAACAACATTAAATTAAGGAATAATTTAATTTGGATTTCAAATACTAAAAGTTTTTCCAGCTTATAGCTCAATAATATTAGCAACAATTACGAATAAAACCCAAACCAGATGCTACTCATGAGAACATATTAAAAATAGCCGACTCATCTCCTTTTCTGGGCAGAACTCATACTTAGCATATTGAGGGTGCATTCGGCATAATGGTCCCTCTTTATATTAATTAGTTTCCTGGAAACCACAAGGTAATGCTACAGGTTTCTGAAGATCACTTTGATTGTCTTAATTTTCCAGTGTTATGAATCTAAATTAAATTAAATACAAGTTCACCTTCGGACACTCCTAAAACCAGTCCTAACTCATTTTTCTGAGATAAAACAGCTCGCCGTCGCTCACAGCTTTATCCTGCCCTCCTGAACCCCGGGTGAGACCTGTGCTCCGCGGACGCCTGCCACTATGTTCTTTGCTGACCCACCAAATGTGCAGACCCCCATCTGCAGCCACCTCCCTGGTGACTCAAAGGCACCAGAATGCGGGGAGACAGGTTCCCCTCTTGCACAAGCCCCCGTTGCTTCTTTTCCTATTTTATTGTTACCGGAGACAAAAGCTCCAAGCCTGTCTGGGAGGTGGTGCCTGTTTCCTTGTCCTTTTAGAGATTTAAGCCTTTAACCACCGGCTTTTTCTAAGCAAGCCTCCGGCGCTGGGGGTGGGGGGTGTTTTCCATTAACGGTTGAGTGCTGCTGCCCTCTTGTGGTAGTAGAAGCCTGCTATTTGCAGATGGGCAAACACCTTACTCTCACACTTAGCAGTTCTTTCAAGCACAATGACTACTTTTATTTCTCTTATGTGCATTTCTTTTGCTTCGTCTTGGCCAAGGTTAAAGTAAATTATTTGAGCATCGAAGCTATGAAGGTTTCTGGGACAAGCTTTGAATCTGCTCGGGATCTAGTCAGAAGTATTATGGTATTTTTGTAGGTTCCAGTTTAATCAAACTTTCAATTACATGGGGAATTCATTATGCTGGAAAGATTGGGCTATAAAAAGGATGTTTTAAAATTAAAACTCTATTTATGGATCCTTGCTTTCCCACTGAATTAAATTAAATCTTTTAGGAATTATAGCTCATTAGTAAAGATGAACAAAGCAGGGGGAAAAAAAGAGAGACATTTGAATTCAGAAACTTGGACTCCAAAAGCTAAGGTGAAACTGCTTCTTTTTCTTTTGTTTCTTTTTTTTTTTGAGACAGGTTCTTACTCTGTAGTCCAGGCTGACCTCAAATTCATAGCAATCCTCTTGTCTCAGACTCCCAAGTGCTGGGGTTAACAGGTATGTGCTACCACATACAGCTTATGAGGTGCTGGGGAATTGAACCCAGGGCCTTAGGCTTAGCTAGGCAAACACTTTAACCATTCAGCTATTCCTCTAGCCCAAAGCTGTTTCTTTTTAACTATCAATTAACCTGAGATCAGCGGCTTTCTGGAATTTATTTCTATTGCTTCACATTCCCTAAATTACATCTTTACTGTCAACTTCAAATAATGAGTTATGTAAATTTCAATTAGTTTTTATGTAGACAGAGGAATTTATACTTGTCATACAACCAGGCATGTAATATGTCACTGTTATTGCAATGTGGTTCCAACAGCTCTGTAGGGCACTGTCTCCCAGGCTTTCCAGGAAAGAATCAGTGTTACATGGGAATGTAAAAGCCACATTTTTTCTAGAATTCTTGATATTTTAGTGGAAGTTTATTCCAAGATGCATGTTGAGTTTTTACAGGTATATTAGTTTCACTCATACTGTAAGCATAATTTCTGTATAAATCACATGCACTAACTTTTTTCATGTAGCTATAGATCAAATGTGTGAATTGAGATCAAGGTAATTTATCTTCTAAAAATTTGTATTTTAACGCAGTGACCTTAAAACCTTTGATCATCATACTTTTTATCAGTAACCAATGTTGACTATTGTAATAATCCCAATATATACTTATTTTTGAGTTACTTATTTTAGAGAATTTATGAACAGAAGATAGAAATTAGACTTTGCCGAGATAAAGCCATTAGGAATAAAAGGCCGGTGGCATTTTTCTAGAATTCCAAAGGATAAGGTTTTTAAAAACTTCCAGGTCCTTGCATTTTTCTTCCAGGGCCACCAAGTTAAAATAGGAACAGAAAATCTGATAATTTTCTACATAATTAACATACATTCAGCTTGGCTCGTCCCTAAAATCCTACAGAGGCGATATAAAGAAATGATGGAAGAAGAGTATATACATCCTTCAGAATGGGGAAGTCAGGGAAAGAAGAATAACAACATCTCACTCTCTTCTCTCATCCTCATGCTACCTGACCATCCTGCAAAAAATGGAAATATCCAGGACTTCCACAGTCTCTCACCAGTAAACCTACCTATTTACTCTCCTCTGTACCTACTCACTCTGGTAAACTAGATCTAGGGTAGTCAGTCATATAACAAATAATAATAATAATAATTCACTTTTTAGACTGGCACACTTGAGAACAAAAGAATATCGATTGAATAGGTCACAGGATAACAAGCAAAAGCTGGGGCTGTCCCAGGGTGTATGGTTACCTCAGCAGCATCCCACTCCCCCCTTAGATGAAGATGCTGCTTCAGGAATTCCTCTCTATTCCCAACGTGGTCAACGTCTTGCTTTTTCCAAGCACATTCCCATCAAAATCAAACTTGCTGTTATCTCTCCATTCTAAAAACAGCACAAAATTTTAGACTGCATTTCTCTGTCTCGTGACCACACTGGTGTTTTTTCTTCTTCTTTGTGACAAGACATTTGAAGATGTGTCTCCTTTCAGTCTCTCCTCCTTTTGCAGCTCATCTAACTCAGCGATGAATCCCCCAACATTACATCTCCAGTCTGGAGCTTGGCTCCAAATCTCGGATTTACTTATCTTTCTGAATATTCACATCTCTGTCTGGATGCACAACAGACATATCAAACCCTCAGGTCAAAGCATAAGCACTTCATCTTGCCCCGCCAAGCCTGCCTCGCCTCCTTGGCTCTCTATCTCCGCCGATGGCACTCCAGCCTTCCAAATGGTGGAATCAACATTTGCTCCCACTGTTTCTCTTTCTACACCTAAGCATCAAGGTACCTCATGGCTCTCCCTTTCATATATAGAGTATGGCGTGACCACTTTCATTGTGTCCACGGTACCCCTCTCACCTGACTTCCTGCAATAGCTCCCCTGCCTGGCCCCTCAGTGCCCTCTCTTCACAGCAGCAGAGTCATCCTTTTAAAACATAGTCAGGCCACAATATGCCTCTGCTTAAAACCCTGCACCACTCACTTAAGGTAAAAGATAAGACACTGTGATCATCTTTGAGGCCCTGATTGATTCAGTGCTTGATATCAGCTGACACTGTCTCCTGTGTGTCTCCTTCTCTCTCACCCTGCTCCCAACACAGTGACATTCTTGCTGCTATCTTTTCCCCCCAGTACTGGAGATTAAACTCAGGGCCTTTGCTACTTCACCAGCCCCTTTTTAAATTATTATTATTATTTTTATTTTGTAAGTCTCATTAAGTTGCTGTGTTGTCCAGTTTAAGCTAAAACTAGCAAGTGTCCTGCCCCAGGCTCCCAGAGTGCGGAAATTATAGGTGTGCACTGCCATGCCCGACCCTGAGGCCATTTGCACCACTGCTTATTTCTGCCCAAAGGCCTTGCATTGGATGTTTCCTCTACCAAGGAGCCAGGAGTCCTCTTCCCATGGCTATCTAAATAGATTATTCTGTCCCCACCCCCACTCTGTGTGTGTGCTGATGGGAAGGAACCCAGGATCTCACACATGCTAAGTAAGCACTCTACTACTGAGCCTGAGAGAACATGATTTTGAAGATTGAATCTAGGAAAGCCACTGTCTGAACACTAAGAAAACACTCGGGAGGCTGAGGCAGGAGGATTGTCACGAGTCCAAGGCTGGTCTGTCTCAAAAAAAAAAAAATGATTGAAAAGAAAGAACACAGAAAAGGGAGGGCAGGGCATTCTTCAGCTTCTCTGTCACTTTGTGTAAATAAGAAAAAGGCACCTATCATAGATGAGCGCACTCTGGGAACATATCTTGATGAGTAGAAAAAGGAATGTGATGGGGAAAAAAGATTGAAGGAGATGTATCATCAGACTAAAGCACACTGGCCAGCGGATGGAATCTGAGTGTGATTCTGGCACTCACTGCTCTCTCTCTTCAGTAGGGCACCTTTGTGCAGTGCACACACTGCACAGCCATAAATAGCAGCTGTAATGCCATAAAGGAAATCATTCAGGACTTAAGGACTTGAATTTCATAACTGAAAAGACCCAGCAAATACTCAGATCAATGGATAAAAATAGATTCAAATAAATGCTTATCATTAAGAAATTTCATCAGCCGGATTTGCTGGCACAGGCCTGTAATCCCAGCACTATGGCAGGCTGAGGCAGGAAGTTCATAAGTTTGAACCCAGACAGAGCAAACTCAACCATTTAGTGAGATCCCATTTCAAAATTTAAGAAGGGGCAGGGGATGCTGAGGACAGAGCTCAGGTGTGAAGGCTCTGGACTCCATCCTCAGTACCACAACAATAGATAGACAGGAAAGAAAGAAAAATTTCACAGTCTTAGGGATAAATAGATGATTCTATAAATTCTGATAGCTCAGATGTTAAAGTGCTTGCCTAGCAAACTCCAGGCCCTGAGTTCGATTGCCCAGTACCACAAATGCCAGGTGTGGTGGCACACACGTGTAATCCCAGCGCTTGGGAGGCTGAGGCAGGAGGATTGCTGTGAGGCCAAAGATAGCCTGGACTCCATAGTGAGTTGGGCTAGAGAGTGAGACCCTGTCTCAAAAAAAATAAAAAAAAGAGCTACCATATGTTCCAGAAATTTCACTCCTAAGAAAATTGAATGCCAGCCAGCCAGTATTTCCATCCAAGAAAACTGCATACATAATGTTCACACAAAAACTTGTAAACAAATGATAACAGCAATATAACCATAATAGCTAGCAAAAAAGAAACCAATTCACAGATCCATCAACTGATAAATGGATAAAGAGAATGTGATATATTCATATTATAGATAATTCAATCACAAGAAAGGGAGAAATGAAAGTACTGGGCTGGGATGTAGCTCAGAAGTGATGCAGCTCTTGCCGGGTATGAACAAGGCCCTGAGTTCGATCTAGAGAACCACCGGAAGAAGAAGAAGCAAGAAAAGGAAGAGGAGGAAGAGGGAAGCCTGGATATGAGGTAGAACATAAAAGAACCTTGAAAACATTATGCTAAGTGAAGGAAGCCAAGCACGAAGGCCATTTAGTGTATGGTTCCATTTACATAAAATGTCCAGAATCAGCAGATACACAGAAAGCAAATCACTGGTTACCAGGGCAACAGGAAGAGAGTAAAGAAGAGTAACTGCTAGTAAGCATACAGTTCCTTTTTGGTGTTATATAAATACATTATAAAATTAGATAGCGGTTATTGTTGAACTGTCTGCTGCTACATACGTTCAAAGCTGCTGACTTGCATCATTTCAGAATGGTGAAATTTACATTCTGTGAATGTACATTCTTATTTTCTATTTTTTTTCCAAAAATAAAAAAGATAATATCTTCAAAATTATATTCCCAGCAAAGTACAAATCAAGTATGAGGGTTGAATGAGCTGTTTACAGTCATGAGACATCTCAAAAGTATCTGTTTCCTCTTCCTCAGAAAACTACTCCTGGAGAGATGCTTTCTCAAAGTAACAGAATAAGGAAACAGTGAGCCAAGAGAACAGCTGGGTAAATTTCCATGACAGTGTTCGAATAAACCTCAAGAAGGTGGCTGAGTAGCAGGTCTAAGAATGGGGGAAGACTTTGGGTAGAAAAAAAAGAAATGAGCTCTAGATAGAATGGCGTTGGGGGAAAAAAAACTTGGAACTAAAAAAAAAATTATCTGATTGTGAATGCCTATAATGCCAGAACTCTGAGAGGTTGAAGCAGGATGATTGCAAGTTCCAGCTCAGTTTGGGTAAGTAGGGGACTTAGTGAGATCCTGTCTCAAAATAAAATAAAATAAAATAAAATAAAATAAAATAGGGCTAGGGCCGTAGTTCAGTGAGAAGGCCCTGGTTCAAGCCCTGGTAAACACACACACACACACACACACACACACACACACACACACACACACACACACACAGCTGATAAGTCTGTCCCTATGGGAAGTCACATGGAGAGAAAAATGAAAGAGATGAAAATTATTAAGAACTACAATGAAATCTAGAAAATTTGCAAGTAATAGGCAATTACTGCAGAAAAATAAAAGTTAAAAAAGATCAAAATCTGCTTGGTTGTAGATAATACCTGCAGATGCAAAATCATGCCAACATTGCATTTTAACTTAACCTCAGATTCCAATATGGCTGCATTGGGAGGCAGGGTGAGACATGGGTGTAACAGAGCAGACTTTTATATAGAACAAGAAGACATGGATTAGCAAGGGCTAAAACTGGTGCCTCCAAAGACAGTGACTCAAAATATTAGAAATATTAGATGTGCAAATGCCAGAGAAACAACAGGAGTAAAAAAAAAAAATTGCCTCTCATATGGGGATACGGCCTACTGACTTCTAAAATGTCTTTGCTTTTACCTGATTTTTAAAATTACTTGAATAAAATTATGTAATTTAAAAATCCTTTTGAGATAGATTAACATCCACTAAAATGAAAAAGAACATCAAATTAAATAAAAAAATGTTCTCACTTAACAGAGGTTTTTTTTTTTTTTTTTGAGACAGAGTGTCACTGTGTAGTTCAGGCTGGTCCTGAACTCATTATGTAGCCCAGGCTGGCCTCAAACATACAACAATCCTCTTGCCTCAGCTTCCCAGGGGCTGGGATGACAGGTGTGAGCCACTATACTCAGAGTATTCAGGCTGGGAATTGAATCCGGGGCTTTGAGCTTGCTAAGCAAGTGCTTTAACCACTTTAACTGCTGAACTATTCCTTCAGGGCTTCTCAATCGATTTTTAAAAGTCTTTAATCAGACATCAAAACAATAGTGTTATTATCTAGATAAGTTAAAACCATTTCCAGTTGTGTCTTTTAATTTGGTAACTACTGCTAGAAAAATTGCAAAATTTAAAATAAAAAAGAGGGGCTGAAGGAATAGTACAGAGATTACAACTCTTGCCTAGCAAGAGCAAAGCCCTGAGTTCACTTCCTCAGCACCACATAAATTGTGTGTGATGGTACACGCCTGTAATCCCAGCAGCACTCAGTCGGCTGAGGCAGGAGGATTGCCATGAGCTTGAGGCATCCTGGGCTACACAGTGAATTCAGGACCAGCCTAGACTATAGAGCATGACCTTGTCTCAAAAATAAATAAATAAATAAATAAATGATAAGAAAATTGCTGCTTTGATTTTTCTTTTTTTCCTCAGAATAACTTGGAACTGAAGATGGAGTGGATCAGCAGAAGTCAAGCCTTCTGGACCCAGGTATTTCCCAAGGCCCAGCATAGTGTATGATAGGCTCCCTGTTCCTCAACGGTGCGTGAGTACATGTCTAATAATGATATCTTAGCTAAAATGGACTTCCAGAGGTTCTTGCCAGGATAAAGAGTATCGATACTAAAGCTGAACTGATGTTTCCTCTCCCACAGCCTGAAACCTGCCAGCAACATGTAAACGGCGCACACTGGGCTCCCTGACAGACCTGGGCCCAGCGGGGATGGCAGCTCTTTCTCTACGAAGAGGAGCCACCACCCAAGCCTACTAGGCTTAAAACCATGAAGGGCAACTGCAACTGGAGCCAAGTCAGTGTTAGCACATGTCCAAATTAATTGTACGGAATAATATGCTGCCATATATCTATTTCACACTGACCCACTTAAAAGAACCGGGCACATCTTCAGAGTTGCAGAGTTGGGTCCTTGAAGTTGCAGATTCAATTCACTCCTATAGTGCTGTCTTTGTCACCCTTAGAGGACTATGGTGGCAATTCAGTGAGGATACTTGTCAGTTTCTTTATAGATGGTGAAAGATGGTGATTGCAGCTATGGAGAAGCTATGGGGCGCCTGCAGGAGAAGTGGACGAGCTGGGGCAGGACTGCTAAGACTAGCAGTGTCTGTGGACTTTTACATGTTTGCATGTAGGCTTGGGGAGGAGATATGGCCACATAATCTCTTTCACATCTCTCTACTTGGCAGAAATACAGATTCTAAAACATCAAAATAATACCTATTATACAGCTCTTTTTGGCTCTAGCTCAAAGAACTTTTCCTCTCTGGCAACATTCATCCAACCCTTCTGAACTGGAGACATGGGACAGGTCTGAGGCATCTTGGAGAAAGAACAGGTGAGGCTGGCAGCAGAGATCCACACTGGAGTGGGGAGAACAGAGCTTCAGGAAGGTGGTGTGGGCTGGGGATGCAGCACAGGGGCTAAAGTGCTTGCCTAGCATGTGCAAGGCCTGGGTTTGATTCCCCAGAACCACATAAAGATTAGCTGGGCATGGCAGCCCATGCCTGTAATTTCAGCATTCAGGAGGCTGAGGGAGGAAGATTTCCATAAGTTTAGGACCAGCCAAGACTACAGAGCAAGACCCTGTCTCCAAAAAAACATAGTTCTGTCATATGCCTCCAGGAAGAAAAGATCACCTATTGAGGGGGCCTTTGGCAGAATGACAGAGGGTAGTAGGTTATTGATGTACTACTGAACTCACAGCCACCTGCAAGTTGTCGCTGGAGTCATGGTGAGGGGAGCATGCCAGCAGCGTTTACAGGCAGTGGCCCAGCACAGGAAGCCAGGCCTGCCGAGCACGGCTGCCCAGAACCCTTCATCCAATAACAGCCTCAATCTAAAGGCCGGTCGAGCTGCCTGGAGTTGCACCAGAGTGTAAAATAGCCCTTGTCAAGCCAGAGTGCGGCAGGCAAGAGATGGAAGCAGAAGCCCTAAGATCATACGGGCATGTCACCAGGCATAATCCTGTCCTCTTGGTAGAAGCCACGAGTTTAGGTGTGGTAGCTTAGGAGCTCTGCCATATAGTATAGTACTCCCTCCCCATCCCAAGCAGAAGCTACAGATGCTGTTGGTGGCACTTCATTGTAGGGGAGGTCACTGAGTAAGGATCTTACTTAAAGCTACTACAAGGCCAGGTAAACTTGGAGCAGTAACAGTCTGTCCTGCCAGGAAGCTCCCCTTCTGGCACAAATGGAATGGAGGCTCCCAAAGGCTATGCTCCTTCCCCCCAACCTTGGAGCTCAGAATTTTCTGATATGATTGGGACTGAAGGTGAGAATATTTGTATCTGGATGCCTATGAACTTCCTTGATTGCTGCAGAGACTACGATACCACTAAAGATTTGGTGGTGGTGATAGGGAAGTATATGGTTAACTGGCTTCAGGCCGCATTCTGCTCCTTTACTTGCAGTTATAATTTCTGCCACTTGAGGGCACTACTGGAAATCAGAAAGTGGTGGGGAATAAGCCGCCCAGGAATCAAGCACATCAGTTGTATAGTTTAAAGCGGGGACAAGCAGAGCAATAGAAATTTGCATGTGTTCTGAGGCAAAAGAGCAAAAGAGTAGTGTATGACAACACAGGCAGTTCTCATGGACCAATCGGCGGCAGAGCCTTAAGAGATTCCCTGGAGACATTGGTGCAATGCCACAGAAGGGGCCTTTGCCTCTCCTGCGGCTAGGACATTCCCATCTATGGCTGGAGCAATTTCTGTATGCATCCACAAGGTGGAAAGTAGAGAAGTGTGCTCCTCCCCACTGGTTTCATCTGACAGAGGAAGTGGATTGGACAGTTGTGGGCCCCTGAGTCCTAGCCTGAGGAGACATAAGGAACTTCGGCATTGGGGTTTGGTTTGGGGCCAAGGGGCTGGCAGGCTGGTGGGAATGAAAGTAGAGTAGGAACTTCAAATATTAATTAGGCAAACTTGTCACACTGAGGGGATGGTGGTTCTGGAACTCATGGCTGGGACTAAATCGATTCCAAAAGGAAGAATGAATAGCCATCAACTGAAGCCAAGGCTGAGGCTGAGGCTGAGACTAAAGGCAGGCAGGGCTACTGACACCACAAACATTCCTTCTGGGCTGGGGACACAGGTCAGTAGCTAGAGCGCTTGCCTGGTTTGATCCCCCAAGTACCACATAAGCCAGGCATGGTAGCACATGCCTATAATTCCAATGCTTGGAAGGCTGAGACAGGAGGATTTCTGTGTGTCTGAGGCTACCTAGGGCTTCATAGTGAGTACATGACCAGCCTGAACTACAGAGCAAGACCTTGTATCAAAAAAAAGTATACACATAACACATGAATACAGAGGCTCCAAAATGAACTTAGAGCCATGAGACTATAGTGAAAGTAGAAATTCTAAATGTGACTCATATCACTCATGAATCACATTAAATCATGTTAAATTTGATGTGAATTTCATGTGCTCTCGTTTCCCAGCACTCCCAAATTTTCGGAAGCATCACCTTTCTAGGCCACATGATCTCTGTCACATCTCTCCACTTTGATCAGCACCCCACTGCCTGAGGAATGTGGTTCTGCGGACCTGGGCTGCCTTTTCCTTCCTCTAGTCCTACGCACTTTCTCTGGCTCTGAGCCTCTCAGAGGAATATGTGTATCAGAGAAACACAGAAATTGATTGGGCTTGGGGTCTCCACAGAAAGTAGGAGAGGAGTGAGGAAAGAGAGAGAGATAAGAGCGATTAATATACAGTCATTTCCCAATCAATGGTTAGCTTTTCTTAAGTAAGAAAGCAGAATCCAACTTTAGGTGCATTCCTTACAGGGTCACCCACGTATGGCCTTAGGCATCTGGTGGGAGAGCACATCATGGGAGGAATGTGCTCTTGGATGTGTGTATTTACTGTTAGATGTGGCCAGCCAAAGAACTTGTCAACTTCTCCAACCTAAGAGCCTCACTGCCCGGCTACCAGTTGTCCTAGAGTTTCCCCTTCCTCAAAAGGTCCATTCTGCTAGTCTGTATAGACCAGTCATCCATTATTTTCTTTGGTCTAGTGATTATACCAGCTTTTTCACTTAATATTCTAATATTCTCTCTTTTATTTTTTCTCCTGGAGCTGAATGTCTCAATGTATCGTCAAGGAAGGCCTTAAACTCCCGAATTCAAGGGATCCTTCCAGCTCAGCCTCCTGAAGGGTAGACACATAACATGATGCTTGGTTTTGCTTTTTTTAAATGAATAATGCATCTATAGTCAATAAGTAAGACATAGAGACACTTTTAAATTTTTACATGTATGGCATAATGTCTTTGCAAAATGTATAGTTTATAGATTATGGCCCTCCTTTCAGAGAACTTACAATCATAACTATTTTCTCTTGAAAATTTATGAACCACTTGCTTTACTCTAATAAGATAAAACCTCTTAATTATAATTACATTGTATTGCTGTTGGTATCAATTTATACTATGAGTAAGTGACAACTTACCTTTGATATATTTGCGAATGAACTGTAAATTAACTTGGACATGGCTAGCAGTTGGGTCAAAGGTCCACATGCATTCCACTAAATGTTTGTTAATATACTGTGAACAAAGAAGAGAAACAAAAGTTATGAGATCATCAGTAAGTAGAAATACAGTGCCCAGGTAGTCAGTTCACTAATTCCACTCATATCAATTTTAAAACCGGTAAAACCAACCTACGGTGTTAGAAGTCAAGATTATGGTTCCTATGAGGGTGTGTATGATGGGGTGAAGTGGAGGATGGAAATGGTGCAAAGGGTGACTTTGGAGATGTCACCAATGTTCTGTTTTTATCCCCCCTGGGTACAGGGTACATTGGATGTGTGCATCCTGCAAAGATTCTCTTTTCTGTACACTTATGAATTACGCTTTTATGATTTGCGCATCTAAATTTGTATAGATTGTTATTCAATTGAAAATGATTTTTTAAAAAACGTACAAATTTACACCTATCCCAATTTTCCAATTCACTTGAAAATTCCAACTCCGGATGAAAGAATAAGATAACTGCCGTCAGGATGTCACGCGTTAGGATTAAGTTGGCTTCAATATCCTGGGACTTGCTGTCTTCAGGAAACATTTTCTCTGGTTGCAGATTACGGTCGAACATTAACAGGGACACAAAGTCCATGGAACTGAGTAGCTTGAGGCATTCCTGCAGCTCCTGCAGCATGATTCGGAAGAAGATAATTCCCGCTCGCTGGACTTCCCCTACGTTCTCAATCTCTGGAAGAACAGAATGACATTTCACATTCATGTCCAGTCACATACATTGCTTTGTTGTAGGATTCTGAGCATATTATAGTAAATGTTTTCTTTTTTCAGGAAAAAGAAGACCCTGTCCTACGATTTTAAGCAATTTTAGTTTTTTTAGCCGTGAATCAAAAGAAAGAAATGAAATTACCTTTTGTGCAACTCATAGGAAGAAAGACTTGGGGAAGAAAAAAACTTGGGTGTTCAGATTAAGGCTCAGTTTGAATACACTTTCTACCACTTTTAGTTCTATTGTGCTTTTTTTAAAAAAATAATCCCTTTCCTCCTTTGTGAGAATGGGGCTAATCTTTACTTTTCTAGTGAGCTGTGGGAATTAAATGAGGTGATACATATTAAATTGTATAGTCTTAGGCCTTATATATAATGAACACACACACACGATTTTTTCCCCTTCTCTTTTCTTTGGCAAAGTTTGCTATATTGTCCATGCTGATCTCAAACTCTTGGGCTGGAGTAATCTTTCTGCCTCAGCCTCTTGAGTAGTGGGGACAATGGGTTCCCGCCACCATGCCCAACTGTATTCTTTCTTCTCTTTCCCATTTTATTGATTTGTATATATGCAATACATAATGTTTGCATTGATCTTGAGAATTTTGTGCACATATATAAAGCAGCGATATTACAAATCCCTCCCTTCTCCCTTTTTGACCTTCTCACATTCTCCCTTTTCCTCCTAGTTCTTTTTATCCCCCACCCCCATTTAGTTCTATGAAAAGACTGTGATCTGGGTTTCTCATATAAGGGAAACCATTTGATATTTAACCTTCTGCTTCTGACTCACTTCACTGAGCATGATGGTCTCAAGTTGCTTCCATTTACCTACAAAGGCCTCAAACTTATCTATTTTTATAGACAAGTAGTACTCCATTGTGTACATACACCACAATTTATGGCTTCATTGGTTTGTTGATGGGTTTTCCACATTTTAACTATTGTTAGTCATGCTGTTATGAACGTGGGTACACATGTATCCCTGTTATATGATGCTTTTAACCTTTTTGGAAAAATTCCCAGGAGAGGTATTGCCATATCGAAGGGATATTTATTTCCAGTCTTTTGAGAGACTTCCATACTGCTTTCCATAGTACTTGTACCAGTTTACATTCCCACCAGCAGTGCAAGAGGGTTCCTTTTCCCCCACAGCCTCATCAGCATTGACTGTTATTTGAATTCTTGATATGTGCCATTTTCCCTTGGGTTAGATGATACCTCAGTGATGTTTTGATTTGCATTTCTCTAATGGCTAAGGATGTTGAACATTTTTTCATGTATTTACTGGCTATCTGAATTTCTTCATCTTAGAACTGCCTATTCATCTCCATTGCTCATTTTTCAATCAGATCTTCTATTTTAAGGGACTTACTTTTCTTCAGTTCCCTCTATATTGTAGATATGAGCCCCCTATCTGAAGTTTAGTGAATATTTTTTCCCATTCTGTTGGTCCTCTCTTTACTCTGTTGATAATTTCCTTTGCCATGCAGAAACTTTTTAATTTGAAATAGTCCCATTTGTTAATTCTGGGGGCTGTTTATTTTGCTTTTGGTGTCTTGTTAAGAAAGACACTTATGTCTATTAGATTTTTGCCTAATTTGTTTTCCAGAAGGTTCAGTGTTTCAGTTTTAATATATAGGTCTTGGGTCCACTTTGATTTAACTTTGTTGTATGGTTGCAGGTGTGTGTTTAAATTCATTCTTCTGCATGTGGATGTCCAATTTCCCCAGCACCATTTGTTGAAAAGGCTATCCTTTTTCTGGTGTATGCTTTTGCTCCTTTATCGAAGATTAAGTAGCTGAAGGCATTTGAGTTTTTCTCTGCATTCTAAGTTCTGTACCACGGGTCAGCCTGTCTGTTTTTGTGCCAGTACCATATAGGATTTTTTCCTTTTTTTTTTTTTTTTTTAAATAAGGTCTTGCTCTGTAGCCCAGGCTGGTCTTGAACTCACTGGGGTAGTCCAGGCTGGCCTTGGACTCAGGACAATCCACCTGCCTCTGTCTTCCAAGTGCTGGGATTACAGGAGTACCATATAGTTGTTATAAGTGTTGTTTTGTAGTATAACTTGATGTCTAGAATTATAATGCCTTCTGCCTTTGTCTTGATACTTAGGATTGCTTTGGCTATTCTAGATCTCCTTTGGATCCATATGAATTTAAGTATTGTTTCATAAAGTTCTGTGAAAAAAATTGTTGGTATTTTGATAGAAATTGCATTAAATCTGTATATCAGTTTGGGCAGTATAATCATTTTGACTATATTAATTCTGCCTATCCAAGAATAGGGATGTCTTTCCATTTTATGACGTCTTCTTCAACTTCTTTCTTCAATGTGATATAGGGTTTTTTGTTGTCGTTGTTGTTTTGTTTTGTTTTTAGACAGAGTCTTGCTTTGTAGTTCAGGCTGGTCCTGAACTATGGACCTATGGGACTGCTGGCCTTGGACTTATGGCCATCCTCTTGACTCAGCCTCCCAAGTACTGGGATTACAGGCATGGGCCACCATGCCCAGCTTATGTGGTGCTGGGGAATTGAACTCCAGTACTTAGCACTTAGTGCTTGCTAGGCAATCACTTTAACTGTGGAGCCAATCTTTCAGCCCTAGTTTCTTTATGTAGGTTCTTCACTTCCTTGGTTAGGTTTATTCTTAGGTATTTAATTTTTTGATGGGCTATTGAAAATGGAGTTGTTTTTCTGAGCTCTTTCTCAGTAAGTTCACTGTTAGTGTAGAGGAATGCTATTGAATTTTTAGTAGTGATTTTGTAGCCTGAAATTTGGCTGAATTTTTTTATTATTTCGAAAAGTTTCATAGTGGAGTTTTTGGGGTTTCCCATGTAGATAATCATATCATCTGCAAATAAGGATAGTTTGACTTTCTCCTTACCGATGCTTATTCCCTTTATTTCACTTTCTTACCTGATTGCTATGAGAAGGGTTTCAAGGACCATGTTGAATAAGAAGTGGCGAAAGTGAACAGCCTTGTCATGTTCCTGATGTAAGGGGAATTGCTTTCAATTTCTCGCCATTTACTATGATATTTGCAGTAGGTTTTCCTGTACCTGTTTTCCCCAGGGTTTTTTTTTTTTTTATCATGAATGGATGTTGGATTTTGTCAAAGGCCTTTTCTACATCAATTGAGATGATCATGTGTTTTTATTCTTGCTTTTGATGTGGTGTGTACACTGATTGATTTACATATGTTGAACCAGCCTTTCATCCCAGGAATGAAGTCTACTTGATCATGGTGCATGATCTTTCTGATTAAGTGCTGGATTCTACTTGCCAGAATCTTATTGAGAATTTTTGCATCTATATTTATTAAGGTGACTGGTCTATAATTTCCCTTCCTGGTTAAGTCTTTATCTGCTTTGGTACTAGGGTGATGTTAGCCTCCAGAAATAAGTTTGGTAGTGTCCCTTTTCTTTCAGCATTGTGGAACAGTTTGGGCAGCATTGGAGTTAGCTCTTCCTTAAAATACTGAAGAAATTCTGCTGTGAATCCTTCTGGTCCTGGGTTTTCTTTGTGGATACAGACTTTATTGCTGCTTCAATTTCTGTGTGTATGATGGGGCTATTCAAGGTTTTTATATCTTCTTGGTTCAATTGTGGTATTTTGTATGGGTCTAGAAAGCCATCTGTTTCTTCCCAGTTCTATAATTTGTTGGAATATAAGTGCTCAAAATAGTTCATTATAATTTTATGAATTTCTGTGTGTCCATTGTAATTCACCCTTTTCATCTTTAATTGTACTGATGTGTGTTTTTCTTACCTTCTTTTGTTTAGGTTAGCTAAAAGTTTGCCAATCTTGCTTATTCTTTCAAAGAACCAGCTCTTTGATTCATTGATTTTTTTGTATTTTTTTAAGTTTCAATTTTATTAATTTCTGTTCTGATCGTTATAATTTCTTCTCTTTTTCTATTTCTTGATTTAGATTGTTCTTGAGGAGCATCATTAGATTGCTTATTTGAGATTGCTCTGTTCTTTTGATGTGTGCACTTATGGCTATGAATTTCCCTCTTAGAACTGCTTTTGTTGTGTTCCACAGGTTCTGGTATGATGTGCTTCCTTCATCATTTAACTCTAGAAAGCTTTTTATTTCCTCCCTGATTTTTTTCTATGACCCATTGTTTGTTTAATAGCAAGTTGTTTAGTCTCGATATATTTGTATATTTTCTGCTCTTTCTTTTGATATTTTCAGTTTTGTTGCACTATGATATGAGAGTAGGCAAGGAATTATTTCAACATCTTTGTACTTATTTAAACATGTTTTATGGCCTATAATATGGACTGTTTTAGAAAATGTCCCATGTGCTGCTGAGAAGAAAGTGTGATTTTGCTGAAGTTGAGTGGAACACTAAGTATCCATGAAGTCCGAGTTTTCCATAGTGTTGTTTAACTGTAGTATTTCTTTGTAGATATTCTGTCTAGTTGACCTGTCTATCTGTGATAGTGGAGTATTAAAGTCCCCTACTATGACTGTATTAGGATGTACATATCCTTTCATAGCTAATAATGCTTGTTTTATGTAATTGAATGCTCCAGAGTTAGGAGCATATATATTAATGATTGTGATATTTTTCCTGTTGTATTGCTTCTTGTGGTGGTTTGGGTCTGCAGCCTCATATTCCTATGGATACTGTGTAGGGTTAGAAGGTGGGGCCTGGCTGGAAGGGGTGGATACTTAGTGCTTGACCTGGAGGAGCTTGCGCTGGTTCTGCCCTTCCCCCCCGTTCCTCTCTATTCCATCATGCTGTCAAGATCTCTGTCTACCAGGCAGTTCTAGCTCTAGCTGTGGCCGTATCATGTGAGTCCACCATTTTCCAGCCTCCCACCTACGAATGGACTGAGATCTTCTGAAACTGTAAGCTACAAAAATCTTTCCTTCCTACATTGTGGATGTTGGGTATTGAGTCACAGTGACGAAAAAGTAACTAAGACACTCCTTTAATCAGTATATAGTGTTCATCTTTGTCTCACCTGATCTGTTTTGGTTTGAAATCTGAAGAATCTGAGAATAGTATAGCTACTCCAGTTTATTTCTTAGGTCCCATTGATAAAATATTAAATTCTATCCTTTTATTTTCAGTCTGTATGTTTCCTTATGAATAAAGTGTGTCTCTTGTAAGCAGCAAATTGTGGATTTTTGTTTTTTGATCCAGTCTGCCCGTCTGTGTCTTTTTATAGGTGAGTTAAAACCATTGACATTCAGGGTCATTAGGAAGATATGTTTGCTAAGACCTGCCATCTTTATGATGTCTTAGTTTTATTACGCTTGACCCACTCTCTTGTCTGTTCATTCTTTTTCTGTTGTTTCCTTTTATCTGGGGTCTTTGGTACCATTGGTCTCCTTTTTTCTGTCTAAGGTTCCTTTAAGTATTTTATGCAATGCTGGCCTGGTGGATATGAATTTCTTTAGTTTTTTTTATCATGGAAAATTTTAATATCTCCATCTATTTGACATATAATTTTGCTGGATATTACAGTCTGGGTTGGCATTTATGCTCTCTTAACATCTGGATGATATTGCTCCATGATCTTCTGGCCTTTAGGGTTTGTGTTGAGACATCTGCAGTTATCTTGATAGGTTTGTTTTTGTAAGTCCCCTGCTAATTTTTCTTAGAGCTTTTAATATTATCTATTTGTGTTGGGTCTCTAGGATTTTAATTATGATGTATTGGGGGGATGTTCTTTTCTGGTCAAAGTTGTTTGGATATATCTGTAGTAGTTCAGTGCTCATTTCTTTCCTTAGATTTGGGAAACTATCTTCCATAATTTCCATAAGTAGAAAAGGAACATGTCCTTTAAGCCTTTTGTTTTGTTCTCAGTTTGCTCCTGCATTCCCATAATTTTGAGGTTGCTTTTCTATGAGTTGTCCACTAGCTGTTGTAACCAGTCTTCTTGTTCTTTTTGTTTGTTTTACAGTCTTCATTGACTACATGTTCCGGATTATCAACTTTATCTTCAAGATCTGATAATCTCTCCTCAAAGTGTTCAAGCTAGCTACTTATATTTTCCTCCGAGTTTTTCATTTCTTGGAGATAAGCTTTGTTTTTATATCTCTGCAGAATTGTTCCTTACTTTTTGGAACAGCTTTCATTATCTGTCTGTTTCTTTCTTATGCTCTTCAAATTTCTTATCAATGGCTGTTGTTACTCCTTGTGTGTCTGCTTTGAGCTCTCTGTATATCTCTTTTGTGTCCTGCATGAGCTTCTGGGCTCAGAAATTATCATCTTTATTGCCTCTGCTATTTCAAGATCCCTGGTATCAGTTTTTGGAGTGTTGGGCCTTTTTGTCAGTGGTTTAGTACCTCGTTTTCCCCATGGTCCTGTTGCAGTCAGTTGAAGCTCAGGTATTGTTGATGGAGTCTCTCTATCCCAGAGATTTATTTATTAGGTTTGCCTTAAGTGTTATCTGGACTTCATTACAGTTTTAGAATTTAAAACAGTTTTCAATTTATTTATCTATAAATTTGTAAAGTATTCTCAACATCCAGCCCTTTGTCGAAGCCTTACTCTCCTCCACTCTTTGGTGCAAAAGAAATGGAATATAGAACTATATATGGTGCATAGCCAGAACCTTTGTTAGTGTATCTTGGATATGAAGCTCTGTAGCAATATTAACATTCACACTTTGAATAAAGGTTTACATTTACAATACCATCCAATATTAACAAGTCATTGGCAGATCCTAGTAGCTAAATTAACACTGTAACCATTCTACACACAACATGTATAGGTATAATGTACCTTCATTATATATCTAACTAAACCTAACATTGACTTATTAAAGTGTACTACTAATACTGATAATATAACTCAGACAATAAAATAGGAGAGCTATATTGTTTGTCTAGGCTAACCCAAACCACTATAGGTTACCCACTCTTAATGAGTTCCACAATTACACCCTTTTTAGTAATGTGAGGTATATTTGTACTTATATTTACACTTGTCTCCTACTATCTATATACTTATGTTAATCAAATATTGATATATACAACTACTCTCTTTTTAGCCTTCTAATTATGATCTAAACTACTAATGGTGGCTTCCATACAAATTGCTTGGTAGTCAATTAAAAGGATTTGTTAATAACAACCACTATATTGTTGATACGAATGCATATATAAACTATGCTAATAATCTATTACTAGCTAAATAGTATACAGACAATAAGTCTCAACTAATCTGTCTATGTAGTTGTAAATCATTGATTCTTAATATTTTACTTATAAAAAATTGGAGCAAGGGGAAAGCACATTATAATTAGAAGTCAGCTTTAGGTATACAACAGAAAGCAGAGGAGTATTCCCATGATAGTGAGTGACCTGTCAGTGCTCCTTTGCAAGTCAGAGAGCCACAGATAAAGGACAGCTCTCTAAGCAAGATTCAGATGAGTCAGTGAGAACTGAGCAAAGAGGAGATGATGTCATTTCCAGATCTGTAGAAATATTTATGCTTAGATAATTAATCTTAAGAAGGGGAGGAGTTCAGGAACTATCAGATAAAGAGACGGAATAAGGTGGAAAGAAAGGAAAGGAAAAGGGACATAAACACCATGAGGAAAAGAAGGAAAAAAACAAATAAAGAGTATACGACGAAGTAGAAAAGAAAGAAAAATAGGAAGCTTGATCAATTTCAGGAAAAGAACCCAAACCAATGAAAGATAAAGAAACGCAGGAACAAAGCAACAACAAAAACAAACCCAACAGAACACAAATCAAAATACAAACTATCAAAATAAATAAATTAGTTACCCTTCTATATTATGTGTATGTAAATATTTTAAGGTACTGGGTCTCCCAGTATAAGTTTCAACCGTCTGCTGATCTTGGGGGTTTCCTCTTTGTCCTTGTGTTGGTTCTGTGGCCTCTACATGGATAGGTTGTCCCAGAAGAGCTTCAGGCTGAGATCCAGCATGGCATTCAAGAGACTTGGACCTGGGAAGGACTCCGGGCCTATTTCCCAACTTTATTCTTTCTTATCCCACTATATGTAACAGCTATAAATCTCTTCACTTAATCTTACCTCGTGTTATTCTACTTGTATTTACTTGATTTTAGCCAAAGTTTTCCATGCTTTCTTTTTCCCACTCACCTCTCCAAGCTGGTATTGTACCCTAGAGTAGCCTAGTGGACATGGAGTCATAAATTCTGGAATATAGTCCTGGCTCTATCATTAACTTGCTGTCAGACTTAGAATAACACACTTTGCTGTTGGGCCTTAATTCCTATTGTAGTTTGGATCTGAAGTGTCCCACAAAAGCCTAATGTTCCTATGGACAGCATGTACTATTGGGAGGTGGGCCTGGCTGGAAGGGGTGGGTGCTTGGGGCTTGACCTGGAGGAGCATTTGCTGGTTCCTCCTCTCCCCACAGGTTTGACTCTGTTCCACCATGCTGTGAGGATCTCTGTCTCTGGAGCTTCAGCTCTGGCCCTGCACCCAGCCAATAATGGACTGAGACCTTCTGAAACTGTAAACTAAAATAAAACTTTACCTCCTCTAATTTGTGCATGTCAGGTATGAATTACAGCAACAGCAACAACAAAAAAGGTAACTAAGATAACTAAGATGTTCAGATTGATTAATGTTGTATAATAGAATGGGAAAAGTCCCAAAGCTGGGTTCAAATTTAACCTTCACCACTTTTTGTTTGCTTCCTCCAAATTTTCCTCATCTGCAAAATAGAGTATGACATGACCATTGAACACATAAGATGACAGTAGAGATTACATGGGAGGAAAAAGAGTGTGAACCATGATGGGATTTAATCATGCTAATTCTATGTTGTCTATAAGTCCTTTTGGTTCTGAAACTGTATGATTCTAACCAAGAAAATATGATTCCATGTCCTTTGCTTTAACTGATAGACCACGCTCATAAGGCAAAGGCTGCATAAGGGAATTCTTTTCATATAGAAAGATGTATATATTGAAATAATTTTAGAAAGTGAATGCTTCATCCCATTGTCTGGGATTTCCCCCAAACATATTCTGAATCAAGACTGTCGTTACATTCACAATACCTAAGATGATCTTTCTCTTTCTCTCTCCAGAAAATTCACCCAGTATTTCACAGCAGGCAGCCTGGATCACCTTCATCATTTTTTGGAGATCTTTATATTCTTGATACAACAACATTCTAGAGTGGCCAATGTTAACATCAAGGACTCCCAGAGCCTCTCCTGTTCTCTCACGAAGTGGAAATACTATGTGGGTTTCTCCGTAGGCAGAGGCCAAAACAACTTCTGAGCTGTCAGCACACTTAAAAAGGAAATCTCTGCAACCAAACCCAAATAAGCACAAATAAGCACCAGCCTGTCCATAGTGTTCCACCCAAATGTATAGAATTGTGCTCTCCTGTGTGGGCCTCACTCCCTCCCCACCAGCCCTTACTGCCCTTGTTACTCTTTCAACTGCCTTGCTGGAACATCGCTTTGTCTTTCAGCTCAACTCAGCTGGGTGTTTCTCTGTTCAGACAACCCTTCAATGAGAAGCATTCCTGACTACCCAGTCAAAATAGCAGTGGCCAAGTCAGTCTGCATCAAGATGCCCTGCTTTATTATCTTTACCCTACAAATACACTCATACTTACCTGAATGTGTTTAGTATTTTGTTGCCACTGTTTGCTTAATGTCTGACATGTTTTAGTTGAATGCCTGAAGGAATGATGAGTGTTAGGTCAAGTTCCTTAGAAGCGGAGCCTGGTACCGATGCCTACGGAGGGAATTGACTAGGGTGTGTTTTCTGGAGAAATCTGTGAGGGGTTGATGGAGGCAGGACATGGAAGCGTGGAAGCTTGGAAGCTACCAGTGTAATTTCAGGTGAAGTTTATTCTCAGCTTGATGACAAGGGGAAGACTAGAAAGGTCCATCGTTTTGCCTTGAGACAAGGAAGGAATATTTTGTGTCCTTGCATTTGCCAATCATTGACTTCAATCGGCTTTGGGTGTGTGGTGGCAGTTTGGAGTTGGAGAGTGTTCCACATAAGTCTAAGGTAAGAGTTATGGTGAGAGCTCCAACTGCCCCAGAAAAAGTTACGTGAGGTACTGCTTCCTGCAGTAGTGTCTAGGGATCCTCGGCCGAGTATCTACAGCATCTGCTTCAATGCAATATCAAAGTATGGCTGCTTCTTTCTTTAGTGGGCATACACGTATCTCTTTTCCCCCATCTACATTGATATTTGGATGGCATTTCTTTAAGATATTTGTAAAAACATTAATGCTACAGGCATGGTAGTGCATGCCTCTAATTCCAGCTTCTCAGAAGGCTGAGACAACAGACTACAAGTTGGAAGCTAGCCTGGGGAACTTCGTGACACTCTGTCTTAAAAAGGGCCAGGGATGTAACTCAGTAATGAGCATTTGCCTAGCATGCGTGAAGCCTTGGGGCTCAATTCCCAGCATTACACAACCAACCAACCAACCAACCAACCAACAAACCAATGAACAAATCAGTAAACCAACCAACAAACCAACCAACCAATCTGGTATTTTGCCTAGCCTCAGAAAGCCCCCTTACAATTTAGAATATTAATCTTATAGTGACAAGTAAAATTATGTCCTTTTTCTGCTATTTCCACCTTCTTGCTTTTATTGAGCCACCACTTTGTAAATTTATGAAAACCATAATTATGATGTATCATACAAAACTTTTCAGGAATAATAATAGAGCCTATGGGTCATCAGAATTTCTCCAAAGGGATCTGCTTTAGCTAAACACAGGAATTCAGAGTTATGAGTCTGGGTATCACAAGGATTCTAGTAGAATTCTTGACCAGTATGAGGATTAATTAACTATATGGAACAAACATTCTGGTAAAAGACCAAACTTAAATGTAATTAACATATATTTAAATGTCAAATTAGCCTACTAGTGTCAATGCCACCTCAAGTAGATGAACCCTCCATGAAGGGGTAAGTTCCTTTTGTAATACATATATTGTTAACTAAGATCTGTTTTAGCTGGGTGTGGTGGTACACACATGTAATCTAAGCATTCTGGGAGGATGATGTGGGAGGACTGCAAATTAGAGCCCAAATGGGACAATTTAGCAAGATCCTGTCTCAAAACAGAAAAATTATAAAGGCAGGGCTGTAATTCTGTGCACTGGTCCTAGGTTCAATTTCCAAAAGATCTGTCCTGCATCTGTTCAGTTTAGTAGATGTCTTAGTTACTTTTTCGTTGCTGTGACTCAATACCCGACACCCACAAACTTAGGAAAGGAAGGGTATATTTTAGCTCACAGTCTTGAAGTTTACAGTCCATTCAGGGGTGGCTGGCAACAACCGAAGTACATGGCATAGAGAGAGGTGGAGGCAGCTTCCCTGACAAACAGGAAGACAAGCTGAGGCTAGTTGAGACTAGTCCCCATCCTCCAGGAAGGCAGGTGCAGCTTATGTATCCTTTCAGGTCTCTGCCCAGTAACCGGTCCCTCCTGCATTCAGGTGTGGCCACTACACACCGTGAATCCTAACTTAACTGCAATCCACCCCTCCAGACCAGACCCCAATCCACCAACATCACATGGTTCCATAGGCAATCCATAACATTAAAATACATGAGACTTTTAGGGGACACTCCAGATCCTAACCACAACAGTAGAGTTCCTTGTTGTACATAAGTCACAGGCATTTTAAGTAATCTAAAACTGGAACTTGTTGAACACAAGATTACCTACTTTTTTCTCTTTTTCTCTGCCCATATTCTTTAAATAAAAAAGATAAATGTTTACAGGTAACCTAATATTGACCGATAAGTTCTAGTAAATGCTATGGAAGAGTTACTCATAATCAGAGTTAGTTTTTGTTAAATTACTGGTTTATGAAAAATTCATAGGAAATAAAACACTATTATTTCTTCAAACATACAACAGGTTTTTTTTCTTTCCTCTTTCTTTTTTTGTGGTGATACTGAGTATTGAACTTATGGACACGATACCACTGGGCTATATTCCTAACCTCTCAGCCTTCTTTTTTATTTTTTATATAGAAGTTTTAAAAAAATTGCTCAGTCAATTCTTCCTCAGATTCCAAAGTACCTGAATTTACAGGCATGGGCCACTACACCCAGCTTAAAAATATGCAGTCTTAGTATAAAATACCAATGAAATCTGTTTTAAAAAATACTTTATGTGTTGTAATTTAGATATAAAATATTTCATAAAGTCATCACAGATGGCTCATTAGGGGTGAGACCTGGAGGAGTGCCATCTTTCCCTGGCTCCTCCATTCTTTCTGCTTCTTGGGTGACATAAGGGGACCAGTTGTCTACTGCCATGCCCTACCAATATGCTGCTTCTGCATTAGAGCCAGTCAACCATGGAGTGAATCCCCTGAAACCTTGAGCCGAAGTCAACCTTTCTTCTTTTAAGTTGTGGGTATACAGTATTTTGTCCCGGTGTCAAAAAAGTGGCTAATACATTAGGAAAAAGGAGTTAATATGTTTCAGGAAGATGATGCTCTACAGAAACTTTTCTTTAAAAGCTAATCAGATGGAGAATAGATTAATGGCTACCATGTTTAGGGATGACCAAGGGACTAGATTAGGTAGCATTAGAATTGTTCTGTATCCTATTTGTACTAGTCATTATAAGAATGTGCTCATTATTAAAGCTCATAGTACTGTAAACAAAATAAGTGATTTTTTCTTTGAAAATTGTTTAGTATGTAATTTCTAAGTTATTAAAACAACCCAATGTGTACTAGTAAAAAATGGAGCTATGTCTTTCAGAGTAACCATCACACCAAAAGGATGTGTTCTGCTAGTCAAACAAAATGAAATGCTGCTGGGTGTGGTAGCTCATGTGTGTACTCCCAGCATTTGGGAAGCTGAGGCAGGAATGTTGTCAGTTTTAGGTAAGCCTGGATTACTTAGCAAGATCCTGTCTTAAACCCAAACCAAAACAGAAGAAAAACTTAGATGTGTCTTATACCTGAAGATGCACGATTTCCTGAAAGTTGTAGGAGGATTTGTGTGGATTTCCGTTAGACCCAGGTGCTGGGTAACCATCATATTGCGTAAAACATAGTCTGAAGCCTTGAAAAGAGAGATTTCATTAGAGAGAGATAGTTACACTTCAGATAACCATGGAAAGTTTTGGAGACAGATAAAAATAGAGTTAGGAAAGTTTAAATGACCTCCAGCTTTTGGGATAGTAATATTTTCACTTATTCACTACCAGTAAGGAATAAGATGTTCTATTAGAGAGATTTCCAAAAGAATAAAATTTCAAAAGATACACAAACTTATGTTTTATAATTGCGATAAAACTATATGTTTATGTTGTTTTTCTCATGTCAAAAATGCATTGTAGAATATTTGGAGTACTCCAAGAAATAAATAAAATACATTGTTCTTTATCAAGTGTTTGTCCTTACCACTTCACCAATACTGTTCTTTTTATGGTTATGAGTGACTCACTCATTTTCAAACCCCTTAGGCAATCCCCAGTCCTTACCTTCAGCTACCCTGGGGCAGCATTTGATTCAGAAAACAACAAATAGCTTTCTTCCATGCACCCTAAATTATTCTTTTTATTAGCATGTATATTTGTGATACATGATGATTACATTACACTTGAGGACTTGGCGCATCTACGCATCTTATCTTAACCATTCTTCCTTCCCTTTCTCCTTCTCTCCCTCCCATTTCCCTTGAAATCATTTTCTTTGATTGGCGGTTGGAACACCGTTCTCTCCTGGTTCTCCTCGGACCTGACTAAGCCTTTCTTCCTACTCTCCCTGATTCTTCTTTATTTCTGTCACTTTAAAAACGTTTTCAACCTGTAGGCTATAACCTACAAGTAGGTCATGAAAGTATTTTAGTGATTCACCACCAACATCTTTTTTTTTTTTTTAGTACAGACTAGTTTAGTTATAAGAAGGAAGTATCAATATACATTACAAAACACACTATAGAAAAGCCTAATTCAATGAGGAGAAGTAGAGTGGCGCATTTATGAGCTTCCCTTTAACAAATGATTCTCAGAATAAAAGCGAAACTGTGATAAGAAGATCCACAGTGCGGGGTGTGCTAACTGGTGCTGGGACGATGAGGGACGGCTTTGGACAGTCAGACTCTCTCTTGTCTCTACACTCCATGGCCTTGAAGGTTCTATCAATTTTTTTAGATTAAAAAATGTTTTCAATCTTGTGCTTGGTGTTTGATTTATGTTGCCAAAACAAAATACCACAGGTTGGATAATTTATATTTTTTAAAAACCTCCTTTTTCATCGTCCTGAAAGCTAGGAAGCAAACATGGAGGCATTGGCATATGACAAGGGCTTTCTTGCTTCTTCCTCTCACAGATGCCAGGTGGAAGGGAAAGATCACAGGATCACAGTTGCAGCGGCCCGCCCCTTTACAATCAGCGTTAAGCTGTTTGCGAGGGTGGAGCCGTGACCTAACCCCTTCCTAACAGGCTTCCCCTCCGGCATCTTTGACTAGGGATTCTGTTTCCAACATATGCTTTTTGGAGGATGTGTTCCAACCATCTCACTTGGCAAACTGTTCAGATCATCCCACATCAGCCACTGGGCTTCTAGATTCGCTCACTCGTGATTTATTATTTGGTTTTGCACATAATACTACACCACAAAGAGTTGTTAAAGTCTGACACCGACCCCGTTTCTTGGTGTAAATATTTAACCCAAACTGCACAATTTCTTTCTTGTTTTTCTCTCCAAATTTGTATAAAATGACCATTCCTTCAATTAGATCAGAAACATGATTAGAGAACGAGGGGCTTTGTAATAATATGCCTTAAAATAAGCTTCTTTTTCACTTCATTTTAGTTGAATAAAAAAAGTGTAAATTTATCAAGCCATGTAGCAATCACTCAGTAGTGAGATAAAGACTTTAATTTTTTTTTTTTTTTTTTTTTTTTTTTGAAACAGGGTCTCACTCGGTAGTCCGGGCTGGTCCTGAATGCACTACGTAGCCCAGGTTGGCCTTGAGCTCACAACAGTCCTTCTGCCTCAGCCTTTCAAGTACTGGGATTACAGACATGTGCCACCACTTTTGGCTTAGGTGGTGCTGGGGAATTGAACTCAGGGTCTTGCCAGTGCTAGGCAAGCACTCTGACGACTGTGTTATTCCTCCAGCTCTCCTGGTTAAAATTTAATGGGAAAAGCATTTGAGAAAAAGCTACAATTATACTCTTTCCCCATTTTCCTTCTTTTGTGACTTACTTATTTTTCACTCTTACTTTACTAAGATCTATTCATTTTCTCTCATTACACAGTATCTATATCTTTGCTTCAGTTTTTATCATGTTATGCTTTTGTCTCTTTTATAGTTTTTTTTAAACAAAAAGATTTAAATAAACAATATTAGAAAAGGTCATATGTAGTAATAATAGGAATTGCTTTGTGGAGAGGCAAGGGAGGAAGCAAATACCAGAGCCTGGAGAGGGTAGTGGTATGGGGAGCACGACTCTTAAGGAGACAGTGGTTTTTAGTAGGACACAGCCAACCAACAGCAACTTGCAAAACAGGGAATCAGATGCATAAATCTTCTAGACTTGGTCTCCTGTCCTCCAATTTCTTGTTGGTGGCCCTCACTGGACAGACAAAGCAGAAATTAAAGGGCTCAGAAATCTAGTGATACTTGTATGTTTTCAGGAACAGAGCAAACTTGAGAAGAGAGGAAAATTGCTCTGGAAGGGCTTCAGAAGCAGAAGAGGGAGGTTTAAGAAGTTGTGATATTTGAGTGCACTGAAAATGAGCTCCTACATCCTCCTTAGACCTGAATGCTTTGGCCTCACTGTTACAGTTTCCTGTCAGTCGGACTTGTTCGCTCCAGCCTTGAGGGCACCCAGAGGCCCCCTTCTACTCCTCCATCCAACTCACTCCCACCCTCAGGAGCAGTGCCAATGACAAGGTATTTGCCACTTACATGGCTTTGTCACTCGGTTACCAAGAGTTCTGTGATTCTACTCTCCATGACCAAGGACTCATCAGCTTGGCCCAGCCAGGAGGGAAGGAAGCAAGGACCTGGTGGGAACAACAACAGCAACAACAAAAAAGCCAAGAGAGAGATAGCCAAGGACCTAGGGGACCACCAAGGTGACATCACCACCTGATCATGCATCCCAGAGTTGTTTACCTTTTTGAAAGAAAGACGCTTATCTGTCCATTCTTATTACATGGGAAATTCATCATATCATATGTAGTGGTCCCCTTTAAAAATCATTTGTGTGATATAACTATGACCTTTCCAACAAGCAGCCTTTGTGCCTTCCCACATCACTCATCATGATGGAAGATGTTGCCTTTTGGCCAGGGGGATATATCTTAGAAAGAATCAAAAAGAAGTTGCCCTTTTTGGATTTTCCACATTGGAACTATTTACTGGGAGCTTTACTGAGCATACAAACTTGCCCTATGGAGGAAACCCATTTTAGCTGGAAGGACAAAGCCAACCTGTAGAGGGAAGCAACTATGAAAAGCTGGGAGATAAAGAACATGACAGACGCCTGATGGTGTTGAATTCTTGTATCCAGTCTTCCTGGAGGCCAGCCTGACTCCTTCCTTCCCTTCATTTTTGTCACAGTTTTGGGTGGTTTCCTGTCTCCCACAGCCAAGAGTTTGGAGTTAGGATCATAGGAACTGTGCATCCAGTAAGCTGAATAGCTAATTAAGAAGGGTTAAATACTAGCAAGCCATTACTAATAACTCTAATTACATTAAAGAGGTCTAACACTGTCAAGCCTTGCTTACCTGATCTGGGCTTGATTCCACAAAGTAAGTAGTGATGGAGGAGATGCTGGAGGTGGTTTTGAAAAGCCAGCCAATGCCAGAGATCACAACATGCAGGATGTGCTCCCGGCTGTGAACGTAGTGATAGGCACTACTGAAGACATTGGCAACACCCTGTAAAAGCAAAACAACTCAAATTGTCTTTTCTTTTTAAAACAGCACAATTAATAGGAGTGTATTAATTGGATTTTCTTCTAAATTAATAGCAATCTATTTTGGACAAGTTATTCATCAGTTCTTAAAAAGTAATATACCAGATTCTACCATGAGAAAAAGGTTATTAAGCAATCATAGTTGTAAGTATGCCTGTAATCCTAGCTACTCAGGAGGCTGATGTAGGAGAATTGAAACTTTGAGGCCAACCTATGCAACTCAGTAAGCGCTACCTAGAATAAATAAATAATGTAAAAAAAGCTGGGAGGTAGCTCAATGGTATCAGTGGTACAGCACTTTCTTAGCATATGGGAAGTCCTGGTTTCAAGTCCCAGTACAAAAATAATCAAAGGGACAAAGAGAGATCTATGTAACTTGTCATACTTTATGGTAATCATCCAGTGAACTTTGCGATGCGTGCTATCAGAAAATAGAGTCAGAAGAACAAGTTAAATTTTGAGATGAGGAAAAAAATGTGTAAAAGCCAAGATTCTATCCCTAAGTAGATAGATCAGAGCTACACTTAAGTGATGGTGACGCCAATACTCATGTTTGCATCTGTGGTTAGTGCCATCAGATCCAGTAGTTAGTACATGCTTTGTCCCAAGGCTTGTGACATGATAAATTACAGTTTTCCCTTAGGCATAAAGAGACTTTGTTCTACAGAGAAAGGATGTGAAGTCCACAGAGCACGTCACTGTCCTGTTGTCAAGAAACTCTAGGATGACCACAAATTCTTCAAAATCATATGCATTTGAATATCAGGACTTATGGTATCTAGGGTAACACAGGAGCCTTTATCTCTCTGGGCTAGAGGGCCAATTAATAATCCATTTGAAAACATTCACTAACAAGATTATATATAGTTCACCTATTGATAACTCCAGATGCCTCTATTTTGCTCCTTAATACATCCATGTCATTGTCATGTCAGATGAGAATGAATCTTGCTATTAAAAATATATCCAAAAGAAAAAGACTCTATGACTTTCCTCAACTATTCATGCAGTAAGTGGAAGGGAAAAATGAAAAAAATGATGAGTGAACAAAAATAGTCAGGGGCTTAAGAAGGAACAAATGACAAGGACATAGCGAGTTTTTGAACCACTGCTATACTCCACAGTCCATTGCTTCCATAAAGGCTTTATATCCCCCTTTATTGTAGTTTTTGTCCATAAAATTAAATCACAATATATGTAGAAATGTTCTAGCTATTTCAGTCATAAAAGTACCTATTCTTTTTGTGATCTATTTGAAACTCAAGAAACAGTGGGACTTTTTGTTCTTTGTCCTCAAAAATTATAATACTGAAAACAGGAGCTTTAGGGAACGCATGTCATATTTAGCACCATGTGGAGAAAGAACAAGGGATCACTAGGAGCGATACTAATAAAATAAAAAATATATCTCTTCTGAAGTTTCATTCCTACTTTGTGCATCTTAGTCGGTGGGTTAGCACAAATGTTACTCTTAGGATTACTGCTATGAGGCACACATTAACAATATTTGCATTTGGGCTGATGCAAGAAAGTACAACAGTCTACGAGTCCTTCCATAACTAAAGGGAACCCTTCCAAAGGCTGACACAGGGACAAGATCAAGCATGACATCATCACTCTACACAGTTCTACTCTTAATCTGGCTTCAGGTCTCACTTTCTAAGAAGTACAGAGGGAGAGGGCATCCTACTGTTGACCTTGAAACTTCTAGGATTTACCTGATAGAATCTGATCTCATGAGGTAGGAAAATGTTTACTTCATGGGGATCTCTAAGAGTGTCAACAGCAAGGACCCCAAAGATCCTCATATGTGCATCCTGAAGAGGCAAAGCCAGGAATGACCCTTTATGATCATCACTCTTGCGGGAGTTGTTCCAGAAGAAGATATTCCCATGGTACTGGACTTGGGGAACGTGGATTGGCTTTCCTTCATCCACTACTGTAAAGCTAAGAAAAAAGGATATGAGACTAGGAAAAAGGCATAGGGATAAGCTTTCAATTAAACCATGGACTCTACATCAGTTTTCCCACCACAGTCATGGGTTGTGACTATTGAAGGGATCATATGAACTTGAAGGAATTAGGAAATACCCAGGGTACACCTTATAGATGTGTGTGAGTGACTTGTGGACCAGTAAAGAAAGAACACGACCACCACCCCCACCAGCCCCGGCTGGCAGGAAAGAAAGGAGAAAGGAAGGAAGTAGAAAGATTGTTAGAGATTTTCCTGGGAAAGTGCTGGCTTTTGCAATTGTCTATGTGCATCTACTTTACTCCCTGTTTGCAATGCTATGAAGAGCTGCCTATACCTCTGCCTCTGCCATGTGCTTCCCTTGCTGTTGGCTACCCTTGAATAATCTGTGACTTTCTGAAACTGAGCTAAAAATAAACTTTTCCTCCCCTAAAATTGCAGATGGTGGGTAGTTTTGTTACACCAACAAAAAATCAAGACAACCATGGTAGACACTATGTCAGTTCGCTCTCTGTAATCATGGATGTTATATGTAAGAGAAATGAAGTCAGATAAGCAATTGGGAGGGCCTGACTTGAAGGAGAGATTTAGGGGAAAAATATTGATCTTTCCAGGGAGAGCATATGCAAACAGGATGTAGGAGATATAACTTGGTGAGCTTTTTTGTGAATCTTTGCTAATAATAATAATAATAATCCTTAGCTTTCTAGATTATTGCATAAAATCCTCCAGGAATGGAATTTCATCAGGTTCCACTCTAGAATCACTAGTGACTTCAGACATTTCCCTCTTGAGCTGTTCATGAGGATTTGGGTAGTAGTTTATTTCAGAAGGGGAAATTATTATTTATTTTAGAAGGATGAAACCAAGCTCTTCGGGAAGTTCTTACCTGATTCCCTTCATGTCACGGTAGAGCACCTTGTTCAGCACAAACGGAGCATCATCTAAGGTGCAAGCCACATTCCTCAGGAGAACATCCCTTCCCTCTGGCAGTCGCAGGTTTTCTTCTAGGAGGGAGATATGAGCACTGATCTTCTTATTCCCATGGACTTCAGCATCCTGTGGCAAAATGTTTCTCACCATGTATTTGCCAATAGCCAGAGAACTTCCCTAATTCAAAAACTTTTCAGTAGTCAATTTGTAAACCTGGCATCAATAATTTTATTTTTCAGAATAAATTATGCAGTTGTTGCCACTGATGGGCAGTGGAGGAAAGCCTACTATCACAGTTGTCCTCCAAACCCAAGTTTTAGTAAGTGTAATGTATTCCTCTATGCTACCTGGACTGCTTTCCTGAAAACATAAAACTAAAACCAAACCTCTATAGTCTAATCAAATTTACAGGCTTAAAAACTTAGAACCTTTTGAATTACAGTCATATTATGTGGGCTCTGTTAAACACACACACACACACACACACACACACACACACACACACGTAATTTTTTTTTAGACAGGGTCTTTCTCTGTAGTCCAGGCTGGTCCCAATTCATGACAATCCTCCTGCCTCAGTCTCCCGAGTGCTGGGATTAGAGGTGTGTGCCTGGCTTATGTGGTACTGGGGAATCAAACCCAGGGCCTTGAATGTAGACTCTCTGCAACCAATACTTCTAATTAAAATAACTTAAAACTCTCTTTAGCTATACATATGAAATCATTAATGATATTTTGTGTTAACACATATATTGAACGTACCCATAAACTGTGTGTATGACAAACACTTTCCTTGATACTTGTCTCTCCTTTCCATATATTTGGGCTTGTTTTCCACACTTCTCTTCCCTCACCTTCTACCTATACTCCTTTCCACAAATATATAGTCCATGCAGTAATTAACAAAGGTGTGGAAAGATGTCTCTTAGTGCCCTGTACGCAGGTCTCTGAAGCAACTTTGAGTAATGCTTCTTTTTTTCATGAGTGGTCCCCTGGTCCTGGCTGAACTATTTCCAATGGCCCTGGAAAATTCAGCCATTCAGGAAACGATTCACATGAGCAAGTGTTACTATTTAGCTGAGACCACTGTCACAGGTCCCCTGGATCAATGGAATCTGATGTACAGAAGGCAGCTGTGCTACCTCTGCCTGAGAGGAGTGGTGACGTAGGACTTTCTGGAGTGACCCCTCCACCATCAGGATTCTATTATAGTCTGTAATAGTCTCAAAGCTTTTCCTAGGCAGTGCTGTGAAATAATGTCTACCTAGTATTCAATTCTACTTTACAGTGAATTTATAAATAATATGTTATTTATAAATAAATTTTAATATAATATAGTTTAAATAATGTCTTTTTTCCCCAAATGGTCAAATAGCTCCCCTAATATCTTCGCAAATTTCCTTACCAGTACTGTTCATCATCAATCTGGTGTCTACTCTTACTTAACTCTCACTTATGTGTGAGGTTAGAAATCTCAAGGCCCCTTCCACACCTCGCTTTTAAACTTCTTTCTCTTCTTCTATTTTGCTAACCAGTAATCATTTCAGTTGCCACTCCTGTAGGCTTTGGGACATTTATTCATTACAACAATGGGTAAAATATCTCTGGCAATATCCAGGGATTTTTCAAGAGAATTATGTGTGCTCCTTCTATGCAACCATTGCACATCACTTGATGTGAGGAAATCTTTTCATATGTGCACTTTAGGAAACAGACCTGGGTGAGGGCCTTAAAGGTTTCAGTGTACACTGGCTCCATAGAAACCCCACTTGTCTCTGCAGCGTGTTGGATTTGATGAAGCCATTTCAGTCTTGCACAGTTCCTCAGGCTTTCCATCTGACTCTTCTCCAAAGCGTTCATCAGAAATTCCACGATGCTTTCCAGAACTTCCTCTTCATTGCCTGTGAGCTCAGATGCAACCAATTCTATGTATTTCTGAAACTGTTCTGAAGATAACTTCACTTCATGAGTGGGGCGTGGCACTGGAAACTGGATGTGTAGTTTAGCTAAAAGACATAAATGCACAGGCAAGAGCTAATTAAAAGTTAATTCATCCATGGGGGAAATTTTTATTCTCTTCTTATAGCAAACAGAAGCGCTCAGCAGCTGGTCTCCATGGGAACAATATACCAAACGCATTTTACAGTAACTTCCCATCCAGAATTCAGTATAATTCTGTGTCATCTCTGCTTTTCTTTTCTATTGTTTTTCTTCTGCCCCTGGGCCTGGCGAAACCCCAGGGTCTGCTCTGACTCCCTCCATATTTGGCCTCACATGTGCAATAAACCACTCAATCCCATTCTGTCATTCTTTGGCAATATATTGATATTTGGTGGCCACTCTTTTCTGTTCCTATTTTTTATAACCCCAAGCCAGTTTTATCACTTTATAATTGACTTACCAATAGTTCCCAATATGCATTTGTAAGATTGAATTAAAAAACAATTTGTTTTGTGATATTCCCTCTCTCCAAGTCCTACGGCATTTGGATTTAGTTTATTTTCCATTATATTCACTCCTGATCCCATTCAGGAATTACTTGCTCTAGCATCTCCATTCTCCTCACGGCCTCTGATACACTTGCGCAGAGCACAGAGGGTAGCAGTGTGGGGAGAGCAGCAGTGTGGGGCGGCAGAACTTGAGTACGCTAAGAAGAGCACCATGGTGGGAAAACGACAATAGAAGTGATGTGAGGCTGGTTTCATGCATAAGTAATGGCTGGCTTCATCAAATACATAAACAAACAAACAAACAAACAATTTAGGACAACATAAGTCAGAAAGAAGGGAGCTATACAAATGGGGAGGGAGAAAACTAGAATGAACCTGGTGTGTTCAACTGGACGTGGGGGTATGGGTGTGAACTCATGGTCTTTAACATCAGTAGACAGGAATATATGTACAGATGGAAATATTTTGTATACACAGGGCTCTGCACATGTGTACACACAAATTCACTACCCCTGTCTGCTGAGAAATCTGTGAGCAGAGAGATGTGAACAATGAGCACATGTAGAACCCTGATTTTGGTTTCTAAATACCATTCTCCTCTAACTTTGACTTCCAACAGCAACGTATCACCCCAGGTTGAAACACAGAAAAGATGAAGATCTAGGAGAAAGCAGGGGAGGGTTCAAAGAACGACGAAAACTTGTTAAAAAGGTGGAGAAATCTCATAGTTTCCTATAAGATTGTTTAGAACAGATTTATTCATAATATTAAAGACTTAGGATCACCTCAAGGGTCCTTCAGTGGAAGAATGGTACATTAATACAATGGAATAGCTACTCAGCAACAAAAAGTACTCGCTTTGCAAGGGCCTGAATTCGATTCCCCAGCACCACATAAAGCTGGGCGTGGTAATGCACACCTGGAGTCCCAGCACTTGGGAGGCTGAGGCAGGCAGAGGGTTCTGAGTCCAAGACCAGCTTGGGCTAAATCAGTGAGTTAAAGACCAACCTGGGCTACAGAGTGAGACCATGTCTCAAAAGAAGAAGAAGGAAGAAGAAGAAGAAGAAGAAGAAGAAGAAGAAGAAGAAGAAGAAGAAGAAGAAGAAGAAAAAGAAGAAGAAGAAGAAGAAGCAGCAGCAAATTGCTATATATATGATATATGCAACAAAATGTAAGAATCTCAAGGAAAATTATGCTGAGCTAAAGAAGCCTTCCACAAAAAGAGAGTAATTCAACGATGTTCTAAAAGAGAGAAAACTAATTGGCTATTCTAGGTCTCCTTTGGTTTCATATGAATTTAAGGATTGTTTTTCCAAGTTTTATGAAAAAAGTTATTGGTATTTTGATAGGAATTTCAATGAATCTGTATACCACTTTGGGCAGTATAGTCACTTTGACTATATTAATTCTGCCTACCCAAGAACAGGTGATGTCTTCATTTTCTGATGTCTTCCTCAATTTCTTTTTTCAGTATAATATAGTTTTCTTTGTAGAGGTCCTTCACCTCCGTGGTTAGGCTTTTTATTTTTAAGTTTTAAGAGAGTTAAATATCCTACTTAAATGAAAATTTAAATATTAAGGCAAATCTTGTCACTGAAATAGAAAATTAAGGGCAAAGCCTGCAATGTTAGTAGCTATCCTGTAGGAAATAATGGGATGAGACTGATTTATTCCATTAAATCCTGTCATGTAGATAGGCAACATGTTCTATAGTTTTATTTGTAATATTCCCACTGCATTATACAGAAAAAAAGGAAAATGGCAGACTAAAAGTCTCAAGTTTCCCCTTCTATATCCAAAGCTTTCAGTTTGAGGATACCAGTAGAAATCTTTCTAGAAACTTCTAATCCTGTATCTTTATGCTACTTAAATCCCAATTTTTAATTTTGGACATGGAAAAGAATAACAGAGCAAAACAACAAACAAAAGAGTTGTTTCAGTGTTCGCTAATCATTTATTAGCTAATACTCATATTTAAAGATTTTAACTTTCTTTTTCTTTTTCCATATTGCTAATGATCCACCAGTCACCTCATCCCCTCAGAGCAGGTGGCTACCAGTAAGGGTTTATTGAGAGTTATTTTGTATAAGCCCACACTTGGGGAGAGTAAATGGTTAATCCTGCTTCCAGGCACTGCCAGCGGATTCTGTCCCCACATTATTTATCTCTCTAATTTTCTGAGCTAAACTTTTCACATTTTTTTTTGCTTCTGCTTATCTCTATTGTTGTGTTTCAATCATACATGATTTCATATAGTTGGATTCCTTATAATCCAATATATGGAACTTCCCTGTGACATTTTTCTTAGATCCCTTAAAGTCTGGAATTCATCATCTCCAACTACATTGTTTTGCACACAAGGACAGCACAGTTTATGGAGGTACAATAATTGGCCAAATGTCTCATAACTATTCAGTGATCATCCAGGATTGGAAGTCAACTCTTGTGATTTGGATCTAGAGTGTCCCCCAAAAGCCTCATGTACTTGTGGATACTGTGTAGTGTTGGAAGGTGGGGCCTGGCTGGAAGGGGTGGATGCTTGGGTCTTGACCGGAAGGGGTGTGTGCTTGTTCCTCCCTTTCTCCAAGGCTTGTCTCTGTTCTGCCATGCTGCTGTGAAGATCTCTGTCTCAGGAGCACCAACTCTGACTCCGGCTCTAGATGCGGCCTCACCACGTGATTCCACTGTTTTCCAGCAGCTCACCTGTGAATGGACTGAGACTTTCTGAAACTATAAGTTAAAATAAATCTTTCCACTCTAATGTTATGGACATTGGGTGTTGAGCCACAGTGATGAAAAAGTAACTAAGACACCAACCATGTTGTTCACCACCTAAGGTTCTCTGAAAACATGATTATATGTTCTGAAATTTACTCATCTCATAAGTGGAAACTATTTCATTTTATACCTTTTGAAATTTCATAAAGTAAATCCTATTTGGATGGAATCTCAGATAAACAGTGTAGTATAATGTAACCTTTGCAGAAAACATCATTGAGGAGAACATGACAATCGACAAAATTAATTATACCTGAAGAGCAACCAACGTGATGCTTTTTTGAAAGAATTGAAGAACTTTACTAACTCTGACAATTTATCTGCCCCCATACACTTTAAAAATTAGAAATCAGGTATACTAGAGTCACCAGCTAAACCTTTAAATCCAGTGAAGATCAAAATTATTTGCCCTGGGATCTAATGAAGAAATAATTTTTACTACACTGGGATTTTAGTAGCCTTTGATTGGGAAATATTGATCAGAAGGAAAGAATATACATAGAAGGAGAGAAGTCATTAAGGAGAATAAGAAGTTAGTAAATTGAAGAGAAACCAGCAAGCCACGCACACTTGAGGGATAGTTAAGGTCTTGTGAAGGCAGCCAGAGAAAACAAGAAGGGACAAGTGTGGTGTGATTTGGACTCTTTTAATGTCAAGAGTGAAGGTAATCAAGGACAGAGAAAAAAATCTAACTATGTAGAATTAAGGTCTTGAACATATTCTGCTCCTGAGTATGCTGCCAAGTGCGTAAAAGCTCTAATTTCTTCATATTCTTGTCAATACTTGTTATTTTCCATTTAGTGATTATAGCCATACCAGTAGTATGAAGTGGTACTAATTTAAAGTGGTGTCTGATGATTTTAGAATAATTTAGATTTATTTTTAACTTTTATATGTCATAGTACTGGGAAACTTGAAGTCAAGTTGTTACCACATGTTAAGTAAGAACAATCTTCTATTTTACCTTTCTTCATGGATTCTTTTTCCATTCCATCTTTATATGTATACAGGAGTTCATCAATTTCCTTCAGATCCAGTAAGCCTGAGCCATCACTGTCCCATTTCTGGAAGAGGGCTTTTAAGAGAAGTTCTTGCCGGGCTCGGGAAGCATTTTGTCTAACCTAGCAAACAAACAGGATAATAAGACACAGAGATAACATGATATTCATTTGGCTAGCTGGCATCCTATGTTAATCATTTTTTTAAATTCCAGTGATTTTACATCATACCATAGTGATACATGCATACTCATATATAGCAGCACAATTTATAATAGCTAAATCTTGGAAGAAGCCAATATGTCCAAGTACAGATAACTGGATAAAGAAGATGTGGTATATATACACAATGGAGTATTACTCTGCCATTAACAAATTTGGTTCATTTGTAGGTAAACAGATGCATATTATGCTCAGTGAAATGAATTAGACCTAGAAAGTTAAATATCATATGGTCTCTCTAATATGAGAAAACCAAACCATAAAAACTGTAAAAGATACAGAAGTAAGAAGATGGACATTGTGGAAAGGGAAAGGGGGCAGTGAGAGAGTTGGAGGTGATATGTTAAAAAAAAAAGGTCCAGTGATTTCATCAAAATCATCTTACTGTTGAGGTTAACCATGATATTAATGGAAAAATACAGTGATAAATTTTAACCTCTAAATGTCATTTTGTTTTTTCACTTCTCTACTAAAAACACACTAAGGAATTGTCTTCCTTGGACTTAAGATGGGTACCACAGTCTAAGAATCTTTTATTATTTCTTTCCAGTCCCTACCTAGTTATTAAAAAAATTTTACAAATACATGAGGTGCTCTCCTTAGATTCTTAGTGGGATGTGTATATAGTGAAAGGGAATGAACGGAACTGTTCGAACAATGGAAAGGACCATGTTAAAACCCTTCCTTCCCTTCCTTCCTTTCCTTCCTTCCTTCCTTCCTTCCTTCCTTCCTTCCTTCCTTCCTTCCTCTTTCTTTTTGTTATAATGGATATTGAATATACAACCTTTACATTGAGCTACATTCCCAGCCCATAGATTTTTTTAAAAATTTTTATTTTGAGACAGTCTTCACTAGGTTACAAAGCTGCCCAGATTGGGCCTGCACTTGTGATCTTCCTGCCTCAGTCTCCCAGAGTGCTGGAATTACAGGCCTGTGCCACCAGGCCCAGTTAAAATTTTTCTTTTTCATATTTAACATTCCTTAACTTGACATTGATTTTATTCACCTTTTACATTTTTCTTCAGATTAATTTTATTAATTAGATTGTAATTGAGTTAAAATCTATTAATCCACCTAGACAGATTTAATTATAAAAGACAGTGAACATATACACATTGGTTAAGTGGAAGGAACTGCAATTAAGGAGGCAAAGGGGATATAAACTCTGGAATTAGACTGATGGTAGATATTTCGCATATGAGAAAATAAGTTTATATAAGGTAATATGTATGTGTTCCTCTATTAGTCAGAAAAGTATAATTGTAACATTAGGTTCTTAGGAAACACGTGCGACTTGGCTGTATGAATAAAAATACATAGTCATATCTCTGCATATGTACATTTATAAATGCACCGCACAGCAAACAGTGCATACACACATCTGCACACATACATGTATCTACTCTCCAAATGTCAGAGAATGAGAGTGAAGCTACCCAACCAACCATGTCCTGCTAGGCACAACATGCTAGTATTAGGGGAAAGAGTTCTCCAGAGTGTGACCTTAGAACACTGCCCAATAAAGCAAGATGTTTTAATGGATGTGCCTGTTGAAATAAAGCGGTAGGTTAGCTTGTAAATTTTTTAATAAGAGCCATACTAGGAGCAATTGAGGCTGTAAGATTGACTTACACTAGTAACCCCCCTAGTTTGATTGATAAATACTGTCACCCACCTGTTCTAAGGCATTCATTCTCTCTTCTTTTGTTTCAACATAGCCCATCTTTAAAAAAGAGGCGAGGGTCTCACTGACACTCAAGGGAGCATCTTCACCAACAAACGTCTCCAGGAATTGTACAAACTGGAGCAGATTGAAGGAAACTCCATTGAAGGCAATCCTACCTTTAATTTTCTTGTAAGACTGAATATTTCTGATAATGGAGTGTAGGTCTGTAAAGAGGGAACATATACCAAGCAGTAAAGCAAACAATTCTCTGAAGTCTTAGGGAAAATAAATGAGTACTTATTATCATAGCCATCTACAGTATTTTGCTTTGCTTTACTACAGACCCAGGGCCCTGCACATGCTAAGCAGACACTCTACCACTGAACTAAACCCCCAAACCCAACATTTACTTTTGTCTATCAGGAATCTTTGGATCTTCATGAGTACAGCAGTCATCTTTTTTCTTTGCAAAAATAGCTCTCCTTCACTGATGTTTCAAGAGTCAGGTGGTACTAAGCCTCCCTACCTTTGCACTATGAATGCCTGATGCCTTTGGTCAATGACTCACGTATGGCAACAAGGTAGCTTCTATAGGTCAATGAGAATTAGTTACAAAATTTTCAGGGGAACTACTATGGATTATTCTTTTAAGGGGTGGAGCAGGGTATGTGTACTTGATGCAATATATGTGTACAAAATTCTCAAGTTCAATGTAACCACTATGTATCGCATACACATGCCAAGAAAATGTGGGAAAAAGAATTATTATTTTTGAGGCTGGGTCTTGCTCTGTAATCCAGGCTGGTCCTGAACTCACTATGGATCTCAGGCTAGCCTCAAACTCACAGCAATCCTCCTGCCTCAGCTTCCCAAGTGCTGAGATTATAGGTGTGTGCAAGAATTACTCTTTTAGCATTCAAATTACTGAACTAGTAGGATGTAAGTTTATGGTGATGCTATTGTGGCCATTTTGGCCAAAAAATGGAGAAAACATTTTTTTGAGAAAGGGTCAATCTCTGTAGAAAAATTTTTTAAAATTTTCAATGACACAGAGAAGAACAGGGATTAGAGGCAGAGGGTGTGTCCTGTTATTGTTAGATCCTGTTGTGCCTGAGGCCAGCTACACTGTGGACTTTCTAGTTAAATAAATTAGTAAATATCACACTACAACTTCTCATCCTGAAAATATTGGTTAGTTTATCTATAATAAATAATAAATAAATAACAAGTTTATTATTTATCTTGAAGCTTAATGTTACAACATGAAGCTTATTTCATTAACTGTCATCCCAGTAACTTATGTTTGATTTATTCAATGATTGAATCATTCACACTCCCGTGCCTTCTATGAGATTTGATGTATCATTAAAAATGATTAGCCATGCAATTTTTTAAAAATCGCAAAGGAAGTTGGTATGGTGTCACATTCCTACAATCTCATCTAACTCAGGAGGGTGAGGCAGGAGGGTTGCAAGTTCAAGGCCAACCCTGGGAAACTCGGTGAGACTGCCAAAAAAGAAAAAAAGCCAGGTATGCAGCACAGTGATAGAGCTCTAGCATGTGTGAAGCCCTGGGTTCAATCTCCACTACAAGAAAAGAAAAAAAAAAAAGGAAGAAAGAAAGAGTAAAATAAAGAAGAGGAAGAACATGAACAAACAGCCCACAGAGCTTGACCAGTGCTGCACATTTTTACCAGAATACTTTGAGGATAAAAAGTTTGTTCTTTGTTTGTTTTTGTGGTACAGAGGATGAATCCCAGGGCCTCACACATACTAAAAGTTTGTTATTTGACCCAGCTTCAAATGAGGAAAAATTGCAGATACAAAGAAAATAATCATGATCTGATTATTCTATTACTTATTGATAAAAAGGAAAATGGTAAAATAGCACTTTAGTAAAATATGAGAGCAATTGTATTTATATACATGGTTTATCTGAAAGCTTAAATTTGCTCTTTCCTGTCTTGAAAAGAACTTGCTTTCCAGGTCTACAAAAAACAAGACAGAATCCCACCTGTCTCATATTTGGATGTGAACCTATTAGGCAGAGAAAGAGCAAAAGAGATTTCTGTTGAGATATAATATCTAACATGTATTTTCTTTTGCATGCTTAAATTTATTTTCAAAGCATATGTGGGGCCATGTCATGGTAAGTATATATAATATGCCACAAAATTTTAAAGCAGAAGAACATTCACCGATAGGCTATGTCACCACCAGTAGCCTACCACCAATAAACCCACCATATTGTATGTATTTGGGTCCATTAGCTCTCAAAGACAAAATAATATAAGCATCCTATGTGTCTTAGCTAAGTCCAGACTTGGGTACCATGGTAAATTAAAGCCACCTGTTGGACTGCCAGCTTTATACTTGCTAGTTTCATTGTTAGTATGTACCTGTGAACCTGGAGTTCTTATAGATTAAGTTTGCCTGTTCCTCATCTTCAAATTTGACATGCTTCATCCTCTGGTTGCAAGTCAAAAATTCACCTATAAAAAACACATTTCATACCATAGCCAATTTAACATCACTTTCACAACACTTCTTTTCTAAGGTCCAACTGAAAAGAAGATTAAATCAAGAGTTACCTGACCATGACTTTCCTTCTATTTTCTGGGACTTGGGTTCACAGGATTTGTCTTTCTGAACAGCCTTTCTTGCCATTTCTAAAAGGTACAAAAGAAAATGCTTATGAGTTGGACATTACATGTTCAGTTAGATATCCTAAGACTATCGAGTGAGAGAAACTTTCTCCCTATAGAACAACAAAAACCCTAAGTATTTCCCCATATAGCTTGTGTCAAAACCAACCACAATGAAGTCACTTAGTTATGTCCATTTGTTCTCAAACTGTTGAGAGCAGCTCTGTGGTGAAAGTTGTTTGCTGCATTCCAATCTGACCATGTGAAATGAGGAATACATTTTCCAGCCTTCCTCATAGTGAGATTTCACTAATGCCTCAATTCTGACCAGAGATAAGAATAATTTTTTTGAGAGAGGGTTTTGCTCTGTAGCCCAGGCTCATCCTGAGCTCACAATGAAGTCCAGGCTAGACTTGAACTCATGGTAATCCTCCTGCCTCAGCCTCCCAAGTCCTGGGATTACAGGAGTAAACCACCAAGACTGGCTTTACGTGGTGCTGGAGAATCAAGGCCTTAAACTTGCAAGGCAAGCACTTTAACCACTGTGCCATTCCTCCAGCCCCCCTCCCCCCAAAATTTAAAATGTCAGTTGTTTTTTCATTTTTAACCTAAAAAATGAATTTCAGAAACTCTTTTAGGAGATATATATATCCTATATATATATGTATATATATATATATATATTTCATCTGAAAAGCAAAGCCCATTTTATAGTCAAAATAAAAAAAATTTAAGAAATGATTTCTAATATCAGATACAACATTTAAAACGAGAGGAAGCTTTTTCAAAAAAATCTAGTTAAAACACATGTACAGGTAACACTGGTAGAGTTTTTCCTCACTAAAGGACTTCTAGTATATGAAACTCTAGGTAAATTAACAAGACATTCTGGGTTGCATTTAACTGATTGTTCAAGATCTAGACTGATGTTGAGTAGTGAAATGTGTCTGAGACCTACATGACCTAATAGGCCAGAAAAGATCCTAACTTAAATGAATATTTTCTGAAAAGACTTTAAAAAATACTTTACCAAATAGGGACCTGGTATTGTAGGAAAACTGAATACCATCTGAAAAATAATTTTTTTCCTACTTGATGCAGTGCTTCTTTTGTAATTCAAAACCCATGAACACATCATCATTAAATATTCTCCTATAAACTCTCCTTTTGTGAAGAAACTCTAACCTTCCCTAGATTTCATACTCTTACTAAAGACACTACCTGTTTCTGATTGTGAAGTCAAGTCTTTGTCCTGTTGTTCTTCTGCAATTTTCTCTCTGTGTGGTCCTTCTTCTGACTCTTCATGTGGCTCTATCATCGACTCTCTGTCATATTCCGAAGGTAAGAGCTCATGTGACTCTTCCTCTGCAGTTGATCCTCTGGGCTGTCCGTGTGCTGAAATTGACTCTCTGTGTGACACTGTCTCTTCAGTCGATCCTCTGTGTGGCTGTTGGTCTATCATAAACTCTCTTTGAGATCCCTGCTCTACAGTTGATCCTCTGTGTGGTCTTTGGTCTATCGTTGACTCTCTGTGTGACTCTTGCTGTGCGGTTGATCCTCTGTGTGGTCTCTGGTCTACCATTGACTCTCTACGTGATTCCTGTCCTGCAGTTAAACCTCTGTGTGATCTTTGTTCTGCAGCTGATACTCTGCGTGGTCCCAGTTCTGCAGCTGACTCTCTGCGTTCCCCCTGATCTGAAGTTGATCCTCTGTGTAATCTGTGTTCTGCTGCTGATCCTCTGTGCGCTCCCTGTTCTGCAACTGACTCTCTGTGTGATCTTTTTTCAGTTGCTGACCCCCTGAGTGGTCCTTGCTCTACTGTTAAGTCTCTACTTGAACCTTGCTCTGCAGGTGACTGCTCTGCTCTGCTGGTTCCCTGATCAGCTACAGATTCCTCGTACAGTTCTCGCTCTGTAGCCAGCTCTCCTTTTGGTTCTTCCACTGAAATTCTTCGTGATTCTTGTTCTGCCGTGTCCCCCCTTAGCTGCTTTGGTGGGTTTGGTGGGAGTGGTGTTTTCTGTTTATCATATTTTTGTTGATCTTCTGATCTTTCTAGTAATGTATTTGAAGATTTGTTATCTTCTTCAGAGAGTAATGTATTCATTTTTAAGAGGGCATTATCAAAGTTGTCATAAATGTGTTTCTGACTATCCACATCTCCCCAGAACTCAAGCAATTCTATCTCTTCAAATTCAGTAAGTGGCCCTGAAGCAGAAAACATGCCATTTACTTAAACAATTGATATTACATAGAAAAATCAGAGCTACTAAATTATTGTGAGAAAGCACCAAGCAGGGACTGGCTAAAGTACTTGGCCAGCATGTGCATAGCTCTGGGTTCAATTACCTAACAGCACAAAAATTTAGCTGAGCATATTGGTGCATGCCTGTAATTCCAGCACTTGGAAGGCTGAGGCAGGAAGAGTTTGAGGACAACCTGGTTACCTAGTGAGTTCAGGACCAGCCTGGACTACAAAGGGAGACCCTGTCCTCCAAAAAAGCATCAGCATAATTACTTTAAATATAGGCTTATTACTTTAAATAAATATCAATTATGCTTTGCTGCAATCCCAAAAAAGAAAAAAGGTACTCAAAAGAATATTTAAAAATGCTCATGACCATGAACTACGTGTCCATTCCTGAAAGGCGTGACTTTAGAAATGAACGTATTTCTTCTTTTGCTATCAGGAGTGCTCCCTTGGTAAGACTGCCAAGGCAAATAAAATTTATCCCCTACACTTGTGGTCATTTCACAATAATCACAGTATAGAGATGGAAAAAGGGACATGTGTTTCCACCTCAAATCTTTTCAATGTTACAATATTAAATAAAACCAACTATCTATCCATAGTACTCTTCCAGTGGTGCTAAGTTTTTCCAACATTCACTTTCCATCCTTCCCTTTTCCTCTCTTTTTGTTTATTCCTCAATTATTTTTTTGAGGCAGTGTCCAGGCTGGTCCTGAAATCACTATGCAGCTCAGGCTGGCTTCAAACTCAAGGCAATCCTCCTGCCTCAGCCTTCCAAGTGTTGAGATTACAGGTGAGTACCACCACACCCAGCTGATGCGGTGCTGGGGAATCAAATCCAGGGCCTTGTGCTTGCTATGCAAGTGCTTTAACTGATGTGATATTCCTCCAGCCCTATTATTCCTCAATTCTTTTCTTTCATAACTTATGTGGGCTCCTGTTTCAGAATTCTAGGGAAAGGAGTTAGGATACAGCTTACTATGTGTGAAGCCCTGGTTTACACCTTTAGTGTAAAACAACAACAACAACAACAACAACAAAAACAAATAAAAAACCTCTAGAAGAAGATTGGTTAGTATTAGTCACAATCTCCTTACTATATAACGCCATGTTCTGAGGACATCGCTCAGTGGTAGAGTGATTGCCTGGTGAGTGTAAGGCTCTGGCTTCCAGCGCTAGTATTTAGAAAGAACTGTAACAAATCCCTGGTGTCCAAAATGACAGAGAATGGAATTCATGCCACAAAATAGTCTCCATGTCATTCAAAACATTCAGTGGTTAAACTATAAAATTTCCACAATTTTTAGAAATAGTCAACAGATACCACCCACAGATTTTAAAATATCCAGCTAAAAATCTTCACATAAAAATAAAATATTGCTTAACGACCACATCCATTAAAAGGCTTTCCTTTTAAACAGAATTTTTAATTCTACATATTTTGGTAGAACTACATAAAGGGTATTTTACCATATGAGTACAGTAAAGTATCTTAAGCATTTTTAGAAACCTTAGAATTTTAAGTTGGGCATGTAAAATGGAACAATTAATGTCAATTTCCAAAACATTCAAATTGTCACTACAGTCTTCACTTAAATTAATTTAAAATTGAGTCCTAGCTGTGCTCACATGACATTTTTTAGTATAATACTGGTGAAAAACACATCTAACTACAATGGAGAGTGAATTTTGTGGTGAAACAAATGAGTGGATATAGCCATAGTGAAGTTACGTGAAGGGATTATATCAGGGCGAGGGTAGAATAATCTTGTGTTACTGTATTAGAGTATCGTGACTCTTCAGAAGGAAGATGCTCTTCCTCCTCTAAGTGACACTTACACTGTCTTGGGTTCCGGAGTAAATGTCTAACTGTTTGTGAACTTCGGTCATAGAACTCTTCCAGCAAACCCAATGTCCTTTGTCGATCCAAAATCCCTACCTAGGCAGAAAGGTGATCATTAATAGCTATAGGAAATTTAAGAATTTTTGACAGAACATGAATTTTTGGAGCTTTTATCACCACTACTGCTAACATCATCACACAAGAAAAGTTAAAGCCAGACATGAGGGCACACACCTGTAATCTCTGCACTCTAGGAAGCTGAGGAAGGAGAATCCCAAGTTTGGGGCCAGCGTGGGCAACTCAATGACTTAGAAAGACCAAATAGATGCAACTTGAGACCTTCACACTCAGTGAAGTGGGTCAGACACAGAAGCTTAAATATTGCATGTTTTCTCTAAAATGAAAAATCCATAATATAGTCATTTGGTAGAATGAAATAGGGAGGATAGTGGAAATTAGTGGGAAGGGGGAGCGTGTGAGAAGGTCAAAAGGGAGAGGAGAAGGGTAATTTTGATGTGATACATATGTGCACAAAACACTCAAGCTCCATGAAAACATTATGTATCACATATGTACATATCAATAAATGGGGGAAAATTTTACAGAGAAAAAAAGAAAAACCATACTCCCAAATAAATAAATAAATAATCATAAAAGGGTGAGAATAAAATATTACAGTGTCAAAATGAAAAAATGAAACAGTGTTTTGTTTTATTTTGGTTTGCTTTTTTTGACAAGATCTTGCTCTGTTGTCCAGGCTAGTCCTAAACTCACTCAGTTACTATGTAACCGAGGCTGGCCTCAAACTCACAGCAAACTTCTTGCCTCACCTCCTTAGTGATGGGCAAAATCAGTGTCTTGTGTTTCGGCTTGTACCCAGCTTCCCCATTCTGTAACATTTCAAAATGCCTTGCCCTTAATGGCTATTTAACAAACATTTGTTATTGACTTATCAATTGATGAATCAAAAGCATAGTGTTCACTATTTATCTAACTGGGCCCAAATATGTCACAATTAACTGCTTCCTATTTGTTCTTCTTTGCATTATTTTATTTTGAGGAAAATTTTAATTACAGAGAAGTATAGAAGGTGACAAAACTAACATGTGCCCAACATCTAGAATTAATGATCGTTTAAAGTACACAAAAATGCACGTGCATAAAACTGATATACAGTACATGTATCCTTCTTCAAGTTCTTATTTACTTAATACTGGGATTTAATTTTGTTTTTAACAAAATAACTACATGTGGTGGCATACATTTGTAATCCACCAATCTGAGAGGCAGAGAAGGGGATCAGAAGGTCAAGTCTAGCCTAAGCAACTTAAGAGATTAGTGAGATCTTATCTCAAAATTAAAAATAGAAAAAAAGCTGTAACTCAGAGCAAAGTCCATGTGTTCAGTCCACACTAGCACACACATATACATAAAATATATACATATATATTTTCTTTTAATTACTACATGCTGCCTGTATAGTATAAATACAACATAATTTTTTTAGCATTTCTCTGTTGATGGGCATTAAGCTTATTTCCAGTATTTTGATACTCAAGTAATGTTGCAATGGGTAACATTTTCCTCTCATTTTCATTAGTATATATGCAATGAATAATGGTCACATTGAGCTTAAAATTTTTGTGCAATGGATATCTTTATGCACATCTCCTTGTGTGTATTTACAAGTATTTCTCTAAAGTAAGTGGAATCACTGAATTGTATAATGTAGTTGCAGCCAAATTGCTCTCTATAAATTGCCCATGCCAAATTACATTCTCACCAAAACTAAGAGTATCTATCATTTTGTCATAGCCACACCAATGCTTGATATAATTATTTCATAATTTTTCTAATTTGATAGATTAAAATGGTATCTTACTTTAATTTTGATATGTTTGATTATTAATGAGACTGAATATATTTTGATATGCATATTATGTATTTGGTTTTCCTCTTCTGTAAGTAGCTTTTTTTGTGTTTCCTTTTCCCATTCTTCAGTTGGAAAGAATGGCCTATTTCTCATTAATTTGTAAAATTTTGATAGTGGTCATTCTGCTATCTAGCAAATTTCCTAGTTTCTCTCTTACCTTTTAATGTAACTTTTGGTAAGGCTAGTCATAGTAGTGTTTTAAATTTTGAGATAGTCAAATGTATCAAAAATTTCCTCTATGGCTTGTTCTTATTTGGAGTATGTGTTAGAGAATAACCACTTAAGCTGAGGTCAAAAGTTATACTCCATATTTGATCTTAAAAGCTTCAACTATTTTTGCTACATCTATGCCTCTAATCAAATAGGACTCATTTTTCATTTTTGGTAAAATTAGAATCCAATTTTATGTTTTTCCAGGAGAAAAGCCAATTGTCCCAACATTGTTTAGTAGGTAGTCCTTTACTGCTGATTTATTTTGCTACTTGTGTCATGTATTAAATTTCCATGTGCATTGAGATCTGGTACCAAGTACTATACTCTATTCCATTTATTTATTTTAATTGACCAAGTATTTTAATGAACATAACTTTATTTTAAAAATTTCCTCAAGTCATTTTGTATTTGTATATTTGGCCTTTTACTATATTGGAACCTTTATTTTCCCATTTGTATTCTTTGCCACCCATTTTATTGATAAGTATATATACAATACATAATGTTTATATTGATTTTGAGCATTTTGTGTATATGCATATTGTGACAAAATTACAAATGATTCCCCTCTCCATTTTTGACCCTCATACTACCTGCCTCTCTAGTTCCCATTATTCTCCTCAGTTAGTTCTATGAAATAGTTGGGAATTGGGTTTCTCATATTAGAGAAACAACTCAATATTTAACCTTCTGCCTCTGACTCACTGCACTGAACACGACGGTCTTAAGTTGCATCCATTTATCTACAAAAGCCTCAGACCTATCTGTCTTTTTACCCAGGGGTTTCATTGTGTACAAATACCACAATTTATGTGTCTGTTGGTCTGTTCATGGGTATTTTGGTGTCTTTTACATTTTAGCTATTGTTAGTTGTGCTGTTATGAGCTTGAGTATTATTTCATTGTGTACAAATACCACAACTTTAGCAACCGTACAATTTCTTTCTTTTTCTATACCATGCCAAGAAAGTCTTGGCATCTCAACCTTATTGAATGTAGCCCATCTTTGTGTCATAGTTTCATTGAATCTACCAAAATCTTAAAGCCATTTCCAGAAATGCAGAGTGTTCTGCTAAGCAATTGTGTTAAGTATAATCATACCAATAAATTTGGGCAAACTAAATATATATGTGCACAAAATACTCAGGTTCAATGTAACCATTATGTATTGCATATGTAGGTACCAATAAAAAAATAAAAATATGGATTGTATTTTGTGCAACATTTTTCTTAACAACATATCAGTGCACAATGTATTAAAAATTTAAAACGTCATCATCTCCAACAACTTAAAAACTGGTCCTTCCTAACAAATAGTGTGAGAAGCATACTACCTTCCCATGGTCACAATGTAGGAAGACTTCGACAAACATCTGTCTCCTTATGTTAGTTTTTATGATCTCCCGGAATTCATCCGCACAGTGACAAAAGTGCTTAAGGAGTTCCTCAAAAATTTCACTTTTAAGATCTGCAACATATGAAGACATGTACTGCAGGAAAAAGAAGATAAAAAGATAAATGAGGAGTAGAAATTAGACTTTTTAAATTTTTTTCTCAGTTTTGAAGGCTCAATTCAGAGGTGTTCGGCCACTGAGCTAAATACCCAGTCCCTCCCACCCACTCATCTTTTTTTTTTTTTTTTTAAACATGGTCTCAATAAGTTTCCCATGCTGGCTTTACACTTGAAATCCACTTACCTGAGTAGTTGGAATTTCAGGTGTGTATCACCATGCTTGGCTCAAACCATACTCTTCATTTATATATTCCAAGGACTCGATTAATGTGCATGAAATATTTGATGCAATATCATTTGCTTTGCAACCAGTGTATTTTCATGTGAGTGTCACTCTGGGTCCGTGATATGGAGAAAGGTGACCAATGCAGCACCCACCACAGACACCAATCGGACCAGATAGTTTTGGAGGAACTTCTCTCTAGGCTATATGAGCATCAAATGGAAAAGAATTTTCTCACAAAATAGCAGCATGGGAGGCGAGAATTCTATTACTGAGCCACCATGCAGCGGTCCTAAAACATGGCCTGTAAGACTTCTAAAAACTGAGTGAGGTTTTTCTGTTGGCATATCATATATAAGAGCATGGGTGTTCCCAGACTGACAATATTTAATTATTGGGGTGTAAAGAATGAAGTTTTTAGTGGGTTTTTTGTTTATTTTGTTTTGTTTTCTGATATTGTTACAAGGTACATTTTGTCTATTTTTCTTAAGAGTAGGTGGGACATTTAGGGACCACCATAATATGACTCTGATGGGACACAAGTCTAGTCTACAAAAACAAAATAAAACCCTAAGTGCAATCAAATTTTACTGTTTGTTTACTGTTTGTGGTGACTATTTCTCTACCCTTGTGTTCTTTTTAACAGACTCATAATTAGAGCCTAATAAAACCAAAAGGCAGAATATTTGCATGAAGCGAGAAACTGTTAGAAAATACCTCTAAATACTCATAAGCACTCTTGCTTTAGTTGCTCTTAGTCAATGTAAAAATCACTAATTATAGAGATCACACAGGTGGGCAATACACTATTAGTTTCTCACTAGCTTTGCTATAGATAACACCTATCGTGTGTACATTGTGATAATACACCTAGGTTGCTTTCCAGGCACCTGAAAGCCACTTTTGCTAAATACAAGGACCCTTCACTTGAACCTGCAGATGTTCGATGGGAGACAATCTGGGATAAGATGGATGGCTTCTCTGTCTTGACAATGTGTCTACCCCCTTTGCTATCTTAATTGGCTCAGATTCTACTTGGTTTTGCACATAAATATTAATCATGTTAAAGTTAAGTGGAAGAGTACAACACAACGTTGTTGCTCATTAAAGTTGGTGTGTGATTTTCTTTGCCTCTCTCATTTTCTTGCCCAACCATGTGCTTCTTTGAAAGCCACTAAAGCCCTAAAGCTATATCACAAAAACCAGTCCTTAAAACCAGGATGTTGTATGCAAGACAACAGCATCAAATATACAAAAATTCAAAAGCTTCTAGTGCAAGTTGACCATAACTGCCTCATGATCCAAGTCCATCAGCAGGAAAAATATCCTTTGGCACTGTGTCCCAGGTCAAAAGAAATTACGGGACTTTAACCCACTCCCACAAATCAATAAAAACCTGGGGCTCTGTTTGCTCTGGAAGAAGTGACTTGGTCACTCTCTCAGCCAGTTGCTGAGTCCCTTCAGCTGAAGCCCCCTCCCAACCTCCCAGTAAATTTTGCCTTAGCAGGAGTGTGTGTGCTTACAATATTTGGCCCCATCTTGTTTCTATCAACCCTGATTCAAAAGATCCTATCATCTGGTATCACAGTGACTGAAAACGTCTATGTTCTTGAACTATTTCTCTTGATCTTTATTGACTTGCAACTCGCCAGATATGGGATAGTTAGCTTAATATGCAAAAATGTATATAAATATAAATAGATAGATAGGTTTTACATAAAAATTATGTCCTATTGCACTCCCACCACTAATATATGAATGACTATTGCCCCTTGCCCTCACCATCAGTGTGTATTGCTCTCTAGACTTTTGTCAGTTTGATAGGTCAGGAATTTTACATTCTTAATCAGTTCCTCATTGGAAGAAATAGAAACTGCTCAGAATAGAGAGAAATGATCAAGCACTGTGTGAGTATCTAAACTAAAGTATTATTGCAGTTCATAATCAATAAATTTTCCCCTGTTCCAGACACAGAGGCAGCCAAATATGTAGTGCAGTGACTCTACTTAGCCATAGTGATCAGACCAGGACAGGCAAGGTGATTTGGATTGTCTCCATTGGGAACTGTCGATTAGGATGCGGGAATGGCCAGTAGATCTTTTAATAGGCTAGAGTTATGAATGGTAGGGGAGGAGGCAAATTATCATTTAGGGAGTTCATGTAAGATCTGAGAATTAAGTTGACATAAGATGGACTAAAAGAAGAAAAGCATACAACTCTAGTACAAGTTTTACATGACATGGAGTCCTTCATAAGAAAACAAAGACTCAAAAAAGTAGAGAAATCTACATGCTTTTATATTAGGTTGTACAAAGAAAGCAATTTTGGAAAAATAAATTATGTAAGGAGGGTAAAAGGAAGATAAAAATTATTGTAGGCAGGTATGTTTTCATAGAATACTCTCAATGGGCTGGAGGGATAGCCCAGGGGTTAGAATGCTTACCTAGTGAGCACAAGGCCCTGAGTTTAATTCCCCAGCATAATATAAGCCAGGTATGGTGATGCATGCCTGCAATCCCAGTGCTCAGGAGGCTGAGCCAGAATGATTGCCGTGAGTTCTAGGCCAGCCTGGGCCACAGAGTGAGAATCTGTCTCAAAAAATAAAAACTAAGTAAAAGTGAAATTAGAATGTCTTTCTTATATCTGTTGCTTTTCAAGTGCCTTTTTTTTTTTTTCTTCTGACAGGGTCTTGCTTTTGTAGTCTTGGCTACTCTTGAACTCTCTATGTAGCCCAGGCTGGTCTCAGACTCACAGCAAGCCTCTTGAGTGCTGAGATTCTAGGCATGTGCCGCCTTGCACAGTTTATGCAGTGCTCAGGACCTTGACTTTTCCAGGCAAGTGCTCTAACCACTGTGCTATTCCTCCAGTCCCTCAAGTGCCTTCAATTTAGAATAAGCCAAGTGCCCAAGTGACGTACTTTGAGGTGACTTATTCTGTCTTCCAAGTAGTTGGGTCTCCAAGTTTGTGCACCTTGCCTAGTCTGCTACCCTTCAAATGTAAGCTTAAGAGTTGATAGGTGGTCAGATGAAGTGAGGATGAAGAAAGAGAAAAGTAGAAAGAGAAAGAGAAAGATGAAATAGAAGCAGAGAGAACAGAGCCTTCATTCTTTCCAAGTCCCTGTTCCAGCATCTTGCAAAAGGAGTTCTTGGGTCATGCGTATTTCATTTTCAGCTCTACACATCTTGTTTATAAAAAGTTTCATTTTAGTAATTTGCTGCTGAAGAAAAATTTTAAATGAAAAATATTTCTGACCTATTTCATTGACATAATTTTTGAAATCACTAATTCCTATCATTAATATCATTCAGGCAAATTTGGAATATATTATGCAAAATACAATTAGGCTTATATTCACGCAAATGAGTCATTATTATTTTACTGGTTCCAGGGATGAAAAGAAAAAAATTTATAGCACAGTAAAAGAGCTTTTCTAACATTTGGTTCTTTTACTTGCCTAACTCACACAATTGTCATTATTTTTAATGGGTCGCCAATCATAATTAAGATCTCTGCTCCACAGCGAAACGGGTAGTGTTAAGTGGCCAAGAACTCATAGCACAGTGACGTCACACACAGGCTGTCTAGATTCAAATCCATTGGGCCCACATTCCTTTATTCATGAAACGGGCCATGGTGAAGATCCTGTGTACCTACAGAGACTGGCTGTAAGAAGTTCTCTATAGCCTGAGAAACTGTCAAGCAAATGTTCTTCACAGAATAAAACCATTCAACTGGTGTGCATCTTTAGTAGTTGAAAACTCGTTGAGATCAGTGGTTCGCAAAATATGATCCCTAGCTTAGCATCAGCATCAGTGGAGAACTTGTCAGAAATGCAAATTCTTGAGCTGTGCCCTAGTGTTACTTCATCAGACATTCTGGTGTCAGAGCCCATCAGTTTGTGTCTTAACAAACTCTATGGGTGATTCTGACACTGGCTGAAGTTTGAAATCCACTAAGCCAGATGATCCTAAAAAAATCCAGTGTCCTAAGATCCTATTGTTTCATCTTGAGTAGTAGGTATTTTCTAAATTACTCATATGGTAAAATTATTGAGCATTTGGCATTTTCTGTCAACATTGGGGCTCAATCCCTCTTAGCTGGGGGAAAAAGATCTACTGGCTCATGAGAAAAAAAAATCCTGTTTGTATTTATTCTTTGGGAATAAATGCTGTTGAATCACGAATTAGTTAAAATCTTCCTCTGAGAGAGTCTTCAACGTCTGCATTTATAGCCTATGCCTTTTCTGAGTAAACACAAACAGATCAATTACAGAAAATTTCCAGTGTTTATCACAATAGAAAAAGAGCAAAAATATGTGGGATCCTGTGTTTTCTTACCCTCTCCCGTAATAAATGAAAATAACTGCTTAGATTAAGAATATAATTAGACTAACAGTGGAACATACTCAAAGTGAAATCATATCAGAGCAAGAATATAACCCAAGCCAGAACTAAGTGATAATTATCAACAAAAATAGAAGTGTCTCAATCTCTAGGGTCTTCCAAGGAGAGAAGGAGTCTGTGCCTAAGAGTAAGAAGCTGACTTCTGAGGCCTAGGGATGTTGGCTTAGTGGCAGAGTACTTGCCTAGACAGTACAAGGTCCTGGATTCAGTTCTCAGTACTTTACAACAATGCACTATTGTACTGTTGTAACGCATCATTGCACTGTATTTTAAAACACTAGTGTAAAGATTCTAAAATGCTAACATACTTATTTTGAGTCTTCATTTACTAGAATAAGACAGACAAAAATGAGAAGTAGGTTTTAGTCATCCAAGATCATAACCTGTTCATTTATCCATAAGAAAATATACATGCTAGGAAGATGACAAGCATATAGGGGCATCTGAGAACACACATTCTCTCTATTTATTTTTTCTCTATTAACTATTAATCAAAGACTAAATTTTCTCCAAACACACTTATTACAAATGATTAGAGAATGGGTTTGATGCCCACCATCACAACTAAAATAAAACTGTAACAATAGGGGGCAACTGCATGACACAGTCTTTCCACTGGGTGGCACTTGAGTGCAGTGTCTTAACTTAAAACCCAGTATTTCTAATGACAGTTTCTCCACTTTCATTAAGTGAGGGCTTAAAAGAGACAGCTTTTATGAAAATCTCTTTAAAGCCAAGTATTTTAAACATGATTTCTTGTCATACACTATAGCCCAATGATTTTTGATCAGAGAATTAAATATTTTCAATAAATGTTTCTATATACAAGAAATAATTTTTTTTGGTTTTCATCCAAGAAACAACTCTTTTCTATGATGAAATTACCAGCACTGTTTGCATTTCAAGAAGAGAAACAGGAGGCTAGAGATGTAGCTTGGAGGAAGAGATTTTCCCTAGTGTGCATGAGGCCCTGGGTTTGATTACCTGTAAAAATAAGAAAGAGCAGGAGGATGAGGAGCAAGAGGAGGAGAAAGGAGTGAAGAAGAAAGAGAAAAATGGGAACTGTCAAGAAAGCTAATAAGTGTAGATTGAGTCCAACTTAACTTTTTTCTCTCATATTTCATCCTTAACTAGTCATATACCTCACACAGTAGTCAAAAAGAATAATTTTCTACTATCAACAAGACACTTTTTCAGAGCTAAATCTCTTTACATACTGTTTCTCTGGCTTCCTGGAAAGTCCTCCTTTTTCTACATTTATCAGGCTCCTTAGGATTTAGCTAGATTTAGCCATATAATCTGAAACATAATCTATTAGCGCTCCCCTTTGGAAATATTAGTATCTTCTAGTACAAGCTCCATTATAATAAGTTGTAACTATTTGCCTATTTATATTCTCACTTGCCTCTGTAACCTCAACACTTGTGATATACAATAAAAAAGGGGTCATCATGGGCCCTCCAAAAACTCTAAACTGCATTGGTTTTATGATTACAAGGTCAAGGTTGAGCCTTGAGAGGATAAGAGTCAATTGTCATCATATAAAAAATGAACTCACATAATTTTTGGCTGTCTCCTCACAGGGCCTTTCTGTATATTTGTGCTAAGACAGGTGGGAAGCCCAACATCTTCTTATACACTTGTGTGTGTGTGTGTGTGTGTGTGTGTGTGTGTGTGTGTGTGTGTGTGTGTGTGGTACTGGAGATCAAACCCAGGGCATTCATAATGAGTTACATCCCCAGCCCATTTTTTGATTTTTAAATTTTGAGACAAGGTCTCACTACGCTGCTAAATTGCCCGGGTTGGATCTGAACTTCCAAACCCTCTGCCTCAGTCTCCAAGAGTGCTGGTATTACAGGCATGATCACTGGGCCTGGCTTTTTTATTAACTCTTAAGACTAGCACATAGGTAAAATACAATGTAAAGTTGAAGTTTTAAAAATTCCTAGAAATAACAATCATTGTATGCAAAATTCTAAACCAAATAGAGGAAAATACACCAAATAGAGATTTCCATGCTTATGGTTCATTGCAGCCTTATTTGCAATAGCTAAGACATGGAATCAATCTAAATATCCATCATTGGATGCACAGGTAAAGGAAATGTGATGTCAATCTGTAGGAATAGCTCAGCTGTTAAAGCACCTGCCTAGCAAGCGCTAAGTACCTGAGTTCAATTCGCCAGTACCCCAGAAGCCGAGCGTGGTGGTGCACACCTGTAAGACAAATATCACATAATCTCACTTATGTGTGGACTCTAAAAAATATTTAACCCATTGTGGTTAGGATCTGGAGTGTCCCCCAAAAGTCTTATGTATTATAATGTTATGGATTATCTATGGAACCATGTGATGTTGGTGGATTGGGGTCTAGTCTGGAGGGGTGGATTACAGTTAAGTTAGGATTAAAGGAGTGTGAGTTAGGATTAAAGACGTGCAAGTTGGATTAACGGTGAGTAGTGGCCACACCCTCCACATCTGGATGCAGGAAGGGCAAATCACTGGGTGGAGACCTGGAAGAATGTATAAGCTGCACCTGCCTTCATTGGAGGACTAGGATGAGGACTGGGACTTGGACTAGTCTCAACAAGTCTCAACTTGCCTTCCTGTTTGTGAAGCTGCCTCCACCTCTGTCTCTGCCATGTACTTTGATTGCCGCTGGCCGCCCCTGAATGGATTGTGAGCATCTGAAACTGTGAGCTAAAATAAACCTTTCTTTCCCTAAATTTGTGGATGTCGGGTATTGAGTCACAGCAGTAAGAAAGTAACTAAGACACCCATGGAAGTAGAGAATAGAATGGTGGCTATCAGGAACTGGGGTAAAGGAATGGGTGGTGATGAAATGGGAAGATTGTTCTCACAGGTACAATGTTTCAGAGAGACAAAAGGAATAGGTTTTTTGATATATTTTGCACAACAAGGTGGCTATAGTTAATAATAATATAAGTTTCAAAATTGCTAAGAATAAATTTCAAATGTCTCAGGACAAAAAAATAAATGAAATGATGAATATGTTAGTTAGCTTGATTTTGTTCTTTCTTGTTGCATACAAATATCAAAACATTACATCAATACATACAATTATGATTTGTCAATCAAAATAAATTAATAAAGATAAGTGAATAAAGTAAATAGGAAGACAATAGAAGGGGAACAAAATGTAAAACTTAGAGGAAAAGATTGATTTTTGTGGGAAGCTGAGGTAAGAAGATTCCAAGTTCTAGGTCAGCCTGGGAAATTTAGTGACCAACTTTGAGACCCTGTCTAAAAAAAAAAAAAAAAAAGGTCTGGGGATGTAGCTCAGTGTAAAGTCCTTGGGTTCAATTCCCAGTCCAGGAAAAAAAATTGATTTTAAGTATTCTCCAGGAATATCCATGAGTCAGAACTATTCTAGAAATACAAAATTGGCTCAATTATAGGGAATTTATTAATATAATTCATTACATTACAAATTAAATTAATAAAATCTATGTCAATAAAAGAAGGTATTTAAAAATATTCAAAATCATGTTTTTGTTTTTAAAAAGAGTAAGATAAAACACAGAAAAAACTTTCAAACTTACTAGTTACTTAAATACCCATCATAAACCAATAGTCAAACAATACTGGCTGAACAAAAAAATGAATAATTAGATGGCATGAAAACAAGCACAATACCCAGGTATTCTTATAAAGACTTCATTTGTTCCCAGGGCTGTTTCCTTTTCTCTTCCTCTCTTTCTTTAACATTGGAAGTCAAAAGAATGACTAGAAAAAGAAATGTCAAATCTTTTGACTGGAGCATCAGAGTAGAGATGAGCTGGTCTCTGATGGCCTTAAGAAAAAATGTTAGAAAGCATCTGCCATATCAGAATCAACATTTCTTTCTCTCTTGAGTAATTCTTTCTACTCTCTTTAAAAGTCTCTCTACAAAATCTAGAGTCATTCCACTTTTTTTCACCTTCCCTGTTTCACCTTTCTTCAGTCATTATTGCTTAAAAGTATTTACTTTCTTTTGGTTTTGAGTTAAAGTTTAGTCCTGCTTTTCTGTATTCTTTATATGCACCCATTTTCTTTCTCACCTCCAAAGCTAACCTCCTGCCTCAGCCCTCTTTTTCCACACCTCCACAATTATTATTATCATTAGTAGTAGTAGTATGTATCTGTAACTTATAGCTATGTGGCTTGTCTTCCCGGGAATATATTGTTAATAGTGGTACAGATATTGATCTTGTTATCCACTCTATACCAATAGCTAACTTGTCTTTGGCCCAGCTATAATACTGAGTGCAGCTGGATGCATAGCTCATCAGTTAAAGTGCTTGCCTAGCAAGTGCAAGGCTCTGGGCTTGAATCTCCAGCACTGCATAAGCTGGGTGTGATGGAACATGGTTGTAACCTCAGCACTTGAGAGACTGAGGCAGAAGCTGCCATGAGTTCAGCCAGCTGGGCCTACACAGTGAGTTCAGGATCAGCCTGGAGAACACAGCAAGACTTTGTCTCTAACAATAACAACAACAAAACAAACAAACAAAACCTATATGGGACTAGGTAACTAGTATAAGGTTAGTTATGAAGAAAATACTCAAATTCATAGCCAAATAAGTGGGAAATGAACATAAAAAAACAAAATCTAAACAAACTCAAGAAAACACCTAGGAAAGACATAGTCTAATGGGAAAAATCTGTATAGTAGAGATAGTGTATCAACACTATCTAAACTATAATCTTCAGAAAGGTAATAGTAGAAAAATGGGACAAGAAGTCACAGAAAAAAAAAAAAACCTAACTCTCCAGAAGCTAGCATTATGCGCTCTGAGGCAGTGGACCCCATACAAAAGAAAGCCAAAAACAAGTGGACCCAGAAGCTACTCAGCTCAAACAAGAAATGCTTAAACAAATGCAAGAGATGCCTACCAACTTCAAAGAGGACTTAACCAAACAATTATCCTAATCGATAAAAAAGCCTCTTAGTGATTATATCTAATACACAAAAAAGATGAATAAGGCAATGTAAGACATGAAAGAACATTTCAGAAAAGAAGTAAAAAGACTGAAAGGATTCCAAGCTGAATTCCTGCACATGAAAAAGTTAGCTGAAGACGTTGGAACTTATTTTAAACATTAGGAAGATGGAGTGTTAGATCTTGAAGATAAAGTTGATGAACTAAGTCCTAAATTCAATGATAACAACAACAAAAAAATGATAACTAAGTCACTGGAAGAAATACAAATGATGGATGACTCAAAGAGAAACAACCTCATACTTATGGAAATGAGAGGAAACAACAGAGGACAGCACAAAATTTATAAGTAACATACTCACTGTTATAGAAGAAAAATTCCCCAATCTAAGGAAAAGGAATTAACATTGATTGAGGTACAGCAGGTATAAAGAGCATCAACTAACCTTGATGAGAAAAGAGCCTCTCCATGATATAGTATAATAAAAATCCCAGACATTCAACACATAGAGAAAAAACTAAAAGCTGCAAGAGAAAAACAGAAAGAAATTCATCAGAATAACTGCAGATTTCTCATCACAAACTTTAAAGGCCAGGAGGGGACAGAGGGAGAAATCAAAACTTTCCATGAAAAATAAAACCTAAAGAAATTTTTGACCTCTAGGGCAACATTGCAGAAAATACTCAAAGGAATCCTAGGGAGAGACTGGGAGACTAATAGCACAAAAAAATCTAGAGAAAAGAAAACAACAAAAAGAGGAGAATGATCTAACAGTAGTGAAGAAACAAGTAATACAGTGACAGGAAATAGTAAATATACCACAATAATAAAACTTAATGTTAGTGGTCTTAATTGTATTATCAAAAGACACTGACTGGCAGGATGAATCAAAACAAAACAAAACAACAATCTGTTGCCTGCAAGAGACACACATTACGCAAAAAGAAGCACAAAGACTGAAGGTAAATAGATGGAGATTAATATTTCACATAACTGGAGCTAGAAAACAAGCAGGACTAGCTATATTATTTTCAGACACAGCATATTTCAAGCCAAAACAGAAGAGACAAAGATGGACTCTATTAACTGATAAAGAGAATGAACCTACTGGAAGAAGTCACCATTATCAATACACCCAATATAGCAAATAAGGGGACAACCAATTCTGAAAAAAAAAAAAGGTTGGACATGAAAGGATGGGTAGGTCCCAATACAATTGTAGTAGGGGACTTCAATACCCATTATCACAAATAGATAGGTCAACTCAACAATAAATTAACAAAGACATGTTAGAGCTCAACCATACTATAAAAAGATTGGACTTAATTTGTGTCTATGAATATTCCATCCAACAACAAAAAGAATATACCCTTTTTTCAGTAGTACATGGGACTTTTCCCAAAATGGACCATATTCTAGGCCATAAGCTATACTTACACAAACACAAAATAATTTCTTGTACACTTTTGGATCATTGTGGGACAAAACTAGAAATCAGTATCAATAGAGAATACAAAAACTATACAAATACATGGAGATTAATGAACACATTATTGAAGAAACAATGCATCACAGAAGAAATCAGGGAAGAAATCAAAAACTTCCTAGAGTCTAGTGACAATGGAAGCACATCATACTAGAATCTGTAAGACATAATGAAAACTGTACTAAGAAGGAAATTTATAGCTATGAATGTAAATATTAAAAAATCAGAGCAATTCCAAATCAATAACTTAATGATGCATTTCAAGGTCCTAGAGAAATGAGAATAATCCAAATCCAAAAGTGGTAGAAGAAAAGAAATTAAAGGATCAGAGAGGAAATTGGTGAAGTTGAAACTAAAAAATCCCACAAATATATGAATCAAAAAGTTGGTTCTTTAAAAGAATCAATAAGCTTGATAAACCTCTAGCCTAAGTAACCAAAAGAGGAAAAGAACCTATATCAATTAGATATACACAGTTAGAAATAAAGAAGGTGAAATCACAATGGATGCTACTGAAATCCAGAAGACTTAAAGTGATATTTTGAAAATTTATAGTCCAACAAATTAAAATACCTGGAAGAAATAGACAAATTCCTAGAAACATATAAGATACTGAAAATGAACCAGAAGATATGAAAATCCTGAACAGATGAATAACAAGTAATGAAACTGAGGCAGTAATAAAGCCCTGCCCTACAAGGAAAAGTCCAAGACTGGATGATTTCATGGCAGAATTTCACTGGAACTTCAACGAAGAGCTAATGTCAATACTTCTCAAGTTTTTTCATGAAATTGAAAGAAAGAGGACTTCTGGACAAGATAGTGGCCAAATAACAGAACTGTTCAATAGTTCTTCACAGGTTCATTCAAAAAGTTGAGATATAGTTAAAAACTACCTGCTCAACTTATCTAGGAGAGGTAAGAGATCTCCAGGAACTGAAAGGAGGCCATGGCAAAGTTGGAAATGTTGTAGATCCATCAGAAGCTGAAGAAAATGCTAGCCTGGGAAGCCATCCTAGGCTTCCTGGGAAGGCCTGTGAGCTGCTAGCATCCACAGACCAAGGTAAGTCCAGATCTGGAAGATGTGGGAATTGACAGCTGTTGGTAGCTCCAGCCTCCAGAAACAAGCCTGTGGATAGTACAAACTGCAAACACAGTGAGCTTCTTTCTAAACAAAGACAAGCAGCACTCAGCAGCTATACTAGCTAATGAGATAGGCAGGAGCCATTTTCAAAAGAGCCTGAGTCTGAACTAAATGTTTAGGTAAAGAAGCTACAGATGGTCCACATATCAGAGATTTTGGAGACACAGTGCCTAGGAAGAAACTGGCACAAGAGACAGCTGCAGAGAGGAGAGAAAGGCTACCAACCTCACGAACTGCTTGGGTGGTAGTAGGAGCATAACAGAGGGCAGAGAGTCCTGCTATCAGAGGAGGGAAGCCACGAGAGAAGGGAGAGCATTACTGAGCCAGTTCAAACAGACATTGTTAAAGAAATGAAGAAATTATCAGTGGACTTAAAGAGGAACTTACTAAACAAATAATCATACTAACGAATGCAAAGCTTACAGAGCATACAGAAGACACAAAAAATTAGCTGAGGTAAATAAGACAATGCAATATATGAAGGAACAGTTTTGACAGACAAGTGAAAAAACTGAAAAGAAATCTAGCTGAAATGCAGGATATTAAAAATTCATTTGAAAACAGGGGAAGTCAACTTGAATAGACTTCAGACCTTAAAGACAAGGCCAAGAAACAAATGCCATAATCAGGCATGACACCAACAACTGAAATGAGCAAAGCAGCTGGATACAACAGTTAATGGATGACTCAAAGAGAACCAACCTCAGAACTATGAGTGTGGGAATGGATGTGGGAGAGAGAGCAGAAGACAGCATAAAAGGTATAAACAATTTATTCACTGAAATCATGCCAGACAATATCCCAAATCTAGGAAAAGAAATTAATATCCAGGTGCGAGAAGCTTATAGAACACCAAAAAAAAAAAACCTTGAACACAAAGAAATTTGTGATGACACACAATCATAATCTCAAAAATTCAACACAAAGACAGAATATTAAAAGCAATAAGATAAAATTAGGCATTATTTTACCAAGACAAATCCATTTGAATTAATAGATATTTTTCAATGCAAAACTTACAGGCAAAGAAAGCATGAAACACAAACTTTCAAATTTTAAAAGAAAACAAGTGCCAACCCGTTGTTGTATCCAGCAAAATTTTTCCTGAAAATTGGAGGACAAGTCAAAATTTTTCATGACGAAGAAATCATAAAGAAATTCATGACCACTAGTTCAGCATTGCTGAAAATATTTAAAGGAGTCTTAGACAGTAAGAGAGATGTGTAGCACCAAAGAACACAGAAGAAAGGAAACATCTAAAGGGAAAGTAAAACAAAAAGAACAAGCAAAGAACCAACACTAGAAGAACAGGATAATAGCAGGATTCAATAAAAATCTTATAATTGCTCTCAATGCTAATGATCTTAACTCACCAATCAAAAGACACAGACTAGTAGAGTGGATCAAAAACCAAAACCCAAACATTTATTGTCTAAAAGAGACACACTTCGCCCATAAATAAACACATGGACTGAAGGTAAAAGACTGGAAACTATTATTACATGTTCCTGGAGTCCAGAAACAAGAAGGAATAATTATACTAATCTCAGACAGTACATATTTCAAACCAAAATCTATCAGAAGAGACAAAAATGGATACTATATATGGGTAAAAGGAACAACCCAACAGGAAGAGCTCACAATTATAAACATATATGCACCCAGTGTAGGAGTACCCAGCTACATAAAACAGAAACTACTGGACATGAAGAGTCAAATTGGCCCCAATTCAATCATACGAGGGGACTTCAATACTCTACTTTCACAAAAGATAGGTCAACAAGACAAAAAACCAACAAAGAAACATGAAGAAGGCTAAATCACACCATGAAGCAAATGGACTTAACAGATACCTTCAAGAGCATTCTATCCAATGTCAACAGAATACACAGCTTTCTCAGCAGCATGTGAGATGTTTTCCAAAATAGTTTTTTTCTTGGGCATAAGACATGCTTAAGTAAATACAAAATAACTGAAATTATTCCCTGCATAATTTCAGATCACAGTGAAATGAAAGTAGAAATCAACAGCAAAAGAAACTACAGAAACTATACAATTACATGGAGATTAAATAATACAGTATGGAACAAGCAATGGATCACAGAAGAAACCAAGAGAGAAATAACTGACTTTCTAAAGTCAAATGACAAGAGAAGCACACCATACCAGAACTTATGGGACATAAGGAAAGCAGTACTAAGAGGGAAATTCATAGCTATGACTGCACACATGAAAAAAACAGAGCAATCTCAAGTAAATAATCTAATAATGCAGTTCAAAGTCCTAGAGAAACAAGAATAAGCCAAATCTAAATGCAGTAGAAGGAAGGAAATTAAAAGGATTTGAGTGAAGATCAATGAAATTGAAACTAAAAAGAAAAAAATCAAAAGATTAATGAAATAAAGGGATTATATATAGGAAAGGAAGAAGTTAAACAACGCTTATTTTCAGAGGACATGATTACTTAGAAGACCACAAAAACTTCACCAGAACTAACAAATTCAGCCAAGTTGCAAGTTCCACAAAATTAACAGAAAAAAATCAATAGCCTTTTTACATACTAACAGTGAAATCACTGAGAAAGAGACGAGAAAAACAACTCCATTCTCAGTAGCCCTGCACTCCCAAAAATTAAATAGCTAGGAATAAATTTTACCCAGAAAGTGAAGGACCTATACAAGGAAAATTATATTATGCTGAAGAAAAGAAAGTGAAGAGGACATTAGAAAATGGAAAAACATTCCTCGTTCCTGGATAGGCAGAACTAAAAATGTTCACACTAAGTGTTTATACTAGCAAAACTGATTTTTAGATTTCCATGCAATTCCTATCAAAATACTAATAGCATTTCTCATAAAACTAGAAAAACAATCCTAAAATTCATATGGAACCAGAAGAATCTCAGAGTAGCTAAAGCAATTCTGAGCAATAAGACAAAAGCAGGTGGCATCACGATTCCAGACATCAAGATACATAACCGTGCAACAGTGGCTAAAAAAATGCCATTAGTATAAAAACAGACAAGTCTACTAATGGAACAGAACTTAGGATCCAGAGACAACCTCAAACACCTTCAAAAATTTCATCTTTGGCAAAGGAACCAAAAATATACTTTGGAGAAAGGACACCCTCTTTAACAAATGGTGCTAAGAGAACTGGTTATTCACATGCAGAAGAATGAGTCTAGGAACCACACCTTTCACCCTATACTAAAATCACATCAAAATGGATCAAAGACCTAGATATCAAAAAAGAAACACTGAATCTCCTGGAGGGCAAAATAGGCAAAATGCTTGAAGACATAGGTGAAGGAAAGGACTTTCTCAATAGAGCACCTGCTGCACAAGAAATAACACCAAGCATGAACAACTGGGATTATATCAAATTAAAAAGCTTCTGCACAGCAAAGGAAACAATCACCAGAGTGAAAAGAGAACCAATGGAATGGAAAACTTTTTTTTCTTTGCTATCTACTTCTTGGACAGATGGTTAATATCTAAAATAAACAAAACACTAAAAGACCCCTTAAAATAAGTGATCTAATTAAAATAAACAACTGAAATGAATAGACAGTTCTCAGTAGAAGAAATACAAATGGCTAATAATATTTGAAAAAGTGTCAAAATCTTTATTACAGAAATGCAAATCAAAACAACACTGAGGTTCCATCTTACCCAGTGAGAATGGCTGCTGTCAAAAAATAAAAAACAAAACAAAACAAAACAACAGATGCTGGAGAGGATGTGAGAAATAAAGGAACCTTTCTACATGGCTGGTGGGACTGTAAACTGGCACAGTCGTTACAGAAATCAGTGTAGAAATTCCTCAAAAAACTGAAAATAGATATTCCAATTTGACCCAGCTATATTTCTTCTGGATATCTTTCCAAAACCAGTTAAAAGTGTCACATAACACAGACACGTGTTCACAGCAACACATCACAATAGCTAAATCATGAAGTTGCTGAAACGTCCATTGACAGATGAATGGATAAAGCAAATGTGGTGTATATAAACAATGGAGCCCTGCTCTGCCATAAAGAAAGATAAATTTGAGTCATTTGTAGGAAAATGGATGCACCTTGAGACTATTATGTTTAATGAAGTGAATCAGGAAAGTAAGATTAAATACCTCAAGGTGTTTCTAGTATGAGAAATCCAAAGTACAAACATCTGATAGCACCTAACAAGACAGATGGAACAAACCTAAGAGACAGAGAGATGGATTTGTGGAAAGGGAGAGAGGATGAGGGAGTGGTAGGGTAGGAAAGGCAAAGGAGAATGAATGCGAAGCTGATGCACCAATCTCTCAAGCTCAATGTAACTATTATATATCACAAATACATACTATATAAAAGTAAAGAAGAGTTGGAAGAAAATGGGAAGATAGATCTTGTAGAGGGAAGGATTGGGGAAGTTAAAATGATCAAGGTGCAATATGTAAATATACCCATTTCTCAAGCTGATTGTTATCATGTGTCACAAATACATATTTTAAAAAGAATAAAGAAAATATAGCATCCACACATTTTTTGAAAAAAAAACTATAATAAATTCAGTCATTAAATAACATAAATCACAGGAATAGCAAAGACATTACAAAAGATCTTCAACCTATTTGAATATTGAAGGTTTTTTTTAGAACAGTTAGAAAAGTTAAATTTAATTTTGGAATTCAACCAGAAGTATATGAATGGCAGATGTTCATTTCCCCTCCCATTTCAAGTTCTTTTGCAGTAACCCACTCAAGACTATAAACTGAGTAGAACCAGGCCACCCTGCTATTGCCCAGCTTACTGTGCAAGCTAGCTTTCTACATTCCACTCAGTATTTTAAATTAAAAGGGTTTCTAGTAAAAGTAAATTTATTGACTGAGACTCTTTCATCCAGTCTGCAATCATAACTATATTTCCATAGTTTTCCTTTCCGATATACTTTCCATCTTTTAAAAATAACAGCAAAAGTCATTTCTAGTCTACTAGACCCAGTCCAGCAGCTAGCCTCTGTGTAGATCTTCCCAACTCTTTGAAACCAAAATGAATTCTCCTTGTTTTTTCTGTACTGGGGATTGAACCCAGAATCTTTGCAATAACCTACATTTCTAGTCCATTTTAGCTTTCTTTATTTTATTTTTCCTTTGAGATAGGGTCTCACCAAGTTGCTAAATTGCCCAAGCTGGGGTTGAACTTGAGATCCTCCTTCCTCAGTCTTATAGAGTGCTAGGACTGTCAGGTGTGCACTACCATACCTGGCCAAAATGAAAAATTTTAAATAAAATTTCTTTGAACTGAGTGTTGTATTATTGCTCAGGAATTATTCCATGACTTTGAGTCTTACTTTTTTAATTAAAAAATTTTGGGGGGGACAGGGTCTTGCTGGGTAGCCCAGACTGGCCCTGAAGTTGCTAAGTAGAACAGGCTGGCCTCAAACACAAAGCAGTTCTCCTGCCTTAGCCTCCTGTTGCTAGAGTTACAGGCATGTGGCACCAGGCCCGGCTTACATGGTCCTGGGGAATAGAACTCAGAGTCTTGCACTCACTAGGCAAGTGCTCTGACCACTGTGCTATTCCTCCGTCCTCTTACTTTCCTAATTGGGCGTTAAGCTTTTTAAGGTTATGAATATTCTATATATATATATATATATATATATATATATACATACATACATCTTTATTTTGTGTAGGGCAGAGCATTCCTAGCTCAATTCTGGGCTTAGTGGAAGTTAAAAATAGAACAAAACAGGTTATTTGGGCCTAATTCACATAATGAACATAGAGAGTCTATTTGAGACCTTTAAAATGTATCTGGGGTTGGCCTTTCTCTAAGTAAATTGTTGGTTTTTTTCTCTCTTCCAGGTTAATTTAAAAAGCAGTCGAGTAATAATTTTTGACTTGCATGAGAAATAATGTACTGCTTTTCAGAAGTAAAACACTAGTAAATAATTTTTATGAATACTTTAGGGTATTTGGGAACGATCTACTTCTGGACAAAATAATTTTAGTAACGTATGTGATACATATTTTAAAACAAAAGCGAACTGCCTTCTTGAAAGCTTGCTTTTGTAGTGAATTCAGTCATTCAAATTGTTTTCTCTCAGGACCCAAAAATGCCAGAGTTTTCAGTTTATCCTGTGTCACAAATACATATTTAAAAAAGAATAAAGAAAACATAGCATCCACACATTTTTTTGAAAAAAAGTTATAATAAATTCAGTCATGAAATAACATAAATAACAGGAATAGCAAAGACATTACAAAAGATCTTCAACCTATTTGAATATTGGAGGTTTGTTTTTTTTTTTTTTTAGAATAGTTGTCTCATTATATTCTTCCATGGACACTCTCAATGTCCCTGGTTCTAGCTCACCTAGAGGAAAGGGGTAATCAGTTCCCAAAATGACTTTATCCTTTCCTGTGATGTCCACTAACAGATTGAGGGACTGAGAACCATGAATCAAGGAATCTGTGTGAAAGGAGCCAGGTATTTCTTTGGGTGAACTGGATTATCCTAGGCACACAGAGCTGGGCACATGTTGAATCCATGGGAGGTTCTTCCTACTCTGAAAGGGAAAGCAACACCTCCATGTGCAAAACATACTTTCAGTTTAGGAATCTTCTCAAATACTCCACCATGATCATGGAGCAACTGGCGATGGAGGTCTCTGCTGGCATTCCTACATGCCAAGGGAGCAGGTATTTGGCCATTTGTCATCCATCTGCATGACCCAGGGATGCACAAACAGGGAAGAGTTCAGCCTTTCAGCTGCTGTATAGAACAGAAAGAGTTCTCCCTCATTCAGGTCCCACTTGTTGATAACAGGAGCCAATCTGGACCCTGGAAAAGCCTATCTCCTTTACACAATGCTCCATCTCCTTGATGGCCAGCTCTGGATCTTGCATGGGTAATGTCCCTACAGCCACAAGCCTCCAAGAGTGGCTCCCAACAGTGGTAGCTAAGTCATTGTTTAAAAGCTGACACAGTTCCAAAGTGTCCTGAGATTTGGCCAGTAGCTAAACATGATGGGAGCCACGGAGAGAGCTTGTACTGTTGTTCCTTTCTGATCCATTTCTCTAATATGAATTTCTGGATCCCAGCAGTTCTCTTGGACCACTCTGAAGACCTTCCCATTTTTTACCATCTTTGCCGCTCCAATTTCAGAAGGTCTCAGTCCATGCATGGGCGGGCAGCTGCAAAATGGTGGAATCACATGGCAGGGTTGGAGCTGGGTCAGAGCCACAGCTTGAGCTCCAGAGACAGAGATCCTTGCAGCATGGTGGAACAGAGAAGTCTTTATTTGAACACTGGATTAAGATTAATTGGCTATGGCAATTATAATTATATAAAGTCAAATGAATGGTATAGATAAAAATGGATAAGATAAAAATTACAAAATAACTAAAATTGAGAAATAGAAGGAAAAAACACAAGAAGACATTAAGAAATAGTATATATCCTCTTCTATAATAGTAGAGTGCGAATTGTTTTCTAAAATTGGAATATATAGGTTACAAAAATAGTGACTGCAATTTTGTGGCCTTTATATATGATCACTTCTTAGAATTATTTTATAAAAATTTTGTGAAGATATATTTAATTTAAATAATTCTCTTATTTTCACTTTAGATTCTTTTCTTACTTGAAAACAAAGTATATATTTATTTTTATTTAATTCAAATTTTTATAAGTACTTCTGGTCCCCTACAAGCTGTTTTGAATGATGTTCACCTAATGGCTATTTCTGGATAACAAACTTACAGTGATTTAAAAATTCTCATTTTTGTACTTCTATGTGTTACTTGACTTCTTTTAGTAGTCTTGTATAATTTACAAAATTCAACAATTTTTCCTTAAAAACTATGGTAAGGTATTAACAAGGCTTAATTCTTACGATAACGTGCATATTGTTTCATTTTTGCATTTGTCTGTTTTAAAATTTTTTAGTCTTATTCCATTTCAAAGTTTTAAGATAATAATGTCTCTCTGAGTACACATTTACTAACATTCCATAAAATTAAAGATTTTGACTTATTGTTACTAAGGAGAGTAACTTAAATTTTCTAAATGGCTGGTTGAACTTAATTTTTATTAGTTTATTAGTTTCTAGTCGCATTACATAATGATAAGAGGGTATAACAAGTTAAATGTCTATACCTTGGAACTTATAAAGTTGGGGGGGGGGTTGGTGGACTTTTTTAAAATTAATTTTGATCAATAAAACTAGAGCAGGGATCCTGTAGAGATTAAAGTTCAACGTATACTTACTTAACAATAGCAAGTCTTACTGACATTAACAGACTCTTAGTATATCTTTTTGAACCTTGTATTAGACAACTGGTTCTTCGATATGCCAACAAAAGCAAAAGCAACTAAAGAAAAAAATTGCTAGGTTGTACTTCAACAAATTAAAAAATTTTGTGCTTCATAATACACCACTCAGGAAATGAAAAAAAAAAAAAACAAACCACTCCACAGATGGGAGAAAATGTTTGCAAATCACATATTTGACAAGGAATTAAACATGTAAAGAACTCTTAGTACCTGATAACTCTTAGTACCATATAACTCAAGTGAAAAATAGGCAATGAACATTTTTACTACAAAAAAGATGGGAGAGCACAATAAGCTGTTTGACATCATTTTAGCAATCAGGAAAATGCATTTCAAACCTCAACACACTTCGTACCCACAGGGTGATTAGAATAAAAGCAAGCAAACAAACAAAAAAGAGTAGCAACATCAAGCGTTCTAATAGCAAGGATGTGGTGCAACCGGAACCCTGGTAAGCTGCTGCTGGGACCGTGACCCGGTGTGTCGAACCTAACGGTTCCTTACGCAGGTAAGCGTAACATCACTGAGTAACTAACAAATGCCACTCCTAGGTACATGCCTACCGAAAATGAAAACATATTCATGTAAAAGCTTACACACAAATGTTTGTAGCAGCCTTAGCTCCAATAGTCAAAAGTAAAAACAACTCAACATCCACCGCCCTAGGAATGGATATATAAAAAGTGGCATGTCAATAATAAAAAGTAAAAAGTAATATTAACAATAGTTTGTTGGCAATAAAAAGAAATGAAGTACTGGTGCATTGGTGAACCTAGAAAACACTGCGGTAAGTGCAAGAATACTACAGTGGGAGACTGTATATAATATTATTCCATTTACGTGAAATGTCCAGAACATGCAAAGCTAGCATGGCAGAAAGTACATTAATGGTTGCCTAGGGTGAGAGGTTTGGAAGGAGACAGTAACTGATAATAGGTAGGATTTTTTTTGAAGTGATATAAGTACTCTGAAATTGTTTTGATGGTTGAAGTACTTTGTACTACACTAATAACCATTAAAGTGGATACTTTAGATGAGTACGTTATGTATGTGATTTGAATGATAATCAAATCTTAATCCCTTAAAGATATCAAATCCTAACCCCTGAATTTATAAATTCTACCTTGTATGAGAAAAGAGTCTTTGTATACACGATTATATTAAAGGTTTTGAGATAGGGAGATTATCCTGAATTATCCAGGTGAACTCAAAATGCAATCACAGGCTTCCTTAGGAGAGGGAGGCTTGTCACACAGAAGAGGAGGGGTAAGAAGTCTTGACAGAGATTAGGGATGCCGCTGCAGGAACCCAACACCAGCAGCTACTTGGGGCTAGAAAAGACAGAACAAATTCTCCCATTGACCCGGACTTTGACCAAGCAATGATGGTCTTGGACTTCTGGCCTCCAGAACTATGAAAGAACAAATTTCTGTGGTTGAAAGCCAGTAAATTTGTGATAGTTTGTTACCATAGCCATTGGAAATAAATACAGTGTATGAATTTTATCTCAAGGCTGTTAAACATAGAGTTTTAATAGTGCCATAATTATTACATATTAATGCATTTATCCTTATGTGTCTCACATATTTTTCTTTTGTAATGTGCTATAAGTTCATAAAGCTTAGAGTCATATCATCTTTGTTAATTTTGTATTTTATAGATATAACAGTTATAAATATGAAAAATAGTCTTGGTGTCATTATTTTAAGTCTTAAAATCTGCTCAGCTTTATTGGTTACTATGTTCATTTGGGGTTTTTTGCTCTTTAACGATTCTCTTTATTTTTTGTCACTTTATGTTATATTTTTTTCTTACAAAGCATGTCTTCCCACCTCCTCACCAGTTATTAAAAACACCCAGCATCAACGGATAGTTGATTTAAAAACAGATTGTGGGAATTGAAGACTAGAAAAAATACTTTTTCATGAAACATACACATTGAGAATAAGATGCATCTTGATTTTAGAAATTCAAAAGAGCAACTATTTGCCTTAGCATTGGGGAAATTAAGATGGTTTGAGGTTTTTTTCCTAAGACTTTAACTACATAGAATAATGAAAAAGTTACATTTTAACATGGTATTGCTAGAGAAGACCTCTGTCTTTGTAATCTAAAAAGAACTGGGAGTTCATTTTTATAATAGTTTTCTTAATTAAAAATATTATCCTTATGGTGTTAATTTGTCAGTTTATGTGTAAAATGCAGGTTCTAGAGTAAATTTTTTCTCATCGGAAAAGGTAGGAAATCACGTCAGGGTTTATCTTTTAATTTCAGTCTGCCAGATTAAATTGCCTTTCCAAAGAAATATAAAAGGACAATGCAATGTGACAGCTTTGTCAACAGAACCTGAGGTAACAAGAAACCACACAGAAGTAGGTTTTTCTCACCACTTCTAATTAATTCACCGTTTATCTCCCTGTTCTTTCTGTACTTATGAGGGAATGATTGAAAAAAACTTTATCCGAAATTGTGATGTATTGTTTGTAGTCGAGTTTGTTAAGGTAAAAAAGACTTTTTTCTTGTCTTTGCTTTATCTGATAGCAAATGGAGAATAGGTATTGCATCATAATATACAACACTGAAGAAAATTCATGTCCCAGAGAATATTCTCCTTTCTGGAACAATTGAATTTATTTAAGCACTAAAATATTTCAGTTACTTTGCAGAGTGAGACCCTGTCTGAAAAAATTTTCAATTATTTAAATTTTGTAAAATGTCCTACTTCTACTTTCCATTGGAAGGAAGAAAAATTAGTTACTTGTAAAAGTAATGTTTGTTCACTAACCAGAGTGATATACTTATTTGGGTAGCCATTTTAAGAGAGAAAACAAATTGAATTTCCATCTTTAAGTTAATTTTAAAAATTAAAAAGAGCTAGAAAAAAATGTACCAATGTTGAGAAGGAGGGAGCCTCATGGGCATAAGAGTAATGGAAAAGAGCAGAAAACTTGATCTACAGGTTTCTTTGCATAACAATTAACAAAATTTCTATAATTTAGAACTTTAATTTTAATTGAGAAAATCTGAAAGCTATTGGTGACCATAAATGCCAATATCTTTAAATACAAGGGGCAAACAAAAATATGGGGAATTTGTTTAACCTTTAAACAATATATTTTGGTAAAAGCAGCTCTGGAAATCCTGTTTGGTGACTGTTTTGGTCATTTGTAGGTCATACTTTGAGACCATAATGCTTAGTGAAGCAAGTCAGGCTCAGAAGGTTAAATATCACATGACTTCTCTAGTATGAGGAACTCAGAATACACATAAAGTCAAATGGATAACATATTGGGAGTCACAGGTGGGATGAGGGAAGGTCTGGGAGGGCAAAAAGAGGGGAGGGGACGAGATTGTGAAGTTGGTGCAATATATTCATACACAAAATTCCTAAGCTCAATATAATCACTGTGCATCACACATATGGACTAACAACATGGAGGAGAAGAAAAAGCAATCAAAGTATGACTAAATAGTATGTAACCATATAATAAAATGTTACGTAGCCACTAAGACATTTTAAGGACCAAGACAAAGTAGATGCACTTTTCCCAATTCCTCTTACGAAAGTAAGACTAAAATCTGCGGTACTAGGTGTACAAGAAGCTTAAGAAGATTAGGAGAGGTGAAGGTGAGATGGAGCTGGCTACAGGCTTCAGAGCCTAAAGAACTAACTACACAGTAGTGAGAACCTTAGGTTTCTTTCTGCTTCCCATACTAAGGGCTGGGTGTTAAGAGACGATGGCAATAGAAAAATATAAGTTGGGGCAGACAACAGTAACAACCAAACCAAGAAAAGTTTGCTCTAGCCACAGGAGCAGGAAAGGGGCAGCCCAGAAACCAAACTTTGAACTGACACCAACAGAATGGCTAATAACGTTTACTAAACAGAATTAACAGAAGGAATCTTGGGCTATGGGCAAGGAAGGGCCCAGGTTCCATCCCCAGCACTAAGCGAGTCGAACGAACAAACAAATGAGCAAACGAACCAGAAACCTTAAAATATTAGGAAGGGAACATAATGAAAAGAGAAAAAGAGCAACAAATATAGGCAAATAAAGTAAATTCGCACTCTCATTTTAAGTTTTCTAAACTATGTTTCATAGTTGGAACAAAAAAGGAGAGCATTCCCTGATATGATATGTATACAGGAAAACACAACATTTCAGACAATGATATTATAGATGGTAAGCTATGAAAGGACTCAGGGGGAGGCAAGGTTTCCACATTTCATTAAAACTGGCAAAATGTCTTACTAGTAGATCTTTGCTGCACAGAAATAATCCTGTATTTAAATTTTAGTAGTGTTTATAGAATCTATATATGTCATAAAATAGCACAGCTCTAGGCACTTTTTAAAATCAATATCAATTTTCCGGTTTTATATTGTCTTAAAGTAATGCAACATGTAACTTTTTGGGAAACTGGTTGAAAGGTATTTGGAATCTCTCTGCGCTATTTTTGCAACTTCTTGTAAATCTATCATTATTTCATAATAAAAAATTTAAAGTCATACTTTTAAAAATACGTGTTAACATAAAAAAAGATCAAGAAATAGTATAAGCCCAAAGGTAGAACATTCAACTATATATCAGGCATATACTTGTTGTATATAATATATCCAAAATATATTCCAAAACCCACAAAATTAAAACTAAAACCTCACATGTCTCACCATGAATAAAGCAGACAGTAAATAAATGCCAAGAGCATAATGGGCTTTGTGGTTAGGCTGACCTGGGCTTTGCAGGGCTCTTTCATTCACATGTTCTGTGACCTTGAGAAAACTGTTTCACCTTCCTAGATCTTGTTTGCAAGACAAGGATCATAATAACTGAAGTGTACAGGAAAAGTACATGCAATATTCTCATTATAGTATATTACAAGTTAGAAAATATAGTAAAAAAATCTGAGCCATTATTATCACACCAGAGAATGTATCACAGCGTCAAGGCTGGGTCTTAGTGGGTGGCAGAATTATGGATTTAATATTTTTTCTTTATATTTTTCTATCTTTAATTTTCTATAATAAACATCTTATTTCCTACCACCTTACCCTCCCAGCCCTGGAACTGGAATCCAGGTTCTCAAGCCAGCTAGCAAGAGCTTTCTCACTAAACTATATTCCCAGCCCTTCTTAAAAGTAGCTTTTTATCAGAACGTATTTATAATACATAATAATTACATTTGTTTTGAGGAATTTATTCAAACATACATTTATTTATGTATATTTGCATCATGATCAATTTCACTCTCCTCCCCCGCCTCAGATCCCATTCCACCTCTACAAAGTCTACCTCCTGTTTTCTATCATCTTTTTTATTTTGATCTTTAAATTAGTTATATTTTGGGTTTGTTATATAAGACAATCCATGAGATATTTAACTTTTTGTGTCTGATTTATTTAATGTAGCAGTATGGTCTGAAGATCCATTAATCTTCCTATAAATTACCCCAATTCATCCTTTTTTATGGCTGAGTAGCACTCCATTATGTTTCTGTACCATATTTTCTTTTCCACTCATCTATTGGTGATCCCAAATCCTTTTGAAATTTGGGTCTTGATGAGTTGTCCAGAAAGTTCTAAAACGGGTGATCCCCTGCCTTAGTCTCCAGAGTAGGTGAGATTATAGGTATGTGCTTCGGTGCTTGGCCTGAATTACTTTTCTTATTAAGGTACAATTCGCTTATGGTAAAACTTATATATCGCTTTTATAATTTTAAAAAATAAGAAATTTCTAAATTGTGCACAGGGAAATTAGCATAATGTGGTGATAGGCAACAAGCACTGAGACCCAGTGTTTTGCAAAGAAATCTAAATTTTGTGTTTATTAAAATGAGCAAGCCTAGCAGGGCAATTTAGTGATTTAACAAGACCATGTTTCAAATAAGAAAAGGGGGCTGAATATGTAGCTCAGTGAAAATGCCCTGGGTTTAATCCTCAGTATTGCAGTACATATATAAATAAAAAGGCTTGACTTTCCTGAAGTATTTTAATATTAGCATTTATTTCTATGTATGTTTTTATTTGAGTGACTTATCTCATTTGTATTTGTGGGGTCTTAAAGAAGTGAATGAATGATGAATGGAGAAGCTAATTGCATTGAAAGATTTTTTGCTTGTTTGTAGTTTCCAAAAGAAGGAAACATGCCATGCCATATAGGTTTGGGTGAGGAGGCAGAAGCAGGAAAGAGCAAAGGAAAAGTCTAGTCCTTGTTAGGGTTTCTACAGAAAAACACGAGGTAAGACAGGGTGAACAGCTTAGGATTTGCTACTTTGAACAATTTAGTCGGACTTTAGAGCATAGGAGATATAGTTAGATGGCCTGCTTCCTGGCCTGGGGTTGACTTAGGGCAGGGAACATATTGACCTGGCAGGTGAGAATTAATACAGACATGTTTACGGTATGGTTTCTGCATTACAGGGGAGATTTAAATAACTTGGGTCATAAGTGTGGCCCTATGACTAATGAATACGAAATACAAAATGGCAAAATCTAAGAAACCACAAGAAGAATGTAATTGAGGTAGGATTACCAAATTCTGTATAAAACATCATTTCAGAAAGGATTTCAGAAATCCTTCGTATGGAACTTGGAATGGTAGATAGTGCACCGTCTTCACTACAGTAGAGCAAAGATGTATGGAAGGAGAGAGAGATCATCAGAACAAAACAAGGAGAAATAGAGAAAATGTTAGAGAATATAAAAATAGTAGAAGATTTAGACTCAGAATTCTAAAACCATCACATTGATTCTTTGACTTATGCCAGGATGATAGAATCCAACTTTCTTGAACATAATATTGTATAGACTTTGAAATCGTGTTGCCCAAATACAAATTTCGCCAGTTCTACTGATTGGAAAACAGTGTGCAGGAAATTTAACCTTTCTACACCTCAGATTTTTCTTCTAGAAAAAACAAAAGATTGAAAAACAAATAAAGATGATCCCAGAATCCTGGGAAGCTGAGGGAAAAGGATAAGAAGCTTAAGCCTAGCCTGGGCAACCAAGCATATTACAAGTCATGTCTCAAAATCAAAAATTAAAAAAAAAATTAACTGGGATAAAACTCAGTGTGACAACCTTGGGTTCAAAAATCAGTACCACAAAGGAAAGGAAAACAAATATGCGGAAGATAAAATTTCCTGAGAAAATTACCAAAGTTCATATGTAAATAATTTAAGTCACTGCCTGATCCAAAGGAAATACTTTGTTAAGTTTTAGATCTCATTATTATTTGTCCTATTATCTTTCACTGAGTATAAATTTATGTTTTTTCTTGATCATACCAGGAAGTGTCAGTGAATGTTTTTCACATTTTCATATTACAAGTACCACTAACTGGGAGATATTGTAAGACTTCTTTGACTGTTAGATGTAATCAAATTTCAGAGGGGTTAAAATAGAACATATATCTCAGAATTGATAAGATAAATCCATATGTTTGCATTTAATTCAAAGTTAATATATGTGTGACATCCACCAAAAGGGTCAAAACTAGCAAAATAATTGATCAATATATTAAATAATATAACATCTTACTTCTATAAATTCTGCCTTGTCCAATCCTGGTTCCATTGAGGCACTAATTTCCAATGGTTTGTAATGTGATTCTCGTTCTGGAATAAAAGTTAGTTCCTAGTTTGTCTAATTTAATACATTGGTATGGCATATTTACCTTATAGTACTCAAAAGAAGAACATAAAATTATTTTCTTAAGTAATGTCTACCCATAATTACAGTAAGGTAAGTGATATATAATTGGGTAATATTCCAATTCCTATAAAAATATTTTTCTGAGCTTTTATTTAATCAAATAATTAAATGCTAAAAAAGAAAACCCTAAGTCTCTTTTTGTTGTTGTTGCAGTGCTTGAGATGGATCCTTGGCCTATAAAAACACGATAGCACTGGCCTATACCCTCACCCCTATCTTTTTTTCTAACTAGGTTAGGATAGAGCAGAAACAAATATGGAAAATCATACAAAAGACTACACAAACATCTGTGCTTATTTATGTTGATATTTATACCAGCAGATCCTAAATTAAAACATCTCTGTCAACTTCATTTTTAAAAAGAACTCTCTTTTGTCGTTAATATTTAAGTTAACTAACAATTTATGACTATATTTTTTAGTAAAAGATTCAAACAATACAAAAACATCAGCAACAAACCATGAATATCCTCCTTTTTCTCCCTCCTCCAACACAATGTTCATTTCTTCCTACACAGAAATAACCCGCTGTCTGCAGTTTATCATCACCTTCCAGAAATAGTTTACAGATATGTACGTATCTATCTTTTGTTTTTCTCTATATAAACAAGACTATTTTGATCTGTGCTATGGTTTGGATCTGGAGTGTCCCCCAAAACATCATGTATTTGGATGTAGTGAGATACCTGTGGAACAGCGTGCTATTGCGAGGAGGGCCTGGCTGCAAGGGTCAGATGCTTAGGGGCTTGACCTGGAAAGATTGCTTCAGCTTGTTGAGACTAGGGTGATGGGGGAGTAGGGTAAAGCTCTCAGGTGTATGTTGGTGATTTGTGGGCCAGGAAGTGAGGAAAGGGCACCCACCCAGGGTGTGGGAGGCCCAACTGGCAGTTTGAATTAACCAAAGAAATGAAGAAGAAACACTGTTACAGCTTCTTCCTGGGAAAGCTCTAGTCTTGCCTGAGTCTCCAGACTCCCTGCCTACTGCTTTGCTTCCCTTTCTGTCTGCAGTTGTGTGAGCAGCTCTCCAGTCTCTGCCATGTGCTTCCACATTGCTGGCTGCGTACGAATGGACCGAATGGACCGTGAGCTAAATAAACTTTCCCTTTCTTAAATTGTGGATGTCAGGTAATTCTATCACAGCAAAGACTAAGTATCTAAGACAATGTGCAGCATGCTTTTCTTGCTAACCATTCTAATTTTCTCTAACTTTATCAGCATCCTCAATACAATTCTCTTAACTGGCTCCTTCTGTTCCCTCATCCAAAATTAATGAATAGGTAGTTATTTCAAATAATTTCCAAAACAGGAGTGGAGGTTGAGCTCACAGAACAATTATAGTTTGGGGATAGGCTGAGAATAGGGAAAAGGAGAAAAAAAAATCCCAGGAAGGTCCAATTGTGTTTGGGGACTAGTGATCAGGAATATGCAAAGTACATTTGATTTTAAAAAGTGAGAACAGGGTTAAGGATGTAGCTCTGTGGTAAAGCTCTTGCCTAACGTATGTGGAGCCCTGGATTCACTCATTGGTGAAAAAGAAAAAAAAAATCAGAAGAGACTGCAAACCTCACAATTTATAGTTACCATTGTAATAAAGGGACTAAAATTAAATAAAATTATTTAGATGTAAATGGAATCTCAGTTCTCCAATTCTACTTCTGTATGATATATAAAAAGTCCGATTCCTCCCACCCCTGACTAATATCATACAGGAAAATCCTACTAAAGGCAAATCCATCAAACCCTTCTGTTCTCCTTAGGAGAGGTTCTGTTCTCCTTATCCCCCAGTGGACATCAAGAAATTGGTGGAAGAGTTATTATTACAATTTTGGGAGTAGGAGTGCAGGGAGAATGCCTGCAATTTTTTCTTGATAAATACTTCTCCTTCCTGTCAGATGTTCAAATAGGTGAAAAAAATCTGCTTATAATTATTTTCAATCTAGAACATATCTTTATTTTACATATTAAACACAGTGTACAATTTTGTTGTTGTTTTTTGATTTTGTGTTTTGGAGTTGGAAATTGAAATCAGAACATTGTGCATGCTGAGCATGTGCTGTACCACTGTGCTACATCCTCACCCCTAATTTTGCTGTTGAATTTTCCAAGAATATATCTATTGTGAATATTTTAGGGAAGATTGAATGTCAATTTCATCCTGAAACTTAAGCAAAATTTATTGGTCATTTCAAAATATTGTATTATGGGGGTAATATCATAAATTGTGTCTAAATTCTAATGACATGCCTGATAGTCCACATTTATAGCTGTCCTTGTTATAGGGATCACACACACACATGTGTGTGTGTGTGTGTGTGTGTGTGTGTGTGTGTGGAGAAAAAGAGAGAGGGTGCCATTCATTTTGTCCTCATTTCAAAATGTCAGATACAAAGAAAATGGTCAATTGAATATTAATTTACTTCTGTTATATATAAATGTTCATGATAAGTAGGTAGAAATAGCTACTATATTGTCTTTTAGTGAAACTGTAACCAAATATTTATATATTGAAATGTGACATGTAACTTTTAATGACTTCATTTGTAATTTTTCTTTATATGACAATGATATTACACTTTTAAAATTAAGCATGTGGTATTTTCTGAGAATGTCATAGGACAGGTAATAAAGGGGTACTGCAGGATATTTGTAGTAGAATGAGGCACTGGATTAAAACGACTAAAAATGATTGTTTTTCTCCTTTTCTATGTTCTCAGTCCAGAAGAAGCAGAAGAGCCTAATTTCATCTATTCAGAACTTTCAATAATATCTCTCAGTATTAAACCCTTCATCCAAATGCTGTGCTTCCCCTTGCTCGTCCTCCAGAAAGAGAAGAAAAGGAAACATACAACAGTAATAGGCATACTTACCACGCTTAAACTCTGGCTTTTGAAAAAATTCATGGAGAACATTTTGAATCTATGAATCAAGTAAAAATAAGGGAAGAAAAAAAAGAAAATACACATTATTCCTCAACCACTACATATTTAATATTTTAGATGAAAAGTCACCTATGGTATACTCAAGTGTTGGGCAATCTTTCTAGCCCAAGGACAGAAACAGTACTAATGGACTTTTAGCTATAAGAATCTTTCAGGGGATAAAAAGTGCTTTCACATGTTTGTCTTCAGTGGTTCCCAATCTTTTTGCATCAGAAGATCTGAGATGCTGAAAAGAGACCGTAGTTTGGCCCCTCCAGCCAACACTTCTAGCAACCATCCAACACTGTGCACAGTAGAACTAAGGTACATGTGGCAACAAGTAGGCAATCCTGAGAATCTCTGTAGTTTGTTATTATTTTTATTACTGAAAACAAATTTCAGAGCTCTTCTTAGTCTGATTTTTAAGATACATTTTGGTTTCTTTAGAAAAGTTTTGGGCTTATAGAAAAATTGAGAATACAGTATACATTTCCCATAAGCCCATCAGAACACACACACAGCCTCCCCACTGTCAATATCCTTCGTGAGAGTCAAACTGACACATCATCACCACCCAAAGCCCAAGCCCAATGCTGTGCTACATTCCATGGTCTTGATAAATGTATAATGATCAGTACCTGCCAGTATAATATCACATAGAATTGCCTAAAAATATTCTCAAAGTATTCTGTGCTCCACTTATCCACCCCTCTCTTCCTTTTCGCTCCTGCCAACTACTGATCTTTTAACCGTCTCCATAATTTTCGCTTTTCTGGAATGACATGTAGTTGGAATCAAACTGTATGTAGTCTTTTCAGATCCATTTCTTCCACTTAAAATAGCTCATTTTTTAGAGGTAATACTCCATCATAATAACATGTCACAGCTTATTTATCCATTCATCTACTGAAGGGTATTTTGGTTGTTTTAAAGTTTTGGCAATTATGAATAAATTTTCTATAAACGTCTGTGTACAGGTGCTTGTATGAACATATGTCTTCAACTAATTCAGGCAAATACCAAGAATAGCTATTTCTGGATCATAGATTAAGAGAATGTTTAGTTCACTTATGTGATGTGATGTGATTTGTGTGTCTGTTACTTATAATATAAAATTTACCAAGTTAACTATTTTTAAGGGTATGTATATATGTGTAAGTATATTTACGTTGTTGTGAAACAAAGCCTTAGAACTTTTCGTCTTGCAAGTCCAAAACTTCCAGTTAAACAATTCCCCTGCACTTTGTCCCAGTCCCTTCTAATTATCATTCCACTTCCTGTTTCTCTGAATTTAGTAACTTTAGATATCTTGTATAAGCAGACAAATTCAATATTTGTCCTTTAAGAAAACGCTTAATTTAATAAGAAACTGCCAAAATGTCTTCCAGAGTGCAGATACTATTGTGCATTCCCACCAGGAATGAATGAGAGTTTTTGTTGCCTGAAGCCTTGCCCATAGTTAGCGTCATGCTTTCCGCCAGTGTGATAATGCGTGTGTGGTATTTCATCCCTGCTTTGTTGATAATTTGCAATTCTCTAACGACATGTGATGCTTGGCATTGTTCTTAGCTTCCATCTCTATACCTTATTTGATTGGTTGTCTATTCAGGTCTTTTATTCCTCTTTTGATGGAGCAATTTCTTTTCTTTCCTATCTTTTTTTAAATGCAAGCAACAATTTATTGAGCTGAACAAAAGAGAAAAGAAAAGCCCTTGGCCAGGAAGCCAAGAGGAAACCCAAGCAGGTCTCCCTTAGAGAGAGAAAAGAAAAAGAAACAAAGAAAAGCTCCTGGCAGAGAAGCCAGGAAGGGTCCCAAGCAGGTATTCCCCAATTCCCTTTTTTATCATTGAGTTTTAAGACTTTTTCTGCTTCGAGAAGCAGTCCTTTTTCAGCTATGTCTTTTGCTGAGGCTGTCTTCAGTTTGTGGCTCATCTTCTTTGGTTCAGTTTCAATCATTCACCTTAAGGTGAAGCATGCTTTATATTATATTATGTATTATATTTAACAAATATTTTCAAATACATACACACCTAAGAGAAAATATTTAATTCTTAGAGTCCAGTTCTTTTCTTAAGATATCTGTAGCTCCTTAGGTCTTACAGAAGCAGACACACCCCCATGCAACAAAAAATTTAATATGACTCTGTAATGATTAGTTTGGATGCCCGCCCCCAAATTAAGATTCTACAGTAAGTGTATATGTTCAAGAGAAAATTGAAGGAATCAACTGTTATAGACCAGAAAGATCAAGAAGTGATTTATTTCAACAGTACTACAAATGTTAAAGGAGGCTTCCAGCACTCCATTCAAAAGTCTAGCAATCTCCCCTTTCTCACCCACTCTGTTACTCTTCACATACACTTATCATTTCATAGACACTTACCACTCCTGTGGGAATCATTCCCTTGGGATCTAGAATCCATTCATCAAACTGCTCCTCCAGAGCTTTTTTCCGGGTACTGGCCTTCATGGCTTTGATTGCATGTAGGTGTTCTCTTTGTTCTCTATTGTGTTTAATTTTCTCCTTCATCCTGGATACTCTGAAGAATATAAAGACAGGAAACACGTTCAGATTCATGGATTTGGTTCAGATTGCTCAAATAGCACAATACAAAAGTTGAGTGCCTCATTTAAGCTTTCTACCTTTCTTTTCTCGATGAAATCTTTCTTGAAGTAAACTACAGGGAGCCTTTCTTCCCCTAGCACTTCTTGAATTTGGAATTTATTGTAGGCTTCTTTCTACATTGTTGACTTTTTTTGTTTATAAAAGAGGGCCTTATTTGCCAAATACATGTTAAAGAAACATTGTTGGTAATGTAAATTACTATAGTAAAAATGAAAAATTGTCTAGAGATTCCTTAAAAAACTATAAATAGGATTACCATATGTTTCCCATTTTGCAGTATTTACCCAAAAGAATTGAATTTGGTTTGTTCCAAAGGTGTCATATGTTCATTACCCCATTATTCACAATAGCCAATTTATGGACTCAACCTTAGTGTACACCAACAGATGAGTAGATAAATAAAATGTGGTATATAAACACAAGAGAATACATTAAAGAGGTGGGAAATTCTGTTCTTTATGACAACATGGGTACAAATGGAGAATCATGCTAAATGAAATAAGCCATTCACAGAAAAACAAATGCCACATGTTCTCACATGTATGTGGAATATATGACAATCATAGAACAGTGAGTACAGAGGCTTCAGGGTGTGGGTAGGGGAGGGAATGAGGAGATAATGGTCAAAGGGTACAAAATCTCAGACAGTAGGCATAAGTTTTTCTTTTTAAAATTGATTGCTCAGCAATATAACTAATATGTTGTACATTTCAAATTTACTGACCATAAATTTCAAATGTTCTCCTGTTTTAGTTTCTTTTTGTTACTGAGATTGAATATCTGACACCCACAACTTACGGGAGGAAAGATCTACGGTAGCTCACAGTTTCAGAACATCTTAGTTCATCGATGAGTGGTAGATGGTGGAGCCGGAGCCAGTGGAAAGCATTCAAGGCATCACAGACAAAAAGCCAAGTTTGGGAGAAAGGGCAGAGCTAACATATACCCTCAGGTGAAGCCCCAAGCACCCGCCCCCTCCAGCCAGGCCCTACTTTCCAACAGCACACAGTATCCATAGGTACATAAGGCTTTTTGGGGAACTCTAGATCCAAACCACATCATTTTTCCCCACAGTGAAATAATAACTTCAGCAAGGCCTGGTGGCTCAGGGCTGTAATCCCAGTACTCTGGGAGACTGAGGTGACACTTGAGCCCTGACTGGGCAACTTAGTAACTTAGTGAGATCCTCCTATCAAGCTAAAAATAAAAAATGTACTGGGGGTGTACTTCAATGTGAAGGTCATGGGCTCAATCCTCAGTACGGCAAAAAAATAAATAAATAAAATAAATAACTGAGGTGATAGATGTATTAATTATCTTGATTTAATTGTTTCACATTGCATTTTCAAGTCATAGCATCACATTATACCCTATAGATGTATAAAGTTATAATTTTACAGTTTTAAAATAAAATTTCTTTGTCCATTGTGAACATATCTGGTACAGTTATACTGGTGCCTCAGCAACAGCAGGTAAGAGAGAAACTTATAAAATTAATAGATGATGATGAATCTGCTATTTGAAACTCAAATTTGATGAAGAATCATTGCACAGTACACCAAGAAAATTTTTATGCTGAAATGCTTCAAAAATGGAAAACATTGTGCAAATTGTCATAAACGTTGTGAATTTCCTAAGGGCAAAGGAAGGGCATTATTGCCAATTCTAGGAATTCCTTAAGAGCATGAATGCTGGCTATGGCTACAGAATTTACTCTTCCAAAGTAAGATGCCTAAATTGAATCAAAATATTGCAGCAAAGATTTTATGATTTGTTATATGAAATCAAGTCATTTGTAATATCAAAACCAAAATTTGTGCTTGAATTTGATGGTTAAAAACTTATAGATTTAGGATTTTGGGTGGACTTGACCCAAAATAAAGGGGTTAAACATGGGTCTTCAAAGTGAAATCTAACTTATCAATACAGCATTTCAAATCATTACAGCTTTCTAAATGAATATGAAGTTATGACAAGCTCAAATTAAGGCAGACAATCTTTCATATTTTAACATCGACTAACATGGTCCTGTGAATAGTGAAAAAATGTAGCTTTGCTTTTTGACTTGATACAGGAATTTGAAAATAGGTTTCAAGCTACCAGAAAAATAATCAATATTTTGCTACATTTGGAACTCTGTATTAGTCAACATAATAAACATGCTATCTGCCGATTTTCAGGTGGAAAACAGAAAGTTGCAATTTGACATTCAACTTAAAGAAAATTTTGATCATGTCTCTTTAACAATTTTTTGTAAGACTAATCTTCCCAGAGACGAATATCCTTGCTTTACAGTCATGCCTTATTCTTGGCATCATCTTCTGGAAACACCTGTATCTGTGAGCAATTTTTTTTTTATGTGAGGCACAGGCAATATTGGAAAGTAAAGGAAAAGAGGAGGACTCCAGTTTGAGTGCCTCAAGGGCCTTCCTTAAATGCAGGCTGGCGGCTCATGAACGCACAAGGCCAACATTTAAGGATTAGTGGAGACTGGCCAGAGTTCAGTCAATCACTTTCTCAGCTGTACTTTGCGTAACTCAGGAAAAATCCTAACAGTATGAGAAGCAATTTGGTTCCCATGAGGCAACTGTCCTTTGAGCAACTCTTTTTAAGGATGAAGCACACGAAGAGTAAAATTAGAACCAAAATATCTAGTGATCATTTTTAGTACTCATTGAGAATTGCAACTCACTGAGAACTACAATTACTTCCATCGAACTGATACATTAATTTTGCATGAACAAGATCAATCATCCCACTGGTTTTATTTATGTTGCCCTCTTTTTAAAAATTCTATAAGAAAAAAAAATTAAAAAGGAAGTTTGGTTACTATATATACATTAGCTGTATTAGATACTTTATTTGTGGCCCAAAACAATTCCTCTCAACTAAATGCAGCACAGGCAAGCCAAAAGGTTGGACACTGGTGGTACAAAGCAATAAATACTGAGTAATTCCAGATCCTCGTATGACACAAAAATAGATTCATAAAATTGCTTTTCTGTCATAGTTCCACTGCTTGAAATATTTTTTTCACTCTTTTTCCTCACTAGATCTTCCACATATTTTAGGTCTCAGCTCAGACATGGCTTCTCACTTACTGATGCCCTTATTTAGAAACAAAATCTAGTTTTGTGCCTCAGAGCCACTGTACCTGAGCTTTGAAATTTAATCCAAATGGATTTCAAATTGACTGTGTCACTTATGCTAGGAATAAATAACATCTCTCTTTTATAATCTGCATGTCTTCTGAAGATATACATCAATCAACAAAATTTTTTAAAAATGGGGGAGGGAGCTGGAGGAATTGCCCAGCAGTTAAAGTGCTTGCCTAGCAAGTGCTAAGTAACCAAGTTCAATTCCCCAGCACCACATAAACTGGGCGTGGTGGAGCACACCTATAATCCCAGCACTCGGGAGGCTGAGGCAGGAGGACTGACCTGAGTCCAAGGCCAACCTGGGCTCCATGGTGAGTTCAGGACCAGCCTGGGCTACAGAGTGAGACCCTGCCTCAAAAAAATCTTTTAATTAAAAAAATAAAATAAAAAGTAAATCAGCAGAATTCTACAGCATTCAAAACTCTTAATTTTGAGCAATAGAGGGCAGACATAACCTACAAGCAAATTCTAAATATAAATCGCCATTTAAGGGGACAGGAAAAACTATGGTGTGATAAATTACAAAATTGGTCACAGTTTCTTCACATTCCTGCATGCGTGTCTCTTTGTATGCAATATAACTTAACAGTTTTTTGTAAGAGGACATAGAGGATATTGCCACATCCCTGTATCTGCCTGTGGTCATGTGACTTGCAATGGATCATGAGCAAACAGTATACAAGCAGAAACTGGAAGGGTGCTTAAGGTGTTGTCTATCTTATTGAACTTGGGAGCCCTTCCACTATACCTTGGAAATGAGCCTAGGCTAGCCTGCTGAATAATGATCCACTTACCTCCACTGCTCTTGCAAATAACCAACCACTAGAAAAAAATGATTGAAGTCATCAACTTCCATTTTACTACAATGCATGATTGAGTTTAATTGATACTGTGTGAAGCAGAAACAAGCCATGAACTCAGCCCAAAGTTACCAACCCAGAAAATCATAAGCAAACAAATGATATTGCTTTAAACCCCACTAAGTTTGGGAATATTTTGTTATGTAGAAAAACTAATAAAAGTTTCCCTATATTTATAAAGACTTTGGGATATTTTTTTAAAAGTACAGCATACATCTGACTAAAAGGAAGAAATGAAAATGTTTTCCTCCCCTATGACAATCTAATTTTTATCCATTCATTCAAGCAGTACAAGAAAGTCTTCCAATTATCATATGTGCCTAAATTATATCAAAACTGAAGATTATATTTTACCAAAACTAAGTAGATAATGTACAATGAACTTTGAGTGACCCTAGTATACCCTAATAGGAAGAAAAGAAAAGAAGGATAAAAGAAGACTCTTCCTTAGTGGCTGAACAGTGGGGACTTGTTTTAGTAACTCATGTACAGACATATGTATGGACTCACTATCCTTTACAGTGTGATATTTGAATAGATAAATAATTAGTCCTATTTGGAATTTTGTGCAATGATAAAGAACATTTACCATAAAGTTCTTGTTAAATACTGATGACTAATTACAGAGATTTCAAAATCAAGCCTCCGATTACTACACATTAAGAGGAGTGTGGAAGGAAAGTAACTCTTCTACAGTCACCAGGCATTAAGATACATTTTATAATTATCTTGTGTATATAACCCTCCAAAAAAACTTCCAAAAATCGGAAAAAAGAAAATTTGCATCCTGAAAAAGAGAAGCCAGGTTAAAATAGTTTGTTTAATTTATTTAACATATGTTATGGGGCATCAGTCATAAGATACAATGTTAAACACTGGGAGTTCAAGGGTAAATATGATACGATATATTAATGGCTTCTGTTTACATTGTAGCAAGGAAAACAGCCATTATAACCATGACTAGTCCAATGAAAGAGGAACACAGAGTGGTATGAAGCACATAAGGGATGGAAGGTACCAAACTATTTTCACACTGAAGTGATATTTGAGTTGAACTCTTAATGAATTGATGGAATAAGGTAAAGGAGAGAAGAATGAGTTGGGCAGAGGGAATGCCATATATAAAGATCTCAAGGGAATCTCTGGACAAGATGGCTCTTCACAGGTCCATCCAAAAACTGAGCCATAGTTAAAAAAACAAAAACAAAAACAAAAACCCTATCTGTTCAACTTAGTTAGAGAAAGATATGAGCTACAGAAATTAAAAGGAGAACAACAGGAAAAACAGAAAGCCTCAGGGAAGAGACAGGCTGAAGAGCATGCCAGCCTGGAAAGCTGCATGGGCTGCCTGGGAAGGGCTGAGTAGATAGGAACCTCACGCAGCCACAGATACAAGGTAAACCTGGAGAGCCGGAAGCTGTGGAAATAGCAGTTGAGCAGCTCTGGCCTTTCGGAGAAGCGACCCTACAGGTAGTGTCAACTGCAAACACAACTTGAGCTGTCCTCTTGGAAAAGTATTCCTGCAGATTAGTACACCAGCTCATGAGAAGCAATTCTTAGCAGTGCTGTACTAGGAAGTGATGTAATCAGAAGTCATTTTGGGGAAGAGCTGTAGTCTGAACTGCTTTAGGAAAAGGAAACCACAGATGGGACACACACCAGGGACTTTGGGGACACTCTTCACTAATGCCTGGGAAGGAGCTGACACAAGAGGCAGATGAATATGGAGAAGGGAGAACAGGCTGCTTGACCTACCGAACAGTTTGGGCCACAGTAAGAGCAGAAGTGGAAGTGGAGAGTCCTGCCCAGGAAGCAGAGAAGCCAAGACAGATAGTAGAGATCCGTCAAGGGATCTGGGTGTGGAAGACATTAGACTGTTAGGTCTCCCCTTGATGCCTATGCCCAGCATAGAATTCAGTGGGATTTTGTCTCCCCCACCCCACCTGTCTTAGTTACATTTTGTTGCTATAACTAAACACCTGACATGCACAAATAAGGGGAGGAAAGTTTGTTTTAGCCCACAGTTTCAGGAGGTCACAGTCCATTTAGGGGTGCCCAGTAACAATGGGAGCATATGGTAGAGACAAAGGTGGAGTCAGCTCCTCAGGCGTTGGAAACAGAAAGCCATGCCAAGCCAAGCCAAGCCGAGTCCAAGAGAAAGGGTGAAAGTAGCATTTAACCTTCCAGGTTCCATCACAGTGATCCGCCTCTTTTGGGTCCAGCTCCAGTGTTCCACCCCTTCCAGGTTTAAGCCCCTACTGCATGCCTGAAATCTAATCCATACACCTATTGTCCACCACACAGCCATAACCTGCCCCTCCAGATCAGGCCCCAATATCCTAACAGCACATGGCTCCATAGATAATCCGTAGCATCCAATTACATGAGGCTTTTGGGAGACGTTCCAGATCCAAACCACAATACCACCCTTCATAAATGTTCAGAGAAACACCTCTGCTTGGCCATTGAAGTGAAGTGTCCAATATAAGACACATTTCTGTGGATTCAGAGATGGGAGAGAAAAAAGAAGTTTTCATTAACCAAGAGACAGGAAAAAACTGGACTGTGAACCACTGCTGGCCAGTTAACTGCTACTTCATTTCCCCGACATCTGGTGGACAGTGGATGTCAACACTAAGGACAAGAAAAGAGACTCATCCAAATAACACAGTGAAAATGTATGGACTCATCTCAATTCTTCTTTTAGAGAGATTTTTTTTTTCACCCTAGCTGATACATAATCCTTAGGAGCAGACTCATAAGGAAACAAGACAACAAGACACCTACAGAAATGCCTAACTCCCCAGAAGCTAATATAATGAGTCTTGAAATAGTGGGATTTATGAGAAAGTCCTAAAAGAAGTGGACCAAACAGTCTATCAGTTCAAACGAGACATAGTTAAACAATGCAAGAGGTGTTTGCCAAGCTTAAAGAGAAACTTACTGAACACATAATGGCCCTAATTGATGAAAAGTTCAGTGAGTTTCTAGAAGGCACACGCCAAAAAATCTGACCAGGGTAAATAAGGCTATGTGAGATATGAAGGAACATTTTGGTACAGAAGTAGAAAATCTGAAAAGAAACCGAATTAAAATTCAGGATAAGAAAAATCAAATTGATAGCATGGAAATCTGGCTTGAGCATTGTATGAGTACTGCACACTAACCAATTGTGCCACTGGAGCTCTTGGCTTGAGCATTCTGAGGACAGAGTATCAAACCTTGAAGACCAGGTTGGTGAATGATGTGCTCAAGGATACTCTCAAAACATGATAGCAAAGTAGTTGGATGCAATCGCTGATGGATGATTAAAAATGAACCATCCTCAGAATTATGGGTATAAGAGAAAGATCAGAAGATAACACAAAAAGGAGAAAAAAATAGTCACTGTAATCATGGCAGAAAATTTCTTGAATCTAGGGAAAGAAATTAATACTGAGGTGCATGAGGATACAAAACAACAAATAACCTTAGCCAGAGAAGAACCTCACCATGTCACATCATGATAAAAATCCCAGAAATTCCAACACAAAGAGAGAATATGAAAAGCAGAAAGAGAAAAATAAACATTATTCAACTTTAAGGCAAGTCCATCAGAATAAGTGCTGATTTCTTAAGACAAACCTTAAAGGCCAAGAGAACCTAAAATGAAATCCTTCAAATTATAAAAGAAAGCAGTGGCAACCCACACTATTGTGCATGAAAAAATTACCCATGAAAATTGAAGAAGAAATAAAATATTTTGTAACAAAAAAAAAAAAGAAATTTATTACCACTAGACCAACAAGGCAGGAAAAACTTAAGGGAATCTTAGACTTAGACAGGGAGAAATGCAGCAAAAGAGAACTTAGAAGAAAGGAAATATTAACTGAGTGTTTTAGTTTGGGTTCTTCCAAAAGGTAGAATTTACAGAAATTATAACAAAAAGATCTATTCAGAAGGCTTACAAATCCGAGGATAGAGATAGTCCAAGATGGTGTCCTGCACACATGAGAGTTGGAGTGTCCAATGGCTGCTCAGCCACGAAGTAGAACTCCCGTCGGGGACGGCAGGACAGCCAGTGAGAGTGTGCTGCAGATCTCGGTTGTTTGGAGAACAAAGGCAAAGACTGGATCCTGAAGATGGATGGCTGAAGAGCAACATGTGCAGACAGGCGCAACTGGAATGAATCTGTGATAAAGATCTGCGGCATGTAGCAGATCAGCATCTGTAGACAATTGCTGTGAAGGTGAGAGCTTTCTCAGAGGAAGAAGCTGTAACAATCTTTCTTCTTCCCTCCTTTTATACAGTTTGAGTTCCAGTTGGGCCTCCCATAACTGGATGGGTGTTCTTCCCTCATCTGCTAGCCCACAAATCACTCACACCCTAATCCAGGCTGGTTCTCAGTTCCCAATTTAGGTGTGGTTCCCAAACCCTAACCCAGGCGTGGATCCTGATTGCCTCAAATTGACATAATCTCTCCAACTGCCACACTGAGGAAATGTAACAAACATGAAAATAAAAAATGAAGAACCAATACTTAAGAAAACAAGAGAATGACAGGATTCAGCAAATTTCTTACAATAAAACTCCTAATGGTAATGGTTTTAATTCTTCAAACAAAATAAATAGAATAGCAGATTGGATCAAAAATCAAAACCAAAACATTTCCTGCCCGCAAGAGGCATGCTTCACCTACAAAGAAACAGATAGACTGATAGTAAAGGATAGAAATTAATGTTCCAGGCAAGCAGAGCCTGAAAACAAGCAGAAGTAGCTATACTATTTTCAGACACAGTGGATTTCCAGTCAAAACAGATCAGAAGAGACAAAGATACATACTGTATACTGGTTAAGGGAATGATTAAAAAGGAAGAGCTCACAACCATAAATATATATTCACCCTATGCTGATGTGCCCAATTTCATAAAACAAAAACTACTAGACTTGAAAGATCAAATGGACACCCATAGAATCATAGTAGGAGACTCACAAATAGAGGTCAACCAGACAAAACAATGTCAAAAACAACAGCAACAACAACAAAACCAGAGCTAGTCTCACCCCAGAACACATGGACTTAACAGATATCTGTGGAGTATTCTATCCAATATCAACAGAATACACCTTTTTCTCAGCAGCACATGTGACTTTTTTCAAAATAGACCATATCCTTAGCCATAAGGCATGATTAAATAAATACAAAAGATTTGAAATGATTTCTGCATACTTTCAGATCATAGTGGATGAACTAGAAATCAATAGCAAGATACAGTACAGAAATGATACAAACACATAAAGATCAAATAATATATTACAGAACAAGCAACGGGCCACAGAAGAAACAAGGGAAACAATCAAACTTCCTAAAGACAAACAATAGTGGGAACGCATCATATCAAAATCTATGGGACACGATAAAAGCAGTACAAGAGGAAAATTTGTAGCTATGAATGCACACATTTAAAAAAGAGTAATCCCAAGTAAATAACTTAATGATGCATCTCACGACCCTGGAGAAATATGAACAATATAAATCCAGTAGCCATAGAAGAAATTATAAAGATCAGAGCAGAAATAAATGAAATCTACTAAAAAATACAAAAGATCAGTGAATCAAAGACTTGGCTTTTCAAAGGGGTAAATAAAAATATTAAACCTCTACCAAACCAAAAGAAGGGAAGAAAATAACCCATTTCAATGCAGTTAGAAATTAAAAAAGGTGAACTCACAATGGGCACTGCTGAAATCCAGAAGATGGTAAGAAATCATTTTAAAAACTTACATTCCAGTAAATTCAAGATCCTAGAAGAAAAGGTAAATTCATTGACACATGAGATGCCAAAAATGAGCCAAAAGATATAAAAATCCTGAATAGACCAATAACAAGCAATAAAATTGAAGCAACAATAAAGTCCCTACCAATGACAAAAAGCCCAGGGCCTCTTGGATTCACCACAAAATTTTACTAGAACTTCAGGCAAGAGCTAATACTCATACTTCTCAAAACTTTCCATGAAATTTAGAGAAAAGGAATGCTTCCAGACTCTCAGGAAACTAGTATTGTCCCAACTCCAAAACCAGATAAAGACTTAGCAAAAATAAAGACAGATAGTTGTGAGGTTTTTGTAGATAAGTGAATGCAACTTGAGATCATCATGCTCAGTGAAGTGAGTCACAAAAGGTTAAATATCAAGTGGTTTCTCCAATATGAGAAACCCAGTATACAGTCATTTCATAGAACTAAATGGAGGGATTAGTGGGAGTTAGAGGAGAGGCATGGAAGGGTCAGAAAAGGGAGAGGAGATGAGTTTGTAATTCTAATGCAATATATATGTGCACAAAATACTTGAGTTCAATGTAAACATTGTGTATCACATATATACATATTGATAAAATAGGAGAAAAAAGACTTAACAAAAAATAAAAGCTATAGACCAATTTCCTCAATGAATATAGATGGGAAAAAATCCTCAACAATTAAATAATTTGCAAACAGAATGCAACAAACTATTTAAAAGATTATACCTCATGATTTCATCTCAGGGATGTAAAGACAGTTCAACATACATGGTTCAAATTAATTAAGGTAATATATCACACAAACAAAAGTGAGGAGGAAAAAATCACATGATTATCTCAATGGATGTATAAAAAGCCCTTTGACAAAACCCAACTACCAGGCATGACAAAAAGTCCGATGAAAATAGATATAGAAGGACCTTACCTCAAGCTGACAAAAGCAATTTGTGACAATTCTACTGCCAATATCCTTCTGAATGGGGAAACGCTAAAACATTTCCCCTAAAGTCAGGAACAAGACAAGGTGTCCACTCTCATCACTCCTATTGCCAACATACTACTCAAAATCTTAACTAGAGCAATCATACAAGAGAATGAAATAAAGACAATGCATAAGAAAGGAAGAAGCCAAACTATCCTTATTTGCAGACAATATGATCCTTTACAGAGAAGACCCCCAAAACTCCAACAGAAGACTCTTAGAAATAATAAACAAACTCAGCCAAGTTACAGGTTACAAAATGAATACAAAAAACCAGTAGCATTCTTATACAACAACGAAAACACAGAGGTGAGAAAAACAATCCCAAATTCACAGTAGCTTCAAAAAATCAAACACCTAGGAATCAATCTAATAAAGGAAGAGAAGAATCTCTACAATGAAAACCCTAGTACATTGAAAAAAGAAATTAAAGAGGTTATTAGAACTTAAGACATCTACTGTTCCTGGATAGAAAAACCAATATTGTAAAAATGGCCATACTACCACACTGATATACAGATTCAATACAATCTCACTTAAAATACCAGCAGATTTTTGCAGATCTAGAAAAAAAATCCTAAAATTTATATGGAACCAGAAGAGACCTAGATTAGCCAAATAAATCCTTAACAATACAAAGTCATCCTGGCACCACGACTCTGGGCATTAAGTTATATTACAAAGCAAGAATGATTAAAAAATATATGTTACTGGCACAAAAACAAACAAATGGATCAAGGAAACAGAATTGAAGACAAAGAGACAATCATGGGCATCCTCAGCTATCTGATATTCAATAAAGGGGTCAAAAATATACAGATTGTGCAGGAAAACTGGTTGTTCTACACACAGAAGAGTGAATCTAGACCCACATCTCTCACTATGTACCAAAATTAAATCAAATCAAAGACCTTCGTGTTACAGTGGAAGAACTGCACCTGCTGGAAGACAAAATAGGCAAAACCCTTGAAGACACAAGCATATACAAAGACTTTCTCAATAGAACACCTGTTGCACGTGAGATAACACTAAGAATCAACAAATGGGTTTTTATCAAATTAAAAAGCTATTGCACAGCAAAGGAAACAATCAACAAAGTGAAGAGAGGACTGATGGAATGGGAAAAAGTTGCCAGCTACTCCTCAAACAGAGGGCTATTATCTAGACCACACAAAGAACTGAAAGAAATTAGACTCTCCTCAAAAAAGACCTAACTAAACCACAGGCAATCAAAATGAATAGACAGTTCTCAGAAGAAGTACAAATGGCCAATAAATACATAAAAATATTCAACATCTTTAGCTAATAGAGAAATGCAAATCAGAACAATACTAAGGTTCTATCTTACTCTGGTTCAAATGGCTTTTTCCAAAAAAAAAAAAAAAAAAAAAAAAAAAAAAAAAAAAAAAAAAAAAAAAAAAAAAAAAAAAAAAAAAAAAAAACCAGATGCTGACGAGCTTGTGGAAAAAGAAAGCACTTCTAAATTGTTGGTGGAACTGTAAACTGGTAGAACCATGTGAAAAGCAGTATGGGTATTTCTCAAAAAAGAAAGTTCACAACAGATATTCCATTTGGCCCAGGTGTACTCTTATGGGCATCTTTCCAATAGAGTTAAAGTCCTTAAATAATACAGATACACGCATACCCATTTTCATAGCAGCACAGCTCATAATTGCTAAATCATGGAAGCTGCTGATAGGTCTATCAACAGATGAATGGATTAAAAAAAATGTGAGTATATATACATACAACTGAGTACTACTGCACCATAAAGATAAATTTGAGTTATTTGTAGGAAAATGGGTGCACTTTGAGATCATTATGCTTAGGGAAATGAATCAGACACAGAAGTTTTTAATTATTGCATGTTTTCTCTAATATGAGAAACCCCAAGTGTTAATCAGTAAAAGAGAGAAAAGACAGAGATAGCTGGAAACAGAGTAATGAGTTTGTGAGAGAGAGAAGGGTTTGTGAGAGAGATGATTATGTCAATTTGAGGCAATCAGGAACCATGCCTAGATTACGGTTCAGGAACCATGCCTAGATTAGGCAATTAGGAACCAGCCTGGATTAGAGTGTGAGTGATTTGTGGGACCAAGAATGAGGGAAGACCACCCACCCGGATGAGGGAGGCCCAACTGGAAACTCAAAATGTGTAAAAGGAAGGAAGAAGGAAGATTGTTACAGCTTTTTTTCTCTGGGGAGAGACTGGACTTGATGGGACTTGGCTTCCTGTTTGTGATGTCATGAGGAGCTGCCTCCATCTCTGTCTCTGCCATGTACTTCCATTGCTGCTGGCTACCTCAGAGTGGACTGTGACCTCCTGAAACTGTGAGCTAAAATAAACCTTTATTCCCCTCAATTTGTGGATGCTGGGTATTGAGTCATAGCAGTGGAAGTGTAATTTAGACAGAGATAAAGCCCTAGTTTTAGTAACTCCACCTTTGATTACCTCTTTTTTTAGTGAAGGATTATTATGCTAAAGTTTCTACTTAGCTATTAACTTTATAAAAAATAAAACCCTAAACTAATCATAAAGCATTCTGGCTCCTTTATACATTTTTAGTATGGGTCTTATACTAGAAGACATTCGAAAATATGGAGATTTGGGCATCAGTTCAGAAGTTTGGGGGTCAACATACCAAATTTACCCACTGCCTCATTCTTGTGGTTCAAAAGCTAAGACTGTTTGTTGCATTTTTAAATGGGCTTTTAAAATCACAGAAAAGTAATATTTTGAAGCATGTAAAGATGGTATTAAATTCAAACTTCAATAATCATAAAGTTTCACTGGAACACAGCCACCTTTGCTCATTTACATATTATCTCTAGCTGTGCGTTACAACAGAAGTGAGCAGTCATAATTCATTTTGCCAGCCAAACAAAAAACAAACAACTTCTAACTTTTATGTAATCAATATAATCAACATTTTCATAGTTTTCAGTCATGGTTAAGATTTTCACTGTCATAAAGGAATTTAAACCTTGCTTTTTCAGTCATTGTCTGGCTTCCTCTTTTTTTTTTTTAAGCACACATATACAAAGGGTTATATTTTAAGGAGCAAAAAAAGCTTCATATAAACATAAAACCTCATTAAGTATTTTTGTTATTAGCAGGCTTGCTAGCACTTTTATTTTGAAACTATTTTCTGTAAATTAAAGGATTAAAGCAAATCAGTTTTAGCTGAGACCCAGACACTCACTTAACCCGTGCCTGACTCATACCTATAAATACGATAAGACAATAAATTTCTGTCAGCTCAAACCATTAAAATAAGTAAATGACAAGCCCAGACCTATACAGAAGAAAAGCAAATAAGTAATTACATCAGTGGTAGAGACCGAGATTTTCATTGTTCCAAAGGAACAGAAATCCAAATACAAATCAAGGAAATTAAGCAAAACCTTGAATATTCTATTTGATATATTATCAATATGAGCTGAGTTTTTAAAATCATTTTTCACAACATTCAACATTTTAATGAAGAATATAAATGTTTTTCAGAGATTTCATCTGGGACCAATGTATCAATGCTTGGAAAGTTAGATTTTGTTACAGATACTATTGTGGAAATTAAAGACGAGCCTTTGGACTACTGATGAATTGAAGCCGAGTTTTTATACTCTATGTTATTCAGTCTGCATCTTTTGTGTGTGCTAAAACTGCATGCACATATCATTTTCCTTATAGGTACATTCTACAACTCTGGTTTGGGGACTTGCATTTTTTTAAGATTAAAAATTAAATATAAAATGTGTATGAAATGTTTCATTTTATTAGAGTTATTGAAAGAACATGTATATAAATGCACGTGTGTGCACACACACATATATACATATATAAAATAAAATTTATGATGGTGGAATTTAAAAATTAGATTTCTTAGTCCTGAAGGGCCTAGAATAGAATGATAACCCACTATTTATGGGTATGCCTACCTTCCAGATGAGTAACCTTCATCAAAAGGAGCCAAGAATTCTTAAACAAAAATACATGAAACTTTTTTTGAAGATGAAAGAAGTAACGTTAGAAGAACATAAAAGTCGGGAGCATGAAGAACGATTCAGTGGTTAAAGCACTTGCCTAGCAAGTATTATGTATCTCAGTTTGATTCCCCAGCAACACATAAATTGGACATGGTGGTGCATGCCTGTAATCCCAGTACTTGGGGGCTGAAACAGGAGGGTTGTCATGAGTCCAGGGCCCACCTGGGCCACATAGTGACTTCAGGACAAGTCTGAGCTACTGAGAGAGACACTGTTTCAAAAATAAATAAATAAAAGTAAATAAAAGCCAAAGCTGGCACAAGTTGAGCATCAAAAAGAAAAAAAATTACTATAATTGACTAAAATACACTGAGTATATATAAAGATCCTTGCATCCATTATGATGCTCACAAGAGGTGGGTGTGGTGATTTATGCCTATAATCTCAACCCTTGGGAAGACTGAAGTAGGAGGATCACAGGTTTGCACTCAGCCTGGTTAAGTTGGTGACTTAACAAGAACCTTGGTCAAAAAATTAAGAAAAAAAATTAAAACTACAAAGGGATATAGCTCATATAAAGGCCTTTGGCTCAACTCCTCAGCACCTCAAAATTAATTAACTAAAAATTTTAGAAAGAAAAATCTTTCCCCAATAGAGAAAAAATATTTTCACTTGCTTTCACTGGCAATGACTATTGGTAAATAAGTAGATACCTAATACTCTGAAATTCTTTAATTTAAAAAGAAATATTTATTCTGTCTTCCTGGTAGAAAGCATGTTTCAAATGTAATCAAATATATAGCAATAAAGTGGAATTTATTTCAGAAACTCCAGATGGAATGGACCTAAGTTAAAAATCTAATGGTGATCGTCATAGGACAAAAATGTATTTGACAAAATCAAGACATCAGTCTTGATTTTTTAAAAGGCACTCCATAACACAGAAATTACTTTTTTAGTGCATACCTGTGACCCCAGCACCCTGGAAAGCTGAATATTGAGATCTTAATTTTGAGCTCAGACTGGACAACTTAGTGACTTAGGAAAATCTGTCTGAAAACATTTTAAAAACAGTTGTAGATGTAGCTCAGTACAAGAGCCTTGTGTTAAACTCCCAGTACTGCCAAAAAATTTTTTTTTGTGTGTGATGCTGGGGATCAGATCTAGGGCCTTGTACATGCTAGGCAAGCTTTCTACTACTGAGCTACATCCCCTACCCCTAAAAAAATGTTATTGTGGTAAAATGTATGTTTCCCAGATCCAAATAGAGTAGAACTAACATATAAAATAAGCTACTATGGTTAAGCAGTAACACAAGAAGCATTTCTACTAAAGTTCTAAACAAGACTAGGACACCTGTATCACTACTATGATCTAACGTTGTATTTGAAGTAACAGCCAATGCAAGTAGGTTAGAGAAAGATGTTAAAAGTATAAAAACTGAAAAGCAAAAAGGAAAACTATAATCATTTTCAGACAATATGATTATTCACCTCTCAAAATAAGAGCCCCAATAAATCAACTAAAAGAACTCAGTAAAGGCGGCAGGGCACAAAACATGGAAAATAATAGCCTTCATTTCTTCAGACTACATCCTGATGGCACATGTGGTAAAGGAAGAAAGCCCAGTCACAATAACAACAAAAATATTATAAAACAAAGCAGTATCTAATTTAACAAGACAGATGCAAAACCTATATGAAAAATTTAAGACAAATGATGGATCTGATAAGACAGGCACATGAAGATACACCTCTTCATATGGGAACACGTGTGATTATTAAAGATGTTAATTTTAAATTAATAAATATAAATAAGATTTCTTTCTTTCTTTCTTTCTTTCTTTCTTTCTTTCTTTCTCTTTTGTTCTTTCTTTCTTTTTCTTTTTGTGGTTTTAGGTGTCAGTCCGAGGGCCTCGTGCTCATTAAGCAAATACTCTACCGCTGGACCAAACAGCCAACTCTATATGATCAGATTTCTATAAGAACTCCTTCCAGGACCCAGCAGCGATTGTGCATTCTTGTAATCTCTGGGCCATAGCAGCCTAAAGCAGGAGGATCACAAGTTTGAGCCAAGCTTAGGCAAATTAGTGACTTAGTGAGAACCTGTAAAAACGCAGATAAAGAAGTGGCTGAGGACATAGCTAGCTATGTGCAAAGGTCCTGGATTCAATCCCCAGTACCATGACAAAACAAAACAAAACAAAACAAAACAAAAACAAACAAACAAACAAAAACCTCTAAGGGTTTGTTCTTGTTTGATATTTCTCTCCTCTCATTTTTTCCAAGTACATAAGCTAATATTAAATCTCACTGAAAAAAATTAAACACAAGCAATCAGACAGGAGTCACAAAAGAAGGAAAAGGAAAGAAAATCATAAGCAATAGCACTGTCAGATTAATTAAAACATATTTAAGAGCCTTGGTAATTAATATCATATGGTACTAGTGCACAAAGGGAAACAAATTAACGGAGAAAGCATTTTTAAAGCCAGAAATGCACTCCAAAACACAGGAGCTTGATAAAAAGATTCATCTCAAACCAGTTGGGTGCAGACAAATCACTCAACAATTTTGAATGGAGTCACTAGACAGCCAGTTCAAAAAAGATAAAGTTGGACCCAAACCTTACTCGCTATAGTAGGACAAACTAAGTGCATCAATATTTTATCATAATAATTCCAACATAAAATATTTTGAAATGTAACAGTGACTTAAAACTACAGGTGTCATAAAATAAAAGTTACATTTACTACATAGAATCAAACAATCTACGTGACAGAAGATACAGGCAAGTGGAAACCAGAGTGGGGGGAGGATATCAGTAACATACACATTTTGTGTAAAAAGGAAGAAATTTAGAAATGTATATTTGTATTTGCTAATTTACTATACATAAAGTCATTCTATAAAGATCTAGAAAAAATAAGAACAAGTAGTTATATATTGAGGAGGTACAATAGCGGGTGGATGGAGAATGAGAACGGGAAGGAAGCTTTCCACTGTGTAATCTTTCACACATTTTGGTTTTTGAGCCTAGTAAATGTTTTGCCAATTTGGAAAAAAAAAAACACTTTTGGAAAGGTCCGACTCTCACACAGCTTACTTTCTGGTGCAGGCAGACAAATCCATAAATAAATATCCAGAACTGGGGATGTAGCTTAGTAGTAGAGTATTTGTGTGGCATGTGTGAGGCCCTGGGTTCAGTCCTCAGTGCTCACGCACACATGCGCACACACACGCGCACACACACTTGGGTCCTAGTGAGACAAAGTTATGAATCTAAGAGCTTATTTATATTTCATTAGTCTTTACAGGTTCTCAAAAAAGTGAAGCACACACAGAAGCTCAATAAACACTTTTTGAAAAACTATTGTCACTTTTTTAAAAAGTTGCATTTGTGTTCTACCATCTTTTCAATGGTAGGAGGTAGATCAACTGAAAATTCAACAGACTGTACCTGTTGCAGATAGTATCAGGAACGTGTATCTTCAGGTCTTCTGCGACCTCTTTCATCACCCTCTGGTAACCAGACATCACTGGTTCTTTGATGTAGTTGGGATTGTTTCTCATTAAATATTCCCCCAAAAAATTAATCGGATCAAATTTGGTTGGAATATCAGTTTCTGTCAATGCCTTCTTTTCCAATTGTGTTAACATCTTTTCCACTCCAGGAACTAAAGTGGGTAGCAATTTGTCGAGCAAATATGCACGCGTACTCAATCCCATGTTTTCAGTATTGAACCACTCTTTGGCCAAATTATCCCTAGAGAGCTTTTTTTCAGGCTTTTTTTCTAGTTCCTTCTTCAGATTATCCTTGTCTATTACTTTCTGCTGCATTGCCTTGGCTTTAGCTTCCACTCTTTCAAAAAGATTTTTGTTCCATGGTTTTTCTGTCTCTGACTTCAATTTAGTTTCACCTAAATTAAAAATCACTCTTGCAGGCTTTCTAACCACAATGTTCCTTGAGATTTCAGAGTGAGGGTCCTTGGGTAAATCATCTGAGGTTTTTGGCTGCTCCTCTAGGCTTAATTCTGAGGAGAAAAAAAGAAATGTAAGAAATATTAGAAATACTTTCTATTTGATCTTAGGATGTATTATCTTTAAAATCTTTTTAAAGATCTATTTGCAAAGTACATTAGGGGATATGAAAACAGCCGAAAATGATGCTGTTAGACAACAGTTACTTGAATCACCCAAAGATGTACTGTTGACCTGGTCAGAAGTCATTTAGCAGATCAGCGACTTCATGGAAGTTTGCTTTGCTCTGTGTTCATTTTTTGCACTTTTATCTCCTGATCACAGAAGAGCTGTGACAGCTCAAGGTGCTGCTTCTCAGGAAAATGGATGGAAGATAAAGGGACTTTTTCCTCTTGAGTTCTCGTTTTATTATTCAAGAATACAAGAAGCCCCACACTTAAGACTGCCCTTCACTGTTCACTGGCATAACCAGGATACATGACTACATGCAGACCAATTGCTGCCCAAAGGAATATATAATGATGAATGGTTTGGGCCAATCATAATTTTCCCATGATTTTCAGTGTTGGAGAAAGTTTCTCTGGTATCAAGTGTTTTTGCTACAAACTGTTCAGTTGACAGGCAAATATGTGGGTAAAATATGTTCTTAGTAGGCAGATGAGAGAGTCTTCTCCACACACACACACACACACACACACACACACACACACACACACACATATATATATATATATATATATATATATATATATATATATATTTCTTCCCATTGTTATGTTTTCAATCTCTTCAATGTTTTCCTTTGTAAAGTGCAGGGCGAAGAGTTAGACTAAAAGAGTAGAGTAGGAATAGATACCTACATCCTTTCTCACCCCCAAATCTCTAGAGATGAGAGGAAAGATTGTATTACATTCTTTAAATGCAAGGAAATGCATAAGGATGCTGGCAATCATGATATAGAAACAAACTTGAAGGATCTCTGAAAAAAGTAAGAGATTCAAGCGAAAAAAAAAAAAAAAAAGGACTGAAAGGATACAAAAAAAAAGACCACTGCAAAATTTGGAAGAAGCTTTGAGTCCCTTCAAGTTTGTTTGTTTGTTTGATTTTCCTCCGTAGCCTGGCCGGCCTCTAATTCCTGGCAATCCTCCTACCTCAGCTTCCTGAATTCTGGAATTACAGGACTATGCCATTATATCTACTTTATGTGGTGCTGGAGTACTGAACCCAGCAGGTGAAGAAAACATATGCATAGATAGATTTCCAAGCAATATTGAAAGTCTATTTGAGGATAAAAATGAAATTCTTTGTAATGCTAGTGTACAGAAATATATGGCATTTTCCCCTAGCAGAATAGAATAGTACAGTGCTGTACATATGTAGCTCAGGTGCTGAATAATAAACTATTGGATTTTTTTCCTAACCCATGATTGCTGAGGTTATTGGAAAGGAAGAATTAGTGGAAATCTTAAGGTTTTTTTTTTTCTCACATGGCTATGAAGACAAAGTAGTTACAGGTGTTTTTAAATATTATCCACTAAAAAGGAATAGTTCGTATCAGATGAACCACAATAGGATCGGAGCTATATGCCACTGAAGAATTTTTCTTGTTATTCTGTAGATGCGGGAGAAAAAAGAAACATATCTGGATATTATCTCTATAATCATTTTTAGCATAACCAGAAACAACTTATTGAGACATGCTTCAATTATTACTAACTCTCAATACAGTACTGTTTTATTCAAGGGCAAGAGTCCAGAGCCTCTAAAACATCAGAGCAATAAGTTTTTAACCTTATTTAACATGACATTTAAGAACTACAAGTGTAATGCTGACATATTTTTTCTGTCATATATCTAAAAAAGAAAAATTATCAACATATTAAAGCCTTTCATATATTCTTTTTGAGAGAAATATCATTCTGAATTTCATGTTTATCTTTTACATGCATTTGTTTATATATTCTATCTGTATAATGTTTTTATTTTAATTTTATAAAATAATACATATCACATGTATTCTGTATCCTTTTTATATTCATTATTATATTTGCAAAATTAATTTAGACTAATAAGTGCAACTAATTCGTTACTTTTTACTGTGCATATTATTTTGTTATATGACTGTGTCATAATGCATTTAGTATTTTGACAGAACTTGGGTTGTTTCCAGTTTTGTTTTTGCTATAACAGATAATCCTACTATAAAAATCGCTGCATGTATTTTCCTGTGTACACATGTTAGCTTCTCTAAAGTATATTACTGAGACTTTCTATTTCAGGATGCTGTGGTTTGAATATTTGCATCCTTCCAAAATTCATATATTGGAACCTAAGACCCAATGTGACAGTATTAAGAGTGGGAGACTTAGAGGGAATTGATTAAGTCATAAGGGTTTTTTATCAAGGATGTATTAGCACATTTTTAACAGGTTTAAAATGAACTATGTTTTTTGTTTATTTGTTTGTTTGTTTGTTTGTTTGTTTTGAGACAGGGTCTCTCTCTCACTCAACAGCCAGGCTGGTCCTGAACTCACTATGTAGCCCAGGCTAGCCTTGAACTCACAGCAATCCTCTTGCCTCAGCCTTTCAAGTACCAAGATTACAGTCATGCACCACCATGCCCCGGTTTATGTGGTGCTGGGAAATCGAACTCAAGGCCTTGCACTTACGCGCTTTAACAGCTGTGCCATACCTCCAGCCCCAAGGAGCTAGGTTTTTTTTATTGCTCTTGTTGTTGCCTTTTCATCTCTTCTGCCATGCAAGAACATAGTGTTCGTCCAAAAGCCATAGTTTTCAGATGCCATCTTAGAAGAAGAGTCTGAGCCCTCATTAGGCATGGAACCTGCCCATGACTTGCTGTTAGACTTTCCAGTCTCCATTACTGCGAGTAATAAATTTATGCTATCCATACATTTTCCAGTCTATAGCACTACACTAATATTAATAATATTAGCTCAATATTTATGATCTCGATTGTCCTATGAAAAGACACAGACTGACAGATTTTATCAAAAAATAAGAACCAAAAATTTGTTACTTGCAAGAGAGGCACTTTACCCATAAAGAAACACATGAACTGAAAATAAAAAGATGGAAATTAATACTACATGCAACTGGACCCAGAAAACAGGCATGGGTATCTATACCATTCTGAGGCACAGCAGATTTTGAGCCAAAACAGAACCAAAAAGAAAATGATGGATATCATATACTGGTTAATGGGACAATCTAACATGAAGAAATCACAATTATCAACATAAATGCATGCAATATTGGGGTACCCATTTTTGTAAAACAAAAACTACTGGCCATGAAAGGACAAATAGGCCCCAGTAAAATTTTTGTGGGATACTTCAATATCTTACTCTGTCAAATGGACACCTCAACTAGACAAAGATCTAAGAAATATTACAGTTAAGCCATGCTGTGGAACAGTTTAACTGAGTGTTATAATGATAACACTCAGAGTGTTCCATCTAACATCAACAGAATACATTTTTTTCTCAGCAGCACATGGATATATGCCAAAATAGGCAATATTATAAGGTGATAAGGCATGTTTAAATAAATGCAAAGGAATCAAAATAATTCCTGTATACTTTCAGATCATTGTGAAATAGAACTAGAAATCAGTATCAATAAAGACTAGAGAAACTATATAAATATGTGGAGACTAAATAATAAATTATTGAACAAACAATGGATCACAGAAGAAACCAGGCAAGAAGTTAAAAACTATCTCAAGTCAAACAAAAAAGGATACACATCATACCAGAACCTGTAGGGCACAATGAGAGCAGTACTAAGGGAGAAATTTATAATTATGAATCTACATTTTTAAAAAAGAGTAATCTCAAATAAACAATTTAATGATGCACCTCAAGGTTCTAGAGAAACAAGAACAATCTAAATACAAAAGCAACAGAAGAAAAGAAATTAAAAAGATCAGAGAGGAAATTGATGAGATTGAAACTAAAAAACAAAGTACAAAGGATCAACAAATCAAATAGTTGGCTCTTCAAAGTAACAAATAAGATTGATAAACTTTTAGCTAAACTACCCATAAGAAGGAAAGAAAGAATCTATATCAATGCAATTAGAAATAAAAAGAGTGAAACTACAATAGATACTGCTGAAATTTTGAGAATTAGAAGGAACTCTTTTGAAAATTTACATTCCAACAAACTGGACAGTTTTGAAGAAGTAGAAAAATTCCTGGATACATACAAGATATCAAAATTGAAACAAGAACATATAAAGACTCTGAATAGACCAACAAAACTTATAGAAAATGAGGTGATAATAAAGTCTCTTTCTACAAAGAAAATTCCAGGACCAGAAAGAATCACAGCAGTACCAGTACTTCAGAGAAGAGCTATCACCAATACTTCTCAAACCGCTCCATGAAATTGAAACAGAAGGGACATTGCCAAACTTGTTTCTGGTAGCTAGCATTACCCTGATATCAAAACCAGACAATGATTTAACAAGGAAATAAAATTATAGGTCAGTTTCCTTAATGCACATAGAGGCAAATATCCTCAATAAGATACTTGCAAATAGAATTCAACAAATTATTAAAAATATCATTTACCATAGCCATGTTGGCTTCATCCTAAGGATGCAAGGATGGTTCAACATACATAATCAATTCGTGTAATATACTACATTAACAAAAAGGACAAAATTACATGATCATCTCAATAGATGCAGAAAAAAAATCCTTTGATACAATCAAACATTCATTCATTAAAAAACAAAACCCTAAGGAATCTAGGTGTAAAATGAGCTTACCTGAAACACAGAAGCCATTTACACCAAACCTACTGCTTATTTTATATGAAATTAGTAATAGTTGAAAGCATTTCCCCTGAAGTAAAGAACAAGACAAGTCTGTCCACTTTCACCACTTCTATTTGATATAGTACTTGCAATCCTCACCACAGTAATCAAGCAAGAGAATGAAATAAAGGGATAAACACATTCTCAATAGTTCCTCATAAAATGAAATACCTAGGAATAAACCTAACCAAGAAAGTGAAGGACCTTTGCAGTAAAAACTACATTATGCTTTAAAAAAATGGAAATTGAAGGTGACTTTAGAAAATAGGAAGACATCCCCTGCTCTTGGATAGGGAGAACTAATGTTGTCAAATTAGCTATACTGACAAAACTAATATACAGATTTAATGCAACTCCTATCAAATTACCAATAACACTTTTTACAGAACTTGGAAAACCAAACCTAAAAATCATATGGAACCAAAAGAGACCCAGAAAAGCCAAAGCTATCTTGAGCAAGACAAAAGGAGGAGGTATTATAATTGCAGGCACAAGTTATATCAGAAAGGCACTGATTTGAAAACAAAAATGCTTGGCACAAAAGCAGACAGGTTGACCAATAGAACAGAACTGAGGATGCAGAGATAATCTCTAGCACCCTCAGCTATCTGATCTTTGCAAAGGAGCCAAAAACATACACTGGAAAAATGAAAGTCTTTTCAATAAATAGTGCTGGGAGAATTGATTGTCTATATGCAGAAGAATGAATCATTGCTATGTACTAAAATAAAATCAAAGTGGTTTGAAGACTTGAATATTAAAAGGGAAACACTGAAGCTCCTGGAAGACAAAATAAGCACAACTCTTAAACACATAGGCATGGGCAAATATTTTCTCAATACCTGATGCAAGAGAAATAACCTCCAGAATCAACTGGAATTATATCAAATTAAAAAGCCCCTGCACTGTAAAGAAAATAATTAACAGAGTGAAAAGAGAACTGACAGAATGGGGAAAAAAAATTTTTACTACCTAAAACTTGGTCAGGAGGCTAATAACTGAAATATACAAAGAACTGAAGAAAATAGATGATTCAAAATCAAAGACGCAATTTTTAAAGTGGAAATGAACAGACAGTTGTCAGATAAGGAAGGACAAACGACCACCAAATATATGAAAAATGTTCAAAATCATTAGTTATTAGAGAAATGCAAATCAAAGCAACACTGAGATACCATCTTGGGGCTGGAGGAATAATACAGCCCTGGGTTTGATTTCCCAGCACTACATAAATTGAGGCAAGAGGATTACCATGAGTTCAGGACCAGCATTGACTACAGAGTAGAATCTTAAAAAAGAAGGAGGAGGAGGAGGAGGGAAGAAGAAGTGGACAGATACATACTATCTTAACCCAGTGAGAAGAAGCAACATATGACAGAGATATATTCATGTCCATATCCATGTTTATAGCAGCACAACTAACAACAGCTAAATAGTGGAAGATGCCAAAAATATCCATGAATAGACCAATGTATGCAACAATAATGTGACTATACATACAGTGGAGTACTAAAACAGATAGATTTGAGTCATTTGTAGGTAAATGGATACCACTTGAGACCATTAAGCTTAGTGAAAAGAGTCAGACTCAGAAAGTTAAATATCACATAGTTTCTCTAATATGAGAAAACCCAGAATACAAATTAACAATAGAGTCAAATTGGTGAGACGTAGGGAGTCATGGGAGATGGAGGAGAGTGCAGAAGGATGAAAGGGTGGAGGGGAAGGGAATGTGAATTGACATGATATATATGTGCACAAAATTCTCAAGCTCAATGTAACCATTGTGTATTGCATATATATAGTAATAAAAACGGGAGGAGGGGAGGAAAAGCAGTTTATTTTGATCAGTTTCAAAGGATTCGGCTCATGATTGGCTGGCTCCAAGGTAGAAATGGCATGTAGAAGGGTAACCATGGTTACCAGGTAGTGGAGAAGGAAGGGAAGAGCTAAAGACAATTATACAACTATCCAGGTCACCCCCCAGTGACCTACTGCCTTCAACAAGGCCCCACCTCTTAATGGCATATGAATGAGTTCAACTGTGATGAATGTAGCACCCCATGATCTGAACACCTTCCATAAAGCCCACCCCTGAACATATGACAGTTTGGGAAGACATTTTAGATCTATACCATAACAAAGACCAAGAATATAAGCAGTCAAAATCACCAGAAATTTTCATTTTCTTTCATACTAGTGGGTTATCTTCAGGCATTAGTAAAGTCTTGTAGCTAAATTTTCTCTTTAATTAAGCAATAAAGAATGAATAGTCACAAAATTGCCTCAAAAGTGTTAATAGAGGCCAAAAGGAATCCACTTCAAATTATTTCTCAAATTGCACTTAAATTAACCTCTCCCCAGGAATGTACTTTAAAAAAAGGAAAATTGTAAGGAATGCATTCCCAGTGAAAATTTAATGTTGGTTTTAGATTTCAGTGTATAAGGGGAATGGCTTCTCTACCTTCAGATTTTATTTCATTCTTTGCATCTTCCACTGTATTTTCTGTTGCACGGGCATCTGGTACACTCGGTGAATTCTTTGAAGGAAGAAAAGAAATCAATATCAAAATGAGTCACTTTTTCTCAAAGTTGGATGAACTGACAATTAAAGGAAGCTAATTGCTTTGCAGGAATTACTAAACATTTTTACAAACCACAATACTTTTTAAAAAAAGATTTCACGTTATATATTAGAAGCAAAGCAATAATTGCCGTCTATTGCATTCACAAGACAAAATGCATTGGCTCAATATACCATCTCATCTTCCTATTGCTAACAAAATAATATGCTAGAAATATCACTCCCGTTGTACATTAATCCTTTAGTATACGATACTTTCTATAAACACAATTTGAGAACACATGATAATAAAATCAGGCCTTTGACTATGTTACCTTTTTTATTGCGAGAATTACCTTCAAAGCTTGTGGTGAAAAGCTTTTCATGTGTGTTGAGGAATCTAAAGATTAAATTTGTGAATAGTGGTAGCAAAACAGCTTTTTGTACTTTTGCTGATAGATGTAGTTTAAATAATAGACTATTAAAAAGTTCATATTCATAAACTTAATGTGAACCCATACAACTATTTTTAATTGCCTCCTTTTCATATAGAGTATTCTTCATCATTGCAGCTTTACATGTATTTAAACACAGTTACCCAAGTGATTACACGGAAATTACATTTCATCATGACAGTGAAGTTTACAGAAAACATTGTATAACTCAAGTATAAGTGTGCAAATTAAATGATATTTACAGAATATTACATTTAAGGTAACTTTATTTTCAGTTACTGTACTTGGGTAATAATGCTGATTATAGAAAGCAAACTTTATTTAATTGCAATTTACAGTAGTTTTTCATAAATAATTTACCGATATAAGAGCTTATGTCAACTGACTGGAGTTAGCTTAATAACATGAATTTTTCCTTTTACATTTATTATTTTGCTTTTATCTTTCTAAACACCACATTCTTTCCTTCTTTATACAAAAATTAATTTATCTAGTTTACTCTCCAGCACTAATATCTGATTATTCATGGCATTTCTACCTCAATATGCTCCTCCACTTCTGATAAATCTTGTTTCCCCTCATTTTCTTTTCCATTTTCTGGTTTTTCTGTGTCTTCTTTGCCATTTTCCTGAAGTGGAAACAGTGTTATTCAGGTGGTGTCTAAGAGGAGCTCTGGTAAAGCAAGCTTTTGATTTTAAAGAATTTCTCATAATAAGTAAATAACACTACACAAAACTAGTTGTATTAGCAAATTTGAACAGTTAAGACTTATTATATTATGATGAAGAATGCCAAGCAGCAGGTCACTGTAATCCATTTACAGCATACAATACTATTTTGACCCTTTCTTGCAGCATTTTTGCCAAAACCCAACAAAGAACATTTCAGCTAAGAAAAAAAACATAAATACATGATAGAATTTGATATTGCACAGCATTTTATCCTAAGAATGTTGAATTTTAAATCCTCTTTTTTTCCAGTCATGATAGATCGGGCACATTCAGAGTGGTATGGTCATAGAGAGGCGCAGGCATTGAACCCAGGGCCTTCACACTGAACTATATACCCATCTTTAAAATATTTTTTTAAATTCTGATCTTCTTCTCCCAGATTTCTGGGATTACAGTCTTACACGACCACACCTGGTTTTTCAAATCCTTTCATAAATGGTTAGAAACCTATGTAGGCAGAACCTGAGCAAGTTTGGGTTCCTCTTGCGATACTGATTCACTCATCTGGACCACTAAAAATATCACCAAATTATGCAGACAAGTAACACCAGATGAGTATGAGTAATAAAAAAGAGAAGATGTTGGTAAAAAAAAACAAAAAGTACCCTTAAAAATTTTCCTTTCCTTCTTCCCTCCCCCCCCAATTCTATTGAGTAAGTTCCCAACTGTCAAACTTTTCAAACTGTACTACAGTTATTACTGTTATTACTGACCACAGCTAGGTCAATGCTAGGGTTGGTGCTCTAGGAGACACACTCATAGGATTTATCACATTACAATTTTTTTTTAATGCTAGCAATAGTAACATTAATATCATCCTCATTAATTTTTGAAATAATAGTCAAAGTAAGGGAAAGAAAACTTTGATGGCTATGTAATCACATGAACAAAATAGATAAATAATAAAATAAGCTCCCTAAAAAGCATTTTTTTTGGGTGGGAGAGAGTTCTGTAAGGAAAATGATTTATCTGGTTTATTCATTCATATTGAGGAAGAATTAAGATAATTACCAGATCCTCTGTTTACTGCCAAAGATTGTACTTTCAATTGCAAGTTATAAAATCACTACTGTGTTGAAAATTAATATATATGTGTGTGTGTGTGTGTGTATATATATATATATATATATATATATATACTAGTGTTATGCAAGAATAAATTATATACACGTGGTCTCTGCCTACCAAGCAATTATGATCCAGCCACTCTTTAATTTGAAGTAACATGTGTTTAACATTCTGGAGTATTCATTTTCTTTTATGTCAACATAACACATGTTCTAGTTGAATAACCCAAATTTTCTCTTTCTTTCTTTCTTTTTCCTTCCTTTCTTCCTCCCTCCTTCTCTCCCTCTTTCTTTTATTCTTTTGTGAGACTGGGGATTAAGCACAGGACCTTCACTCCAGTTCATTTTTATTTTTGATTTTTAGACAGGGTCTCACTAAGTTGCTAAATTCCAAGGCTGATCACAAGGTCCTCCTGCCTCAGTCTCCCAGAGTGCTGGGATTCTAGACCTATGCAACTGGGCCCAACATGTACTGCCTTTAGAGACAACATATTCCAATATAAAAATAGCTGTTTTAAAGCATTTTAAAACAGCTAATAAATAATAAATGATATAAACTAGATGTCTGTGATAGGTGTCAACTACGATCTTTGCTTATGGTGTCCATCTTCTCACACTGCTAGAAGCTTCCTTCCATTTCTTTTAAAACCTGTTTTGTGTGCACGTACCCAGATACACTCAGCTTGATAACTGTTGAGTGCTTTCTGTATGCAGAAATATGTTGGGGTTAAAAAAAAGGGAATATGACCTGCTTTTGAACAAGTTCAAATTTAGTGAGGGAAAAAAATGTAAATCAACCTGCAAAATACAAGAACAGAGAGACACATAAAGTGATAAGGAACAGAACAGAATAAACAACTTTCTCTAGACTGTCAAGAAGTTTTCATAAAGATATTTCCAAGTTGAATTTTAGAAGACACATAAGAAATTTTTGTATAAAGGATGGAGAAAAGGCATTTGAGGAAGAGAAAACAATATGCTCAAGGGTATGAAAGCCCAAAAAGTGAAATGTTCATGTAACAGAGTATAGTTGTGTTAAAAACAGTGGCAGAATATGAGGCTAAAAAGGGTAATTAAATTGGGTGCCACGGCACACCTGTAAATCTCAGCTGCTTGGAAGGTTAACTCTGGAGGGTTGTGAGACTGATCTTAATTTGGGCACCATTACAATATCCTAACTCAATGTGTGTGTGTGTGTGTGTGTGTGTGTGTGTGTGCACGCACGTGCATGTGTGTGTGCGCGCGTGCGTGTGTGTGTGTGTGTATACACATATATATAATCAACATATAAAGAATTATTCATGCTACACAAAGGAGTTTGGACTTTATTCTGTCATTTTAAAACAGAGGACAGATGTTACTAAACTGGTATTTTATTTTATTTTTTGACATGAGGTCTTGCTCTGTAGTCCCTGTGGGTCCTGAACTCACTATGTAGTTCAGGCTGGCCTTGAAAACACAGCAATCCTCCTGCCTCATCCTTACAAGTGCTGGGATTACACGTGTGTACCACTGCGCCCAGCTATTACGTGGTGGTGGGGAATGGAATTCAGGTCCTTGTGCTTGCAAGTCAAGCACTCTGACCCCTGAACTATGCTTCCAGCTTCCAAAATGGATTAATCAAAAAATTAGCTCCCAGAGGCTGGGTGTGTAACTCAGGGGTAGAAGGCTTGCCTATCATGTGCAAGGCACTCGGTTCCATCTCCAACATTACAGAAAATAAAGAGGGCCAGTGGTACAGCGCTATAATCCCAGCATTCTTGGAGACAGAGGCAAGAGGATCACAAGTTTGAGCTCAGCCTAAGCAACTTAGTACTTGGTGAGAGTTTGTCTCTAATTTAAAAAAAAAAAAAAAGGGCTAGGGGTATGGCTCAGAGAGAAGGCCCTGGGTTTGATCCTCAGTACCATTAAATACATACATACATACATACATACATACATACATACATACTAAAGGTAACTCCCCTAGCAATATTTGCAACATAGAGGATGATCTGGAAGTGTTAAGGACTTGTGGAAGAGAGCATGAAGGTATATGTTGCATCCAAAGGAAATTCCTAATTACCCCTTGTTCTAGTCTAGGCCCTGACAGATCATGTCAGTATACTAAATTGACACATCCTCTCGGGTTCCCCTTTTCAATACATGCAGATGACCTCTGACTTCAAGAACCTGTAATTCTGCCCAAGGAACTTCTAAAGCCAGTGTATGAACAGGCCGGAAGTACTTGGGAGATAATACTCATTGGAGAAGCCAATTTGTTTGGTTTCCTTCACGTGCCTCTACTACTTCCTACTCTTTTACCATTGTTTCCTGGAACTGCCTTTCAAACAAACTTGCACTTAAATTCTTACATCAGGATCTTTTCTGGGAGATTCCAATCTGAAACAGATACAATCATCAGGTGCATAATGGAATCTAAAGAGTTTAAGAAAGGGAGTAATAAGGAGGTTTCGAAGTGTTCTTTTCTTACTATTCAGAAAACTAAATGGACAATAATGTCATTAAAGAAAATAAGGAAAATGAAAAAAAAGACTTTAAGAATGATAGCAATGATTTTGTATTTGGAAGTATTACATTTAAGATGTCCTGATGTTCTGGACATGGTGGCACACACCAGCAATCATAGCACTCTGAGAGGTTGATGTAGGAGAGTCATGATTCCTGCCTGGGCAACCCAGCAACTTAGATGCTGTGTTAGAAAGAAGAAAAAAAGGTGGTGGGGGTTGGGGGGTGGGGATGAAGTTCAGTGTGAAGACTCTAGGTTCAATCTCTACCAATGCCAAAAAAGAAAGAAAAAGGAAACATTGTTTAATGGAAATTTCTAGTAGAATCCTGAAGACCCTCAAAATATGAGGACTTATTGACATAAAATTATGCTGAATCAAGTTCCTGGAAAAATGACAGAGGCATTACCCAGTCAAAACTATATTGCCTTGCATTTTAATCACTCAGATTGCATGGCATTCTGTTTACCTCACACTTCTACCTGTGAGATCCTAGTCATTCCACTTAGGTTGTTGGATAAAAGAGTTTCTTTGGACCTAGTGAAGAGCTGTCTACATTTCATTCTCAATAGATTTGTAACTTAATGAAATGTAGCCTTTGGCACCACAGTTTGCAGTATTGCCAATTATCCTTGAAGAAGTCATTTCTTCAGAGGAAAGAGAAAAAAATCATTCTGGCTGTTATGACTAATGGAAGAAAAACTGTCTTTCAGTTAGCTATCTTGTGATGCTGAACACTTGAGGATCAGTGAAAGGATACATTTGCAGGAATGATGTTAGTGGAGTTCATCCAAGGAGAATAATTAGGGGGAAATAAATGGCTAAAGACAGACACTTAAAAATACAGCTGAGAAATAAAAGTCAGTAAAAGATACTGATAATTGTTGAAATTGGTAAGAGAAGAACCAGGAAGAACCAGGAAAATGAGGATACCAAGTCAATAGTGTCATATTCTGAAGAGAAACCAGGGAAATTAAGAACTGAAAAATAAATTGTTGAACTTATTGACAAATCACTTGTGACCTCTGTGAGAGACACTGCACTGAGTTCTGGACACGTTATCTAACATAATCTACTTTACACCTTGTTAAAAAATTGTTAATCACCCTATTTTAATGTGATGAAACAGAGTTTGAGTAATTTGCCCAAAGTCATACAATAATTTGTGGGTCAGAATTTCAGCCAACTTCCTAATTGCCTAATTGGTTATGACATTAATTCAAGTAGTGATTACTAAACTACAACAATCGACAGGATACTATGAAAAAAGATAATGATGGAAAGTTAAAGAGATAGGGAAGGTAGGCTACACTTTGAAGAATTCCTAGCAATGAGGAATTCTGTACACTTATTTATGGAGATAAATCTTCATCAACTTAAATGAAAACTCCTGTAAGTGTTGGGGCCATGCTCTATACTATTGCTTGGATCTGTAATATCTCCCCCGCCCCAAAAGCCTCATATATTTGGATGCAGTGGAATAACTGTGGAACTGCATGTTATTGAGAGGAAGGGCTTTTCTAGAAGAAGCAGATACTTGCTGGGCAGGTGCCAGAATGGGCAGATGCCTGGAAAGATTGTGTCAATTTGTTGAAATTGATAGATACTCAATGTAGAGATTTCAGGTGTGAGTTGCTGACTTGTGGGCCAGAAAGTGAGGGAAGGAGGGCACCCACCCTGAGTGTGGTGGCTCAACTAGCAGCTTGAACTAAGTAAAGGAAGAAAACTTATTGTTGCACCTTCTTCCTGGGAAAGCTCTAGACTTGCTTGAGCCTCCAGACAGGGGTTTGCTCCTGCTTCACCTGGTTTCTGTCTGCAATGGAGGTAAGCAGCTCTCCAAGATCTGCCATGTGCTTCTATCATTGCTCACTGCCTATGAATAGACTGTGTGAGACCTTCTAAAACTGAGATAAAATAAATCTCTCCTCTTAAATTTTGGATGTTGGGTATTTTGTCACAGCAGCAAATAAGCAACTAATACAGAAATTGGTACCAGGATTGGGGTTGTTGTTGTGACTTTACCTAATCATGTGGTTTGGAAGACTGGATCTGGTTTGCAGGAGGAGTTTGGAAACGTTTTAGGATGCCAATTGAAAAAGGCCTGGAGTAATCTAAACTGAGCTTGATGGGAGATTCTGGTTGAAGCTCAGAAGACCAGAATGTCAACAGAAGTGTAGATTAGACAAGCCAGGCTCAAAAAGTTTCAGATGGAAGGAGCACTGTATTGACAAGCGATCTAAAAACCTTGCATGCTACACTCTGGCAGAAAGTGTGTTGGCATTTTGCCTTTGTCCTGAGACTTAGCTTGAAACTGGGATTAAAGGCAATGGATTACATAATCTATTGGAAGAAATCTCAAAGAATACCAGTGTTCAGGCTGTCACATGGATACTGTTTGTGGCTCTTAGCCAACTCTATGGTGAAAGGCAGAAAAAACAGCAGAGAAAAACAAAAGTCTGCAGTTTTATAAGACTGAAAGGGCTTATAAAGGTGGGGCAAAAGAGCATATGGATGTTAAAGAGGTTAGGACAAAAAAGAAGCCAAGTAGTGGGAGCCAGGACTGAAGAAAAAATTCCTTGAGGGTGTCCCAGTAATCAGTGATATCCTACCCTCTACCAAGTAAAGGGTGGAAAGGCAAAAGAATATTTCTAAGAAGAGCACTCCAGGGAGTCCTGTAGGGCCAAAGAGAGAAGTGTTTACCAAACCCCAGCTGCCTGGAGTTCAGCCATCCAGGCAGTTGGAGGATACTGTAGCCAAAGGCCAAGGGGGCCAGACTACTGCTCCAGCGAGTGGCAGACTTTGGCATCGTCCATGTGGTGCTGGCTTCACAGGCATGCAGAATATGAGAGTTATAGAGTCATGAAGGCTTCCACTCAGATTTCAGAATACCTTGGAGGCCAGGCAATATGCACCTGCGATGGCAGTGGATAAAGTTCTGAAAGAGAAGCCTAAGGTACAGTGTAGAACCAAGAAATTTGGAGATGCCATAAACATGGATCATCAGCTGAGGAAAGCTATAGGCTGTGAGCAGAATCAGCTCAAAAGGGAAGCTATGGAATTTGCAACTGGAGGCAACACTGTAGGGGCAGGGCCATCCAGGCCCTTTGGAGATCTTATCCTGCCACAGTTTACCCCAAATTCTGGACACGGACCAACAGGATATAACCCTTGTCAGGCTGGATTTAAAACTTGCTTTGGTTCAAATATTTTCTATTCTACTTTTCCCCCCTATTTTTATTAATATACATATGCAATACACAACGGTTACACTGAACTTGAGTATTTTATGCACATATATATATTGCATCAACATTACAATCCCTTTCCCTCCCCTTTTCTGGCCCTCTTGCACCCTCTCCATCCCCCCTACCTCCCACTGTCACACCCATTTGATTCTATAGAATGCCTATATTCTGGGTTTCTCATATTAGAGAAACTACGCAATATTTACCTTTCTGTATTTGACTTACTTCACTAAGCACAATGGTCTTCAGTTGTGTTCATTTATCTACAAAAACCTCATATTGATCTGTATTTATAGTACTCAATTGTGTATGTATACCTCAGTGTTTATATCCATTGGTCTATTGATGGATGTTTCAGCTTCTTCCATATTTTAGCTATATTAGCACTGCTATAAACATGGGTATACGTGTATCTCTGTTATACATTGCTTTTAGCTCTTTTGAAAAGATACCCAGAAGAGGTATCACTGCATTGAATAGAATATTATTTTCAGCCTTTTGAGAAATCTCCATACTGCTCTCTGTAGTGGTTGTACCAGTTCACAGTCCCACCAGCAATATAAAGGCTTCCTTTTCCCCTACCACTTTGCCAGCATCAATTGCTGTTCAGTTCTTGATATACGTACGCCCTTTTCATTGGGTAAGATATCTTAGTGATGCTTTGATTTTCTTATCTCTGATAGGTAAGGATGTCGAACATCTTTTCATGTATTTTCTGGCCATTTGAACTTCTTCATGTGAGAACTGTCTATTTATTCCAGTCGCCCACTTTTTAATTGGTTCTTTGATTGGGTCTTTCCATTTTTCTTCATCTCCTTGTACATTCTGGCTACTAGCCTCCTGTCCAAGGTATAGGTGGTGTATCACACTAATTAATTTATGTATGTTAAACCAACTTTGCACCCTAGAAATGAAGTCCACTTGATCATGGTGTATGATCATTCTGATTACTTGCTGGATTCTATTTGCCAGTATCTTTTTGAGAATTTTTGCATCTAAATTTATTAAGGAGACTGATCTATAATTTTCTTTCCTGGTTAAGTCTCTGTCTTGTTTTGGCATCAGGGTAATGCTTGCTTCCAAAAAGGACTTTGGCAGTGTTCCTTCTCTTTCAGTTTCATGGAAAAATTTGAGAACCATTGGTATTAGCTCTTCTCAGAAATACTGATAAAATTCTGCTCTGAAACTGTCTGGTCCTGGACTTTTCTTTGTAGGTATAAACTTTACTACTGTTTCAATTTCCATGTTAGTTATGGTCTATTTAGTGCTTTTATGTCTTCTTGGTTCAGTTTTGGTATTTTGTATGTGTCTAGAAATTTATCCATCTCTTCTAAGTTCTCTGATTGTTGCAGTATAAGTTTTCAAAACAGTTCCTTATAATTCTCTGAATTTCAGCAGTGTCCATTTTGATTTTACCCTTTTCATTTCCAATTGCACTGATAGGGATTTTTTTCTTGTCTCCCTCTGGTTAGGTTAGCTACAGGTTTATCTTACTTATTCTTTCGAAGAACCAGGTCTTTGATTTGTTGATTTTTTTTGTTTCAATTTCATTAATTTCTTCTCTGATCTTTATAATTTTTCTCCTATTTTAAAATTTAGATTGTTCTTGCTTCACTAGGACCTTGAAGTGAATCATTAAATTGTTCATTTGGGATTGCTTTTTTAAAAAAATGTGTACATTTATACCTCTTGATTTCCCTCTAGGACTGCTTTCAATGTGTCCCACAGGTTCTGATACGTGTTTCTTTCATCATTTAAATTTAGGAAGTTTTTAAAATATTTCTTCTCTAATTTCTTCTGTGACTCAGTGTTCGTTCAGTAGAAAGTTATTCAGTCTCCATGTATTTGTATAATTTCTGTAGTTTCCTTTGTGTTGATATCCAGTTTTATTCCACTATGATCTGACAGCAAGCAAGGAATTATTTTGACTCCTTCTACTTATTTAAACATGCCTATGGCCTCTAATATGGTCTATTCTGGAAAATGTTTCATGTGCTGCTGAGAAAAAAGTCTATTTTGTTGATGTTTGGTGGAATAATCTGAAGATATCCATTAAGTCAATTTTCCACAGCATGATTTAACCGTAGTATTTATTTAATGACTCTCTCTAGGTGACCCATCTATCTGTGCTACTGCAGTATTGAAAGCCCCTATTATAATTGTATTTGAGCTTACATGGCCTTTCAAGTCCAGTAATTTTTGTTTTACATAATTGGGTACCCCAAGGTTGGGAGTGTATATATATATATATATATATATATATATATATATATATATATATTATATATTATATATTTATATTATATATATAATTTTGAGACACGGTCTCGCTCTGTGGTCCAGGCTAGTCCTGAATTCACTTCAGAGCCCAGGCTGGCCTGGGACTCAGGGCAATCTTCCTGTCTCAGCCTCCCGAGTGCTGGCATTACAGGCATGCACCACCCTGCCCAGCTTATGTGGTGCTGGGGAATCGAACTCGGGTACTTAGCGCTTAGCTTAGCGCATGCTCAAGTGCTTTAACCGCTGAGCCATTCCTCCAGCCCCGGGAGCAGATATATATATTGATAATCATGATTTCTTCCTGTTGAATTATTCCCTTAACCAGTATAGTGTCCATCTTTGTCTCTCCTGATCTGTTTAGGTTTGATATCTGCTGTGTCTGAGAAAAGTGTAGCTACCTGTGCTTGTTTCCTATGTCTAGTTGCATGGAATATTGATTTCCATCATTTTATTTTCAGTCTATGTGTTTCCTTGTGGGTAAAGTGTCTCTTGCAAGAAACAAATTGTGGGTTTTTGTTTTTTGATTCAATCAGGCAGTCTGTAGCTTTTGATGGGCAAGTTGAGAGCATTAACATTCAGCATTGTTGTACTGGTAGCAAATACTGCTACATCCTGCCATTGTCATGATGATTCAGTGTTAATTGTTTGATTTATACTCTTTTCAGTTCTTCTCCTCTTTCTGTTGTTTCATTTTCTCTAGGGTCTTTGGTACTGTTGGTCTCCCTATCTCTAAGATTCCTTTAAGTATTTTCTGCAACGCTGATCTAGTGGACATGTCTTTCTTACATTTTATCATGAAAATTTTAACTTCTCCCTCTAATTTGGTATTTTTGCTGGATATAGTTCTGGGTTGGCATTTATATTCTCTTAGCACTTGGGTGATGTCCCTGCATGATCACCTGGCCTTTAGGGTTTGTGTCGAGAAGTCTGCAGTTAACCTGATGGGTTTGTCTTTATAAGTCACCCTCTATTATTCTCTTTTAGCTTTTAATAATCTCTTTGTGTTGAGTCTGTAGTATTTTAATTATGATGTGTTGTGGGGGAATGTTCTCTTCTGGTCAAGGTTATTTGGAATTATATATGCCTACAGTAGTAGCTCAATGTTCATTTCTCTTTCTAGATTTGGGAAACTTTCTTCCATAATTTCATTGAACATGTTCTTTAACCCTTCTGTTTTGTCATCAATTTTCTCCTGTACTTCCATAATTATGATGTTGTTTCTCTTTGAGTCATCCATCAGCTGTTGTAACCAGTCTCTCTTTTGTCTTTTTGTTTTATGGTCCTCATTGACTGTATGATCCAATTTATCCACCTTATCTTCAAGGTCTGATGATCTCGTCTGAAAGTGGTCAAGCTACTGCCTTATTTACTTCTTTTTTACTTCCTTTTTATAATCCTTTAGCTTATTATTAATGGCTGTTATTTCTTTGATTATGTCTCATTTGAGTTCCCTGTACATGTCTAGCATGTCTTGCTTGAGCTTTAGGACCATTAGGTCTACTTGTTTTTTTTTTATTTCATTTTCTCTGTGTTCTGCTACTTCAGAACCCTTGGTATTGGCTTCTGGGGTGTCAAGTCTTTTTGCAGGTCATTTATTGCCTTATTTGTCCATGACTCTATTGCAGTGGGTTGTAGCTCAGGTAAAGTCAATGAACTCTGTCTCTATTTTACAGATTCTTTTATTAGACTATTTCTGCACTTAGAGTTTCCTTGAGTTTATTCGGGTTTTAGAATTTATGACTATTTTCAAATTATTCAGATATTAATTTTGCAAGTATTCTCAATAGCTAACCTTCTGTTGATTCCATAATTCCCTCCACTCTTTGGTAAAGGAGGAACAGATTGCAGAAGTGTATATATAGTCTACAAACAAAATATTTGTTAGCCCATATTGCATATGAAGATCACTGTCCATATCAAAATCTATAATTTGAATAAAGATTTATATTTACATTATCATCTAAGATTAACAACATATTGGCAGACCCTAGAAGCTAATTTAATTTTTTTTCTACTCAAAACATTAATGGGTAGCATATACACTCTCAATATATCTATCTAAACCTAATATTGACTTACGAAAATGTTCAATTAATATCAGTATTATATCACAGTCATTAAAGTAATGGAACTCTATACTACTTATCTAAGTTAAACCAAGCCACCATAAATTGTCCACTCTTACTAGGCTCCACCTGCTGTATCCTCTTCAACAGTGTGACAGATATTAGTGTCTATGTTTATACTCGCTACTTGCCAGCTATATGTTTATGCCATAATGTATACACTCAATCCCCTCCAAAAAGTCTATATTTGATCTATACTACTAAAGAAGGTTTCTATACAAATTGTTTGGTTACCTATTAGAAGAGTTTGTACATGGCACCACTGTATTATTGATGATAATATAAAGAGAAATCTATGTGACTGATCTATTTGTTGCTAAAAAGTATACAGTTACTCCATCCCTACTAGTCTGTCTATATGGATGTGTTATTGATACTTAATGCTTCTATTAATAAGGGAAATTGGAGTAGGGAGAGAGCAGACTAACAGTCAGCTTTAGGCATATAATAGAAAACAGAGAGGTATTTATATGGTGAGGAAAAGCCCAACAAAACTCCTACCCTAGTCCAAGGATAATAGATAAAGAAAAGCAGTATAAGTTAGAGTGAAATGAGTTAGGGGCAGTTAAAAATGAAGTGGAGAGAGTATGATTTTAGAATCTATGGCTAGGTTTATTTTTAAAAGGGCATAAAGATCTTACCAAGAGAGGGGAAAATCCAGCAATTAACAAATAACAGGAGAAGGTAGAAGGGACAGAGGAAAGGGGGACAAAAAAAGGGGAAAAAATTTAAAAGATCCCAAATTAATTACAAAAAAAATTAGGAAACTGAACCAGATAGAGAATGAACAATTACTCGCCTGTGTTATTTGGATGTGTCTACTTCCAGTACCCTGAATCTTGCCATCTGTATTTATGGCAGACAGGCCTATTGTGCTGGTGTTCGTTTGACTTAGATTTGAGCCACACCAGTTGTCCATACAGGTATTCTGTTCCCAGCCAGTCCAATGACATCCAGAGGGGTTTGAATAATCCCACTCTCCTCCCTGAACTTGCCAGGAGGCACTGTATGAGACTGGGATACATGCTCCATAGCTCTACCATTGCAATTCTCTGGGCCAGTCTTCACTTAGCACATACTTCTCAATCACCAAGGCCCTGAAGATGAATTCTCTCTCCTCTTCTTCTCTTCAGATGGGATAATTCAGTATTTTGGCCTGCTAAAGCAAAGGGATCCTATTTGGGCACAGAGTCCCCAAAATTTTCTAGCTGTTTTTAGGTGAACTGAGTTGTAACCATATATAGATGATCCAGGCCTCTACAGTCTGTCAGCAGGCCCTGTCCTTCTGTGCTCTGTGGCTCCAGGCAGGCCTGTCTGCTGGCTCCCTGTCTCTACCCTTCTATTTTTCCCTTTTGGAATGGTAATATTTGCCACTGCATGTTGGAAGTGCTTAACTTTTTGATTTTCACATGACTCACAGCTAGAAGTTTGCCTTGAGTCTCAGAGAAGACTTTGGACTTGAATATTTTAACAGTGCTAAAACTGTGAAGACTTTGACAACTCTTAGAAAAAAACTAAATGCATTTTGGATAAGAGAGTGGACACAAATCTTTCAGGCACCAGAGGAATAAAGCTATAGTCTGGATATGGAATGTCACCTAAAAGCCTCATGTATTTGGATGTAGTGAGATAACTATGGAACTGCGTGTTATTGGGGGATAGGTCTTGGCTAGAAGGGGCAGATGCTGACATTTGAGCTGGAAAGATTGTGTCAACTTGAGGTTGGGGGGTGGGCCCCCAGGGTGGAGCTTTCAGGTGTGTGTTGTTGACTTGGGGTCCAGGAAAGGATGGGAACACCCATTCTGGGTGTGGGAGGCCCAACTGTCAGCTTGAATTAAGTAAACGAAAGAAGAAGAAACATTGTTGCAGCTTCTTCCTGGGAAAGCTAGCCTTGCTGCGTTTCCAACCATAAATTTGCTCCTGCTTCATTTGGCTTCTGTCTATAATGGGATGAATGGCTCTGCAGTCTTTTCCATGTGCCTCCACCATTGTCCACTGCCTATCTTTACTGCAATTATAATCTCTTTCCATTTTTGGCCCTCCCACATCCTCTCCATCCCGTCTAACTGCCACTATCACACCCATTTAGTTCCACAGAATGCCTGTATTCTGGGTTTCCCAAATCAGAGCAACCATGCTATACTTAACATATTTAATCTTCTGTGTCAGACTCATTTCACCCCTGATTTCACCATTCTTTAGCTCTGCTTCCCACTCCTAGAATGGGCTGCAGTGGCTGCAGAATCTTTTATTGGGTTGATTTGCTGAAAGTTCTTTTCTTTTTATCTTACTTTACCTTTGTTGAGATTTTTTTTAACATGGCCTCACCCACCAGTCCACATAAGAACTATAACAATATAATTTGTAAAGTTAGAAAATGTGAGAAAGAAAAAGAGAGAAGTTGTATTTCAAATTCCTTAACTGTGTACTTAAAAGTAAATGTGTGTACATTCAAAAGACATTCAGGTTATCATTTTACCAATCAGTTTTCTTAGGATAAATTACATCATAGATTGAATAAGTGAATTGCTACATTAAATGAACTTAAGTCTATATCAAACTGCTACATTAAATGAACCTAAGTATCACAAAAGTATGTTACAATAAATATAATGGCATACTTGTTTCAGAAAAAATTTTTAACTATCATAAATCATTTTTTCACATTTCACTAATTATTAATATTTTGTCAGATTTGGTTTATCATTTTATCAACCTATCCATTCATAAATTCATGCACACGTTATTTTTAGAGATTTCATACCAATTCCCGATATTGAATATAATTTTTATGTTTTGCAAACTAATATACCATTAAAAATAATTATGTGGAGAAGTTTCACAGATTTTTATGAGAAAGCTGGTACTGATTTAGTAGGATACTAATGAAATGATTCAAACACTAATTTTTTTTCTACACTTTCTCTTTAGGTATTTCCTTTCCTCCACGTTCTTTGGTGCTGCTTGTCTCTCTGTATTTCTCAAAGATTCCTTCAAGTATCCTCTGCAATGCTGGGCTAGTGGTTGCAAATTTCTTAAGGATTCTTGGATATAAAAAATTACTTCTTCAATTTTTAGGAATAATTTTGCTGGATACAACAACTTGGGTTGACACTATTTTTTTAAGTTTAGATGATCCTGCTCTAGGCTCTTCTGGCCTTTAAAATTTGCATTGAGAAATCTGCAGTAATTTGAATGGGTTTGTCTTGGTAGAATGTCTGTTATTCTCTTGCTGCTTTTAATATTTTCTCTTTATGTTGTATTTCTGAGATATTGATTATGATATGTCATGGTGAGTTTCGTTGGTATTTGAGGTTATTTGGTGTTCTATAAGCTTCTTGTACCTAAAAATTAATTTCTTTTCCTAGATTTGGGAAATTTTCTTACATGATTTCAGTGAATAAATTCTTTATAACTTTGGTGCTGTGTTCTGCTCTTTCTCCCACACCCATAATTCTGAGATTAGTTCTCTTTGAATTGTCCATCAGCTGTTGTATACACCTACTTTGCTAATTTCTAATTTTGGAGTCATGCCTAATAATGGCATTTGTTTCCTCAGCCTTGTCTTCAAGGTCTGAAATTCTGTCCTCATGTTCAAGTCAACTTCACCTGCTTTCAAATGTACTTTTCATTTCCTGAATTTCAACTAGATTTTTTTTTCAAAATTTACACTTCTCTATCATGATGCTCCTTCATATCTTGCATTTCCTTATTTACCTCAGCCAACTTTTTATTTGTGGCTTTGTGCTCAGTAAGCTTTGTATCCATTAGGACAGTACTTGTTTAGTAAGTTCCTCTTTAAGCCTGCTGATCATTGCTTGCATTTCTTTATGGATATCGTGTTTGAACTGGCTGTTCAGTTAATTTGCTTTTGACTTCCTTCCCTGTGAGTTCCACTCTTTTTGGGCCATAACATTAATATATAGGGTCTCAGGCATTTCTGTGGATGTCCTATTACTTTGTCTTCTTCCCATGTTTCTCTTGTTGAGGGACTTCAAGGCTTAGTCGAAAGGTCTCTTTGAATGACTGTGAGGGTGTGTGTGGAGGGAGCTGAAATTTCTCTGAGTTCTGTGTTGGGAGTAGGCAGTGAGGGAGGACCTAAGAGCCCGATGGCCTTTGAGGTGTCATGATTACCCTGAGCCCCTTCAGCAAAGCTCTCCTGTCTGTCCTGGCTTCCCTGCCCTGAGGGTGGGGCTCTCCACTCTAACAGGTGCTCCCACTACCACCTGGGCCATTCAGGAGTCTGACGGCCTTTCTCTCCTCTCTACAACAGTCTCTTGTGCCAGGTTCTTCCTAGGCATTTTTGCAATTATGATATGTAACTATTAATCCTAGTGATAATATATTAAAATAACTATTAAATATTTCAATTGAAGAATCTAGTAGAAAAGGTAGATAACACTCATAAAGAGATGTTTTCAGCAGAGAGAGAAATCATAAAGAAAAGTCAAATTAAATTTCTAGTAATACAACTCACAATATAAGAAATGAAGAATTACTCTGCTAGGTTTATTAGCAAACTGGACTTTAAAAGAAGCAGCCTGGGACTTAGAAGATAAGTTACTTGAAACTATCCATGCCTAAAATCAATGTGGAGGAAATAGTGAAAAACACAATAGTATTCAAGAGACATGGGGCAATAGTAAGTGGTTTAGCTTACTATAATTAGAATCCCAAGAAAAAGAAACAGAAAAAAGAGATGGAAAGAAGAGATGGAAAAAATTTGAAGACAAAATGATCAATAGTTTTCTAAATATTGGGAAGACAGCAATCCATAGGTTCAAGAAATGCTGAAAATCCCGAGAAAGCTACAAAAGAAATACAAAGAAAAACACACCCAGATATATATTTAAAAAAACACTGCTGAAATACAGAGGTAAAGATATAATATTTAAGACAGCCAGCAAAATGAGAAATATTACAGACAGAAAAGGAAGGTAAGGCTGACCAACTTCCTGTGAAATATATAAGCCAAAAACAATAGTGAAATATCTAACATATTCAAAAAACAAACAAAAGGTGTTAAAACTCTGTCAGTCCAGAACTCCATACCTAGCGAAAATATCTTTCAGAAATAAAGGGGGAGAAAAGTAAGGAAAAAAAATTCAAATAGAAACTGAGAGGGTTCACTGACAACAGACCTACCCAAGAAAGGTAGAAGGGAGTTTTTGACCAAAATAACAATACCAGGTGGAAATCTGGGTTCATTTGCAATCCCAGCTTCTCTGGAGACTGAGCTACAAGTATCACAAGTTTATGGTCGGCCTTGGCAACTTAGTGAGACCTTGTCTCAAAATAAGATTTAAAAGACCTGGGGACTTGACTCAGTGTTAGAACATTTGGCTAGCATGCGTTAGGCCCTGGACTCAATTCACAGTACAGAAGAAGAAAAAGACTGGAATGAAGTATACTATGCCTACACTGTAAAGTCATGTAATGTTCAGGTAGACTAATATAATTTAAAGATTAGTATTACAAATTGCAGAGCAATTACTAAAATATAAAGCAAAATCAAAAGCTAAAATCTAATAAGTCATTAATAAAGATGAAAAGAAGTAAAATACAACCCATAAGCAGGCAGGGAAATGAGAAAATATTACCTAGGATAGTATACAGGCATTATGGCACATTCTGTTACCCCGGAATTCTGGAAGCTGAAAAAGGAGTATCATCCTGCCTAGGCAATCTAGCAAGTTAGTGAGACCATGTCTCAAAATTTTAAATGGGAGGGGTTTATGGGGATGTAACTTAATGAAAAGGTGAAAAGGTATTGGGTTCTATCACCAGGATTACAAAAAAAAAAAAAAAAAAAAAAAGGAGAAAAAAAAGCAGTCCAGGCTGATACTAAACTCACTATGTAGTCCACACTGGCCTCAAACTCACGGCAATACTCCTGCCTTGGCCTTCTGAGATGGATTAGATTTTAGAAGAGCTGACATGGTAGTACGGACCTGTAATTCCTGCTATTTGGGAGACTAAAGCAGGAGGATCACCTGTGCCCAGAAGTTTAAGGTCAACCCAGGCAATACAAGATCCCATCTCAAAATTTAATTACGTAGGCTGAAGAATTAGGTCAACTGAAATGATAGCCAGATTACTTATGTGCAAAAGGGGCACTAACTTGGAATTAAGAGAATGTTGAAATTTGAAATAGAAACAGAATCTTAAACTCCTGAGCATCTCTTATCAATAAAAAAAGTTTGTCCATGTTTGAGGAGACTTGTCTTCCTTCAATTTAAAACATTGTGATAATCTCATCATGGGTAGCTGCCTTAAAAATAAAATCCCACTTTCCTCAAAACCTGTACTAGGAAGATCTGAGGTACCAGATTCATATCTCAAATCATATTTTAACCTGCTCCAGCTGGACAAATACAAAGTCTAACCAGGAAGAAATCAAAAGAATTTCACCATTTGTTTACAAATTGGAAAAAATCCAAGGAATATGGGTAGGAGGATATCATAAGGAAGTTAAACCCAGGGCAGAATATAATACTAGAATGGGCAGAATTTATTGATATGGGTCCATTTACCAGCAGTTATAATAGATAATAATGTGTTAGCACATACAGCTGGAAATGATGACAGTGCTACCCATTTACTTGGTAAGCTCACTGAAAAATTGATTCCACAGTGGCCTATGTTTAATTGAGCCAAGATAACAGAACTTCTCTGAAATTACGAAGTCCAAAGGCTTAGGGAGATAGGCATGTTGGAATGGACTTTTCACATGTAATTTGTGTATCCTTTCACTCTCAACTCTGTATACCTCCAAAGAGAACTCAAGGAATACCACTTACTAAGTACTGAAAAATTCACTAGTGAGGAGTACTTGCATCCTATGTTTGTGGGTATGTGCATATGCATAAAGGATGACTTTACTACAATGTTCTAACCTTGTACCCAGTTTCTTAACTTCAGAGGATGGGTCCTTTTGAGAAACCGTCACTGCAGCATGCTGCTAAAAGTCTATCTCCTAGTCTTCTCCAAAGAGACCAGTGGCTATGTTTTAAATTGACTATGTGTTGGGGATAAAGAAATATCCAGTTCTTGAGAGATTTCTAAATACTAATTCTAAATTGATGTTAACTGTTGAGACCCAAAATACCACTATAATCCACCAGTTTAAATTACTGCTTGAGGTGGCAAAGTAAGAGATGAAGTCTTAGATTTGAATCATAGTGGCCTAAGTACAGTAACAAAACTACTGTATGCTGATTTCATTAGTTTTTGAATGCTTAATTAAAGATATTGGTATTGGCAGAATCTCCACATTGGCTCTCTGGTTCTGTCATAAGGATCATGACAGTTTGAAAGGCCAAGGTGAAGCCCTTGGAGGTCCTGCTCCACCCTTACCAAAATAGTAGACGAAACATTGTTTCTGTGTAGTGAGGGAATGAAACTAATGACACCAATAAATATCTGAAAGAAATGGAATGATGGGAACTATCTCATGCCAAATGAAAATGCCTTTTTGACCTGTGAAAAAAGCAGATCAATCTTGGGGAGTGACTCTGGATTATTATAAATGTAATCAAGAGATGAGATACCTCCACTTGCAGTTTTTTTTTTTTTTTTTTTTTGTGAGACAGGGTCGAACTCACTGGTGTAGCCCAGGCTGCCCTTGGACTCAGGACAATCTGCTGACCTTAGCCACCCAAATGCTGGGATTACAGGCATGCCCAGCTTTATGAGGTACTGAGGAATTGAACTCAGCCTTGTGCATGCAAGGCTAGTGCTTAAACTACTGTGCCTTTCCTCCAGTCCTGCAGCTGCTCTTTCATATGAAGCATCTTCTCTGGAGCAAATCAGCACAACCTCTGGAATCTTAAATGTAGCTACTGGTCTACTAGTTGTTTAGCTTTTTTTTTCATATAAATTGTCAAAGAATGTAGAGCAGTTAGCTTTTCTTTGATAAGACCAACAATACACATATGGAGTACTTGTTATCCAGGGTTGAGGAGCCTTTTTCTGCCAAGGGCCATTTGGACATTTATGATATCATTCATGTGCATACAAAAGTATCAATTTAAAAATTAGCCTGATACATTTGGCAAAATACTTAAATCACTCTTAATGTGACAGTCGCTTTGGCTGGGCCATACCATATGGCCTGTAGGCCAGACATTCTCCACCCCTGCTTATCCAAAATGATTAGGATCACAGAGTTCAAGATTTCTCATTTTTTTCAGAATTTGAAATTTTTGCATATGTATCTTGGAGGTACAATCCAAATCTAAGTATGAAATTCATGTTTCATACACATCTTAGACATACACCCTAGAAGTTGCATGTATTCTTAATAATATTGTGCATGAAATAATTCCATTCTATATTGATTCATATTGGGGCTCAGTTAGACTGTGGGGCATTTTGTTAAGAAAGTACTTTAACTGCTTTGCCATTCCTCCAGTCCTGTGGGGCACTTTGATTCTCAGATGTTCAGGTTAGGTATGTTCAATCTGAGCACTCACAGACTTATCTCAGGGCTATATCAATTCTCTTGCTTTCTAATACACAAAGATACTGAACATCTTGACCTCTCAGTCAGCATCACACTGACCTAGTGATACATTGATGACAGGTACCAAGGTCTTTAACTGTCATGAGCTATAGGCAAATGAGGATGGAAGATCAAGTCCATTTTAATAGACTTATTGGGAGGTCAATTTCTGTATCAGTCAAGCACCAGTTACTGAATAATTATGTCAACTCTAAAATCAACTATTTTCATTCTTCTTTGATGCTAGAGCTGAGACTCTGAAAACCATATTTCTTTGCTGTGCCAGCTGGCTTGCCTGTCATCTCCTGACTGCTTCTTCCTTTTTTGGTCCTGTGTGCTTTACTTTAGTAAGGCTTCTTCATCATGGTAGCAGAATTTCTTTTGTAGTGATAGATGAATCCAGTTTTTAGTTTTCCTATAGTTCTGCAGGTTTCATAGACAAAAGAGACCATAGCCAGCCAGTGCTCCTGCTGTAGACATCTGGATCCCAGACTCTGGGTCCCAAGGAGGCCTTCCTCTGAGCTCAAAACAATAACAGCAGCTGAGCAGCATCGTCCACACACCAAGGCCTCTCCCTAGAGATCTAAATTCCAGCTTGTGGGACCACTTGTGAGGTAAGCACTTTACCACAGAACTACATTTCTATTCCCAAATGGTATGTTTTCTACCTCCTATTTGGACTCTGACAGTTATATGGACTTAGTAAAATATTATTAAAATTTAAGAAATATCAAAGTAAGTGGAGGGAACACATGAATCAATCATGCTCCAGTCACTTTCAGCTCTTATATATTCCATCTGTGGAATTTATAGTTGTGACTATGCTCTAGCTATTTCAAATGTAAGGGACTGGATTATTGGAAAAATCATGGAAAAGAATCATAAATTTTTTCAAAATCACCCCCCCTTTTTTTCCTCTTCGCAAGCTTAGCTATGTAAATTGTAGTCACATTTCTTTTGGTGTGAGATGAAGAAGTTACAGATACACTGCAAGATTGTTATCTACTTGGCCCTAGGAGTGACCTGGAAAAACTGGCGTGGTTGGTACTTCTAGGTAAACCACCTCTGGCCAAAAGCAGTGTAATCGAGGGATTCTCAGAGATGACCCACCCACTACGGCTCAAGGTCACTCTGGTAGCAAGAGCAAGTATTCTACTATCACAGCATTCTTTTCAGAAGGCAGGTATAGTGCATACTGTTATCCTTCACAAACATTTAGGCTTAGAGCTACAAGGGGATTATGTGCTCCAGGTGTTCAGTGAGTAGGACTCAGACTCAGATGTGACCAGGAAAGGTGGAGAGGCCTGACAGTTGCTCCTAGATAACTCTCTCTTTATAGATACATGAATTTTCCTTTATTTCTGATGTGTTGTGTTATATTCAAGTTAAATGCAGAATTATTGCTCTAATAACAAAGTTATACTCTGAAAATTAGAGATTGGTCATTATTTTGCAAAATATACTTGATATAAAAGAGTCTGAGTAGATTCTAAATCAATTCATATTGCCGGAAAGATTTTCACATTATAGTTGCTGGTGGGAAAAGAGTTAGGAGAGACAAATGTAAACTATATTTGTAAAATTGTATTACTGCAAAAATTGTTTTAAATTTTTTCATAAACTATGTGTATGAACTTCTTATCCATAATGACTACCAATAAGTAAAAGAGATCACTATTTGTCTTGCTCAGGAATTACATGCAGTGACTTCAATCACAAAACCCGATATAAAAAATGTCATGTTAACAAAAGGAATCTCAGACTTTCATCAATTTTTCAGAAGATTTGGACACTGATACAAATTCAGTATTTAATATAATCCTCAATATATATTTATTTTCCCATTAAAAGGAGCTGATACAAAGAAAACAAAAATTTTCACCAAGCTCCATGTAGTTGTCTTCAAATTTCCTTTAATTTACTCTAGTGTGCTGTACTTTTATAGATGTTATGATGTGAAAAAAATGCTGAGAACCATTTGTTCAAATGTTAGGATCAAGATTCTTAATGTGAAGTCCCTCAATGGACTTTAGTGGGTGTGTGAAATATGTAAATACATCTTTCTGGAGAAAAAGTCAATAGTTTTCAAATCTTAACCCGCTGATCTCAGGCATTTTGTTTCCCCATAGTTTCACTTGTGACAGTAATTATACAGTAATAAAAGTAATGACATAAATTAAGGGTTAAATTATACAAGGTAAGAGTTAACCAGGCCTCTAGTATCACAGGTGGGAAGAGTAAAAGTGCTATAAATAAAACTGTTTATAGTTTGTTGATGCCATCTTTTAAAAGTCCTGTTTTTAACCTCCTTTTCTCAAACTCAGCAGGCACCATAAGAGAATCCTTGGCTCTTCACTCTATTAGTAGAGACTGCCTTTCAAATCAGCAGGAGACCAGCAGGAGCCAGGATAAAGTCCAAGGAAGAGTAGACATTAATGTACAGAAAGGTCTGATTTTAAATACATGTGACCCAGCCCAGTTCAAAAGTGGCTGAACAGAGATTTGTAGCCCAAGCCTGTAAAGATACATTTGGCCAGAGGAGACATGTTCAACCTGTAACCTGCCAAATTTTGGCCCTTGATTTTTTAATGTTATAATGAAACAAATTTAAAGACATTTTAGCGTATATATTTACATTAGCTATGCTATATATTTTATATGTGGCCCAAGACAGTTCCTCTTCACTCAAGTAAAGCAAGCACAAAATAATAGCAGGCCACAGTTCGGATGTGCCTGGCCCAGATTGTCTTCCCTGTGTTTCTATAGAACTTTGTACACATTTATACTTCTTCTATGTATCTATGTATATTTCCATTGGGACCTTGTACAGGAGACTGAAACCACAGTACCACCATATATCCATACTATATATGACTATATATGTTGATATGTTTTTTTTGCTATCAACAAGTAGTTTCTTGTCTTAAAAACAGTATCTAGCACATCACACAGTATTTTCTTGAATAAATAAGCAATTAATAAACATGTACCAGTTATATTCAAGTCTTAGTTTCCTTAAATAGTAACATACCAGAAAGAGATATTTCCCTTATAAATTAATAAATCAATTTTCTGATATAAACTTAATATGCATTTGGGTGCCTGATCTTTTTTGACTTTAGATAGGCTGAACAAAAAAAGATTCTGTACTTACCTACACGAGATATACCCTGGCCAATAATCTATTCCTACTGTTAGCATATAAATCATGACTTTTTAAAATTCTCATTTGCAGTTATTTTCTGTATATAAGGTATACTCAATAAAAGCTAATTGCACTTGGAGCAAACTATATAAGAAGTAACCTTAATGGTATGCAGGGCTTTTCAGTTTACTCATTACCATACTTTATCTCATTTAATCAAAAGACTACTGTTCTGTTGTAGAGATAAAGGAACTAAAACTCAAAATGCTGAAGTCATTTGCATAAAGTTACAGAGCCTGAACTAGAAACGAGGTTTTCTAACTTCTATGCTAGTGCTCTTTCTCTATGACGAGAAGCTGGAATTTAGCTTCTCATCTTCCAGATGAATTTTTTTTCTTTTTTTCCGTGGTGCTGGGGACTGACCTAAGACTTCATACATGCTAGGCAAACCTTCCCTCTACCACTGAACTACCAAGTTGACCAAGCTGAATTTAAGAAATTTACATAATCAGATAATCAGCGTTGCCACTCCTAAATCGCTTATATAGTCAACACACACGGCTTAGAGTTACTGATTTGAAAATACTTTTTCAAATATGGTACTTCAGTCTTAAGATTTCATTTAATTGAGACCATTCAGCTTTCAGTTATGTCTACTTATTGGCTGTGAATAAAGCTTCCTGTATGGTTTCTTCAGCCAAAAAGAAACTTTGGTTCAAAGTTCTTACTTGTGAACTTTGCCTCTCTTCCTGTTTATTACGTAGCTCTGGGAAAAACCATGAGATTGTTTAATTTTTTGAACCATGTATCTTTAATTTTGACAATCACCGCCAGGGGGCAAAATCCTACTGGCGGGCTTCCCGGCAATACACTCTATACAAATACTGTATAGTACAGGGACCCTCAGTTGTCTGTTTCTTGATGGAACCTCCCTGCTAATTATTTCAACCACAGGGCCCCAGGGAAAGAACAAAGGCTCGGCGCAGACGGCTCCTCGGCACTTAACCGTAGAGCAACCAGAAAGAGCTTATGGCAACCCTGCCAGTTTAAAAGGAGTAATGAGATCCGAGAGTAACAAATCGAAGGTGGGCTTGAGTAACTGCAAACTCCTGTGTGGGTTTTCCACAGCTGTGGTAAGTTGGGTGGTATTTGCCACCGCGTCCACACAAATAGAGGGCTTTGCCGTTCCCTCTCTGTGTAAATACTAAGTGGTATTTGCACCATGACTTTTTCTCCCTTGTAAATTTTGAACTTCCATTACATTCTTGGGCTTATGTTCTGTTGGTGGCTTTTTTTTTTTTTTAGAAGAGTATAACCAATATTTTCGCTTATGTCTTTTAAGTAATCTAGAGATGGAGAAGAAAACTCAACGCGCAAATATAATTCGTATAATTTCTTCACTGCAGAAAGCGAAGAGGAAGTAAAATAACATGCAAGACCTTTACACCTGGGGAGTCCACCTTTCCCGGCCTCCGGGCTTTCACAGCTTCTCTCCACCTCGGGAATAAATGAATGACTTTAGATAAGGGAATGCAGGAAGCACGGGGGTACCTGAAGCTTTCCAGGGCTTACGACGAAACACACACACACACACGCACACACACACACACAAACACACACACACAATTTCAAAACGTCTCACCACGAAACACGAATAGAGGGTCCTGGAAGAGGGCAGCAAACGCCCCATCCTTCCTCCCCGTCCAGGGCCTGGGCAAGGGGGGTGTATGTGCCCCGGTCTCCTGGTGTAGCCCACACCCCCCACGCCCAAGGAAAGCATTTGAAACCTCGCAAAAATCCTCTGCCACCAGAAAACGTATTTGCCTCCAGATCGTCACCTCAGTTTCTTTTCGCGAAGGGTGGCTAGGCTGTACGCTCCGCCTCATAAAATGGTTGTCTCGCAGAAGTGAGCTCTCCCGCGGGCTCGCGCCTCCATTCGGCGGGCGGCCTCCGACTCTTTCCCCCCACGCCGCCCAGCCTCGCCCCACGCGCCGTGCCCCGCGCCCACGGCGCAGCCTCCAACGGGAAAAGCCCGGGAGCCGGGCGGCCGGCGGCGCACGCACCCCGCCGGCTTCCGGCAGCTCAGGGGTTACGGCTCGGCAGCGGCGCGCGCCGCGGCGAGAGGCGGTTGCTGACAGGTGGCGCCTGCGCACTGGGATCACTCATTGTGCCCCGCAGCTGCCGAGCCGCCCGCCCGCCGCCGCTCGGCGCGTCAGTCGGCGGAGAGTCCGGCGGTGGGTGCGGAGCTTGCGGCCGTTCCCGCTGCCTCCTCTTCCTCCCTCCTTCCTTCCCTGCGTCCCTCACCCCCGCTCCAGCTCCCGTCACCTTCCCGCCCCCCGCACTAACGACGAGAATGCCCTGCCCGGAACAACCCAGCAGCGCCTAGATGGCTTTGGTCACGGTTCAGCGGTCGCCCACCCCCAGCACCACCTCCAGCCCCTGCGCCTCGGTGAGTCCCTCCCGGCCGCCACTCCGCTGGCTTCTCTGTCACTGCGGCTCGGCTTTGCCTCAGCGGGTCCCGCCGAACCCCACTGCGCACGCGCCGCGCCGCTTCCCAGGCCTTGGCACTCGCCTACCGCCGGCCCCCCCCACGCCCTCGCCTTCCCGGGGAGCCGTGGGGACGGCCCGAGCTGGCCCGCGCATCCCGCTGCTCACAGCCCTTGCCCTGAAATCCCGCTTGGCACGCTTTGCTAGGCTTGAGCGTTTCCTTCGGGAACGAGTCATTCTTGCTTTTCACCCTCCCCCTTCTCTTACCCTCTGTTGCTCGGCTGCAGGGAGGGACCGGGGACTCCAGCGCTGTCCTTTCCCTCGGTGCTCCCTTACCCGTGCCGTTTCGGGCATCCGTTCGGTATTTGTACAGTGCACATCCTTCCTCAGACCTCCGGGATGTGCGCCTGCCCCCGAGTCCCGCGCTGTCTTCCCGGTGCTCTGCTGTTCAGGCTTCGCTGGACTGCTGAACGGTAGTTACTCCTTGGCGTCTTCCCCTCCCCGCAGAGGTTGGCAGTGGTTTCCTTTGCTTCTTGGACTTCTTACCTTTCCCTACGAGGATCCTGAAGCATCTGGTGCTGCTCAATGACCAGTACCAATTCATTTCCATCTTACAGACATTTATGTCTTACACTCATTGCTCGTGATTATTCTTGTTCATGGGTCATTTTCGAATGGCTTATTATTTCATATGCCTATGCCAATAAAGCATGCTCCCAGAAGGGAAAGGCACAGTAACCAGCCTTTTCCTGCTAGGCCTATCTTTGCCTTCGGTCTCGCCCCACCCCCATTCCTTTACAACTGTTTTCTTAGGCTTCATTATTGAAAATATTTTTTTAAAAAAGAAAATATTGCACCAGCAGGGCAAATAGCTTTTTAAAATTGGCTTGCAAATGACGTTAAGAGAGACATGGTAAATGAAAATATGAGTAACTGGGAAAACTGCATTGAATTTCCTATAAAGTGCAGTATCAAGTTGCAAAGAGATATTCGGTAAACACTGTGCCATCTTCAAATCTGTAAAAAAAAATCATGTTGATCTTTAAAATATTTATTTGTTGATTGGAGTGTGAGGTTTGGTGTCTTCAGTGCTGGCTTGTGACTCCAATATAGTTTCCTGAATTTCAAAAAATTTGCTGGGTATGTTTGTATCTTTTCCGAGTTTTGTTTTGCATTTTGTGTGACAAATTGCCTGTTTTATCTGAATTCGTGGTGTGGTTATATCTCAGAGGTTAACTTCTGTCCCAGAGTATAGAACTGAGATCTTTGGCTAGATACTCAGGAGTCAGATTTCCATTGACTATAATGAGGAACTTTTTTTTTTAACAGTGGAGGACATCACCTTGTGCATTTTACTGGAGGACTTTTTGCCTGGGTGGAGATACAAGGAATTCGTGCTATAGGTGACTTCTAAGACTCTTAAGTCCCTAAGATTCTGCGATTTGAGAATAATTGTACTTCAAAGCTGGTAAATCATTTTAGGGTCCTGTAAACACAGGTATAGGGGTAAAAAATTTAATATATTTTTATGTGTAACACTTTGGGGTAGACTTTGGAAGGTCGTTAACATATTATCAGACCGTCTTAGTTTATTCCACTAGTGAACTTTATGATCTGTGGTTACATGGCATAATTTTTGGCTGAGAAAGCAGTTAAGGATTAGTTGATTTGTACAAAGTAGACACCGGTAATACTGAAACTATTTTCCCTGAGCATTATTGGAAAGTTTATGCTGTAGTAATATGTTTATTAAGCTGTTATTGTACCACTTTTTGAGGAGATTTATTCGTGCACAGTAAAGCCATCTGACTTCATTAGCCAAAACTTGGGTTACTTTAGAATCCTGAGGTATATTAATAGTCATTTTTTATGTAGGTAATTAAGTTGGTCGTGCAGCAAAGTCTATTGTTAAGCTAAATGATTGATATTTCTGTATCTGCTAGCCTAGTTACTTTAGTTGTTTATACTTGACCTTGGGTGGAAAGGAATCCTGGCACTGGTGTAACAAGCAGCATTGTTAGCAGGACTGATAAGCCAATCTTTCCTTTTGAGTTGTCTTCCCATTTGATTTCATCTAAAGTTGTGTTCAGCTCAGTTGCCTTGTGGTCCTTGTGCTCTAGTATTTTGTTGCAGTCCAGGTTGCATGTATTTCACTCATATGTCTTGCATGGATATATTGGGTTGTTTGTCATAAAAGAGAGAATGCAAAAGGAATCTAGAGAACTATAAAAGAGAGATGTAAGGCTGGAAATATAATTTCTTCTATTTATCACTATATTATCTGAAATTTTGTCACTTGGATGGATGTGGGACATTATAATACTGTTAGCCCTTCAGTATTTCTTCATGAGGCTCTAAGCAATTGATTTCCTTTAGGTGTTAATGGCTGTTATAGATACTAAGATGTATAAGACATTTACCTGTTCATCACATATCATGTAATCCAGGCATCAGGAGCAGCAGAGAAAGAACAAACAAGAGATGGAAGGGAAGAAACAGAGAGTAGGAATAATAATATTGTATGTACATAAGGAATCAGTTCATAATGTTCAAAAGTGTCTGATTTTAGTTTAAGATCGGTTCACTAATAGCAGTGATAGCAAGAATAATATTTAATATCCCTTGGGTCCAGATGCATCATGCAAAGTGCTTTACATATACCAATTAACTCATTTACTCCTTACAATATACCTAAGGGAATTTGCTTTTATTCTCATTTTGTAGACTAAGAAACAGAGAAGGAGATATTAAAGAACATGCTCTGTGTCACTCAGATGATAAGTGACTGGAATTATATATAATTCAAACCTAGATTTAATTTTGCAGTCTTTCATCTTTCCTTCTTGAGGATCAAGAACTATACAAGTTGTGATCAAAATATACAATGAATTTTTAAAATTTGTGATGGTAAAAGACACATTGCCATTAATCTCTCTAGGATCAGTGTATGTGTTTGGATACATTTGCCTCATTATTCTTGGCAGTCTACGAAACAGTTCTGGAAGTCTTCTTTTGTGTCTTTATGAATCATTAGCAAAAATATGGAAATACTGCTGTCAAGTACCATACAACAGAAAGGAAGGCTTATAAAAAAACATTACGGTGTGTCTTTATCTGCCGTATGCACTGAATGTGGCACTGTGTGACTTCTTGCTCTTCCTGAAAGTCAAAATGACCATGAAAGATAAAGAGTTTGAATTGACTGAAGACGAGAAAGAGGACTTCCAGGATTTCAGAAAATAGCAATAATGTTGGGATAAATGTGTTTGAAGTGAGATTATTTTAAGGTGGGTTAATAACAACGTGTCTTTTCTGTAATACATTAAAAATGTTTAAATGTATTTTTCAATCACACCATGTATCATAGTAGGTGATTCTCAGATTAGTTCTTGAAGGATAGGTTGAATTTCTACTGTCCAAGATAGAAGCTGTATGCAGTAAGAATTTAGAGACAGAAGAGTTCAAGACATATCTGAAGAGACTAAGGAGGACCACAGTTTGAAGAAGTATTTGGAAGAATAGTAATAAAGTAATAAAGGTGAGGAGGTAGCTAGGACTGAGGAGGACCACAGTTTGAAGAAGTATTTGGAAGAATAGTAATAAAGTAATAAAGGTGAGGAGGTAGCTAGGACTGTGCAAAGAGACTGCTGAGCTTAGGTGTTGAACTTGATGGAGAAGATAAGAAAGAGTGCTCATGTTTTAAGCAGGTGTGATCAAAGTGGTATTTTAAGAAAATTGATTTAGGAGACATGAAACAGAGGAATTTGCAGTAAGAGGGAGAAAGGTCATAAGTGGAACATAATCGAGGCTGTTGTAGCTCAGTTGTGAAATGATAAATGTTGAAACTGAAGTTTTTTGAAGTAGTAATGGGAAAAAAGGGTCATATGTTAGAAATTGTGGGCAGGACTCACAAGGCGTAGTGATTGAATATGTGCAGTAAAGAAATCAGTGATGCCAACTCTTGTTGTATATTGTTCTTAGAAAACAAATGCTTCTTAGGGCTGGCAGTGTAGTTCAGTGGTAAGAGTAAGTGTTTTGCATGTGAGAGACATGGGTTCAATCTTTAGTAGAATCTTTTTTTCTCCTCTATTCTTTTTGGTTTGATTTTTCTTTTTGTAATTTATTTTTAATTTAAAAATTATTTTTGTTTTTATGCATAGTTATAGGGTACAGTCTGGTGATTAGATATATGTATACAGTGTGTAATGATCAGATTAAGCTAATTGGCATATACCTGTGACCTCACACATTTATCATTTCTTTGTGTTGGAAACTTTCAGAATCTTCTTTACTAGTTATTTTGATATATGCAGTTAATTATTACCAGCTATAGTTATCTTATTGTGGTATAGAATATTACAAGGTGTTCCTTCACTTTTCCAGGTTTTGGTAGCCACTGTTCTGTCAATTTCTATGTGATCAAAGTTTTTAACTTCTACATATAAAGAGAACATGCCATCTTTGTCATCCACTTTGCTGTAATTTTCAGATTTTATTCTTTTATAGCTGCACAATATTATATTGCATATGTATATTTATATATACAAATTAAATATAAATTATATGTGTTTTACATACGTGGTGTGTGTGTATCTTGTCTGTTGATGAATCCTAGTTCGATTCTATATTTTGATCACTGTGAATAGTACTGCAAAAGACATGTGAGTACAGATGTTTGTTTGAGATACTGATTCTATTCCCTTTGGATATATACCCAGTAGTGGGCTTGCTGGGTTGTATGGTGGTCATTTCTAGGATCTGAGGAAATTTCATATTATCTTCCATAATGGCTAAACTAATGTACATTCCTATAAACAGTGTATGAGAAGTCTTCTTTCTTTGCATCCTTGCCAGCAAAAAAAATTATTTTTATTTATAAGAATTGTATATACTTATGGTATATAATGTGATGTCTGGATATATGGGTATCTTATAGAAGAGATTAAATAAAGCTAATGTGACCATCACCTTATGTACTCTTTTGTGATGAGAACATTTAAAATCTACTCTGTGAAGAATTTGCAAGTGTACAATTTTTTTTACCTATAGTCACCATGCAGTACAGTAAAGTTTCTGAACTTATTTCTCCTAACTGAAATTTTGTACTCTTGTTAACACTTTTCTGTTGTCCCCAACCCTCCAATGTGGTATGATTTTTCTGAATTGATGCTTGTATTAATCCAAGTTCATATATGCATAGTACAATACAATAGTAATATTTTGCTTTTGAGAGGTGCTTTGCAGAATGTTTTTGTGTTTGTGATCTAATTTAATTATAGAGTAACCCCATAAGGTTAAAAGACACTGAAGGTTACACAACAGGTGAGTGTGAGAATCTGCACTGGATTGAGTTCCTTGCTTCCTGGTCCACATCTCCGCCTATCATGTAATAACACAAACATCATAAGTGATTTTTGATCCTGAGCCTTGACAGCCAGTTGAATAAAAAGCATGACTTGAGATATCATCAGGAATTCGCACAGTCTTGAGGGACTTCCTTCATACTGCAACACTGACAGCCTAGAACAGAAATGTCCAAGTCGGTACACATTATTTTTAGGTGACAACCTTATGTGAAACTGTAAACTCTCAATTTATACAAAATTCTTATTAAACACAACCATGGATATTTAGTTTCCTTACTCTGAGAAGATTACTAACTGCAAAGCAGGAGTAGGAAGTTGCAGTACTACAAAAGGCAGGCTTCTTTAATATGGAAATGATAGAGGGTGGTTTTAAAGCAAGGGAAATGGGAGGGGGAGGAGGCTGACAAAAAAAGTAGCAATTCCTTGACTAACTTAAGAAATACCACATGGCCATTGTAAGGTATTGGAAATGCAGAAATACAGGAAAGAGAATAAAAATACATTTCATCTTTATATTTTATAAAGCAGAAATGCTGTTTTATATATATATATATAAAATTTTGTATCTTTTAAAAGTTTTGTATATAACATATATGTGTGTGTATATATACATATATGTGTACATTATTCTATCATTTCAATGGCCACATTAAATAGTTAGGACTCATTTTAACCTATCACTGGTGGGCATCTCGCTTTCCATCTTATTTTTCTATCATAAATTACATTGCAGTGAACATTCCTGCACATATACATTTGACTATATTTTGGAACATCTATTAAGATTTCAAGAAGTGCAGTTACTGGGTCACAGAGAATACTTTTAAGATTCCTGTTACATATTTGTGCTTTCTAGAATGGTTATTCCAATTAACATTTATTCCAACCAGCACAGTGTAATAAGAATGCTCATTTCTTCTCATCTTATTAACATTGGGTATTCTCATTTCATTTTTAATCACCACTAATTTCAGAGAATAAAGAATGGTATCTCGTTGGTTTGATTTGTATTTTATTTTTAGATATATTGAATATTTTTCGAATATGTACTATTTTTCAAATATTAACTTTTAAAGAGATAAACTTATTGATGTATAATTTACAAATCCTAGAATCCGCTTGTTTGAATAAGTGTACAATTTCTTGAATTTTAGAAAACTTTTAGTTGTGCAGCCTGTACTTATATCCTGTGTTTGCCTTTTGTGAGCTATATGTTCATTTTCAGTTTATGTATCCTCTTGATATATTGTAAACATTAACACTTTTATTATAAATTTTAGATTATTTGCTCTTCAATTCAGTTTTTACTATTCTTAGAATACACACTGCAATTGAAAGTTTTGTTAGTGAGTCTCTGAATGAGCCAACCTTGCTTACCTCTTCAGCCTGTCTCTTCCCAAGTCCCTGCACTGCACACTGCTCACAGTTAAGCTGACATGTCATGCTCCCTTTGGTCTCTAGGCTTTTGCACATGCTGTTCCCTTTTCCTGGAGCATTTTTCCTTCATCTCTTTACCTAACTAATTCCTACTCATCCTTCAGGTCTCAGCTTAAATGTCACTTCTTCTGGGAAGCTTCCCTGACTCCATCCCGAGACCATGGTAGGTGCTCCTTCTATGCACACCATAGCACTCTGTACTTACCCATGGTGGCTCTTACCTCTTTACTTGTTTGATTTCTTATCTTCTCAGCTAACCTATAAGTCAAGAACTGGGTCTATTTGCATATTTTTGTGTCACTAGGGCTCAAAAGTATTTGATGCATAGATCAATGAATGTAGTCATATTTAGTAGTTTTTTTTCCATTTTGAGTTCTGTTATTTTTAAGCATAGAAAGATATCTTAGAAATTATAGGCACAGCAGCATGTACCTATAATTTCAGCTACTCAGGAGGCTAAGGAAGGAGGATCATAAAATTGAGTCCAGCTTGGGAAACTTAATGGCACCCTGTTTTAAAATAAAAAGGTTAGAGATGTACCTCAATGCTCCCTGGGTCCAATCTCCAATACGAAGAAAAAAAAAAGGAAGAAGGAAAGGGAATCAAGGAAAGAAAGGAAAAGAGGAATGAAGGAAGGAGGGAAGGAGGGTGGCAGGGAAGCAAGCAGGCAGCCAGGCAGGCAAAGAGTGAGGCAAGGAGAAGAGGGAATCAAATCCCAGAAACCCAAAGGATGTGACTTTTTAAGGCTTTCTTTTTTTTTTTTTTATGTTGCCGGATTGTTCTCTAGAAAGGTTGTTCATCTTAGTTTACCACTTTCAATAGTATATAAAAATGTTTCACTGTACCCTCTTCAGTCACAAATATCCTTATCATCATCCATTTTCTTTATCATAATAAAGAGGGATCATTGCTTTGACTGTGTTTGACCATGTGCTTTAGAAGCCTTTAAAACTAGTTTGCCAGAGGAGTTTGGAAAGATTTAAAGATGCAGGCTAGAGAAGCCTTAGAATGGTATGAACTGAGCATGGTAGGTTCTGGTCAGAACCCAGAAGACCAGAGTGCTGAGAGAACTGCAGATTAGAAAGGCCATGCTCAAGAAGTTTCAGGTAGGAAAGAGGGCTTTATTGGTAGTTGGCCTAGAAACCATGCTTGCTGCACTCTGGCAAAAAAAAATGTTGGCATTTTGCTTCTGTCTAGAGACTGCCTGAAACTAAGGGCAATAGACTGCTTAATCTGGAGGAGGAAATTTCAAGGCTGTCTGATGTTCATACTGTCACATGGGTATTGTTTGCAGCTTTGAGCTAGTTCTTCACTGAGAAGCAGGAGAAAATGGCAGAGAAAACAGATGTAAAGAGTTTCCAGTTCAGAGTAAAAAAGCACATGGTTGTTGAAGAGATTGACATTAAAAGGAATCATGAAGTCCATGTACTTGCAGTCAGGATTATAAAAAAAAAATGCCTTAATGACATCTCAAAAATCAGCCAGACTTCACTCTTTACTGATTCAAGAGTGGAAAGGCAAAAGATCTTACACTGAGAAGAGTACCTCAGGGCATCCTATTGGGCCAAAAAGAGAAGTGTTTGCCAGAGTTGAGCCCCCTGAAGTTCAGCCATCTAAGAACTCAGAGACCTTGTGAATAATTGTCCAAGGGGCCAGGTTACTTGCTCAAGCCAGTGGCAGACCTTGGTGACATTATTGAGGTGCTCTCTTTAGAGGCATGCAGAGTGCAAGAGCTGAGTCATAGAGGCTTCCACCCAGATTTCAAGGAAGATCTTGGAAGCCAGGCAGGATAGCCCTGGGAATACAGTGCATCAGGTTGTGAAGGAGAAGCTTAAGGTACAGTGGAGACCCTGGAAAATGGAACGTGCCAGAAACATGGGTCATCCGCTAAGGAAAGCGACAGGCTCTGAGTAGAGCCAGGCCAGAAGAGAAAAGATGGAGGTTGCAGCCAGAGGCAGTGCTGCAATTACCAGGCTATCCAAGCGTTTTGGAGCTCACAGCTCACCACAATTTATCCTGGATGCCAGATACAGAAACTACAAGATTTAAACCTTGACTTGTTGGATGTAGAACTTGTTTGGGCCCAGTTGCTTTCTGTCCTCCTATTCCTTGTTTTTGGAATGGATATGTTTACTCTTTGCCATTGTATGTTGGAAGTTTTAACTTTTCTTTGAGTTTCACAGAAGCTCAAAACTAAGAATTTGCCTTGAGTCTCAGAGGAGACTTTGGACTTGAATTTTTTAGCACTTCTGGAACTGCTTAGACTTTGGCAACTCTTAGAGAAGGACTAAATGCATTTTACATAAGAAGGTACACATGAGTCTTTTAGGGGCCAGGGACAGAATGTTGTGGTTTGCATCTGAAAAATCCCCCAAAAGCCTAATGTATTTGGAGGTTGTGGATTATCTATGAAGTCCATGTGCTGTTAAGAGGTGGGGCCTGGTCAGGAAGGATGGATTATACGTATGTGGTAGAGGATAGGCATGTGGCAGATTATGGATTATAGGCATGTGCTAACATGTTAGACACATGCAGTAGATTATAGAGTACAGGTGTGTAGCACACTACTGGGCTTGTGAACTGGAAAGGGAAGATCAATGAGGCTTAAACAGAAAGGAGTAGAACAGTAAGGCTTGATCCTGAAGGGATGGACCTCTTTGACATTACCTGGAAGTGCTACTTCCACCCTTCCTCCCTCACTTGGCTTCCTGTCAGTTGTGCTATGAGTAACTTGTCTCTTCCTTCTGCCATGTGCTTCTGCCATTGTCAGCTGCTCATGTATGGAATTTGAACTTCTGAAACTGTGAGCTAAAATAAATCCCTCCTCTCTTAAGCTGTGGATGTTGGCTATTTTATCACAGCAATGAGTAAGTAACTAAGATAAACATTTATTGTTTACTAGACATCATATATGCGAGGTAAGCCCTACCACTGTGCTACCCCCAACCCTTTGTGTTGAGTGTTTTACCTGCATTGTTTAATATTCATATTATTCTTGTGGGTTAGGTATTTGTTCTCTTTTTCCACTTTCAATCCCTCCTTCCTTCCCTCTATGTATGTATTTATATAAGTACTGGGGATTGAATCCAGATCTTTACCTACTACCGCAGTGTCATACCCCTAGCTAAGCATATACCATCACAGAACTATACTTACAGCCCTGTTACATATTTAATAAAGAACACTGAACCCCATAGAAGCAAAGTAAACATCTGACCCTAGAATGGTTTAAATATTAGCATTTAATTGTTGATTTAATTTCCTTTTTTTGTCAATGGTTAAACAATTTTTCAAGCATTTACTATTGGCCAGTCATGATGACACATGCCTGTTAGTTTCAGCTATTCAAGGTAACAAAGACCCACCTCATTTTTATTGTTATTATTATATATTTTGTATTCCTTGTTTTGTAAATTCTTCATGTTCTTTGCCTCAACTTTTCCATGGACATTTATTTTTTCCATATTAATTTGTGAGTATTTTTTGTGTACTAAGAATAATAGCTTTTTTCTATTATGTTGCAAACTTTACTCCTGCTTTTCATGTTTTCTCTTATTCACTATGATTTACAAACATTTGAAACATGGTAATACAAATAATCCAATGTCTCTGTGTGTATGCTTTTATTGTTTTTCTCTTTTATTTTTTGTCAATAGAGAAATATTCACCTATATTTTCTTAATTTATAATTTTATCTTTATATTTTACTTAATTCAAAAAAATTTTTTAAAACCTCATTTTACTGCATGGTATGATGTAAGGGTTATACTTATTTTGTTATAAATAGAACTTATTTTAGTTCATTTAATGAAGTGATTATGCATTTTTAAAAATTTGATTTAAATACCTGGGAAGGCCAGAGGAAGAGTAAACATTTGGTATTCAAAATAGTTCTCTCATTCTTTCTATCTGGCTTTACCTGATAAGAGGAAACAGATTCTGGATTTTACTTAATCTGAAAATGGCACTATATTGCATTGTCTTCTTATGTTGTACAAATATTTCTGGTTCTAAAAGCTTAATACTTGTTTTTTCATTAAATGCCTGCTGTCTTAGTTACTTTTTGTTGCTGTAACTCAATACTTGACGTCCACAACTTAGGTAAAAAAGGTTTGTTGCAGCTTACAGTTTTAGAAGGTCTCAGTCCGTTCATGGGTGGGTGGCTGGAAAATGGTGGAATCATATGGTGGGGCTGCAGCTAGAGCTAGAACTGGAGTTCCTGGGGCAGAGATCCTTACAGCATGGTGGAAGAGAGAGACTGGGAGGAAAGGGCATACATACATACATACATACATACATACATACATACATTTATTTGAGATAAGATCTTGCTATTAGCTCAGGCTAGGTTTGAATTTTTTGCAGTCCTCTGACCTAGCCTTTCATCTCCTCTCTCTTCTCACTTTATTAGGGATTGAATCCAGGACTTTGTACATGCTAGACAAATGCTTGTGCTGAAGATGTATTCCTTCCCTTCTTTATGTTTATGTCTTGTTACTTTCTCATCACTGTGACTCAATACCTCACATGTACAACTTAGGGAGGATAAGTTTTATTTTAGTTCACAGTTCAGAAGGTCTCAGTCCCTTCATGGGTTGGTGGCTGGAAAAAGGTGGAATCACATGGTGGGGCCACAGTTAAAGGCAGAGCCAGAGCCATTGCTCTGAGGACAGAGATCCTCACAGCATTATGGCAGAACTGAGACCAATCTGGGAGGAAAGGCAGAACCAGCACACACCCCTCCACGTCAAGCTCCAAGTATCCAACCCTTCCAGCCATGCTTCGCCTCCCAACAGTACACAGTATCCATAGGAAGATAAAGCTTTTGGGTGTCACTCCAGATCCAAGCTATGGCATTCTGCCCCTTAAAAGACTCATGTCTACTCCCTTAATTTAGTCCTTCTCCAAGAGTTGCCAAAGTCTGAAGAGTTCCAGCACTGTTAAAAAAAAAAAAAAGTACAAGTTCAAAATCTCTTCTGAGGTGCAAGGCAAACTCTCAGCTGTGAGCTCCTGTTAAAACCAAAAAGTTAAGTACTTCTAACATATAATGGCACAGGATTAACATTCCCATTCCAAAAAGGAGGAATAAGAGGATAAAAGGCAATTGGACCAAAACAATTCCTAAATGCATCAGGGCAAGGGTTAAATCCTGTAGTCCCATGTCCCATACCTGGAGTAAACTGCAGCAAGATATGAACTCCAAAGGGGTTAGGTGGTCCCACCCGTACAACAGGGCTGCTGGCTGCATCCTCCACCTTCTCCACTTTGGGCTGAATCTGCTCTCAGCCTGCAGCTTTCTGCAGCCAATGATCCATGCTCCTGCCTTCTCCAAATTCCTTGGTTTTCCACTGCACCTTGGCTTCTTCTTTACCACTTCATACCTTGCTCATCTAGGGGCACACTGCCTGGCCTCCAAGGCCTTCCACTGAAATCTGGCTGGAAGCCTCCATGAACCCACAACTCTTGCAGTCTGCAAGCCTGTAAAGCCAGGACCATGTGGAGGTTGCCAAGGTCTGCCACTTGCTTGAGCAGTAGCCTGATCTCTTGGGACAAATGCTGCTGAGGTCTCAAGTTCTTAAACAGTTGAACTCCAGGAGATTCAACTCTGAAAGACATTTTTTCTGTTAGCCTTGAGGTACACTTCTCAGAGAAAAGTATTTTGCCTCTACCCTTGACCAGGTGAAGGGTGGGTCTTGTTGACATTGGAGATGCCCTCAAGGCATCTTTCCTATAGTCTTGATGGTACATACTTGGCTTTTTAAAAAATGTTCATCTCTTTAACTTCCCTTTGCTCTTTGGTCTCTGTCATTTTATCCTGGCTTTCACCATAGACTTGGCTAAAAGCCTCAAACAACAGCCATATAACAGTTTGAACATCAGTCTGCCTTGAGATTTCCTCTATCAGATTAAGTAGTCCACAGCCCTTAATATCAATTTCAGGCAAAGTCTCTGGACAAGGGCAAAATGTCGAAAAACTTTTTGCCAGAGCATAGCGTGCATGGATTTTCAACCACTTGCTGATAGAGGCCTCCTTCCCATCTGAAACTTTTTGAGTGTGGTCTTTCCAATCCACACTTCTATCAGTATTCTGGTCTTCTGAGCTATGACCAGAATCTCCCATTAAGCTTGGCTCAGGGTGCTCCCAGGCTTCTCCAGCCAGCATCCTCAAACCTTTCCAACGTCCTCCAACAAACTGGTTCAAAAGGCTTCCAAACCACACAGTCAGGTAGTCACAGCAATGACCTCACTTCTTTGGCACCAATTTGGTCTTAGTTACTTTATCATTGCCATGACTAAATACCCAACATGCACAAATTAGGGGAGGAAAAGTTTTATTTTAGCTCACAGTTTGGAAGGTCTCAGTCCATTCATGGGTGGGTGGCTGGAAAATGGTGGAATTACATGATGGGGCCGCTGCTAGAGGCAGAGTCAGAGCCATTGCCCTGGGGACAGAGATTCTCACAGCAGTATGGCACACCAGAAACCAGTCTGGGAGGAAAGGCAGAACCAGCACACATCCCTCCAGGTCAAGTCCGAAGCATCAACCCTTCCAGCCATGCCTTACCTCCCAGTAGTACATAGTATCTATAGGAACATGAGGCTCTTGGGGGACACTCCAGATCCAAACCACAACAGTTTATTTTTAAATTTTGAGACACGGTGTCTGCAAATTGCCCAGGCTAGCCTTGAACTTGTGATCCACTGGCTTGGGGCTCCCAAGTAGGTGGGATTTTAGGTATATGATACCATACTCCACTAAAGTATTAACTCTTAGTAAGAACTTCCATATTTTAAGTATTTGTTACAATGAATTTAAATAGGTATCACAACCATTTGAAGAAGTACTACAGTATTACTGTTCCCATTTACAGATGAAGAAAAACTGATTTTCAGTGTGATGTCTAGATGAAGGATGATGTACTTCAGGGAGGAGTGGCAGAGCCAGGATTTAAACTTTGTCATAAAGAACAATTACTAATGTATATTACATCTGAATAGTAGAGTTGGTCTCTGAGGTTAGGTGCTTTCAGGTTTCTTCCAGTTTATAGTCATTTAGCTTCATGTTGAATCGCTGCAATTTGTGTCATTTTGATGCCTTATTATTTTGAGAAACAGTTCAGCAGCAAGTTTTTGAGAACCTTCTCAAATATTGTGGGATATAAAGCATCTTGTCTTGAATTTACATTTCTGGTGAGGAAGGCTACGGGTATAATCAAAAGTGTAGTGCCTGAGTACAGAACAAGAAGCACCAATCAAGTGTGTGAACAGGATGAAGTTGTCACTGCAGAGGTAATCATGGACAGGGAATGTGGGCAGACAACTTGAAAAGATGGAGGAGCAAAGTATCTTTGCAGCTAAGAAAATGAAAGTTTTTTTTTTTTCAGATACCCCTTTTAGCTCTATTCACAATTAGAAGTTAACTTTTTCTCACAGTGTGACAATTTAATGTTATTATTATCTAATGCTTAGATTTCAAAGCTTCTATCATTAGAAAGCATGTATTAGTATTTACTACACCGCCCCTCATCTGCCTTCCTCACTGACCTTTATACTGTCTCACACTTAAAGGAAAAACAGAACACATCATTAACTTTCTTTAACTTTGTAGATTGGAGAATATAAGAAATTAGGCTTGTGCTCGCTTTGGCAGCACATATACTAAAAAAGAAATTATGCTTATTGAAGTTAAAGACTTCATGCAACTTGCTGATTGGAACAGTAAATCATCTATGCTTTCTGGGAACTTTGTGGAAACATCAAGAACTTGAGAAAAAGTCTTCATGGTTACAATATTTAGTATTTCTCAGGTAAGAGTTAAGATAAATCACATGAGCATCTCATCATGTAAGGTATTAAGGAAGTTTATAGATTCTATTGGGTTTGAGAATGTGACCATAATTTAGAGTAAAAATAGTATAACTGCCAGTTATTTTCCTATACGCCATATAGAAGTGAGGAAGCCCTACAAGTATTTTTTCTTCTTCTTCTTAGGATTTCTTCTTAGGATTCAAAAATACCTATTATAATATGAAGCAGTCTGTCATACTGGTTAAAAGGGTAAGATGTGGATGCTGTTTGTCTGAATCTGTGTCCTGGTTCTATTAATTATCTGGACTTAGACAAACCACTAAACTATTCCTTACTTTGCCTTGCCCACCTGTAAAATGTAGGTAATAATGGTACTGCCTTCACAAAAATAGCATAATTGTTAAATGAGAGAATTGCATTAGTACTATGCTTTACACTAAATAAACATGTACTTGTGAAATACAGATATTTTATAATGGTGATTTAAGTTGCTGTTTAGTCATTAAGCATCTTTTCTTTATAATCCAAATTTTATGTGGAACATATTGGCTTCATAACAATGTAATCCAAATGTATAACCTATTTCAAGTTCAGTTTCTCTTATACTATTTTCATTTAGTTTGTTTTTGTTTGTTTTTTGATTGGCCTCATTTTAAAAAATTTAGGATCTCTGTTCTAGTTGCTGATCTCTATGGCAAAATATGTTATATAATTTCGTAGTGACTCTGAAGAATTATAGTGGGAAATGATTAATGAAACTGTAACTTTTTAAAATCTCCTTCATTCTACCCACTTAATAGGCCATACTTATTAACAGCATATTAATATATTAGATGTTTTGATGTACAGTAGGAGAGACTTTGCAAGTGGTCACCTTACTTTGTATAATCAAATCATAAACTGAGTTGTTGCTGTTTCTAATGACTAAGGCCACAAGTCATACAGCAAAATAGAATAGAAATTGCCAAATATTTTTAAAATATGGAGAATCCAAAGACACTGGTATTCACTGGTTTAAATATATCTTTGTACAAGAAAACAATAGGTGAGAAGAATGATCTGTCTAATCCAACTTTTCCAAGCAGTTGGCAGTTGAAACTAAATGAAGCTTTTAGAAGGTGTATCTACAAAGAAATTGAATGAACTCATATATGATATAACAAGAAGTCTTTGGTTGCATTTTGATTACAGTGTTTTTATTATTGAAGGTTTTCAGAAAAGAAAGATGACCTATTTTTTTCCATAGAGAACACTGAAAAAAATTGTACTAAACTTTGTTTGAATACAATATTTTGATTTATCATCTTAATCTTTATACAAACTACAAATTCCTCAACTCTGAGTGTTGATTCTGGGTCTTATAATTAAAGTTAAAACTGGTCTCACCTGGACAACTTAGTGTTAAAATTAAAAACAAAAGTGTTAAAGGGCTGTGGGAATGTAGTTCAATGCAGAGGCCCTTTGTTCAATTCCTAGTACCACAAAGAATACACACACACACACACACACACACACACACACACATATGGTTTAAAAATATATACATAAGGATGTGTGTGTCTGTGTGTATACATCAGACTCTGTTGTCTGTATTTACTGTAAAAAAGGAACTCCCATAATTGCTTATTAAACATTCTTCATGATACACAGTCTTTAAAATAAAATATAGGGCTTTTAGGAAAAGGGAAATATTCTCAGAATATTTTTATGTAGCACCATTTTGTAGTATTTTAACATATAGGACTAAAGGAATTAAGAGATTTTATATAAAAAGACACAAAAGATCTTAAAATTGTTTTTAAAATTGTCTTATAGAGAATTATAGTTCTGGGCCACAAATGAAAAAAATAAAGACACAGATGATTTGGACTTCCATGTTGTAAGGAATGCAAGTCTGATGAAAGTTAGACATAGAGATATTGATCTTTGGTTTATTTCAGTTAATTCAAGATGCTTAGAGGAAGACTTATTTATTTATTTTATTTATTTATTCATTCATTTATTTTTGTGGTATTGAGGAACCTAGGCCTTCACATTGAGCTACATCTGCAGTGCCCAGCCCATCAATTTTAGAGGGAGATACCGGAGGTCCATTGCAAGGCTTTCATACTGAGCTACATCTCCATTCCATTTTTTAGTTTTGATTTTAATCAAAATCAGTTACTAAGTAGCCCATGCTGGACTTGAACTTCCAGTCCACTTGCCTCAACCTCCCAGAATGTTGTGACTAGAGGCCTGTGCCACCTGGCCAGATAAGATTATGTTCTAACCAATCCCAGGCATATACTTTTTCCCCCCCACCCCCAAATCTTCAGTTGTATTCATTTGCAAACATTGGCATCCAGTTTCTATCACATAATTTTTATATCATTTAAACTGCCAGTATAGTCTACTCTTTTAAACTAAGTTGCCTTATTTTGGGTACATGATTTAGAAAATGGGATGATTAAGTACCCCCTGTCCTGATTTTTTCATCTCTTTTTTATTGTCTGTTTTGTTTCTCACATTTCTGAAATAATCCTAGTATCAATTCTGTAATTAGAAATAACTCTTCTGCAATAGTTGTGTGGACTCCAAAATAAAGCCTTTTAAAATGTATTTTATTTTTAAGGTTTATAACATGTTGCTTTATTACATATAAGTAATAAAAGCCAGGCATGTTGATACATGCCTGTAAGTCCAGCCATCTAGGAGGTTGAGGAAGGAGGATTGGTAGTTTGAGGGTTTAGAAACTTAATGAGACCCTGTCTCAAAAAGTTGAAAGGGCTGGGATGTAGCTCAGGGTGAAGACCCTGGGCTAACACATCATTACTGTATAAAAGTAAAATGGAACTGTAAGCAAAGCAAAACATTATAGAATTAGATCATGTATAGTTTTTTTGTTTGTTTGTTTTTTGGGGTTTTTTTGTTTGTTTGTTTGTTTGTTTTTGCAATACTAGGGTTGAATCCAGGAAGCCAGCGCTATTGTACTGAGCTATATCCTTTTTCATTTCTTTTATTTCAAGAAAGTCTCTGATTGGTTGCTCTAGCTGGGTTCTATCTTTCCCTCCTTCTGCCTCAGCCTGCTAGAGTTATGGGATTGTAGGTATATACTACTATACCTGGCCATCTGTGGTGTTTAATTCAAAGATAAAAAAAATTATTGAGTGGACAGGTGCTTTGGAAATTATTTGAATACACAAAATTGTTATTTGAAAATGTCTAGGTCAGTCGTTGAGAAAATATCTTGTAATGTTTTTGAACCTCTAAAATTAGAAAATTCTGATTTTTGTCTACTTGATTTACCATTGACTTTCTGAAATACATTTTAAAAATTAAGAGCATAATTTCTTCAAGATCAATAGGCAATATGACAATTATATAGGGAATCCAAAGAAATATAGTACAGAGCTACTAACTCAGTAGCTGAGCAATGCCATAAGGATCTCTCTCTCTCTCTCTCTCTCTCTCTCTCTCTCTCTCTCTCTCTCTCTCTCTGTCTGTCTCTCTCTTTGCTTCTCTACCTCTCCCTCTCTCTCCCTTTCTCCCCCTTTCTTCTTTTCCCCAATGCTGGTAATTGAACCTAAGGCCACACACATGCTAGGCAAGCATTCTGTCCACTGAGGTATACCCCTGTATCTTTCTGTTCTGCCGTTGGATTCCTATCTCTAGGCAGAACAACCATTTTTGTGCAGGAAGGAATAAAAAGCACAATTATCAGTAGTGACTGTTCCTTTTATTAGAGTAGCAAAAGTTTTCCTAGATACTATACTTCTTTTCAAGCCAACTTCTTTAATTCTTTAGCAGAAACTGGGTTACACAGTCACCTTTTGTTGGAAGACAGCCTGGAAAAGGCAAGTATATGATTTTCTATCTTAATTATTAAGAGACAGAAAGGGAGAAGGATGTTTGGAATAGGCATTGTCAAAATGTCTCTCCAAATACCTAATGCAGTTTTCCTTTTCTTTATTTCTTTTGTTCTTTTTTTCTTCCTCTTTGAGATAGAGACTTATTAACTTGTTCAGACTGGTCTTGAACTCAATCCTTCTGCTTCATCCTCCCAAGTCATTGGAATTATAGGCACACACCGTCACACTTGGCAAATTTACATGTGCAATTCTTGTTTTGTTTTCTCAATATTGACAATAGAATCCATATATTCTTTACTATTTAACTATATTCCAGCCCTTTTATGTTTTATTTTGAGACAGGGTCTTGCCAAATTGCCCAAGCTGGCCTTCAACTTGTGATACTCTTGTCTAAGCTTCTTCAGTAGCTGGTGTTAATAGACTTATCTCACCACATCCTGCATTTGTGTGTGTGTGTGTGTGTGTGTGAGAGAGAGAGAGAGAGAGAGAGAGAGCCACATTTGTAGTCTAGGTTGGTCTTAAACTCATGATGTAGCCCAAGATGGCCTTGAACTCATAGAAATCCTCCTGCCTCAGCCTCCTAAATGCTGGAATTACACTCATGTACCATTGTACCTGGCTTATAAAAAACTGCATCTTAAAAGCTAAACAGAGCATATATGTGGCCAGAATTACCTAATAGATCACCAGTTTGTGGACGCTATAACGATTATTATATTTTCTCTCACATTTCTTCTATCATTCATTTTATTGCCAAGGAACTTAAAATTTGAAAGCTTGAATTTATATTCTGGTACAGAGACTTATTAACAATGTAATATTGGGGAAAGTTTCCTTAATCTTTCTGAGCTTTCTGTTGCTTTGGTGGAGAATGGATATGTAACTTTACAATATAGCACAGTAGTTGAGTACAGAGGCTCTGGGATCATAGCTAGAGAATCCTATGTTTGAAGATGAAAAAATTAAGGTTGTCTCAGACTCAGCATGGCTCTTGACTGTGCCACTTGGAGCAGTGATGATTTTTACTAGGTGAATGTGAGCAAGGGAATAGTGTCACTATTTAGAGATAAAGATGAAGGAAGAAAACTCTTAGCTGCTTCCAGATATATAGGTCAAAATTGACATGGTCCCAAATAAGTAACATGCTAAATTTGTATTTTTTACATTTGGAAGTATATCATTCACAAAGAATAATATGATTTTATGTGCAAGAAAGGTTTCTGTGAACTTCATGATATGAAGATTTTCAAAGGAAGAATAATATTAAGTAGTATACATGTTGTTAGGAAGTCCTAATGAATAATATTTCCAATATTTCCCAAAGTTTCTCATTAAAGATTTCTTCAAACCTTAGATTTAGAGAATTTATTTACTATTAAATACAATGTTATCCTACTATAAAAATGTTTTAATTTTTGGTACAAATTCTCTTATAGGAAATTACACAAATTGCTCAATCTGTATACCTAAGAGAATAAATTTCTACGCATCTTCCAGTTAACTATGCCTGTTACCCCTTTTTACCAACAAGCACTACTTCCAAATATCATTGTAGCATTTATGTAGCTGCAAAAAAGCTAAAATTAAGTTTTCACTAGACCTACCTCTATAACCACATTGATTTTTAAACCCTTAAAATAAGGCTTAGTAGCTGATATTAATTAACTATAAATGATAAATTATTAAATCACAGATGAATAGGTCTCAAGGGACAGTAGGAGTAAAATAATCAAAGATAAGAGATATTAATGGATATTTAAAGACTTAAAAGTATAGCTAATTATAACTCTTACAAATGCCACAGCTTGAATTCCCATGATCACAAGGTAGCAAAACTTAATTATTCATACTGTTAAGTCTCAGTTTCAATCAATCTCTTTCATTTCCTCTCTCTCTCATTCTCTCTTTCTTTTTCCTCTTCCTTCTTTTTGGTGCTAGAGATTGAGCTCAGGGTCTTTGCAATGCGATATACTCATAGTCTCTTTTTGCTTTTATTTTGAAGCAGAGTCTCACTAAGTTGCTAAATTGCTCAGGTAGTCTTGATCTTGCAGTCCTTCTGCCTGGGCTTCCCAGAATGCTAGATCCAGGTATGTGTCACTATGCCCTTATAGAACCATATATCTATAAACACAGTTTTTTAAGAATTTTCAATTAGAATGTACAAGGCCCCAGCTTCAATCCCCAAGACCAAAAAAAAAGTTAAATTACTAATATCTGTTGTTTCCTGTGCTCATATGCTTGTATTGAGCAAAGAAACACCACCCCGTTACTAGCCTACTGTGTCACTACGTGAGTCATCTTAGAACAAGATTTTCCTCCTATGTTTAAAAACAAGACAATCTTATACCGAGCAACAAATGATAAGGTGCAAGTTTAGACAACTGTACTCAAGTAGAAAACACTTAACAGTGTTTGATAAAAAGCATCTTTTTGCTCTTAGCGTTTTATTATCATTGATACTCTTACTCATAAGTTTTGGAAGCCGGGCATGGTGGCACATAGATTGCTGTGAGTTTAAGGCCAGCCTGGACAACAGAGTGAGATCCTGTCTCCAAAAAACAAATAAGTTAATTACATGAATTTTGGGTCTTCAAGGAAAAGTTTCAGATGGTACATTTCTGCCCATTGTTTTCTATAAAATAAACACCTGCCTAATTTGAGGAGCGCCCTGTTTGTCTTCTTTAAGGCAATTCCGATGATAACTGAGTTCTGTGTCTTTCTCTACATGTGATTCATTATACTGAGCACCCAAGCTACCTAAGTCCCAAAATATTTTCCACAATACTGAATTTGTAATTTTGCTTTGTAAGTGAGCAGGAAGCTTGCAGCATACTAAATGTGAATTTTTAAAACTTCATGTTATCATATCCGTCTGAAAGTAGTGTGCATTTATTGCCATTTTCATCTATGTTAATTGAAGAATAGGCCAATCTGCTATGTGAGAAGAGAAGGAGAGAGAGAGAAAAGAGAGAGAGAGAGAGAGAGAGAGAGAGAGTAAGAATTGACATACTAAGATATTAGTAAGAAAAAACTCATTTCTTTCTCATGTGGCAATTTGGGGGAATCATTCCTTGTTAATTAGAAGTCAAAGAACTGATCTAAAATGGACTGTTTAGACTTCTAAAGATGTACTATACTGATGTGTATATCTTGCTGAATTTTCCTAAAGAGGTTTTGTTTATTTGTTTTAAGACAAGTCTTGTTCTGTAGTCCAGGCTGGTCCTAAGCTTACTATGCAGCTAGACTGGCCTCAAACTCACAGCAGTCCTCCTGCCTCAGTCTTTTGAGTGCTGAGACTATAGGCATGACCATCATGCCAAGCTAATTTTTATGTGGTGCTAGGAATTGAACCCATGGCTTTACATGTGCTAGACAAGTGCTTTAACTGCTGAAATACACCTCCAATCCTCCTGAAAGCTTTTTTTTTTTAAATTTTTGCCCACTTAAAATCTTTCTTTAAAAATCTACTCATATCTTGTTATCAGGTAATGCTGTGTATCAAAGCAATCCAAAGAAAGTGTCACCTGAATAGTGAAAAATTTAAAATTTATCTTTCATGTTTGTTGGGTGAATTTTGATGCCTAAGTTAAAATTTTTATTTTACTGAGAGAGAAATACTTTATTTAGAGTTTTTTCAGTCATATTTTTAAAATCATCGAATATGGTATTTATTCTTCTGTGTTCTCGTAGAAATATTATATGTAATATTTCTCTAGAGTTTTATATTAAGGTTTCTTGGGACTTAGGCTGAGGTTAGGAAGCTTTCTCATTCATTTTTGTAGCACCCTTATTGTCTGAAATATAAATATGTAATAAATAGGTGTGGGTAACAAGTTACTCTCATGATGACTTCTGCTTTACCAAAATAAGACAATTCTGGAGCTGATAATTTTACCTGAGAATGCTGGATGAGTTACTTATATTTCATACTATTAAATAGCTTGAGAATGAATACATAAATTTATAGGTGGTGTTTCCTGTATGATTAAGAGAAAATTAAAGGATAGAAGTAAGATAACATACAATTAAACTGATGATAAAGACCAGTTGGAATTAGTCAGCAATAAAGTGGGTGAGAGTGGGACTGAATGGATTACAGGCAGAAGAACTGAATGTGTAAACACATGATAGGATAGCCACTTGTACACAAGATCTTATTTGATTGAAATAGACATTATATGTCAGAGTAAGAGGATCCTGAGAGATGTGACTGAAGAGGCCCAATCATGAAAAGCCTTATTTGATATGTTTGGAAGTTGGATTTTATTCAGAAAACTATGAGGAAATATTGAAGAATTTGAGTAAAGAAGTGATACAAATCAGATTTGCACTTAGAAAAAATAGCCATATGAAAATATATTGGAGTGTGTATATACTTAGCTTTAAAAACTTAAGTTGAAAACAGAGGGCAGAGGGCAGGATGGAAGTTGAGAAGGCTTGTTCAGCTATGTTGACAGTGCTATTCACCAAGATAGAGAATGCAGGTCCCAGTTCAGGTGGTAGGGTAGAATGTGAGCATCTGAAGTGTAGGATATATAAGAAAGAACCAAATGAAAGTTCCCGGATAGATACAGCTGTTGGTCAACAAGGTGATACAAGCCAGAGATAGTGACTTTTACTTAAATGTGGTAAACCCTTATGTAGCATGTCATTTATCCTTATGAATTTTTATTATTCCCATTTTATAGATTAGAAAACCAAGGTTTAATATTTCACAATTATGATAGTCACTAAGTTTGTTGACTTGAAGGTAGACATAATATTATAAGTGTGGTCACCTACAGAGAATGGATAGAGTTAAAAAAAAGTGCAGGACCAGAGGATGACTGAAGTGTGAAAGAAGAGTCGACTAAAGAAGGATTTTTAGGGAACTGGGCATTTGGAAGACTAATGAAGGGGAAAAAGTCCTGCAAAAAAACCTGAAAAAAATGACATCAAAGGCAAAGGCAGTTTTTTAAAAATGTGTTCCCCAGTTCATTTATAAGATACTTCTTTAGGCAGAGATTAAAGAGGGTGGAGTAAAAGCCAGCAACAAATAACAGCTACCCTGGGGACCTGAATTAGAAACACCTGGAAAAAAATTTAGCAACTAGAAAGACAGCAAGAGCTCTTGGAATCAAGAGGGAGCCAACCAGGAAAGATAGAAATAATGAAGAAACTGCAAAAACTGAAAAAGAATGAAGCAGGTGGTAACACCCACCCTGCTTCCCAAGGTCTTTGTTTCTGTAAACACAATGTAAGCCCAGAGAAGGTCAGCAACCTACTGATAAATAATGGATGGGTAACACTGGTCCCAAGAAAAGCCTATGGTTATTATAAACTATAAATACAGGGTGGAATTTTACTCTGAAAGTGACTCTTTTGGAACAATAGGTTGATGTTTGAGAAGAAATACATTGAAGACCTGCCATATTTGGGAGTGATACAATCAAGAACCATTTTGAGATAGGGCTTATTATTTCAGACTGATCTACTCTAGACATCAAAAGTCACAAGAAAACCACCTTCAGTAGTGGTTGGGCAGGAGATGCCATGAGATACAGTGGCAGGGAAGGAGAAGGGTAGCCACATTGGATTGTCAGAAAAAGTCATGATGGATTTTGTTTATGGTTTTAAAAGGTCATTTGTTTGTATAAGAACAAAGATCAGTCATTGATATACTGCCCATTTTGCTCCACTACCTTTGCCATCTTTCAGTGAGTTTCATAATTCCTTATTTATAGACGGACCTACCTTTATAGGCAAAAAAAAAAAAAAAACTGAACAAGGTGCTGATTTATAACCTCATCTAAATTGAATGTTATACCACAGAGGAGTTTTGGGGAGAGTAAAAATAACATCAAACAACACCATCAACACCATCCACCAACCACCACTAACAAGTCTGGTGGTGCAAGGTCAAATGCATATGTTAGGTTTAGCAATATATCCAGTTCAAGCTCTAACAATTTTGACAGGTGGTCATACTTGTGTTTCATCTTATATTGTCTGATGGAACAAAACTCCTTGACAATTAACAAGCTCTGGGTATTTATGGATGATGGATTTGTTCAAACTGTCCAATTGCTGACAGTACACATTTAAATTGACTGTTTAGTTCCTTGGTAGAAAATTGAAAAACACCACACCTTTAAAATCCCACCACACGGCAAATGTAACCATCCTCAGATGAATGTCTGCTTTTGTTACCATGTTTGGACCAAGACCATTTGTGTATCACATTGTTGTAAACAATCCACTTCTCATCGCCAGTTATCAGTTGCTTCCAAAAAGGATCATTTTCCTCACATTTAATGAGGAAAATGTTTATACATAATCAAATGAACTTCTTTGAGTTCTAACCCAAATATCAGGGTTGCTTATATATCCCAACTTCTTCCGGTGGTCATGAATGCTTCAGTGATAGATGTGCATTGTTTCTGCCATCTCTGATGTTGTCTAATGCAGACTTGACTTGATCAGTGTCTTTGTTTTGTTGATGGGCCTCCCTGACCAAGGAGCATTGTCAAGTTCCAAATGACTAGCATATAATTCTGTAAACCATCACTGGCACTCACGTTCTTGTGGAGCATGTTTATCATAAACTGTATGTAACTTTCTACAACCTTGACATGTGTTCTTCCCTCTACAGAAGTAAAAAAGTAAAATATGTTGAAAATGTACAGTGTGGTCTTTCATCTTCAGCTTGTAAAATCTCCAAAACTCAACCAAATCACTTAGTTTTTTTTTTTTTTCTTAGAATGAGGCTAGAACTGTCAGCTGTAAAATGACATAGCAATAACACAGGTGCAACTGACTCTAGTACTTCAAAAAAATGAACTAGCACTATCTATTGCAAAAATGAATCATGACTTTTCTGACAACTCAATAATTCAGGATATGAAAAATTCAATTGAAAGCATCAGGAACAAGCTCAAACATGCCTGTAATCCCAACATTTGGGTGGCTGAGGCAGGCAGATTGTCCTGAGTTCAAGGCTAGCCTTGGCTACACCAGTGAGTTCAGGACCAGCGTGGGCTACAGAGTGAGACCCTGTCTCAAATAGAGAGAGAGAGAGAGAGAGAGAGAGAGAGAGAGAGACCTGTTTAATACTACATTTCCCAAACCTACTTATTATGAATATATTCTTAATCCACTCCTGTTATTATTTTTAAAAACCATAGATTAGATCACTTACAAATAAGAGAAATTTATTTGCTATGATTCTGGAGGCTGGGAAATCTCGCAAGGGGCCAGCAGATTCAGTATCTGATCAGGGTCTTCTTACTGTGTTCTGAGGTGGCAGAATGGACAAACACTTTGTCCTCACGCAGCAGAAGGGAAAAGGAACAAAAGAGTTCCCTAGTGTTTCTTCTATAAAGCCATTAACTCCATTCATAAGGGCTTACCCACATAACAATTCCTAAATATCTCACATCTTAATACTATCTCACTGTGGCCAAGTTAGAGCATGAATTTTGTTTGGGAGCCCACAACCAAATCATAGCAACTATCCCTCCTCTTTTGCACAAATTCTCTTAATATCCTGGTACTGGAGACTTTGGGATAAATTCTAGATAGGTATAATATTACAGACTAAGCAGAGAGGGAATTTCAGAAAGGAAGTGGTCACTCTTGCTCAGATATCTTGAAGAGGCTAAAAGAGTAAGAATTATAGTTGACTTAGGCAACTAGGAGGGCACTAGTGACCTGTGTGATACCAGTTTTTGTGGAGTAGGTGGTCAGAAGATCTGTTGCAGCAGATTAGAAAGTAAGTGAATATTGACAAAGAGAGTTAGGAAGTAGCAGAAACTTTTAAAAAATCTTATCTCAGAAGGAAAGGAGAAGTAGCTAGAGGGGAACTTAGAGGGAGAGAAGGTCAGTTTTGGGTTGTTTATAAGAGATGAGAATATTTTTCTGCTAAGGGATGGGGTCATTAGAAAAAGATCAAGATGTGGTAAGGAAGAAAGAATGATTAATGGAGCAAGATTCTCGAGGACAGATGGAGAGATTGCCTTTGGAAGGGTAGATATTGTTATACAGAGATCTAATATAGTAGGTCCCTTAAAATCTCATTTCCAAGTAGCATTGTTGTAGTTTTGGTGTTTATGTTTGGGTGTACCTTTTATGGGGTTCTCAAATCTTAATTATCATTGTTATAGTATTGGCTGTCATTGTGCCTTCTCTAACAGCTCTTTTATTAATTTGCTGCCTCATATGTGCTTCCACTATAAAGTCATGGTTTTCAGGAATTAAGGATAAATAAACTGAAGAACTAAGAAGCACTCTGCCCACTTACCCAGTGGAAAAATTTCACAAACTATGTACCATCTATTTTCTGCATTAAAAATTCCCCTCTTTTTTGGTGAGGTGCTATGGAGGAAATTATGTTACAAACTTTCAGAAATATCTTTAATTATATTTTAAGCAGTAGATACCCACTACTTATTTCTCTACTTTTATTTTTAAATCAGTAAGTTGTTTTCTTTTTAAAAAAATGCTTATTGGGTGCAGATATCCTCAAGATCTATGATGTTCATACAGAATCTCTTCAAATTTTAAAGATAGATAGGTTTTGACTAAAATGTAGGAAATTAATGCCATAGGCAAGACATATGGTTCTGAATCGCATCCATTTCAGATTGCTGTTTGCTGCTGTCAGTTTCAATGATGGGATCAAATATAATCTCTCAATACGTTTTACTTCTTTCTAGTTTGTGAAAACATTCTGTGTTTTGTAACATTGTCATAGTTTTATTAACCAAGATAAGGAAATGTTTTCTTCATATTAAATTACAAAGCTGAAAACACTTCTTGAAAATTATTAATAGAGTTCACATGGGTGTGGTAGTGCGTGCTTGTAATCCCGTTAGTCTGAGGGAGAACAAGTGCAAGTTTGTTCTCATTCCAGGTAATTTGTTAAATTAGAGAGATGGTGTGTCAAAGTAAAAAATCAAAATAAAAAGAGACAAGGCTGTATGTAGTTCAGTACAAATACCCTGAGTTTAGTCCCTACTACCCTGCACACACACACACACACACACACACATTAATATAGTATTTACTGATAGCATCCCCAAATCACACTTAGAAAAGACCATTTGAAAGTAGATCTATTTCACCAAGTGTGGTGGTGCACACATGTAATTCTAGCACTCTCAGAGACTGTGGCAAGAGGATCGCAAATTTGGGCCAAGTGTAGGCAGCTTAGTGATTTAGCAAGACCTTGTCTCTAAAATGAAAGGGCTAGGGATTTAGCTCAGGATGAAGGCCCTGATTTAATCCCCAGTACCAAAAATAAATAAATTAAAAAAATAAAATAAAATAAAATAAAATAAAATAAAAAATAAAAAAAAGATCTCTGTTATAATGACCAGAAAATTCCTTCAAAAACAAAGAAACAAGAGCACTGAGGGCATAGCTGAGTGGTTAAAAGCATTTACGTAGCATGTGCAAGGTCCTGGCTTCAGTTCCCTAGCACGACAAAAAAAAAAAAAAAAAAAAAAAAAAATTGCTAGGCATGTAGTTCATCATGGGAGGCTGAGGCATGAGGATTGCTATGATTGAAGGTTAGCTTGGGCTACATAGTGAGTTTAGAACCAGCCTGGACTATAGAATGTGAGGTCCTGTCAAAGGGGGTGGGGGAGAAAGAGAGAGAGAGAGAGGAGAGCAGCAGACAGACAGCAGACAAGGCAGGCAGTCATTTACTGAACACTTACTTTGATTTACTTTGTACCAGGCAAAGTTCTGAGCTCCCTTTAGGTGTTATCTGAGTTGCCCTTCATAATAGCCCTGCAAGGCTGTGTACTGCTATCATCCCTATTTTATAGGTAAGGAAGTTGAGGTACAAGTAAGGTATAGATTTAGATTAGAAGCCAGTTAGTCTGACTTCACAGTGCTTTGCCATAATAGCACATTCCAAAAAAAAACCTTCTTAAATATTAATCTTGAATTCCATATTATTATTTTTTTGAGTATAGAAAAGAAGATCTAGGAAATAACACCTGAACTGCTACCCTCTTTTTTCCTCTAGTAAAGCTTGCCCTCTGTTTTTTTCTGTCTCTCTCTCCCTCTCTCTCTCTCTTTTCTGTTTTGTTTGTGGATGGGTGGAGAGAAGTTGTGTGCCTGATGCTAGAGATTGAACCCAGGGCTTTCCTGCTTAGCTACATCCCGGCCTTTACTTTTTGAAAGAGTCTCACTAAATGGCTAAGTTGCCCAGGCTGGGCTCAAACTTGGCTATCCTTCTGCCTCAGACTTCCAGAGTGCTGGGATTACAGGCATGTGATACCATATCTGCTAAATTTATCCTCTATTATCTCTCATTAAACAATTTGATGACACTATCCCAAATGTACAAAACCTTTATACATGCTCCAATATTTTTTATGTTACCAAATATTTTCTATGCTAACAGCTTATCTTTATAACAGTAATTAATTACCACTCTGAGGTATATATTATTATAAAATATCAACTATAGGATTATTATCAAGTGAAATAGGTAACATCAAAGTAGAACAGTCTGCATGATATTGAAATAGTTTGTGAAAACATTCATTTGGTAATTGCTGTAGTTTGGATCTTGAGTGTCCCTCAAAAACCTCATGTATTTGGAGCTGTGTATTATTGTGAGGCAGAGCTTGGCTGGAAGGAGAGGATGTTTGGTGTCTGACCTGGAGAAATTTTATCAACTTGTTGAGGTTGGGGTGGCCCAGGGCAGAGCTTTCAAGTATTTGTTATTGACATGTGGACCAGGAAATGAGAGGGGACACCCCCCTTGGGGGGCCCAAATAGCAGCTTGAAGTTATTAAAAGAAGGAAGAGAAAACATTAGTACAGCTTCTTCCTGGGAAGGCCCTAGCTTTTTCCTGAGTCTTGACACTGGATTGGGTTCTGTTTGAAATGGGGTTAGCTACTCTCCAGCCTCTGCCATGTGCCTTCACCATTGCAGCCTGCCCTGTGAATGGACTATCCTTCTGAAACTGTGAGCTAAATAAATCTTTCCTCCCGTAAATTGTGGATGTTGGGTATTTTGTCACAGCAATGAATAAGTAACTAAGATAGATATGCTATCATTCAACTCTTGGCTAGTCTCTTCATCTTTGTAGTGTTAATTTTGTTGTCTGAAATTTGAGAGTCAAGTATGTAAGGTCCTGTCCAGGTCCAGCGTTAAAGATATTGTTTACTCTTAGGAAATTGCACTCCAAACTATGGAATAGAAGTCGATGGAATGCTATAATGCTGTAATTGGTTTTGTTTTAATGGATTTTATTGTAATTTTTGGCAGATAGAACAGGCTGAAAGATAGTTATGTTATTTCACCTCTGAATCATTGAGGTAGAAACTTCTCTCGCCACACAGAAAATATGATTTATATGCTATGTCTTGGAAATGTGTTTTTAGATGCTTACAGTGCTTTGTTAAGGATCCTCCCTGAGGCTGTTCGACATTTAAATGTGTTCTCTAATGAGTTAATACATTATTGAAATTTAATATTTATAAATTTTGTTTTAATATAATTAATAAATATGTATCTTTTGGTACAAGAGTAGGATAAGGAAGAAGTGAGAGTATAGCTTAGGGTACAGATTTAGTTTTGGCCTGGGAAATGATGTGGTTTATAACATATTCTTTTTTCATTTTTCAGTAATAGTAATATAAAGGAACATTATTGTACTCGACAGAATTTGTACAAAAAAATCCTCAAAACCTAAATGAAGCCTATTAAAAATATCAAAGGAAACCCTGAATTAATACAGATTTGTGCATTTTATTAAAGGGAAGATTTACTATTATAAAAATGTTGTGTCGATTCCATTTATATATTCAGTGCTGTTCCAATCAGAATTTCACCAGCCTTTTTCTTGGAACTTGATAAGTTGATTCTAAGTATGTGAAAGAGAAAACAAGAAATATTTTTAATAAGGAAGTGAGAGAATACTAAAATATAAACCATTGCTAAAGCAGTATAGATTAATGAACAGATATATACCTATCTATAATAAGGATTTGCTATATACTAGAGATGGCATTTCAAATAGTTATTATAAGAAATACACACACCTAATAGGAAAATTAAACTCATCTAAGAAGCTATAAAAATGGCACATAACAAAACATGTTTATCTTTAGTAATTAGGGAAATTTAAAAAGGTAATATTTTTAACTAGTTAGAAAAATGTAATGGATAATATCTGCTATTATAAGAGGATGGAGAAAAATGTCATAATCTGTGAACATATACTCATAAATTGGTATAGGAAAAACATTTGATCTAGGAGGATATTTAACATGATCATACCTGGTGTGATAAAGGCATAGGGAAAGAAACATAATAAACTATGAACATGTACCTGTATATTGTTCTAGTCACTCTAGAGGGAAACGTAACATATCTGTCAAAAATTTGGATGCCTCTACCTTATGATTCAGCAGTTTCCTTTTTTGGTATCTACCCTTAGAAAACCACATACATGTGGCACAAACGTGTTACAAGGCAATTTTTGTAGTATTGTCTATAAAAAGCAAAGCAAGATAAAACAAAATTGAAAAGCAATCTAAGTATCTGTTAGCAGAAAATACATAAATAAACCATGGAAAACTGTGCTGTGTCTAAAATGATAAATCTATATGCATTAGCTGAGAAAGATCTCTATTGGAGTACAATGTATCTTTTTTGCAGACCGTTAAAGAAAGAAGTAATTTTACATATTTTCTTATTCGTAAGTTTCATTTACTTTAGAGTTGGTAATACTAGCAAAGGCAAGTGAGAGATGTTTTTTCCTCTTGATACTAGACAGTTCCTTGATTCTCTGTGAACACTAGCTGGACATCTATGATTCAACTCAATTCTGACACTGGCTACTCAGAATTAGCGTAAGACTCCACACTTAGGGGCTTAGTTCCACAAGGCTGCCATCATTTCAGATACCTTATGATAGGAAGGAGAAGGAGCTGCTGGATAAGAGAGCTGAGTAACAAGCAAGCAAATTCTTGAGAGGTTTTTTTATGGCTTGGTAAGAAATATAGGCTTACGTGTCAGCTGGTATTCTCAGGCTTTATATTGCACCAGAATTACTTGGGAGATATATATAATACAGACTGGCCCAAGAATGTACATTTTTACAAGTATCCTCAAGTAACTGACACAAGAAACACTGCTTTTGGTAATGAGTAATTTTTAAAAAGGTCTATGCAAAGGAATATTCAGCATTATGGATTAGAGTAGATAGTTACCATCCTCAAATACTAGAAATAACAAAACCCCAAGCTAAGGCACTTGTGGTTGGAATAAAGAAGAAGAAATGGTGTATGAGAGAAATACATAAAAAGTGAACTGATAGAGGCTTGATGAAAGATTATGAAAGGTGAGGCAGTTTCTTGAAGACTTTGAACTTGGTTAAGCTGAGATGGTGGGTGCTGTTATAATGATACAAGAGGTAAAGCTTTGGTGGGAAAGTGGGTTCAGTTGTGAATCTGTTGAGAATGTAATCCAGTGTAACATATGAGCAAGTATGTTCCTGTTAGGTAGGAAGATACTAAGAGGACTAGGAATGAAATTTTGGATGTAATAAATTTATTTTTTCCCACTATTTTTATTAATATACATATGTAATGCATAGTATTTACAATGAATTTGGGTATTTCGTGCACATATGTATCATATCAATTTTACAATCCCTTCCCATTTTTGACACTCCCACCTCCTCCCTGTCCCTTCCCCCAGTTCTGGCTATCACTTCATGTGGTTCTATAGAATGTCTGTGTTCTGGGTTTTTCAAGTCAGAGAGACTATACAGTACTGAACATATTAATCTTCCACATCTAAATAATTTCACTTAAGTCACCACTCTAACTCAGCTTCCTATTCCTCGAATGGGTCGCAGTAGTTAAATATTGATGCCTCTTCTCTGAATCCAACCAAATTGGATGTAATAAATTTATAGGCTCATGTTGAAACTGTGAGAGAGATGAGGTCACTAAACAAATAAATGCCAAGGACTGAACCCAAAAAGCCCCATATTTGTGGAGGAAAATTACAAAAGGAATATGGGACAAAAAGACTAAAAAGGAAAAACTAGAAAGTGATCTGCAAAAGAATAGCAAAGGAGAAATGCACAGTCACGTGACCAAGTGACTAGTCTTGTGTTTAAAGTGTGCATTAGATTTGAAAATGTGTGTATGCCCAAGGCAATAAGCCAAGGAGGTGGAATCGAGGGAAGAGCAAGAGGAAAACGGTGAAAGGGAATAATTGATGGGACCAGGTTCCAGAGGAAGGGGTCTAGAACAGGGAAGGAATTCATGTAGAATTGGCAGAAATAGCTTGGGAAAGGAAGACAGTTAACTTATGCTCTGTTATTTATTTATTTATTTATTTATTTATTTTTGAGATAGGGTCTCACTCTGTGGCCCAGGCTGGTCCTAAACTCACTATGGAGCCGAGGCTGGCCTTAGACTTACCGCAGTTCTCCTGTCTCAGCCTCTGAAGTGCTGGGATGGGCTTGTGCTACCATGCCTGGCTTATGTGGTGCTGGGGAATGGAACTCGGGTCCTTAGCACTTGACTTAGCACAAGCACCTTAACCACTGAGCCATTTGTCCAGCCAATGCTGTGTAATTTAAATACATATTTTCTATTATGATTGAATCTTAATACACAGAATGACATTCTCCTTCTTTACTCCTAGAAGACTTTAATATATATCCTATGTATGTATCTGTTGTACAGATAAAAGTTCCTATTTTACCAAATATTGAATGTTACAGTATGTCATGCATAATTAAGTTAACACTGATCTGTTTTTACTGTTGTAGAGATTAGCAACTTTCTCTTTCTTTCGTTTTCTTTATTGTGGTAATGGAGATTGAACCCAGGGCACTCTAGCTATGTCCCTAGCCCTTTCTTGTTTATATTTTGAGACAAGGCCTTCTAAATTGCCCAGGTAGGATTTAAATTTGTGATCCTCCTACCTCAGCCCTTCTCATTGCTGGGATTATAGGTGCATACCATTATGTCCATCTTAGCAAATTCCTTTCTGAAACGTAATAAGAAAATATATTTATTTTTTTCTTTTTATAGTTGTTCAGTACATAATGGACATCCAATAAAATGTCAAATAACGCAGGATTTGGAAAATATTTGAACTATGAAGATAAAGTATAAAATAAAAAAGTGCTCATAATTCAAGATACACATTTCTTGAATTTATTAAATCTATAAATTAATATCAATTTTTAATAGTTGCCTTTTGTTATAGCACAATTCAATTTTTCACTAGGCATAAGAATGTGGAAAAAATGTCTTTGATGATATCTTGTAGAGTTCTTGGTTAGAATACATTTACATGGGGCTGGGAATGGAGCTCAGTGATATGGTACCTGCCTAGCATGCACAAAGCCCTAGGTTTGATCCCTGGAACCACAAAAAAAATTTTTTCAATACAAAAACGTGTATTACCAAGTTTTGTGTAAGAATAGGGTGCTATCCTGAGTTATGTAGTAAACATATTTGGGCAAAAAGAATTCCAAGCTACCATCGTAAGGCCATTTATAAATTCTTAGTGATTCCATGTTTGTTGAATTCATTCAATGTGACCATAGTAAGAGAAACATAAATCAAAATGAATTTGCTAGGGAAGCAAAAGGCGGTGAACATTTTAATTGTTTTTGGTAAGTATTCAAATTGCCTTCTAGACAGGTTGTTATATTAACTTACACTTTCATCAGTAGTATCAGTGAGTATGTTCCATTTATTCTTTCTTTTTCTGGACAGGTCTTACTTTAATTCAGACAAGCACTAAATTCACTGTGTAGCCCAGTCTGGCCCCCAACACATGGCAATCCTCTTGTCTCAGATTCCCAAGTGCTGGGATTACAGATGTGCACCTCCTCCTACCCAGTTTTTGTGGTGCTGTGGTATCAAACCTAGGGCCTTGTGCTTGCTAGGCAAGCACTGTAACTGCTGAACTGTGTCCCAGGTCCTCCAGTCATTTTCAGAATATTCAAGGTAACATTCTCATTTGAGGAAAAATTAAGATTGGCATTGTGTAGCTATTCATGCCACAGGCAAAGTTTATAACTATGTACCAAGCTTTGTATCTCCTAAAGCCTCTCTATAACCATTGAGTTTTGTAACCAAACCACTTCCTATATTTTGTGTAGATTGCTCAATGATACAGTTATTCATTTTCCTCCTTGAAGCCTTTACCAATTTGAGTTGATCCTGCAATTTTTAGGGAATGTTTAAGTTCTAATATGATCTGCCAGGTATTCTTCCCAGAGTTATATTGTTTAAAAAAAGTGCTTGGGAAAACAAGTGATACAGATGATTCATAATTTACACCATTTCATTTGGTGTAAGGGTTCTATTTCTCATCTTTATTTAAGAACTATTCTCTTTAGGTGACTACACTGGTACATGTCACTTGGGAGGCTTAGCAGGAGAATCAAGGCCAACCTAATCAACTTAGTGAGACATTGCTTCATAATAAAATAAATAAAAAGTATATAGTTGAGTGGTAAAGCACCTCTGAATTTAATCCTCAGTACCACAACAAACAAACAGGTAATCTTTGGTGGCTGATAATAAACTTGTTTATTTCTTTTCTAGCAGGTTTGGGAAATGTATAGTACTTCATACACATGTAAATACTGACAGTGTATCCAATTATACTTTCTAGTCTTTTTTCTTATCTTTAGTAATTTAATACTTGTTTTTCTTTCGTTTGTGATACTTGGTTGCGTATTTGTATCTGAAGACATTAATTAAAACTTGGAATATATAATGGGAACATAGATACTTAGATATTTTTGACTTCTTTATATCTAGTGAAATATATTATTCAGAATTTAGTAAGTTCATTTCTAATTGGTATAAATGCTTTTCTGCAAAGAAGGAATTGAACTATGGCTAAATTCTTATGCGTTGTGCTCCTTTGACAGCAAGGCTCAATAAAGCACCCTTGAATTGAGGCAGGAGTCTAGGGTTTTGGGCTTACACTGTCTCTAATTAACTTCATAATCCTGAGCAGATCACTTATCTTATATCTTAATAAAATGACCTACGTAAAGAATATAATTTACATGAAGGTATTACTCAAGTAGGAGGTAGTAGTAGGGAGAAGGAAAATCCTTGGCATTTGGAATTTGAAATGGTAGGAAAATAACTTCCTTGATTTAAAATCAGCACCTACCATTAGAAAAGGCAGCAAAGTAGCCAGAGTCAGAACTCATTGCCTTCCAGAGCAAAGCAGGTAGCATAAATATGTGAATTCGATCTATGTACAGATTTAGGGTATTAGACATTCCCAGTGGTACATGTTTGTAATTTCAGCTACTCAGGAGGCTGAGGCAGGATGGTAACAAGTTTGAGGCTAGCCTGGGCAACTTATACTCTGTCTCAAAATTGGGTTAAAAAAAAAAAAAAAGGCTGGGATATATAGCTCAGTAGAGTACCTTGCCGAATGTATATGAGGCACTGGATTCGATCCTCAGTACTGGGGAAAAAAAAGATTTAGGATGGCACACAGCTGTGACCATAGCCATGTAGGAGGCTGAGGCAGGAGAATTATGTAATTTCAGGAATTCAAGACCAACTTGGGTGAAAGAGTAAGATCCTGTCTGAAACAAAACAAAACCCAAAAATGATTTAGGGAATGATTGGGGCCTGTGACATAACAGTCTCTGTGTATCTCTTGTCTAAAAATTTCAAATTAATTTTTATAAGGTACTGAAATACTATGAGAGCTATACAGAAGAACAGTTCTGAAAGCAGGATTCTTCCATCTGCTTCTGATTTTCAACCTCTAATTTAAAAATGGTAGAACAAAAATGGAAGCCCGGGTCTGCTATTCACAAGCCATGAAATCTTGGACAGGTCATTCTTCTAGTCTCAGTTCCCTCAAGTGTGTTAGTTGAAACTAATCCATCTGTAAAGTTTTCTTCACTTCCTGAGAATTATGCCCTTTTATGTCAAGAATTAGCATGTATTCTGCTGACAAACAAATTCACCTGGGTATATATTTTTTTCTTACTATTTCTCCTTCCAGGCAGTTCCTGTCTTAGCTCTTTTGTGAACTCAGTAAGGTTAGGATAAAATGAGAACTCCAAAGAACTCTATGATATTCTAAGAAATAATTTTATTTATCAGTTTAGCTGGAGGAAATAACTATGACTCATGTGAAATTTATTAAGGAGAAATTAGGCAAAAATTAAAATTCAGGAAAAGGTACTCCCTCTGGGTATATTACTCCTTTTGTAAGTAATAATTACCTCTCACAAAATCGAGGAGGGTAATATTACTTCCATTGTACAGGTTAAAAATGGAATAAATATCTTATTGTTTATGAGTTAATAATAAAATCGTGATCAAATGTGGACCCCAAATAGGCTCTTTGCAGAGTCCAGTGCACTGTGCAGACACCCTGACAATGCACAAGTGCTTCTTTTTCGTAAATCCACATGTCCTCATCTTGTGTGTCTGGCAAGGCGCCTCTTCTTCACAAGCCCTCCCTTATCTTTGAGCAGGAAGTAATTTTCTTCTCCTTTTTAATTACTTTCCTTCCAGTACTAAACGGGATACTGCTTACAAGTAGAATCCACATTTGATTTACTTTTTATTATTTACTTTTTATTATTTTATTTTTTATACTGTTTAGCAGAGTGTTCTACACGTGCAGGTACTAGGTAATGTTTAATAGCCATCTAGTCCCATGGATAATGGACAGATGGGTGAATCTAAGAATGAGTGATTGACTGACTACAAGCCTCATTATCCGAGCAGCATGTGCATATAATATATTGAGTGTCACCTTGAAATTAGTTTTATTTTCTTCTTTGATTCTCAGGAACAAATTACTTGTAACAATAAACTTTGATGACACACTTTATCTTTTTAGCATTCTCTTTCATCTTTAGATGTCAAAGCTTACTGTACCCAACATTACATCTATAGCAGTATATCTACCAGTTTAATTCATGAGCTTTGGCTGGGACTTGGAAACATTACCTTCGTGTTTTTGTTTGTTTGTTTGTTTGTTTGTTTGAGACAGGGTCTTGCTCTGTAGTCCAGATTGGTCCTGAACTCACTATGTAGTGCAGGCTGGCTTTGGACTTAGGGCATTTGTTGTGATTTGGATCTAGAGTGTCCGCCAAAAGCCTCATGTTCCTATGGATACTGTGTAGGGTTGGGAGGTGGGGCCTGGCTGTAAGGGGCGTGGGCTTGACTTGGAGGGGCCTGTGCTGGTTCTGCCCTTCCTGTCAGTCTCTCTCTTACACCATGGCATAAGGATCTCTGCTATTGAAGCTCTGGCTCTGGCTCCGCTTCAGCTGTGCCATGTGCTTCCACCATTTTCCAGCCGCCCACCTGTGAATGGACCTTCTGAAACCGTAAGCTACAATAAATCTTTCCTCCCTAAGTTGTGGGTGTTGGGTATTGAGTCACAATGATGAAAAAGTAACTAGGACAGCAATCTCCCTTCCTCAGTCTCCCAAGTGCTGGGATTGTAGCCCATGGAAACATTACATGTTGTTTGAATGATTTGATGATAGGTCAGAGGCCTCAAATGGAGGCCACAACATGCTGTTGGATCAGATCTAACAAAATTTGATCCTCTTTGTTTCAAGTAGACTGTTTTTTCTCTCCTCTCTCTCCCTTGCCCCTTTTCTTCTTTCTTTCTTTCCTACTTCCTTCTCTATTCTTCTCTCCTTCATTCCCTCAATTTAGTTTGAATCTAAATATCTGTGGAAATATTTGGGGTTTCTTTTATTTTTGCAGTACTCAATGTTGAACCTAAGACCTTCACACTAAGGTATATATCAAGTGCTTTTGAAAATAAATTTTTAAAAAATTTTAGACAGGATCATGCCACGTTCCCTAGGCAGTACTCAAACTTGTGATCTTCTTGCTTCAGCCTCTCAAAATGCTGATGTTATGGATGTGCACCACCATGGCAGGCTTGCAGTTTCTTTTCTTATATCCATTTATTTACAGTAGCACTAGTAGATGCTCAGTTAATGTTGGAGCAAATGAAAAAATGAACAAACCATCATTTGTAACAAATATAATCTTCTGGTGGGGAATGTTGATGGTAGGAAGGCCACCATCTTGGATGAATCACATGACTGAGTCTCTATATTTTTACCTGTATCATGGAAATGATAGTACTTATCCTATGGATGGATGTTCGGTATTCTTAGTTTAAAATACTTGTCAGCTTACATTACCTTTTTCTCTTGGGAAATATGGTCATCATGTTTTAGATTTTTAAATTTTAACCACAGAATTTGAAAACTATGCTTCAGGATATATATTTTTCCTAAAATAAAGTTTATAGACATGAGATTTAAGGTAAAATCTTACCATTTAGCCACCAATTTGTACAGTTTGTGTAATTATGAAAAATAAGAACATTAAATGTTATTTTTGTTCAGCTTTTCTTTGACATCAGAAAGTTACTCTTAAGCTTGACATTTTCAGTTGTTCACTTACTGCTTTGAGCTTATTTCTCTACCCATCCGTGATTGGCATAGCTCAAAATTTGAGATCCACATTGGACAAGTAACTTATTAGTTACAATCATAGCATAATCCAGTCAATAGGATATAGGTAAATTTTACCTCATAGTCTTTTGCATATGCTTTACACTAATACTTGCAGCTAGTAACAATATTAAATATGGAGTGTCTATTGCAGTAGATATTTGGAAGAAATACAAGTGTTGAGTGAGGTAATATGAGAGATTTGAAGTTTATATTTTCTTGATCTGTTCATTTCTATGTATTCAGTTTCTTTTTCAAAAAATCTTCATCTGTTCATTCTAAAAATATGTTGAATGTTTACTCTGTGATACATTGTGCTAGGTAAAAAGGAGCACTGATGAATAAAGCAGGCATAATTCCTACCTTCATGAGCTTTACTATATGTATATAGTAATGAAGATGTTATGAATTGTTATAATTCTATAACTGAAACAAATACAAAGCTAGAATGTTAGTAAAAGCTTCCCTGAAAGAGTCATATTTAGGGAGGTTCAAAGAATGGCGGGGGGCAGGGGAGCTGGAGGAATGGCTCAGTAGTTAAAACGCTTGCCTAGCAAGCACTAACTACCCCAATTCAATTCCCCAGCACCACATAAGCTGGGTGAGGTTGTGCACGCCTGTAACCCCAGCACTTGGGGACTGAGACAGGAGGATTAGGATTACCATGAGTCCAAGGCCAGCCTGGGCTCCATAGTGAGTTTGTGACCAGCCTGGGCTACAGAGTGAGATGCTGTCTCAAAAATATATATATATATATGGGAGCCAGCTACAGGAAAATTGGAAAAGAGTAGTCAGAACAAAAGGTGTGTTCACAGGTCATGAAAGAAAAGATTTGTTTATTTGTCTGAAGGGAAGCCATTGTGGCTAGAGTCTAATGAAAATAGGGCTGAGGAAACCGGAGAAATACTTAAAGGGCCAGTCATGTAAGTAGATCATAAGGGCTGGAGGAATAGCACAGCATTTAAAGCACTTGCCTAGCAAGTGCAAGCCCTGGCTTCAATTCCCCAGCACCACATAAGCTGGGTGTGATGGCTCATGCCAGTTGTCCCAACACTTGGGAGCCTGAGACAGAAGGATTGTTGTGAGTTTGAGACCAACCTAAGTTGCATAGTAAATTCAGGTCCAGTCTAGACTACAGAGTGAGACCCTGTCTCAAAAAAAAAAAAAAAAAAGAAAAAAAAAAAAAAAAAAAAAAAAAAAAAAAAAAAAAAAAAAAAAAAAAAAAGAAAAAAAAGAAAAAAAAAGAAAAGATAGATCATAGTAAGAAGTTTGAAATTATTTTTCCCAAGAACTATAAGAAAAATCATTGAAAGATTTGAACATGTGATTGAGCACATTTTAGCTTTCCAAAGATGGCTTTGGCTACTGTGTAGAGAATAGATTATAGGAGTTAAGAGTGAATTCAAGGCAGTTTGTAGGCAGGGTATTGCAAGCAAGAGGTGATAGGTGGAGATGATAAGAATTGAGTAGATTTATGACATAATGTGGAATAGAACTTGCAAGGCTCACTTATAAGTTAAATAGGAGTAGTGAAGCAAAGAAGTAAGTCAAGCATAACGCTAGGTTTTTTGATTTAAGCAATTTTGTATTTTTTTTGAAATAAAGAATACTAAATCAGGGCATTTTTGTGGGGAGGGGAAGAGACATCAAGGAGGATGGGGGAAGTTGAAATGGGGAGTATCATTCTAAGTTTCAGATGACAGTGAGTTTGGACATAGTAAATGTGCAATTGAATATATGAATTTGGAGCTTAGAGGAATGATTTGAGTATGCATATACATTTGGGAGTCATTAGCTAATCATTGATATTTAAAATCCTGGCACAAATAAGATCACTTAGAGGGAGAGTTGGAGAGGAGCATGAGAATACACATAAGTGCACAAGTGCAAGAGAGACAGCCCAAGACTAAGTTCTTAATCTGAGATTCTGTAGCATTATAATTAATTTATTAACTTAATTTTCTGACCAAGTTATTAATAGATTGTCTTAGTTACTTTTTTGTTGCTGTGACTCAATACCCAAAATGCACAAATTAGGAGAGGAAAAGCTTATTTTAGCTTGGTTTCAGAAGGTTACAGTCCATTCATGAACAGCTGGCAACAGTGGAAGCACATGATGGAGGCAGAGGTGGGGCTGCTTATCACAGCATTGCCAACAAGAAGCCAAGTCAAGTCCCAAAGGAAAGAAGAAAGTAGCATATGTCCTTCCAGGTCCTGTCCCAGTGATCCACTTCTTCTGGTCTAGCCTCAGTGTTCCATCCCTTCCAGGTCGAGCCCCAAGTATATGCCCTTTTCATCCAAATCCCATCCCACACCACCAGTACAGAGTATCCATAGGTATATGCAGCTTTTAGGGGACATTCCAGATCCATACCACAACATTGATGCTGTAATAATAATCTTTTCACATCTCATAAAGAAAATAAGTAAACATAATTGTCGATTTTTAGTTAAATGTGTTAATTTGAAAAACACTTTAATCAAATATCCTTCCTGAGTATATTCACAAAATTTTCTGGAAACCAGATTTTTTTTTGAAGACTGCTTTTTTAAAGGAATATAAACATAAAGTAGAAAATATCTGGACCAAATATCACATTTACCAAGAACTTTTCATGGAAGTTTTTTTTTATTATGTTAGTTAATCAGTGTGTCAGTTTTTGTTCTTGCTCATAACCTAGTCTAGAAACAGATTGGAAAAGGGAAGTAAGCTTTTCTTTGGGCTAGAGTTTCCAGTTATTTTAAATTTGCTTTATTCCAATCACTGTCCTCTTTACCAATACTAAAAATTGATTGATATTTGCCTTAGTGAAGTTCAGTTTTTCTTCTGGCTTTTTGAAAATATGTATGTTTGCCTCCATATGTTTGTTCTATGTGTTTCTTCAAGGTTTTGTGTCAGTTTTACATTGTAAAGCTTTTATTTATTTAATAAGCTGTCATAGGTGGCTGCTTCTGTCATCCCAGCACTCTGGAAGGCTCATAAAGGAGAACTAACTAACTGCAAATTCACACCCAGCCGAATAATTTAACAACTTAGTGAGAACTTGTCTCAAAATAATAAATGAATGAATGAGTGAATAAATTAATGACTTGGCCAAGGATGTAGCCCAGTGGAAAGGCTGTAGGTTTCATCCCATACCATACCTACTTGCCAAAATTCTTCTAACTCAATTATGTATCTTTATAATCCATAAGTAGTTATGGATATTTTGCTTGCTACTTGCTTAAGCTTGAGGCAGAACTTGCTAAAATTAAAAATTTTTCCTCAGATCCCAGTGTCAATTCCCAGCATGAACACACACATACCCAAAACTTCTTTCTAGCATGAAGTATTCAGAGTCCTATTATTTTCACTTTACTGTACTAAAAATTGCTGTATACCCTACCATGAGTATTCACTCGTCGCTGGCACCCTCCTTTTGTACACCATATCATCATGTAATGGGAGTACTCGCACCCTTGCTTTGATGTTCTTTTACCAACCTAATATTTTCTAAATATCATTAAACTTCATTGAGGAGGAGGGAGATTTTGGCCTTTGGAGAAAATATGTAGGCTCTAGGCATAGGAATCCACAGTGATTTTTATTATTACCATTTTACTGCTTCTTGCTTGGGAGCCAAGACTTCACACTAATAGTTTACAGTGTGGAATAGCCAATGGACACTGAAAGTCATTAATTACTATTCTAAGACACCTAAAATACCACTTAAAGCTATAACCTCTATTTTTCAGGAATCAAACTGGAATTAGTCTAAATTCAGCTTGTATAAAACTCAAAAGAAATCATCCCTTTTTTAAATTTGAAAACTGAAAAACAATGTCTAGTGTACACTGTTTTCCATCAGTATTTTGTCTGTTTCTTTAAAAAAATCATGCTTATTAAAGGACCTGGCTGAAATGAGAATATTCCCTATATTTTACTAAATAATCATTTCAAAATGCTACTAAGGAATAGAATGCATAAATATTTATGTATATCTGATTATTTAAGTTCTAGAATCTGAATCCAAGGTAATGAGCATCTTTAAAACTTGATACAATGTTAATTAATGTTGCTTTAAAAATTTTTGCCTTTTTTATTCTCAGCCATTATTTATGAAAGTTCCTCTCTTTTTTCATACCTTCAGGAACATTTACAGTTATTTTTGCCAATCTAAGACATGAAAATCATCTTATTTTATTTTGCATTTTATTAACTAAGGAGGATGTATTTTCTGATTTTTTAAAAAATAAAATTAGTAAGAAAGCAGTAATGTAGGTAAAACAATATACCTTTATTCTACACTAGAATGAAAAAGAATTGCCTACAAACAGCTTCAAGAGAATATATTTTCCACACTTGCAATCACGAAAGACTAGATACAAATTTTATTTGTGCTATGAATACCTCAAACCCTAGTGTTTGGTAATATTAACATTCTGACTCTAATAATCCAGAACATAAATTTCCCAGTTCTCTGAAAACACTCACACACAAAAGTTCAACAGCCCTACATCAATGACTTCCTTACAGTCTATCAGTGAACAAAAATGCAGGCAAAACTGCCAGCTGCTCTGCATCTGCAAACATTTGTGCAGAACTAATTTTAATAGCAGATGTTGGAAATACTTAAAAGAAAACAAAAACTCTGCATCAACTCCTCTGAGAATGTTGGACCTATCCTGTGACTTCTCAGATGCTCCATAACCCTGTTAGCCTGAGTTTTATCCCCAAAATATATTTTCCTTTCTTTCCTTTCACGTGTGACATTTTGGAACTACATAAGGAAATCTAATTTTTAAAGTCTTAGATTGTTTCAGTTGGATGCATATGATGCTGTCATGAAAATTCTTGTTGTTATGAAAATTCCATGCGTAGAGTTTACCAATGAAAGACTCCATTTTGATCTTTAGGTTTCCAAGACTATGTATACCATATCCACTGACAAGAAAACTTCATTTTTTATTGAAGTAAAGAGTAGGGGTAATAAACAGAGACTTAAAAAAGAAAACCATTATTTTTGTTTACCAAGTGAACAATGAAGATATGGTGATTCCCGTAGGAATTTGCTGAATCAGTGTCTGTGTGATGCCAGTTAGGGATTTTGGATTATGATAGCTGTACTTCGGATGTCCAATGACAGATGCCTGAGAACTAGTCAAGATTCTTCTCAGATGTTAGTGTAATCAAATCTGGTTCTTTCTGGGCCTTGCTGCCAAAGACTAAGTAAATTCTTTTGCTTTTACTTGATTTGTAAATTTATTTTTTAAACTAGGTAGTACATTAACAAGATTCAAAGTCAACAACTTATGAAAAGGTATAGTGAATTCTTCCTCTTAAACATTCTCCCCCTGGTCACCCATATTTCTTCACCATGAGTGCTATTTTTCTGTGTTGTTTTCTCTTGCAAGTTAAATGTGGGAGTGTGTTTGTGTGTGTGTGTGTGTGTGTGTGTGTGTGTGTATGCGCACACATGTACGTGCTTTTTTTATACTAGTGGCAACATGTTAGACAAAATGTCTTGCATATTACTTGTTTTACTTAGTCTGACCTAGAATACTTACTAGTCTGTGGCTTTGGGAGGACTGGGCTGCTAGGACAGATGAGCTGTGAGCAGTCGGTGAGATGAGCAGGCAGCCGTGCTCTGTCCCTGGCAGTGTGCTTCTATGAGGTTCTAATACTGCAGCTGATCTGCCAGGAAGTGGAGCTCCCCTCGTGCTGCTGCTTGCCATTTCAAAGCTGTTCTCTAACAACTACTGCATACCCCACTCCCATCTTTGTCCTTGGTAGAATGGTCTTCAACTAAACCAGTCACTGGCATCAAAAAGATTGGAGAACCATTGTTAACCTTAAAGGACTCTAAATTATGTCTTTATTGCTGTGAATAATTCAAGGAAATTATATAACACCACGGATATTCATTTATTCAAGCTGTTACCATCTTAAATACTGCTACACAGTTTTTGAAAAATTAATGATTAGCATTATAAATAGCTACTTTCCTTGAAGAAGTACAGATAGCCTGGAAATATATGAAAAAATGTTCAACATCCTTAGCATTAGAGAAATACAAATCAAAACATTACTAAGATATCATCTTACCCCAATGAGAATGGCATATACCAAGAACTCGAACAGCAATAGATGCTGGCAGGATTGTGGGTGTGGGGGTGAAGAGAGGAAGGAACTCTTTCACATTGCTGATGGGACTATACTATTACAGTCACTATGGAAAGCAGTATGGGGAGATTTCTCAAAAAATTTAAAATAAGTATTCCATTTGTTTCAGTGATACCTCATTTGGATATATTTCCAAAAGAGTTAAAAGCAATATATAATAGAGATATATGTACACCATGTTTATGGCAGCTTCTTTATCATCATTATTATTTACATTTATTATTTATTTATTTATTTATTTTAGATTTTACTATGTTGCCCAGGTTAGTCTTAAATTCCGGGGTCAAACAATCAAGAAGCTGTTTATAGCAGCTTCCTTATCTTTATTATTATTACTTATTCTCTTTATTTCTTTTTTTAAACGTCACTGTGTTGATTAGGCTAGTGTGAACTCCTGGGCACAGAGGTTTTCTGAGTAGCTGAGATGCATACAGTAAACAGGGTATAAATGTTTATTGAGTTCCTATTACATTAAGGTATTATCTTTACCAGTAGAAACAACTTAAAAATTTGCAATCTGGAGCTAGAGGAATGGCTCAGTGGTTAAAGCACTTGCCTAGCAAGCACTATGTCAAGCACTAAGTACCTGAGTTCAATTCCCCAGCCCCACATAAGCCAGGCATAGTGGCACACACCTGTAGTCCCAGCACTAGAGAGGCTGAGGCAGGAGGATTGCTGTGAGTCCAAGGCCAGCCTGGGCTCCATAGTGAGTTCAGGACCAGGCAGGGCTACAGAGTGAGACACTTTCTCAAAAAAAAAAAAAAAAATTACAATCTGGACAAAAATGCAGAAAAGATTCTTTTCATCTTTTAATGTTATATCATGATCTATAACTTTCTATTTTTTAATTCTATTTTCCCTTCAGTTAGTGAGGTGTTTAGCTAGCATCTTTTTATATGTTTATTTTCTGTTTCTGTGAAGGTTTTGCTCAAACTTTTTTGTCTCTCTTGCCAGGCATGGTGACATACACCTGTAATCCCAGAACTCTGGGAGGCTGAGGCAGAAGGTTCACAAGTTCAAGCCCAGTCTGGGCAACTGAACAAGACCCTGTCTCAAAATAAAAAAAAATTTATGGGGATATAGCTCAGTGCATATGCCCTCGGTGCAGTCATCATTAACTCTCTCTCTCTCTCTCTCTCTCTCTCTCTCTCTCTCTCTCTCTCTCTCTCTCTCATTCACACATACACACAAGTCTTTAAAAATTGAGATACTGGGCTGAAGGTGTAGCTCAGCAGCTGAGAGTGCTTACCTGTAAGAATAGAGCCCTAAGTTCAATTCCCCAGTACCACTTAGGCTGGGTGTGGAAGCATATGACACACTTGTAGAAGATAAATTTGTGCATTGAAATAAAGGCCTACTACCACTGGGCCTGGCTCAATTTTAAAGAAAGCGGGGGTACTTATTTTAATAGTTAGTAGGAAGTGTTTATGTATTCTGCATACAAATATTTGTCAGACATATTTTGTAAAATTGCCCTTAGTCTGTAATTTAATTTTTGCTTTCATTTTTTTTTGGTCATTTTACTTTTTATGTATTGGTTAAGAAATCTTTGTTTGACTACTGGCATAAAATTTTTCTCATATTTTCTTCTAGAAATTGCACCTAGCCTTTTTTTAAAAAAATTGCGTCATCTTTACTTTGTATACTTTTAATTTCAGAACAAAATAAAATAAAGCCACAGTGCACAACATCCAACCCTGCTGTCAACTTATGGAGGGAAAAGGGGTTGAGGTCCTGTTTCCTGCCTTAGGCACAAGTCAATAGAGAAAAGACCACTAGACATCAGTAGAGAAATCCCCAAGGCAGGACAGGGATACATGGCTTGCCTGCAGGAGCGGTGGGGACACTTAAAAGAGTTCAGGGTTCCAAGGGGAAGCTTAGTCTACTTCTTCCATTTGTGACATGTCCTCATCCCCCTCACGTGGTGGGATCTCATCAGGAATGACTGCACCAGGCTCTGTAGTCACCTCATCTTCATCAATGCCCAGGCCCCAGCTTGATCATGCAATAGATGTGATTGGAGTGGGTCTAGGGTTCCTCCAGGGAGAAGCCAGAGGACAACAGTGCAGTTTCTAATAGCAGTACCACTAGGCCTTTAATGGCCTTGTCATTCTTGTTCACCTCTGCCTTCTGCCATAGCATCACTGCAATGGGGTGATCACAGTTGATCTCCAGGTGCTTCTTGGCCATTATGTAGCCCACCGTAGAATTGTCCTGCAGGAGCTGCGCCTTCAGGATCTGCTCCATGTTGGCTCTCCAGCCATAGGTGCTCGTCATGATGAAATAGGTTGAGGACACAAGCCTAGTGGAGTTTGTCACCTTCTCCACCTTCTTGTGTAAGATCTCTTTCATGAGTTTGCAGAGATTCTTGAGCTTGGCCTTGCTCTCCTCCATCTTCTCCTCCTTATCCTTGAGCAGCTCCAGACCTTCCTTGGTCGTGGACATCAGGGTCTTCCCGTTGAACTCCTTGAGCTGCTGCACACTGTGCTCATAATGGGCTCAGTCATGTACACTACCTCAAAGCCCCACTTACACACATGCTCCACAAATATGGACTTGGCCACCTCCTCTTTGCTCTGCCCTGTGATGTAGTAGATGGACTTTTGTGTGTCCTTCATGCAGGACACATACTCTGACAGAGAGGTCATCTTGTCCCCATACTGTGAGGTATGGTAGCACAGCAGTTTGGACAGGTGCCACCATTAGTGGAGTCTTCATGGATTCCAAGCTTCAGATTTTCGAAGAATACCTCATAGAATTTCTTGTAGTTGTCTTTGTCTTCTGCCAGCACAGAGAAGAACTCCAGGCACTTACAGATGACTCTTCATGATATTCTTGCAGATGGCTTTAAGGATTTTGCTCTGTTGAAGCATTTTCCTGGAGATGGTGGGGACAGGTCCTCAAGAGTCCACCACACCATGGATGAAGTTGAGTTGCAAGGGGATCAGCTCATCACAGCTCATTGTGATGAACGTGCAGAGCAAGACTAGTTTGGTGTTCTTCTGCTTGTTGTTCTCCAAAGAGGTCAAAGGGGTGCTAGCACAGAATGAAGGGCAGCACCCGCACTCCAGCTGGCCCTCTATAGAGAAGTGCTTGACAGCCGGGTAGTCCTCCTCGTCATTGATAAGGCTCTTATAGAATTCTCCATACTCCTGGATGGTGTTGTCAGGGTTTCTGGTCCAAATAGTCTTGGTCTTGTTCAGCTCTTCTTGATCAGTGTACTTCTCCTTAATCTTCATGGTCTTCTTCTTGTCCTTGCTGAAGTCATCATTCTTTTTGGAGCCCACATCCTCAATCTTGGGCTTTTTATCACCTTGTCCTCCTCTTCCTTCTCCCCTTTGTCCTCCTCTGTCTTGTTGTTGCTAAACTCCTTCTCGCATTCCTTCTCCAAGTAGAGGGTGATAGGGTAGCCAGTGAACTGTGAGTGCTTCTTCACCACCTCCTTGACCTTCCTCTCCTCCAAGTATCCCATCTAGTCTTCCTTGAGGTATGGTATCACCTTGGCGTCCCAGCCAGTGGGCTCACCATGGTCAGCGTGCATGCTGAAGGAGCTCCCAGCAGAGGACTCAGAGACTCTCTTAGTGGAACATGTCCAAAGCATCAGAAGTGTTAGAGATCAGCTCACAAAAGTAGAATGACATTATTCCTGTGAAAGCAGTTAAGCAGTAGGACACTAAATTCTAATGACTTTTCCAGGCACTGGAAAAACAGTTTCTCTTAATCAAATTAAATGTCTTTCCTTACAGATAAATGTTTTACCTTATATATTTTAACTCAGATGCAGAAATGGACTTAAAATGCTAATATCCTAAGTCTTAGTTAAGAGAGGTGTGAAATGATTTCTGTAGATGATATTGGTACAGCATTACAATCAAATCACTGTTGCTTTGCTGAGATAATCACATTTATTACTTTAATATCAGAGCTTGGAGCAAAGAAAAAGAATCAGAAATTTAAACTTCGAAAATAGGGAATCCCATGTCTCTAAGATGTTATAGAATTTGGAATTCATTCATGAACAAAACCTCCTATATATATGTGTGTATATATATATATATATATATATATATATATATGCAAGAAAAAAGCTAAAATTGCATACATAATACAATTTTTAAATTTCTGAATCATGTACACCTCAATATACTGAAGTCTGAGATTAATTTGAATTTTTATTATTGTATAATTTGATTTGTATGCTTTTAAGTCATTGCTGCCTTCTCCATGCTCAATATTGTTCAAATTATGACTTTCAAGTAATGAAGCAGAATCTCAATGAAAAAAAAAGAAAGAAATTTAAAAAAAGAAATTAAGGAATCCCAGCGGGAAAGCTTTACAACCAAGTTCCCATATTCAATCTACAAAATGCTGAAGTTTTGGGCTCGGAAGCAATTGGGATTTAACCTCTCTTAGGTGAATAATTTGCCATGAAGTTTCAGTTTTAGTGTATGTGCTGCCGAAGTCAGCATTGCCATGAAGGTTCAAATACACTGTATCATTTATCAGAGCTGTAGAAAAAAATTTAACCCTAATTTAAGGAAGAACCATGGTTACCAAAAAATTAGAATTAATTTAAAAAATAATTTCTTAAAGGGGGATTAGGGCTTTGCTGGCCTCAATTCCTACCAGATATTTCACTGAACTTGCATGGATTTTATTTTATTTTTAAATTTAGGATACAAAAGACAGAGTTGAGGCTGAAGACAATATTCCAAAGAGATCTAGAATAAAATCAACTTGTGATTAATCAAAAATTAGTGCCTGCACAGGTAAAGAATAACTGAGGATGAAAGACAGTAAATGTACAAGAAGAAAAACAGAGGAGTAAAAAAAGACTGCTGGTAAAATTTTTGAGAATAGGGCAGAAAAATCAGTTACTGAAAAAAGCAGTTTCCAGTTTGTACAATTATTTAGAAGGTTATGTGTATTCTCACAGAAACATTAATAAATGATTCTTGGATTCCCAAATGTGCAACTTATAGTAAAACTACCAAAAAGAATGTGGTATATCTCCAGTGAGAGGAAAGTAGTTACTTATATGCACAGGTTACAGGGTTTAAGTAGGTGGCCATTACTTCTATTTTGTAAACACCTATATAGGTAACGTGTACAGTAAGTTACATACCATGGCAGATCCTAATAGTCATTCACAAAAATAAAAACAAGGAATAAATCATTAAAAACAGGGAAAAGCAAAGAAGCTAGTGGTAAATGTTTAATCCTGCCTGAAAGCCAACCCCCACCCCCAGTGACAGCAACAGCTCAGAATTTCTAGATATTGCATTTCAATAAAAATAAAAACTTCTGGGTTTATGTCTTCAGTTGTGAATTAAGTGCTTCACAAATGGAGTATAATCCTAAAAGAAGCTGGTTTGTCTCTGCTCAGGCAAATAAACACTTTCTTACATTCCATTTTTTTCTAAGTCTCTGGATATGATTATGGGACTTCTGGTCAAGATGGTGGCTGAGTAACAGCTGTGCAATATCTCCTCAGGGACTGTCTTAGTTACTTTTTCATTGCTGTGATTCAATACCCGACACCCACAAATTTAGGAAAGGTTTATTTTAGCTCACAGTTTCATATGGTCACAGACCATTTAGGGGCAGCCGGCAGCAATCAAAGTACAGGACAGAGACAGAGCTGGAGGCAGCTGCTCAGGACATCACAAACAGGAAGGCAAGCTGAGACCAGTTGAGACTAGTATGGCTCCTCCAGGAAGGCAGGTGCTGCTTATGTATCCTTTCAGGTCTCCGCCCAGTAATTAGTCCCTCCTGCATCCAGGTGTGGCCACTACACACCATTAATCCTAACTCACACACCTTTAGTCTTAACTGCAATCCACTCCTCCAGACCAGACCCCAATCCACCAACATCATATGGTTCCGTAGACAATTCATAACATTCAGATACATGAGACTTTTAGGGGACACTCCAGATCCTAACCACAACAGGGACTCAGTTAAAAAGTTGAGAATATAGTCAAAACCCATATATTCAGTGTAGCTTGGACAAGGTGTGCCCAACAATTGAAAGGAGACCACGAGAAAGACTAAAATCCCAAAGACATTTTGGAAGTGGAGGAAAACAACAGCCCAGGAAGCAGCCCCAGGCTGACTGAGCACAAACCTGAGCTGCTGGCTTTCACAGTCTGAGGAAATCCCAGAGCCTGGAAACTCAGATTGAGGAAAGCGCAGACCTGGGAGAAGTGGGAATTGACAGTAGCTGGTAGCCCCAGTTTCCAAAAAAACAAGTTTACAAATGCAATGTGAGATCCCCCTACAGAAGGCCTGCTGGAGCCTAGGTCAGAAGCAGTGCTCATAAGCCATACAGACAATAATAACGTTAACTGGAGCCAATTTTTTTTTTTTAAAGCCTGAGACTATACTGTTTAGAGTAAAAGAAAGCTCACATCAGGGCTTTGGGGATTACTCTTAAACATTGCCTAAAAGAAACCAGTACAAGAGACAGCTGCACAGAAAAGTGAAAGACCACTGATACCCTGACCACCCGGTAGTGGAAAAACCTCTGAGGATAGAGAGCCCTGGCCTGGGGGCGGTTGGGGGTGGGGGGGGGGGGGTTGCCAAGACAGGTAGGAGAGCTTTGCTGAAGGGGCTGGAGATGAACAAGATACCACAGAGGCCATCAGGCTGTTAGGGTCCTCCCTCACTGCCTACTCCCAGCATAGAACTCCAAAATTTCAGCTCTCCAAACACACCCTCATACTCCTTCAAAAAAAACTTCTTGACTAGGCCTTTAAAGTGAAGTCTCTCAATAACAAAAACATGGGAAGAGACAAAGCAACAGGATACACAAAGAAATGCCTTAGACCCCCAATATTAATGTCATGGGACTTGAAATAGTGGAACTCATAAGGAAAGAAGTCAAAAAGCAAATAAATGAGTAAAACAACCAGTTCAAAGAAATTGTCTCAAAGAAATGCAAGCAATGATCAGTGGGCTTAAAGAGGAAAATACTAAAATACTGGTCCTAATGGATACAAAACTTACCAAGCACAGAAGCCACAGATAAAAAGTTGGTTGAAGTAAATAAGGAAATGCAAAATATGAAGGAAATTTTTGGAGAAGTGAAAATTTTTTTAAAGAAATTTAGCTGAAATTCAGGATCTGAAAAATACACTTGAAAGCAGGTGAGGTCAATTCAAACACTGTAAGGATAGCATTTCAGACCTTGAAGACAAGGCTGAGGTAACAAATGCTATAATTAGGCACAACTCCAAAATTAGAACTGAGCAAAGTAGCTGGTTACAGCAGCTGACAGATGATTCAAAGGGAACCAACCTCTGAATTATGAGTGTGGGAGAAAGTGCAGAAGACAGCAACAAAGGTATAGAAAATTTATTCACTGAGATCATACAAGAAAATTATTCAAATCAAGAAAAATAAATTAGTTTTTAGGTTCAAGAAGCTTATGAAACACTGTATAACCTCGAATACCAATGAGACTCACCACAACATGTCATAATTGAAACCTCAGAAATCCAACATAAAGAGAAAATATTAAAAGCAGCAAGAGAAAAACAGACATTATTCTACTAAGGCCAACCCACTTGAATTACCACAGATATCTCAATGCAAATAAAGGCCAGGAGAGCCTACAGCAAGCTTTAAAAGATAGAAAGTGTCAACCCAGGTTATTGTATCCAGCAAAATTATTCCTGAAAATTAAAAGAGAAGTAAAATTGTTCATGACCAAGAATCCCTAAAGAAATTCATGACCACTAGCCAGCATTGCAAAAGTACTTGCAGGAATCTTTGAGAGAGACAAGAGACACAAGCAGCACCAAAGAATATGGAGAAAAGGAAACATCTAAAGAGAAAGTGTAACAAAAAAAGACATCAATCATTTGACTAATATCTGACTAAAACAGTACCAGTTTTCTCATAAAACCTTTGAAACTTCCCCAATAATTATTATTTTTATTAGCATATTAGTTTGCAGACATATTATACTCAACATGAGGAATTGGTATAAAATCATAATCTGTGAACTTTTTTGATGTGTATGATGTGTACAGATATTTAAGTGGGGATAGAGTGGCAGAAGGCAATGGTTTTGGTTTGGGATGTTATTAGTTATAAAAACAGTAAATAAGTGGCTTTTGTTGTCTTTTCCCTGAAGCTTTTATTGGGTGGGAAAGATAAAAAAAAAATCACATAGCCTTAGTCCATTGGCTAAGAACTTAGTTCTTTGTTCAACCTGTGACTCTTAAGCTCTTAAAAAAATTCTAAAATAACTAAGTATGCCAATATATCTATTACTGTATGTGTGATATACTTTTGAGATATAGACTTAAGTTCATTTAACATAGTGATTCATTTATTTGGTCTTTGATATAAGTTTAGCTTAAGAAATCTGATTGATGTAATGATAATCTGAATGTCTCTTGTATAGTAGCACAATTGATAATAGCAAAATCTTGGAAGAAGCCAATATGCGAGGACAGATGACTGAATAAAGAAGATAACAATGACACATTTAAGTCATTTTTTGAGAAATGGATGTACCTTGAGATCATGATGCTCAGTGAAATGAGTAAGACCCAGAAAGCTGAATGTTATATAGGTTCTCTAATATGAGAAAACTAAACCATAAAAAAAATGTAAGAGACATGAACGAAAGTAAGAACACTCACCTAGAAAGAGCTAAGTCAAGCACTAAGTACAGGAGCTCTATTCTCCAGCGCCACATAAACTGGGCATGCTGGCACACACCTGTAATCCCAGCACTTGGGAGGCTGAGGCAGGAGGATTTCCATAAGTCCAAGGCTAGTCAGGGCTCCATAGTGAGTTCAGGACCAGCCTGGGCTACAGAGGTAGACCCTGTCTCAAAAACAAAAAACAACAACAACAACAACAAAAAGAAGACAGACTTTGTAGAGAGAAAAAGGCAAGGGGGATAAGATAGTGGGAAGGAAAAAGAGAAATATTTTTTTTAAAAAAGACTCAAATGGGGTTGATAGTGGGAGTTAGGGGGAAGGGAGGAGTTATGGGAGGGTCATAAAGGGGGAGGGGAAGGGACTGTAATTTTGATTGATATGTATGTATATGTACAAAATATTCAAGTTCAATGTAAACATGTATTACATATGTAGGTATAATATGTATATACTGATAAAATGAAAACTATTAGGTCTTTGCAATTTAAAAGTTAGCTACTTGTTTCCTCTGGTTCTTTGTAGAAGTTAAAATCAGTTCTGTCAACTTCATGAGATGACCACAAGCTAACAAAATAAGGAGGTACCACAAGCTTACCTTCATGCGTGCTGAAGGCATATCATTTTTTTAATTTGGTAAAACAGCCTATGTATTATCCTTATAATCTTCAAACCTTAGAATTCTATTTATTTCTCTATTGGGATCAATATATGAGAACTATCTGTGATTTAAATGTAACCATTAACTTCCTCCAAGTCCAATCACATACATATCTTTTCAAAAAATGCTGTATAGTGTGACTTGAAACTTGGGCTATTAAAGTGAGCTTGTTTTTGGAGATGCTAATCTGTAAATCACGTAATATGATCACTGTCTGCTTGAGTATAGTGTGCAAAGAGGTGAAGTGCTTTATGTCTTTGAGGAATGGCAGATTCACAGGAAAGAGAGGACTATTTTAGAGAAACCAAGATACTGGTTAAAAAAGAAGAAAAGAGTCTCCCTTGAACATTTGTCTGGGGTATGTGCCAGTCAAGTAAGATAAGTGCAGAAAGATCATTGTATTGAGAATTCTGAGACACTAAAGAGGCAGGTTTCAGATGATTGTGAAAAGAATAGTTTTTACTTAGAAACAAGGATTAGACCCATTATCTATGAAACAAAGCTTGAGCCTCTAATGAATAGGAGAATTTAAAGATTTAGTTCTAGTACTGAAAGAGGGATTCTAGGTTTATTAACAAGGAAAGATGGAGATAAGTAAAACTAATAGGATGAACTGAGAGCAAAATGAATGAATTTTGCACTTGTAATTAATTTTTCTAAATGGTTTGCTGACTACAACATCTCCTCACACTGAAGCAAAGTCATTTCTGCATTCCAGTTGATTAGCCTGACTACAATGAGAGAAATTGTCTAGAAGTTGCTGAATCAAAAGTTGTCTTGGGTAAACTAGTCTTTGAAGAAATAGTTACGCCAGCCATCAAAACCACTGAAATATCTCTCGAATCTTCTCAGAGAATCCTTTCTTTCCTGATCAAAATCCTTGCTGGGTACTAAAAAGTTAGTCAGTTTTAGGTAAAGCAAAGGTATCCATAAAACTCTTTTAAGGTTAAGAGGCTTAGTTACAGATTCTATCCTAGCCTTCCATTTTCCCCTTAGTTACTACCTTTCGGGGGCTGGCACCATAGTGAAGTTGCCATATATTTCTTAGGGGAAATCCCCATGCAGGTGAGACAAGGTGATCACAAGATTCATTCCCCACCAGAGGATCATGAGAAGGATCTCTATCCAGTATTTGTGATAGCCTTGTGGATTCCTATTGCCTTAAAAAGTAGTTATCTATTGAGACAAAGTTCACATTTGAGTAAGACTCCACAGTGACATTTTGTAGTTTCTTTTGTCTCAATTAGCTTGGCTTCTAGGGTCTCATAGTCCCATCTGCAGAGCACTGCTCATAGGGAAAAGCCATTCTGCCCAGGCCAGGAGATTAGCACAGAGGTGAATAAGATCTCTTGATTGCTGCCACAGAAAGACATACTTTTGAAAAGAAACTTACAGAAAAGGAATGAATTTGTTGCTTTTGACAGTAGACTTTCCTAAGTAATAGAGCAAAGCACACGAAGGTCTAAATTCTCTACACAGAGCCTATGTGCAATTGAAACCATAACCTTAGAGACAGCAGGGACAGTAAACACAATGTTGATCACTGGATCCTAGAGAACAGTCTAGATCATAAGCATAGATTTCTTGCATGGCACACAGTCAATACAAGGAAGGACTCCAGAGTCCCCAGGCAAAGTAGAGTGACAAGCATCACACATTCTGCAGGACACTGGTCAGGTTCTGAGAGCTAGAATTGTCTGAGCTCAGTTAGGCTTGTCAGAAATGAGATTATTCGGATAGAAATTTTCTTCCTTGAAGGACATTTTCTCTGAAAGAAAATTTTTATTACATATAGAGAAAAATCTCTTAGTTTGCATGTTACCATAACCTCTGAAGAGAATCATCTCTGTTTTCTGTAAGGAAATTCATTCCAAATATCCTGTTTTAATTTAACTGGGGAAAAAACAAACAAAACTGCTTATGATGGCTTCAACTTAAGAGTTGTCAACTTAAAGAGTTAAGACTATTTTATAATTCTTGCTTTTCTTAACGCCTGAAACAGTATATTCATATTGGCATGAAAATAAAATTGCTACCTGTGGTTGGTAATTAAACTAAGTATATCTTATAAAATTATTCCTAAATATGATAAGTTACTAACATCCTTTTTCCATAACAAAATAATTCCATTAGAAAGAGAGCTAGTTCACAAGGAAGCACAGTAGAACCCTATACTACCCAGAAACTCTAAATTAGGACCATATTTTCTGTAAAACCTAAGATCAATGTTATTAGCTCATGTGAATTTATTTTTCCCAGTCTTACTAATATGTATATATGCGATACAGTGTTTACATCAAGCATATATATATATATAGATATATCTATCTATATATATATCACATAAAAGTTACAAACCCTTCCCCTTACCCTTTTTTGACCCCTCCAACCCTCCCTTCCCTCATGAAGTTCTGTGAAATGACTGTGATCTGGGTTTCTCATATTAGAGAGATCATTCGATACTTAACCTTCTGCATCTGACTCACTTCACTAGCATGATGGCCTCAAGTTGTGTCCATTTTTTACCTACAAAAGCCTCAAAACTCTCTGTCTTTATAGATGAATGGTACTTCATTGTGTATATATAGAACAATTTATGCATCCATTGGTCTGTTGATGGGTATTTTGTTTGGTGTCTTCCACATTTAGCTATTGTTGGTTGTGCTACTATGAACATAGGGATACATGTTTTTCTTTTAGATGATGCTTTTAACTTTTTGCTCATGTGAATTTATTAAAGAAAGGTAGGTGCTTAGATTCGAAGTAAAAATTGCTCTACTATTTAGTTATACTTCTATTAGAAGTTAAAAATCTTCACTTCTAAAAACTAAACTTACATCCAGTTTGACTAGAAATCAGCTAACTAGTGTCATGAATGTAACTAACTTCAATTTAAAATTCTCTACTTTCAATTTATAAAGCAATGTCATTTCCTCTTTTATCCTCAAATAATTACAACATGAGACAAATAAATAGATTTCTCAAGTGTTTTGAAACTGTATGAAACAATTTCATATTTTGACAAAAAGTGACTTATGCTTATACCTTCTAAAAGTACCTTCCAGGTACTTGTTTATAATTTATCTGAACAGGGGCTGGAGGAATGGCACAGCAGTTAAAACACTTGTCTAGCAAGCACTAAGTCAAGCCCTAAGTATCTGAGTTCAATTTCCCACCATCACATAAGCTGGGCCTGGTGGCACATGCCTGTAATCCCAGCACTAGGAGGCTGAGGCAGAAGGATTGCCATGAGTCCGAGGCCTGCCGGGGCTCCATAGTGAGTTCAGGACCAGCCTGGGCGATAGGGTAAGACCTTTTTCTCAAAAAACAAAACAAAAAAATTAACTGAACAAGAAGTATCACTCAAAATACCTGGTTTCCTCAAGTCCAACCAATGAAATGGAAAAGCTACTTGTTAATCTTCTTACTGAAATAGTTTTTCAGATTTTTTGTGTATTTGAATGTAACATAGAGAAAATGAATGATGAATTTTCTTAGCTATTTACTTCCCTCTTACTCTTAAATCTCTACTGGACCAGATAATTTTGAGAAAAACCTAAGAAGATTATAATTTGCAGGGTTACAATATCATAAGAAGAAAGCATCTCCTTTGAGACTTCAAATATTTGGTATATTTAGAGAGAACATGTGGCTGTATTCTCTATCTCACCTGACCAGTAGTTGCTAGAATCTGTAATATTCATGTTCTCCCAGTAAGCGTCTTGGCAACAAGCCATAAGCTTTGAAAAGTTCCCTCAAAGTGCAAAAGGCAATGAAAGTCTACTCAAACAAATGTTTTTTTTTCCCCCCCCCCCAGACTACAGGCTGTAATCCATTAACAACTTGTTTGGCATACACTGCTTTTTTAAAATTTTGTTTTGGTGCCAGGAATTGAACCCAGGGTCTTATGCATGCTAAGCATACACTCCACGACTGAGCTACATCCTAAGTACCTTCCTCCCTTTTAAATGAATGGAATTGAAAGTATCAGAGCAAAAGTGTGCAAGAATCGTTTGATGAAACTTCTGCTGTGTCAAGTGATGGTGTCTTCATGAGCATGTGTCTTTAGTGTGAATCTCAGTCACAAGAATTTGAAAGTTTGTCCTCTGAACTACAAATCTCATGATGACAAAGATCAAACCTATCTAATTCACTCACTACCGTTTAGCCAGGAACTATGTACAATTCCTGGCATTTATAATAGGTACTCAAAAAACATTTGTTGACTGACCATTCATATGCATTCTCATATTCCCAGTTTATAAACCACATTTTTATTGAATCTAAGTAATTGAGGAATATCTTTTATAAGAACATTGAAAAATATTTGATTAGTAAATTTAATTTCTCTCCTAATGGCAATTTGATTGACATAGCAAACAAAAGATAGATCCTGACAGGAAATGAAAGAAGTAAGGGTCTGGAGAACAGCAAAGTATGCAATCACTCTCAAAATATATTGGACTCAAATAGGACTACAACTACAATAATCCCACTACTGCACACATTCTGACATGGGTAGACTTATACAGTGGAGAAAAGGGCACAGAATTAAGTCAGAAAATATAGTGACAACTTATTGAAATCATTTTGAACAAACTGTTTAACCTCTTAGAACTAGTCTTAACCTGAAAAGACCAGCTGTGAAAATTATAAAGGGTTAAAAAATTAGGTGCAGTCTCTCTTGAGTCACCCTACACAGCTTCAGTCTTCTAAGAAAGTGGGATATGGTACAGGCCACCTTCTTCAGTACTACTCCCAATCCTTCCCCATGAAGATGCCTAAGGAAGTACACCATGGAGAGGTGGAAATGTTTGCTTCCAGGTGGAGACTGCCCAGCTCATGTCTCTCATAATCAATTCTTTCTACCCCAACAGAGATATAGAAAAATTGAATGCAGATATTCAGGAAGTGAAAAACACACAGGAAGTAATAAGCAACCATATTAAACATCTTCAGAACAGAATGTCAGACGTAGAAAATAAAATGACTGAGCTGCAACATGCAGGCCATGAAGAACACAAAGTAAAGAAGAGAGAAAGCGAATCATTACAACGGCTGATAGATGATTGAAGGAGAAACAACCTCAAAATTAAGGGAGTCCAGGAGAAGACTGAGGACAAAACAAAAGGCTTAAAGGACATGTTTAATGAAATTATGGAAGAAAATTTCCCAAATCTAAGAAAAGAAATGAACATGGAACTATTGCAGGCATATAGAACACCAACTTTGACCAGAAGAGAGCCTCATCACGACACATCATAATTAAATTTCTAGAAACCCAACACAAAGAGAAAATATTAAAAGCAGTGAGAGAAAAACAGAAAGTGACCTACAAAGAGAAGCCCATCAGGATAACTGCAGACTTATCAATCCAGACTCTAAAAGCCAGGAGATCATGGAGCAATGTCATCCAAGCACTAAAAAAAACATAAATGCCAACCAAGACTGCTATGTCCAGCAAAATTATCTTTTAATTTAAAAGAAGAAATTAAAACTTTCCATGATATAGAAAGTTTAAAGGAATTTGCAGCCACTAAGCCAGTATTGCAGAGAAAACTTAAAGGAAACTTAGAAAGTGAAAGGGAGGCCAGCGACATCAATGAAATAAGTTATGAAAGTTGAAAAAATTCTGAAATAACTAAATTTGCCTTCATATCTGTTACTTTAAGTATATTTATGTGGTGTAAATTTAAGTTTATTTAATGTAACAATGTGATATAGTTTTAACTTTGTTTTATTGTAGCAATTCAGTAATTAGGTCACTGATGAAAATTTATCCTAAGAAAACTGATTGATGTAAAGATAACCCTGTGAATGTACAAACATGTACCTTCCAGTATTCAGCTATGGCATTTGAAATTTAATTTTTTTTTCTTCTTTACTAGTCTTTTAAACTACATGCTTATAGTTATTTTCTAATGTGAACTGGTGGGTAAGGCCAGGTTTAAGAATAGCAACAAAGATATAGCAAAATATGGGAAAAAAAACTTTTGGTAAAATCCCAATAAAGGGATTGGTTGAACTCAGAGAAGAGGCATCAAGATTTGGCTACTGCGATCCATTCAAGGAATAGGAAGCTGAGTTAGAGTGGTGACTGGAAAACCCAGAACACAGACATTCTATAGAAGCACATGAAATGATAGCTGGAGTTGGGGAAGGGATAGGGAGGGGAGGTGAGGGTCAAAAATAGGAAGAGATTGTAAAGTTGATATGATACATATGTGCACGAAATACCCAAATTCATTGTAAACACTATGCATTACATATGTATATCAATAAAAATAGTGGGAAGAAAAACACCAATTAACCTCAACCAGAAGTGAGACTCACCATGGCATATCATAATCAAAACCTCAGAAATACAACACAAAGAGAGAATATTAAAAGCAAGAGAAAGATAGACACTATTTTACAAAGGCAAATCCATTTGAATTACTAAAGATTTCTCAGTGTAAACTTTAAAGGCCAGGAGAGCCAGGAACAAAATTTTTCAAGCTTTAAAAGACAGCAAGCATCAACCCAAGTTATATTCAGCAAAATTATCCCTGAAAACTGAAGGAGAAATAAAAAATTTTCATAACTAAGAATCCCTAAAGAAATCTGTGACCACTAGCCCAGCACTGCAGAAAATACTTGAAGAAATCTTGGAGAGAGAGAGAGAGAGACAAACAGCACCAAAGAACATGGAAGAAAGGAAACATCTAAAGAGAAAGTGTAACAACAACCAAGAAAAAATAGATTGGTATATGGATCATTTGATTGGTATCCTACTAAAATAATACCAGCTTTCTCATAAAATCTATGAAACTTCCTCCTATAAGTATTATTTTTAATAGTATATTAGTTTGCAAAACCTAGTAATTATATTCAACATGGGGAATTGGTGTAAAATCTTTTTAAAATGTTTACACATGAATTTATGGATGGATACGTAGGTAAAATAATAAACCAAATTTGGCAAAAAAAAAAGTAACCTCTTAAGGTCAGTTATCTTTCCTGTTTTGTTTGGTGTTTTACTTTAGTTAATTCAGCAACTAGAAAAGTGCTTGGTCAATATTGCTAATTTATGTAAGAAATATGATTTTATCTATATATGGAAGCGAGACTTTTATAATTTGATATAAGCAAATTTTTCCTAGAATGCAATAGTGTTTTTGAAAGAGAATTTTAACCAGACTTTGTTAGCCTTTTGTATCTAGGAGGGAGATTATAATTATAGTAATGTTTGTTATTATTAGAAGCAACATTAGTGTTCACATCATTAGCTCTACACTGCTGTTTTTCTTATATTCTCTCTCCTATAATCTTTCCAACATCTTATTAGATAGATGGCATTGCTATGCCAGTTTTATGGATGAGGAAATTGAGCTCAGAGAAATTATGGAATTTCAGAATCATAAGGCTCAAGATGATATAGCTAGTAAGTGGCAGAACCGGGATATGAACACAATGTAGTTTAAGATTTGGGCTTGGCATTTTCAGTATAAGAATATGAGTCTGACTTTGTCCTCCTTAAAATTTCAAAGGGATTTTAGAAAGTAGCCAAAAGAACATTTGAAAAAGAAGAAAAGAAAAAGGGAATTTTATATCTCCACTTTATACTGGGGGAAATGACCATCTTTATGCTAGAAAAAAAAATTAGAGGAATTTCTACAATATAAATTTCAGGCAAGACCAGGTTGAAATGAGGCCCTACCAGTCTGAGAGATCCTATATAAGCCACAAGAGTGAATTAAGGAAGCATCTTTTATTTCTTCCTTAGAAAAAAAGTCCAAAATCAAAGATAACATCTATTTAGGTATTTTAGCATCTATTTAGCATCTATTTGAGTAATCTTGTGGTTTTTCTCTTTTGACTTGCTATACTAAATTTGGTTAACAAAATTCCTAAATATTCATTCATCCTTTCATTCTTTGAAATAGCCTTACACAGTCATGGACAGGTTGGCTGACTGCAGAACCCAGGAACATTTCAGGGATTGGTATGATCAGGTACCTCAGAAGACAGGGAGAGAACTTGAAATTTCCTTCCGTCTTCCTATAGAATTCTTAGAATTTAATTTGAAACTAAATATGTTGGTTGCAAGCAAATACTTATGAGACAATTACATTGTAGTGCTATCAGCACACTTAAGTGGCTATCTTGTATTCTAAAAAATTGTTTTAATTAGTCTTAAAATAACTTTAGAATGCAAGTGTAGTTACAGGGCTGTGTGTGTGCTGTGTGGTGTGTGTGTAATTCTGGGAATTGAGCCTTCATACTGAGCTACATCCTCAGCCCATTTTTATTTTTAGTTTTGAGACAGTGTCTTACTAAGTTGCTAAGTTACCCAAGAAGGGTTTGAACTTAAAATCCTTTTGCTTTAGCTTCCCAAACTGCTAGGATTATAGGCCAGGGCTACCAGGCCTAGCCACAGCCTCTTTCTCAAGGGTCATTTTGAGACAGCTTATGTAAATATGCACAAATATTTACAAGAATGACAGCTATAAGATATTAACTGCTGATAATTGCATTGGTTAATTTACATATTTCTCACTTTTCAATTTATGTATACTGTCAACCACTTTTGATATGCTTAACATTATCTGTGTTTACTGTTGCGATACGACAACATGAAAGAATTGAAAGCAACTCTGATTTCTGCCTTATTAATTCCTTTAAATACTTTGTTAGGCCCTCAGCTTTCTTTTTAAAATTCATTTTATGCATACACACACACACACACACACACACAGGCTGGTCTTGAACTCACTATGGAGCACATACTGACCTTTGAACACACAACAATTCTCCTGCCTCAATTTCCTGAGTACTGGGGAATTGAACCCAGGGCCTCGCCTTGTGGTTACTAGGCAAGCACTCTAACTGCTGAGCTACACCCCAGGCCCAAACCTTTAGCTTTCATACTCTAAATTATAGGAATTGTCAAGTATTTTGTAGATTATTTTTAAAGGCTAGGTGGAGAGTAAATGTTATTTTTACTCCACCAAATGCAAGGGAGTAAGGATTAAAGATACTTTGTGTTTGCAAGAAGTAAAAAAATGATTTTATTTTATTCTTCTCCCAAATTGTTTTTATTAATATGTATCTACAATATGTAATCATAATATTAAACTTAGGGAACTGGAGCATGTATGTGTCAAATCTTAATCAGTTTTATTTCTCTCTTTACTACCTTCTCTTTTTTCTTCCTTCTTCACGTCTGCTTCCCCTATCTTCAAAATCTACTTCTCTGTTTCCTACCATCATTTTTTTATTTTGCTCCTTTATTGACTTATTCTCTGAATTTCTCATATTAGAGAAGCAGTCCAATATTTAATCTTCTGTGTTTGGTTTATTTTTTCTAAGTATAATGGTACCAAAGTGCATCTTTTTCCTACAAATGACTCAAGTGCATCCTCCTTTGTGGCAGAGCAATACTCTGTGTATATATACCACATTTTCTTTGACCTTTCTCTGTTGATAGATATGTCAGCTCTTTCTAAGACTTAACTATTGTATGAGTGTGTAATTTAGTGTCTTTAACTCCTTTGGAAAGACATCCAGAAGAATTATAACTGGGTCAAACAGAATTTCTATTTTCAGTTTTTTGAGGAATCTTCATATTGATTTCCATACTGGTTGTACTAGTTTAGTCCCAACAACAACATGGAAGGATTGCTTTCTTCCCACAGTCTCATTATCATTTGTTGTTTCTTGAGATCTTAATAATATCCATTTGTACTAAGATGAAATCTCAGTGTTGTTTTGATTTTCATTTCTCTAATGACTAAAGATACAGAACTTTTTGTTTTTTCAGTTTTATTGGTCTTATATTTCCTCTTCTGAGGAAATACCTATTCATTTTAATTGCCTATTTTTGATTGCCTCTTTTATTTTGGGGAGTCTCTTTTTTAGTTCTTTTTACTTTCTAGATATTAGCCCTTTGTCCCCCCGCAAAAAAAAAAAAAATGCTTTTAAATGTTTGGGTTAGAAGGATAATTGCCAATGAGACTTGGTTCAAAGCAGGAAAACTAAAAGTAAGCAAAGGGTCAGAATAGGAAAAAGTAAGACAAAAGTAAACCAAGAACAAGGTAGGTAGCTGAAATAATAAATAAATTAATTAGTTAATTAATTAACTCTGAGCTTTACTTTCAGTCAGGTTTATTTGTACTCTAAGCTGTTAAGCTGCTAAGGTATTCAGCAGTTTAAAACATAGCCTCGCTTTCAAAATTCACAGTTCTAACTAGAACAGCCATAGAATAGTTATGTAGGACTAAGTTTATGCCACTAGAAGTAGACAAATTTTCGGTGACATCTGTGCTCTGAGGGCAACTCATTTTCTAGCAGATACTATCCAAATAACAAACGTTTGAAAAGAATCGAATTGATTAGGGTTAGATCTTTTTTCTGTCCTCTTCTTGTGTTACTAGTCATAGGGAAAAATAACTCTTGCATTACCATCTGGTTGTTTCACTTCTCTGTGTATTCTCCTTATCATTTAGACAGATTTTGAAACAGACATGAGAATAAAAGAAAAGGTTTTTAAGGGGGTTTTTTTGGCATCTGTCAGGAGACTTGTGTAGGATATGTCCTTTAGTTCTTTTTATAAACACTGGTAAGCAGAATTCTGATGAAATTAGGGTAGTTGTTTGATCCTCTAATGAGGCACTGTATTATATTCTAGAAGCATATCTTTAAACCATCACACCAAATATTTATATTTGGATATAAGGATAAATGAATACAACCTATCCCTAATCTGAGAAGAGGTCACACTGTGAAGGTTTACTAGCACCATTCTTAAAGGGGGAAAAATAAAAAGACAATTCATTGCCCAAATTAGGACACCATAGAAAGTGCTTCAGCTAACCAAACATCCCTCAATCAATTAATTTTCCAATTACTTAGTCACCTTGTTGGCTGTATTCTCTCTAAAATGATCACTACTAATCAGAATTGCAGCTTCTTGCATATAAGCTAACCCTTTTTCAGTGATGTCAGCTGGCTTTTTCCTGCCTATTTATGGGTCCCTGTATCTGGATCTCTGAGGTGATCTTGTTTGTATTACAGAGCTCTCATTTGGAAGACAGTGAATCAGCAACATTACTTTGCTGTGAATGGGAAGAATCAGAAATTTTTAATGATTTCAATGTACGTAGGTATATGTTTTTATACAGCCTTCAGTTATTCAAGTAAAAGCTTTTTTGGGGGTAAATATGGCTCTTAAATCCATCTGATAGACCTCCTGTTATTTCATATATTTAGGTTGGTGCAAAATGAATTTCAGTTTCTGCATTCTTGAAATTTGCCATTTTATATTTGAATTCATTCTTAAATATAGTATGTTCTACATCATTTTTATGTACATTTCTTGCTTTTTTCCTAATGACTTATTACTTGCTGTTTATTTTATGTTTACTTTAGACTATGGAAATGATATTAGACAAAAACAAATTCAAGTGATTTTCTTATTCAAGTTCAGAATGAGTCATAAAGCAGTGGGACAACTCACAACATCAGCAGCACATTTGGTCCAAGAAATGCTAAAGAACAAATGTAGTTCAAGTTGCTTTGCAAAGGAGAAAGAGCCTTGAAGACTGGAAGCACAGGGGAAGCAATTGACCAATTAAGAGCCACTATCAACGTTGATCCTCCTACAACTACATAAAAAGTTGCCAAAGAGCTCAGTGTTAGCCATTCTGTAGTCATTTAGCATTTGAAGCAAATTAGAAACAACCTCATGAACTAATCAAAAATCAAAAGAATTATTGTTTTGAAGTGTGGTTTTCTCTTAGTCTATGCAACAACAATGAATTACTTCTCAGTCAGACTACAGTGTATGGCAAAAGTGGATTTTATACAACCAGTGATGACCAGCTTAGTGATTAGATTGAGAAGAAGCTCCAAAGCTCTTTCCAAAAGCCAACCTTGAACCAAAAAGAAAAAAAAAAGTTGTGCTTGCTGTTAGGTGGTCTCCTGCTAGTCTGGTCCACTATAGCTTTCCAAAATTATTGAGAAATATGCTCATCAAATCAATGGGATACTTCAAAAAATGCAGCACCTGCAGTTGGCTTTGGTCAACAGAAAGGGACTGATTGTTCCTCATAACACGCCAGACTACATGTCACACAACCATGGCTTTAAAAGTTGAACAAATTGGACTGTGAAGTTTTGCCTCATCTACCATAGTCACTTGACCTGTCAGCAGCTGAAATTGACTACCAATTTTTCAAGCATCTTGACAATTTTTTGCAAGGAAAATGCCTCCACAGCCAGCAAGATGGAGAAAATGCTTTCCAAAAGCTCACTGAATCTCAAAGCATGGATTTTTGCACTTCAAAAATAAAACAACTTGGAACTGGAGGAATAGCTCAGCAGTCAAAGTATTTGCCTAGCAAGCGCAGTCCCTGGGTTTGATTCCCCAGCACATAAACTGGGTGTGGTAGCTCAAAACTATAACCTCAGCATCAGGAGGCTGAGGTAGAGGATTGCTGTGAGTTAGAGGCCAGCCTCAGCTACATATTGAGTTCAGGAACAACCAAGGCTACAGAGCAAGACTCTGTCTCAAAAAAGAAAACAAAAAGAAAAAATCAATTTATTTTTCATTGACAAAATTGTGTTGATTGTAATAGTTGCTATTTTGATATGTGAAAATCAGTTATGTTAAAGATATGTTTGAGCCTAGTTGTAATGATTGAAAATTCACAGTCCAAAACTGCAATTACTTTTTCACCAACCTAAATATTTGTCCTTTACTCAGGCAAATAAATGACTTAGAATGAGTATATATGTAAGTAATGTGGTATATTTTATAAAGTAGAAAAAAAAACTGCATCCTGAAACCTTAAATGAGTCATCTTTATTGTGAAATATGATTCTCTGTGGTTTTTTATTCCCACTTGCTTGTTTACTTTGTCTCTTTTTCCTTCCTTCCTTCCTTCCTTCCTTCCTTCCTTCCTTCCTTCCTTCCTTAACAGAACTAGGAAAAGAACCCATAGCCTTTGTACCAAGCTGCATTCTATGCCCTTTTCTTAGGGTTTTTTTTTTTTTGTTTTTTGTTTTTTGTTTTTTTTTTGAGATGGAGTCTTGTTAAGTTGCCCAGGCTGGGCTCAATCTTGAGATCTTCCTTCCTTAGCCTCTCAGAGTTCTGAGGTTACAGATGTGCATTACCATGTTACCATGCCCAGGTCTCATGCATATAGTTTGTTGGGTTTTTTTTTTTTATCAAAAATATCATTTTCCTGGTGACAACTGCTTGACATTGGTACTGCTACTGGGCCTCTATTCCCATGTTCCTTGGTCTTACACGTTTTGACTCTTGATGGCAAATGTGGTGGTGTTCTCAAATGTTGAACATTAAGTTACCCAACTACATTTCATAAGATAGTACAAATTGAACTTACTATGTTAGTCTCCTTGGTGTCAGGCCCTGATTCTGACAGGACTCTGCACCAAGTTCATGTCTCCGCAGGCTTGAAGAATAAGTCGCAAAGACAGGAGGCAAGTTGTGAAGAAAAGGTCTTTATTGGGAAACTTACAAAAGGGGAAAGAAAGATTGGGTAAAACTTCTGCTAGTCAGAAGTGGGACCTGGAAACATGCATTGTCCCTGTAGAGCTTCTGCTAGACAGAAGGGGGACCCTAAAATGTGGGTTACCCCTGTGCTCGGTGTCTAGGGGTTTTTATAGTTGAGCTGGGTAAGGGGTTGTCCTATGCTAAGCAGCCTAGTCACTAAAGCTGGTTGGTAGATTCTCCAGCCTTAAGCTGCTGCTGAAGCCCACCACCAAGAGCCCATCAAGTAGTTCTTAGGAGTGGCAGGGAGTGGCAGGGAGTGGCAGGAGTGACAGGAGTTGATCCTGCTTTCCAGTAACCTGACTCTGGGGGACCCTGTATTCCTAACTGCCTATAACCCCACTGTCTCCTCTCACAATTCCATCTGACCCTCAGCATAGTTACCCAGACAGTAAGGCCAAAACTCAGAGAATGACTCTAATTGATTTATTTTCATATTTTGTATTGGGCAGTAAAAGTGGCCTGAAGATTCTCTGAATATCCTGAAATATAAGTAAAATGGCCTACTTGTCATATGCAGTGCTTTTCCCTTAAGGGATGCTGGAAGTATCTTGGAGGCAGGAGAAGGAAAGAGTTGTGGGTAGCGAAAATTAATGAACTCTGCAACTAGCAGTTAAATGCCTTTCATTGGAACAAAAATAAAATAAAATAAGGCATCTGAGAAAGTTTGGACTAGAGGACTACAGACCTCGTCTCAGTTATTTTTATAAAAATTAAAAATAAACAGGACCAGTTCATTGTGAGTGACACTGCTCTCTGCTCTCTGCTTCTCTTTTCAACCCACATAACTGGTTTACATTTTTAATTCCTTGATTTCCACTAGCTCTAAGTTGATGTCTCAGTTGGTGCCATCTAGGTTTTAAATGTGCTGATCTTAGCCATGAAGCTAATGCAGATTTGGAATGGCACTGTGAGGAAAGATTTTAATAAGCATAGTTTTGGACTGTTACACCCATCAGAAACCCGGCCAGTCTTTGAATTTCCCCCCAATTTCATGAGCAGTTCAAAATATCTTTATATCAGGTGGAAGCTTAGAAATATGGCAGACTTCTTTTCCATTTGGAGATTTTTCGGCATCACACTATGTAATAAACCTTAGCAAATTCTAAAAATTAAAGTTAATATAACATGCTTTACATAGCTAAACTGTTATTTTGAACTGATTGTGGATGGTTTGATTCCCCTCCCATGATTTTATTGGACTTAAACTTTTCTAAAATATAGCTGTGACTAAAAGTAGATTTTACAAGTCTTGACTATAAAAGTTGAATTCTGTCTGTATTAGAATGTTTGACGTGTATAAGTAGTAAGCCAGATTCCATTAGGTGGTTAAGAGTAGTTAGGCTGGGTAGGTCGAGATGTCCCAACTATGTGTTCCAGATGAAAAACTCATCCTCAGTTGAGGAACTCCTCCAAGACAAAGAACTCTGATAGATTAAGAAAGACCACACCTTGGAATGGCCAAGGACAAAGCTAGAGTCAAGGAAGTCATAACACCCAGGGTCTGGGGTGCAAACATTTGTGACCCAGTGTCTGTGGTTTGGTCTTGGGGCCTCAAATTTGATCTTAAGCCACTTGAACTAGTTTTATGCTAATATGCACTAATCAGTAAAGGCCACCTCTATATAGGAAAATTAATATTCATGATCCAAAAAAACTATAAAAGATGACTATAATTAACTGCTAAATAATTGACACCCTTGCCTCTCTGCCTGTTTGCTGTGGAGTTCCTACTTTCTACCTCACTTTCACATTTGTACTTCTCCCAATAAATTTACTTTCTACTTCCAAGATGTTTCTTTGCTCACAGTGTTCATTCTTTGACATCAGATTCAGTAGCACTCAATTAATATTGTTAAAGTTTCATTAATGAAAACTATCAAAGAAAACCATGTTTCTTGTGTAGGTCACTACAGTACTGCCTGCTCTTAGGCTGTCTCCTTCACCTGCATGGCACAATTTTAGGACCTCCGCAAATTATATTGATGTACTTGGTTGTACTTCCTTTCATTTTGGTGCAGAACCTGGAATGGCATGAATTCAATTATGACTCACTAATGGCATGGTGCTGTGTCTCTAATGCTAGTAAATATTAACTAATGAATTTACATGAACACTCATTTATTGTCAACTGTTTGTCTATGATAAAGTGTTGTATTATAAGGAGGGACAGTGCTGACATCACATCTCAGCTGACAGTTATCCATTAGCTCATACACCAGAAGGCAGTGTTATTGCTGGATTACATACCAGGCTTTTTATTAGTACCCTACAAGATTTATTTGTTCAGTCTGCAATGGAGTCCTCTCCACTTACAATGACTTATTGTTTTGGTGAATTTTGTATTGAATAGACCAGTGCGTGGAAATCTGTATAAAAAATATTTGAAGTTAGACATGGGGGAAGGTGACTGGTTTTAATGCTTTTTCTCCCTTAGAAACAATTAGGTATATGTATTTATAAATTGTCTTGATTGCTTTGTTTGGTTGCCAGTATTTTCATTCATTTAAGTTGTGTTTGTTAGTTTTTCCTCTTTAGGAGGCAAAAATGATTACATGAACATGACTGTTTTACTTACTCAGAGTATATTTCCCATGCCCTGCCTGCCCTGCCTCCTGTCCCCTTTTCTCCTTATTCGTGAGAAATATGTTTTCATGTCAAAGAGAATGAAGAACTTCATAATCTAAAGGTTTGAAGAGAAAAAATTATTTGTAGAGGACATTTATATAAAATCCCTATTATTTAAATTTATTCAAAGGAAGAGATGTGGGATCTTGATAACCATTTGAAGTAGAAATATTGATACAAAGTGGAAGAGTAGAAGTTAATAACTAAAAACCTTTCTCTTCAATCTTAGAATAATGAAAGTATGAACTTTGGGTTAGTTGTAGTCATTCAGTAGGTATTGACTGACTCATAGGCAAATCACTGGGCACAAGACAGTGGGAGTTGGGCATAAATACGGAATCTATGCTTAGATAATGTTTCATCTGTATTTCAGCAGATTAGGTTTATGGATATTCATGGAAAGCCGTATAAATGTTAGAGGCGGAAGGTCATCACATATAGTGTATGGGAAAAAGAAAAAATGCGAACAAACAAAAAGACATTTGGTGAGAGGCTAGTATGGCTGGAGGTCTAGCTGCCTTAGGCCTCTGAGGCTTTCCTGGAAGAGAAGGAGTATGGAGGGGCTTCTATACTTCCTCTGATTCCACTAAGCCTCCGGGGAAGCAGATAATGATTAGAAGCAGATTGTTGGGAAAAGGACTTTCTGTCCAGAGCAGAGTGACTGTGAGCACAAGAGATCAGAGAAGATAATGGCCCTAGCTGCAGGAGTCTCCCATTGGCTCCAGATAATAAAGAACAGAGATAATACAGCAATAGATTACTAACGGATGTAGGGTCCACTGGGACTCCTGGAGATTCTGATTCCTCCCTATTTCCCCTCTTTGTATATACTGTTTTCCAGCCTGAAAGGAGAAAATGCTATGGAGAAGCTGGATCATAATCATTGTGATTATGGGGACTCCTCTAAGAATAACTGAATTTATTACCACTGTAGGATTATTTCTTCCTCAGCCTTGTAATTGGAAAATGCTTGTTAGTTTATTTTGTAAGAATAAAATGTTTATTTTCTCATTTCCCTGTTTTCTGACTTACCCCACCCTCCTTAACCACATAGGAAGAAGGACACATATAAGTTTTCATGCTAGTTTCATGTTCTCTTTCATTGTTTTGCTGTGCGTGTGCTCTTGTGGGGAGTACATTTTCCCTCTATACAATCAGAAAAGTTTTCTTGTTTGAATAACCCACTGAAAGAAAGAGTTGTTAGCCTTCTGTGTTATGAAATAAAGTAAAAAGAAAGGACACCCTTTAGAATCAATGTGGAAAAAGTGTAAGAATTTCTGGGTTTTGCTGGGGATGTAGCTCATTGACTTGGAGAGCGCTTGCCTGGCCTGTGCAAGGTCCTGAGTTTGATCTCTAGCACTTAAAAAAATAGCCTTAGATTAATTTTACATTTGTTTGGTTTTAATTTGCTGGTTCTGTGGATGGAATCCTGGTCCTTGCATGCAAAGCAAGTTTCCTGCCATGAGCTATATCCCTAGCACCTTTTTTATTTTTAGACTATTTTGTATTATGCAAAGAAAGTAAAAAGAAAAGGCCACTCTTCTAGAGTCAAATGGACAAAGAAGGAAGCCTAAGATGTAAGAATGTCTTAGTTGTGCTGGGGGTACAGCTCAGTGAGTGGTAGAGTGCCTGCCTGGCATGTGCAGTGTCCTGGGTTTGATCTCAGGCACTGAAAAAAAAGGACTTACAATAATTTTACACTTTAGTTTAGTTGTGTTTTGGTAGTTCTGGGATGGAATTCTAAGTCTTGTATGCTGGGAAGTGCTCTCTGCCTCTGAGCTATATTCCCCAGGCCCTTTTATATTTTTAGACTATAGGTTTACATTCTCTTCCAGGTCAGACATGGTCTCAAAATAGAGCAATATCCATTTATATATTTGTTTGTTTGTTGCAGTACTGGAGATGGAACCCAGGACTTTTTTAATGGGTTACATCCCCATTTATTTATTTATTTATTTATTTATTTATTTATTTTAAGTAGGGTCTCCCAATTCACTAAGTTAAACCAGACTAGGCTAGAATTTGCAATCTTCCTGCTTCAGCCTCCCAGTTTATTAGGATTACAAATGGGCACAAATGTGCCTCACTAACAATATCTTTTTGTAGATGATTTTCTATGAGATTTTTCACATGGAATCATTTTGCAAGGTGGAAGGATGGCTTTGGGAAGAAATATTTTTAACCTGTTAGTAAGTTCAAAACGCAGGGCTTAAGAATTTTCGAATAATTATCAGCATGGTCTGGAGGTTTAGCTCAGAGTTTACAACGAAGGTCCTGATTTCAATTCCCCTATACCACATAGCCTGGTGTGGTGGTACATGCTTGTAATCCCAGCACATGGGAGGCTGAGTCAGGAAGATTGCTGTGAATTTGAAGCCAACCTGAGGTTACTTAGTGAGTTTGGAATCAGCCTGGAATACAAAGTGTGACCCTGTCTCCAAAATAAAACAAAATTATGAACGTTATGGTAAACCCTAATCAAGCTCACTGTGGAGTAGCCAATCCTTATGCATGAAAATGAGACTTGACTCTTTAGTTGTATTTTGAAACATCTTATTTTGCTTGTATGTTTAAGTCTTGGAATGGCATGAGATGCTCAAAATATTATGTGAAAGGAAAACTGCATTTAGGAGGGGGAAACCACAGTGCTCATTAAATCTTCTTTTTGTAAGTTTCTAGAGACTGTAAATGCAAATAAGATGTTTGTAGATAAATCTATAGATAAAATGATAAACTGGTTGGTCAGAGTGTTGTAATGGTGTATAGGCATGTTTTGTCATTCCTGGTCATTTATATCTTTTGTATTTATCCTCTTCCTTTCTGCTATCTGTGCCATGTCTCTTTTTATTCTTTTTTTTTTCAGACTCATTTGCAGAAACACCTCTCACGAACAAATATTCACAAATACAAAAGCTGGAGGGAGGAGGGAGGAGATTTGTTCCTAACAAGATAGATTTTATTATGAGTTTCATATGACCAGTTGCCAGTGGAAAGTTGCTAGCTCAAGGTTACAGATTTGGAAGCTATACTCTCTCAACTTCACTCTCAACTCTGTCCAACTCTTTTGAATCTGGCTTACAGTGCTCTTCCCTGTTAGTTTCAGTCTGGGATAGGAGTAGTGACAGTTTCTTCACTACCTTATAAATACTCTCCCTTTTTTTTTTTTTTGATTGATGCCTAAAGCTAATCTCTACTTATAGTCTGCTCTCCAACTACTCCAATATACCCTATAAGTAGAACTGTTAACTATCAATAATTGAGAATAATACAGATACCATACTCAGACCCCTGCTTGCACCTCATATTCTGCACAGTTGGGCCTAACCCCCATCAGTTGTCTCTGTATGCCAGAGGCATCCAGGAAGCCACACCCAGACCCCCCCCCCCCACCTTGTACCTCAAGCCCACACAACTGGGTCTACTTTATACCCATCACTGCTACACAACAGGGGCACCCAGGTAGCCGTGCCCAGACCCTCACCTACACCTTGGAGCCAGCACAATGGGGCCTACTCTACACCCATCTTGGCTGCATGCCAGAGGCATCCACGTAGCTGTGCCCAGACTGCTGCCTGCACCTCAGAGCTCACGCAGGTGGGCCTAATCACCAAAGCATTCACTCCCTGCATAACCTGCCAGAAGGTGAGAGAGTGCCAAACCTGACAGCTTTTAACAGCAGAAAAACCTCTCTAAAACAGACCTAGTAGAAACTGTAAAGCGAGAAGGAACAAACTAGTTGTCCCATAACAGGGAACCCCACCTCAGCAACATAGACAGCGTAACACACAGCCATAAAACAACACTCTTCACTATAAAAAAAAATAGAGATTGCTCAAAGAGTAATCACAGCAAGCCAAAGGAATACCCAACAGCAAGATGAGAAAACATGGGGGCAAGATGTTGCAAACCACCCCCTCCCCAGCCCACCAAGGGAGATTCAGAGCCGGAGGAAGATAAAATTTCTCAACTTTGAAACAAAAATAGTTAACCTACTGGAAGAATTCAAAACAGACTCAGACAACAAACTATATACAAAATGCTTAAAAAATATAAGACAGACTCAGATAGCAATTTACACAAATACTTGAAGAATTAAAAAACAATTAAAGCAAAGAACTTAAGGAAGAAACAAATGCAAAACTAGCAGAACTATGTAAGTCAATACAGGATATGAATGACAAGTTCACTAAATTCCAAAATTATGAAAAGATAAAAGAAGAGCATCAAGAGATGAAAACTTTCATGGAAAGTCTAGGGAACAGAACAATACAAAATGAGGAGAGAATTTCACATTTAGAGGACAAAAACATAATAATGACCCAGATTGTTAACAGCCATGAAATAATTCAGTATCAACAAGGAACCAGAATGCTACAGATTATAGAAGACTCAAACTTGATCTCAAAATACTAAGAAATCTATTTGCAGAAGCCATAAGAGAAAACTTTCCATACGTAGAAAATGAAATAGACACCCAAGTGACAGAGGTATATTGTAACCCTCTAGATATGGCCAAACCAGAAGCTCCCCTAGGCATAGTATAATAAGACTCAATGAAATACAAAGCAAAAGAGAATTCTAAAAGCTGTAAGAGAAAAAAGCAAGTGACATATTAAGGCAAACCTATCAGGGTAACAGCAGAGTTATCAACACAAATCCTGAGAGTGAAGTTCTTAATGCCTTAAAAAAATAGTAACTGTGAACCAAGATTCCTGTACCCAGCAAAAATACCATTTAAAATTTACAATGAAATAAAAAACCATCCACAACAAAGAAACCTTGAAGAAATGTATGACAACCAAACCATCACTACAGGAAACAACCACAACAAAGAACACAATGGCAGGTTTATCCTTAATAGAACATCTAAAAAATAAAAGAGTTGAATAACCTCAATTCATCAATCAAAAGACATAGATTGACTAAAAAATACAATCCAACCATATGTTGCTTGCAAGAGACACATTTCAAGCATGAAGATAAACTCAAAATGAAAGGCTGGAGTTCTATATTTCACTCAGCTTGGGGGGAAAAAAAGCAGGGGTAGTGACAAAGTGGACTTTAAGCCAGAACTGGTCAAAAAAGACAAAGAAAGACTTCATTCTTATAAAAGGAACAGCCCAGCAAGAGGAACAGACAATCATAAACATTTATGCCCTGAACAATGGTGCACCCATCTACATAAAACAAAGCTACTGGACCTCAAAAAATACATACACTCCAATTATAATAGTGAGGGAATTTAATACCACTCTATCCCAAGAAAATAGGTTAACTAGACACAAAATCAACAAATTCATGGCGGGTCTGAACTACATCATAGAAGAAGTGGATCTGACATATATACACAATTTTTTAACCAACAAAAACAGAATACACATTTTTCTCAGTTGCTCATGGAACATTCTTCAGAGTAGACCACATTCTAGGCCATAAAACAAGCTTAAACAGATACAAAAAAAATTGTTGTAATCCCATGTACCCTGTCAGATCATGGTGGAATAAAATTAGAAATCAAGTACAACACAAACAAAAGATACAACTCAAACCGCTGGAGACTAAACAGCACTCTTCTAAATAAACAATGGGTTACAGAAGTAATGAAGGAAGAAATAAAAAAGTTCACAGAGACAAATGACAGTGGCAGCACATCACAACACAACCTCTGCAACACAGTGAAGGTGGTGTTAAGAAGAAAATTTATTTCCATAAATGTACAAATAAAAAGAGCTGAGCAAGCCCAAATAAATAATCTAACCTCACAACTCAAGGCCCTAGAAAAATAAGAACAAGCCAACCCCAAACCTGACAGAAGGAATGAAATGATAAAAATCAGAGCAGAAAATAAATAGAAACTAAAAAAAAAAGAAAATTGGTTTTTTAAAAAGATAAACAAGATTGATAAGCTCCATGCTAAGCTCACACAAATCTAAAAGAATTGGATGAGTTTCTAAACATATGTCAATGTTCAAAACTGAATGAAGAAGAAAGTAAACATCTGAATAAGCCAGTATCCACCTATGAAATTGAGTAAGTAATTACACATCCAACCATGAAAAGCCCAGAACTTGATAGACTCCCAACAGAATTCTATTTAAAAAAATTTAGGGAAGATTTAGTACCAATGTTCATCAAACCTTTTCAGGTTTTCAAGTTTCAAGTTTGATCCGGCAACACCCCTCCTGGGAATATATCCAAAGGAGGCCAAAACAACACACAGCAGAGATATATGTATACCCATGTTCATAGCAGCACAACTAACAATAGCTAAAATGTGGAAGTTACCACCATACCCATCAACAGACCAGTGGCTACACAAACTGTGGTATTTGTACACAATGGAATACTGTGCATCAATAAAGTCCAACAGCGTGGAGGCCTTTGCGGGCAAATGGAAGAAACTTGAGAACATCATGCTTAGTGAAGTAAGTCAGAAGCAGAAGGTGAAACATCAAATGGTCTTTCTGATATGAGAGTCCCAGATCACAACTATTATGGAACTTAAAGCAAAAAACAAAGTAAAATAAGGGGGTAGGGTGGGGGCGAAGGGAGGGAGGGGAGGGTGGGGGGAGGGACATAAAGAGAGTGGGAAAGCCCTTGTGTCCTTGGCAGGATGCGTATGTGCACAAAATGCTCAACTCCATTGTAAACCTTAAATTTTGCATGTATGTATGTATGTATATATATATATATATATATATATATATATATATATATATATATATATATATATATATAAAATGGGGGAAAAATAAATTGAAAAGGAAGGAAAATTACCCAATTTATTTCTTGAAGTAAGCTTATCTCTTAATTCCAAAACAAGATGAAGACCCACCAAAAAAGAAAACTAGAGGCCAGCATCTCTAATGAATATAGATGCAAAAATACTCAATAAAATCCTTGCCAACAGAATGCAGCAAATCATAAATAAGATCATACACTATGACCAAGTGGGCTTCATCTCAAACATGCAGGGATGGTTCAACATATGCAAATCAATAAATGTAATACATCACATTAAGAGATCCAAAGATACAAATCATATGATTATCCCAATAGATTTAGAAAAAGCATTTGACAAAATCCAACACCAATTCATGATAAAGACTCTGAAGAAAATAGGAATATAGGGAACCTACCTCTGTATGATTCAAGCAATTTATAACTACCCCTCAGCCAATATAATTCTAAATGGAGAAAGACTGTAAGCATTCACACTAAATTCAGGAACAAGACAAAGATGCCACCTGTCACCCTTAATATTCAACATAATGCTTGAAAATTTGGCAAGAGCCATTAAGCAAGAGCAAGGAATAAAAGGAATATGCATTGAAAGGGAAGAAGTAAAGATATCTCTATTTGCAGATGACATGATACTCTGCATAGAAGACCCAGAAAATTCCACCCAAAGACTCTTAGAACTAATAAATAAATTTAGTGAAATAGGCTACAAAATTAATACAAATCAATAACATTTCCTGTACTGCAACAACAAATCCAAAGAGAAAGAAATAAGAAAACAACCCCCTTTACAATAGCAAAAATTAAAATAAAATAAAATACTTAGGAATAAATCTTACCAAAGAGGTGAAAGAGCTATGCAAAGAAAACTACTAATCCCTAAAGAGATTAAAGAGGACTTTAGGAAATGGAAAGACAGCCCATGTTCTTGGATAGGAAGAATTAATATTGTTAAAATGGCCATACTCTCAAAGCTACTATACAGATTCAATACAATAACAAACAAAATACAAACTATATTCTTCACAGAACTAGAGAAGGTGAACTTAAAATTAATATGGAACCAGAAAAGACCCAGAATCTCTAAAGCAATTCTGAGTAACGAGGACAAAGCTGGAGGAATCACAATCCCAGGCTTCAGAAAATATTACAAAGCAACAGTGATTAAATCTACATGGTACTGATATCATAACAGACATGAGGACCAGTGGAACAGAATTCAGGATACTGAAACAAACCCAAACATCCTTAGTCACCTGATCTTTGACAAAGGGGCCAAAACAATCCACTGAGAAAAGACAGCATCTTCAACAAATGGTGCTGAGAAAACTGGGTCTCCACATGCAGGAGAATGAAACTAGACCCATACCTATCTTCACACACTAAAATCAGATCAAAATGAATCAAAGAACTGGACATCAAACAGAAACAGTGAACGTATTGAAAGAAACAATCAGCAAGGTAAAGAAAAAACCCACAGAGTGGTAAAAGACATTCACCAGTAACACTTAGAATATACAAGGAACTGAAAAACATAAACCCCTCTATAATAAAATGATCCCATTAAGAAGTGGGCAGATGAAATGAAAAAAAAAACTTCACAGAAAAAGAAGTACAAATGGCCAATAAACATATGAAAATGTGTTCTTCATCACTGGCCATCAGAAAATTGCAAATAAAAACAACATTGAGGTTTCATCTCACACGAGTGAAAATGACCTACATCAAAAACTCAGACAACAATTGTTGGCAAGGATGCAGAGAAAAAGGAGCTGTACTCCAGTGCTGGTGGAATTGCAGTCTGTTACACCCATTGTGGAAAGCAGTCTGGAGGTTCCTCAGAAAGCTGAGAATAGAAATTCCATTTGATCCAGCTACTGCTCCACTGGGCATGTTCTCAAAAGAAATAAAGTCAGTATACTAAAAAGACACATGCATATCCATGTTTATAGCAACACAATTCATACTAGCCAAATCCTGGATACAACTTACCTGCCCATCCATTGAGGAATGGTTAAAGACGTGGTACCTACAAACAATGGAGCCATACTATGCAGCCATAAAGAAAGATAGATATGAAGCGTTTGAATGAAAATGGGGCCACTTAGAGTCAATAATGCTCAGTGGAATGGACCAAACACAAGAGACTGACTATAGATGGCTGTCCCTGTTATGAAATGCACAAAAATAATAACATAAAAAGGCCCCAACATGAATGACAGTGTAGAAAGAGACAATGATCAGATAGGAAAAGGGTGAACCTCTGAAAAAGGGGTGGATATAGACACTGATTCCCCAGACCCTATGGTTCTAACATGTTACAGAATTTGGAATTCATGTATTTACAAAAAAAGTGCTAGATTTTATGATGTGACTTTTTTTACTATAATAAAATTATTAAAATAAATTCATTATGCAGTAATTATAAGATTACAGATGGGAGCATGTGAATACTAAATTTAGTTTTGTAAAGACTTGATGGAACTATGAAGAGGATGAAATAGTTTAAGTAAAATTTCCTATTTCAAGAGATAAGATGGTCTATGCCAATGGAAATTGGATATGTCACTGAGATATTTTACAGTCATATAAATTCTCCATTTTTTTATATGAGTTTCTACAGTGCTGCCATTATTGTATTTAAGGATGTTTTCTTTCAACTCTAGTTTGCTGTCTTAGGTGTGCTCATTCTCACAGTTAAAACAATTGTTATTAGAGAGTTATACATTTAATAAATTATTAATCTCAACTGGTCCTGTTTTCTGAGTCACTCAATGCCTTTTGCATGTTTTCTCACAATATACTTTAACAATTGGAAAGAAACATAATAATTCTTCTCACTTTATCCTTAGGAAAAATTGAGTTACAAAGGCTAGGACTTGCTCAGAGCTGTATTTCCTGTAACTGAAATATCTGGCATTTATTGGGCACAAACCATATACATGGCCATGTACTAAATTTTTTTGTATATTGTTTCACATTGCACTTCTGATATCAATCGTGTTTTTTATCTCTGTTTAAGGAGTGTGAAAACTGAACTTATTGATTCCGCAATTACTTGAGTTTTCTATGTTGCAGGCATGGTTTTATGGGCCAGTAAGTGTCCAGTGTTGAATAAAGCAAACCCTGCTCTAATGGAATTTGGGCGTTCCATTGGGGAGAAAGATAATAAGAAAACAAATATTCAATTATAAAAGGTAAAATGTTATGAAAATACAAGTGAGGAAATTATAAAGAATAAAAAGGCAGAGTAGCCATTAACATAAAGTATAATCAAGAGGGGCATCTCTAACATGGTGATATTGTAGTTCATAATTATTAAGGTGTTTGCTTAAGGTCTCACATCTAGTAAGTGGTGAAGTTCAAGTCTAATTCCCAAGGCTAGGCTCACCATGCTGTACTGCTCATCAGGCGTGTGCTTGGAAGCCACTCCAAGCTGTGACTGTCCTCTCTTGTCATACCAGCATTCTCCCATTATCCTGTACCAGATTTTCAGAAGGAGCATCATAAAATGTATAATAATAATTCTTTCAAAAGAATATATTCCTAAAATGTGTCTTTAAAGAATACCCTAGAAAGCATTAGGGAGAAGAAAAGAGCAGGATACACTACAAACAGTATATGAATTTCAGCAAAGAATAGATAAAGGTCGAAAGGAACTGAAAATCTGCTGTAACTGCACTAGGTTTATCAGCATGGGGAAGTGGCCTGCCTCCTGGTGGGAACAGGCTGGGACTGGAAGTTCCACTTTAGATCAAAGTCTCATTTTCTGGCCTTGAACTTAATTTGCAGGGCCTGACCCAGCAGTCAAGCAGAAGACTGCTCATAGAATCAGCTGACTGAGAAGTGCTGGATGATGACTGGAACTTTCAGGTTCTTGGAGAGTGTGTGGAAAGAAGAGAAATTCTGCCCTGGGACAGGGAACAGTGAAGTACAACCCTGAATTTAAAAGCTATAGTCTTCTTTTGACTCCAGTGTAATGCTTGTTTGGCCAACTTGCTTTTTAAGGATTTTCAACAGTACCTCTGATTGCTGCCTAATCCAGAAGAATTTGTCTACTGATTCTTTTCCTCCAATAATTTTTAGGTTGGTTAGATTTTGTGCAATATGCATCAGGTTTTCTGACTCTAAACTCTTAAGTAGATAGCTGCATAGATTTGAATACTGCAATTGTAAATTTCTGTTTAAAAAGGATTTATGTATCATATTCATAATACATCCTATTTGATGATTATATTGGTGAAAACTATAAATTGATTTGATCATACCAGTCTGACAGTTAAAAGGTATAATAATGTTTATGACTCAGTAATCTAAATCTTAAAATGTTTTCCTGAAGAAATTATTTAGAAAGAAAAAAGTATATGTATATATACTCAAGTTTTAATGGTTATGTTTAGAAAGGAGGGAACGGTTAAGTAAATTAAGATATTATTAATTTAAAGAAGCAATTAAAAAGGAAGCTATTAAACTATGTAGTTCCATGAAAAGTTGTATTTGAAATGTTAAATGAGAAAAAGTAATATAAAGAAGTAAATTTACATCTTTTTGTCACTCCTATGAAAAAATTAATTACAGATAGAGAGTTTAAAAAGTTTGACATTACAACAAAGAATATTTTTAGAAGAAAAGTAGAGGGAAAATTTAAAAAATAATCTTGGAGAAGGGAAGCCCACTTTTGAATATGACACAACACCTAGAAACCTAAAGAGGAAACATTGATATTTAAATACTTAAAGGCAAAAAATTCTACATTAAAAAAACTACAAAATCAAAAGACAAAAAACATGTTAGGAAAACAATTTTGGCACAGATGACAAAAAGCTAATTTTTTATAATGCATAATGTTTTCTATGATATTTTTAAAGATCAGAAAAACATATAAGGGAAATTAACCAACTTTTACAGAAAAGAGATACATAAATGGTTCTTCAACATATGAAAATATACAGTAGTCCTCAGAACCAGTACTGTTTTTTATTTCTTAGATTTTATGTTGGCAGAGGTATAACAGAAATGCCATTACGATTCAGGGAGTGATCAAAATATTATGAACATTTAAGTTTTAACCATTATTGCAGTAAGAGATACATTGCATGTGATCGCCCTCAAAATAGTTTCTCTCACTTTAAACATACTCATCCCCTTGTTTTTGCCCCTTTCTGAAGAATTTCTGGAAATCCTCATTCATCAATTTAAAAGATACCGTGAGTGCCACTACTGAGAACCACCCAACAGAATAACAGGCTCATAAACAAAATACAGTGTCTTCACCTGCCTTATTCACAGGACCTGGCACTGTGTGACACCTGCTCACTAAGTGCAGTCAGGTACAAGAAGAGAGAGTAATCCATTCCTTGCTTGATATGTCCAATTTTAAAATTAACGGAACTTAACATACATACTAGTTACAGTGATACAAAGCTACATATAAATAGATTTTTAAAAAGAGGAATCAGAACATCACAGAAGAGGCCTTAAACAACAACAGCTTTATTTAGGTAGGGAGGATATAGAGGACTTTTGGAGTGTTAAAATTATCTTTTTTGGAGTTGGGTACTGTAAAGTTTTGGAACTGATTACAGGTTGTCTGTAGCAGTGTTCAGTGAGTGTCAGGGGGAGATGTCTTTCTAAATTTTTTATGTAACTGCTGTTTTCTTTCTTAGGGACTTTTAACATAGCAGACCCCCATCTGGCCTATTTTTAGATGACTTAAGGGGAGCAGTAGAGCAGTCAGGATTATATTAAGCAATTTGGTATTCAGAATTTATGGCCCTTTCTGTTATGAATCTACCTACCATAAGTATCAATCCAAACTCATTAGAACATTAGTCAGGTGTGATATTGCTATATATCGTCATTTTAAATTCTTCCATCCAAAGTTATGTTCAGGATGAATGCGCAGCCTCTATTTCTCTTATGTCAGACTTTAAGTAGTGTTGCTTCATTTCCTTCCCCACTTGTGTTTTCCACTGGTCTGGTTCTATGCCTGTACCTTGAACTAATTAAACTCATTTAATCTGGAGCAGCTGTATCAGGTCTAATACCAAAAGCAGAGCAGAACTGCTCTAGCTGCATCCTTGGTTATATTCACATTTTCTTACCTGTGTGTCTTAAGGCCATAACCTTAACTACCATTTCTTGTATATATGGCTACTTTTAACTCATTTATGTTAATAAATGTATAAAGTGTCTCCTACGTGCTAGATAACATGCTGGTTGCCGAGGTCATAGTGGTGCATATGACAAACATGGGCCATCCCTTTGAAATTTAAGTACTGGGAGGAGGAGGAGTATTAAATAAGTAATCATGCATGATGAAAATCCTGCACAGTGGAGAGTACACCTTACTATGAGAATACAGCAAGCGAGAGCCAACTCTGTTTGGAGGATGGGGAGGTGTAAGGGTTTCTGGTCAAAGGTAAGCTTTTGGGGGAAACTGGTGTTTTGAATTGTGCTCTGAATGATGAGGCACAATCAGGAGAAAGTAAGGTGGAGAGAGAGGGAAAGGGAACCCTTACAGATCAGGAAGCTGGCACATTCAAGAAACAAAAAGAAGACCATAGAATCTAGAACAAAAGAAAGTAAGGGGGAATTACTCAAGATGATGCTGGTAAAGTCAACAGAGGCTAGATGGTACACCAATCTCATTAGATAAATTAAAGATATTTGTTTTTATTTCCCTGACAGTAAAAAGCCATTGCAGAATTTTCATCTGGGAAGTGACCAGGTTGACATTTTTAAAAGATCTGTCTGGTTTCCTGGAACACTGGGCCCGATGTATTTACTTATACTGCAGACATTTGGAACTTCATACTCCTGTGTTTTGATTTGCTTATTCATGCGAAGATTAAGCTCTTAATAAAAGGGAAGCCGACAGAAAGCCAGAAATGGTGTGCTGGTAAAGAGTATCTGACCCTGGATGAGTCACTTTTTTTCTCTAAGTCTAAATTTCTTCACACAAAGAATGAAAATAATAAATACTCGACCTATCTTGTAGGGCTATTGTGAAAATGAAATGAAATAGTACCTGTGAAGCACTATGACCAAGGCCTGACACATTATAAAGGCCTTTGGTGTTAGTCACTGTTACAATTTAACAATCTTAGGAAAGGCTCAGGGTTCCTCTGAGAGCCGCCTACTCTTGTGGCCCGCGGGATGACACTCCATCCTTAGGTCACATGTGGACTCATCTAGTCTCCACTGCTGGACTTCAGGCACCTAGCCTCATCAGCTGGTAATATCACACATGTGGTCTAATTTAACAAATGTCACTTAGAGATGGAAATGGAAGATGAAGGCTTGCTTGCTCTAACTCTAGCTGTGGTTTTGCTTTGAAGCTAGCTTTTCAAAAATACCCATGAAAGGATCCTGCCACTTACAGGAAATTGGACAGAATGTAGTTAGTTGCTTGGAAACGTCTATCTCTTTGTTTCCCACAATACTAGGTAACCAATGTATGTAATTACACTGCTGAGCAAAGCTTCAGGTTGATCAAGGTTAATTGCTGACAGTGTTTGAAATGTTAATAACGTCTTTCCCAAACTCCTTTTCCAAAATTGGTTGTTCTAGCTTCACAAGAGATTTAAATGCCATTGATTTTTTTCATTCAGCAAGATCTTATTCCAGTCCTGAAAACAGATCTTCTGAGTCAGTATTATCTAAGGAATTAGTACACAGAAAATGTGTTTTCTCTTCCTTTTTAAAGTTCACCACATCACTGACAGGAATTTTTACTGCTTGACTTTTGTTATCTTTAGCCTCTTCTCTAAAACAGCAGTCCCCAACCTTTTTGGTACCAGGGACTGGTTTCCTGGAAGATAAGTTTTCCAAAGACTGGGTGACAATGACAATAAGGAGTATGGGGCAGGGGCATCACTGCCTCAGCTCCATGTCGGAACGTAAGGCATTATATTCCCATAGAGTGCACACTACCTAATGTGCATTTCACCATAGGGTTCAAATCCTATGCCACTGGCCTATTATGCCAGCACTCTTGGAGGCTAAGGTGGGAGGATACCAAGTTCAAGCACAATATGGGCAACTTAACAACCTAGTGAGACCTTGTCTCAAAATCAAAACTAAAAATGGACTGGAGATATAATGCAGTAAGAAGGCCTTCAGTTGGATCTCCAGTACGAGAGAGAGAGAGAGAGAGAGAGAGAGAGAGAGAGAGAGAGAGAGAGAGAGAGAGAATCTGATCCCCTCTGATCTGGCAGAGCTCAAGAGCTAATGTGATCAGTGTTGAGTGTTTGTAAATACAGATAGCTTTTCATGCTGGCCTGCTGCTTACCTCCCGCCCTGCAGCCTGGCTCCTAACAGGCCACAGACATATGCCAGTCTGTGGCTCAGAGGTTAGGGACCCCTGCTCAAAAATATACATTTCTATCTTTGGCCCATTTTGTAAAACTAGAAAGAGGGGCAAAAACATGTTCTCTTTCTATAAAAGTGCTGAGGAGTTTTTAGCAGATAACAATCTAGTCTAAAAGTTCACAGTAGATTTTGGCCTTATCCAGAAAGTCCTTTTTTATGTTTAAATTTGCAATTTAACATAAGAGGGCAGGATTTTGAAAGGAGTTTTGCTGCCATGTACTCCGAAAGGAAAATTTAACAATTCCTTATGCTGTCAGTGAGTGTTCAATGCAATCAAGTTCATCTTTCTTAATTTTGCCAGTAATTTCTTGTGGTAAGGTAGTTCTTAGAGGGCAGGTAATTTCATTTTTTAAAAAATACAAATGAGCTTTATATACTATTCTATCTCTTACCAACATGGTGGCTCCACCTGCATCATTGCTTTTTTCTGTAGTGCTATAAATGAAGACCCAAAGCATCAGCTAAGTTGTTCTGTCAATGGGGAGAATGGTAGGTGTGAAAGGGATTGGCTAGAAATAACACAACCTGGCTGTTGTAGAAAATTAAACAGAGGTCTTGTCTGGTGTAACCACTACCACTATCTCCTCCACCCCTGGATGCTTCCCCCTCCTCCTTTTCTTTTTCTGTATGTGATACTGGAGATTGAACCCAGGACCTTGTTTATGCTAGGCCAGTGCTCTACTGAGCTACAAACTCCTAGCCCTTTTTATTTTGAGTCATTTTCACTAAGTTTTCCAGGCTGACCTTGAACTTGCAAATCTCCTGCCTCAGCCTCCTGAGTAGCTAAATTAAAGATGTGTGCCACCACACCAGCTGTAACTATAGTCTTCGAAATAGTTAAGTAATATATCTAAAGTGGTGTAGGCTTATTTGTTTTCTTTTCTTTTCTTTTCTTTCTGAGACAGGGTCTCACTCTGCAGTCCAGGCAGAAGCCTCGGACTCCCGAATAGTAGGATCATACAAGTGAGCCACCATGCCTGGCTTATGTGGTGTTGGGGAATCGAACCCAAGGCCTCAAGCTTAATGAACAAGTGCTTTAACCACTGAGCTATTCCTCTAGCCCATGGAGGCTTATTTGATGCAGATCCCTGCAGTCATCTTATTCTTAGGCAGGATGTCTCTACCAACCATACCAAGCGTGTATCAACTATGCTGTAGTATGAAGGTTTTTTCTTATGTATTCATTCATTCATTCTGGGTTTGTTTTTTGTTTTGTTTTGTCTTGCCAGTTCTGGGGATTGAACTTGGCCTTTGCACTGAGCTATATTCCCAGCTCTTTTTTTTTTTTTTAAATATATCTGAGACAGGATCTCTCTAAGTCCACCAAGTTGCCCAAGGAAGGCTTAAATTTGTAATCCTAGGCATGTACCACCATGCCTGGCTTGATTTTTGTTGTTGTTGTTTTTTTTTCAATCTGTATTGTTGTTTTCATTGTCTTGTATTCATTCTGCCCTACTTCAAAAAATAAAAGCTAAACTGAGAGTCAGGCATGATGGCATGTGCCTGTAATCCCAGAACTTGGAAGACTGAGGCAAGGATTATAAATTCAAGCCCAGCCTGAGCAATTTAGGGAGATGAAGGAAAAAAAAAAAAAGGCTGTGAATGTAGCTTAGCAGAAGGTCCATGGGTTTAGTCCCCAGTATCTCACAAACACACAAGCAAGGTAAACTGAGGATTGTGTAAAGTCATAACAAGTACCTGTAAATTCTAGAAAGATCATTTTATTACTGTGTGTCTGTATTTATCCAAATTTTAAAAGAATGACAGTGGGAAAATCAAGCTTATTTTGTTGCTATTGGCTGTTACTTATAATGGGAAAAGAAACTTAATCCTTGGGCTTCTTTGTCATCCACTTAGTCTGTGCCAAGCCTATTCTAGTTGCTTAAAACATCTGTAAACAAAAACAAAAAATTATGGCTCTTATAAACTAGTAACCTAATGTGTCTTGTCCATGACCTTGGAGAATCACTTATCTTACTTTTAAGAGTCCTAGTAATGTTATCATGTTAACTCGTATCTCGAAAATCATCCATTGCATGGATGCTGTAAAAGGGAGTTTCCTTGTAAACTGCTTGGATTTATACTCAGAAATGCCTTATGCAAAATAACTTCAGGGAATTTTGTCCCAGAATTTCCCATATGTGTTTCCCAATAAGTATTTTTACAACTGATCTGGCTTAAATATCAGCACTTGTAGTGTGAAAGCCAAGACTATGTGGGTTGATATTTATAGAATTTAGTCTTACATGTCATCAGATTTGAGGGAATAACATAGAAAAAGGAAAAAAGTAGTTAAGAGTTCTTTGGGTAGATAGCTGCTACTTTTTGGTACAATCTATGGTACAATCCTTCTTTTTGGAAATGTGTCTGCCTCATTCTGTGTAGTTCTGGTTGCTGCAACTCAGCTGGCTTTGCTTTTCTACTACTAAATTTTCATATGTGAGTAGGTCCATGTCAAATCGTTAGACAAAGTATCTGTTTTTCCTGGATAGTATGGTAGCAACATGACCCACCAGGGCCTATCAGTGTCATTCTGAGAGACTGATACAGATAGTGCGTGTCAAAGGGCTTAATTTTTTCTTTCTAGATTCTGTTTAAGAGGATGGTGAATGCTTAGTATGGTTGAGGGTAAATGGAAGAAAACAGTCAAGAGGAATAGAGTAGAAAATAGAGACAATAACATCATTGCATTTCTGAATGCCCCTTGAATTTAGTTTTGTGAGCTTTAAACCTTATTTATTTTACTTGTCAAATTGTTTGTAACTGAAAGCACCTATATAATACAATGGCGACTGAGTGGCCATTTGTGTAGACCAGTATTTCTGAATCTCCTACATACTGGTGGGCTTGGGTGATGTTTAGAATGTGCCTGAAATGTCTGGGCGACACTGAGGTAAGGTAGTAGGTAATGAGTGCTGTTGTTGGTACTACAGATATTCATGCCCTTTATGAGCATACGTAACTGTCAGCTGAAACAGAATCCTAGAGCCAGCTGGTCCATTTTGAAATTAAGAAGCATTTTATGCCACAAAAAATTCTTTGAAATATTGGTCGGTTAGCCTGGGCTCTGTCCAAGGTTGAAGGTACTAAGAATGGTCTTTAAACAACAAAACACGAAGTGTTCTCTCATATTTTCTGTGTATGCAGCACTTTCTTCCATTTACCAACAGTGTAAGCTTTGACTTGTATGCCCCCTAGTGGAGATTTGTGAGTGCATTAACCATTGCCTTCCAGTTTTAGGAAAAAAAAATTGTGAGTAACTTCATATATTTTATGTTGAGGTATAAAGAGATGGCTACATAAACTAGAGAGTGTAGGTGGCTCGCTGCCAGACAGTGCACGTATTATTTGAGATTTTTTTCTCCTATTATGTGTGTGCCAGTTAGCAGAAGTGATAGGAAAACATACGTAAAATGTCAGAGAGCAGATTTAAAGAAAAATCCTCTCCGTATCATTAATTGTATCATCTTTTCACACTTTTTCTTCATGCCAATATTCTTGTGTTGTGAAGATCTGTATAATACAGTAATATGTACTAATACCTAACTAAGGCCAGGGAAAGTGTGATATGGTTCATAATGGGTTAGGAGCCAGTATATTATTGGCTTTCATTCTGGCTTCATCACATAAGTTTTCTTAAACAATTTACTTGCTTTTTGTGAATTTTGGTTTCTTTATCTGTAAAATGCTCATTGAGTCTAACCTACCATAAATTGTAAGACTCTATTATCTCAGTGCCACTAAAAACATAAAAATTTTGGCCAGGCATTATGGTGGCACAGATTTGTAATCCTAGCACTCAAGAGTCTGAGGCAAAAGGATTCCATCAGCCTGAGCTGATGCATGGTGAGTTCAAAGCCAACCTGGACTCATAGCAAGATACTGCCTCAAAAATTAAAAGAAAAAAATAAAATTTGGTTTAATGCTTTTTAAATAACATTGATTTGTCCTTTGTTATGAGTTTATTGAAATGAGTGAAAATATGGTTCCATCTAACCTTTAAGTTTACAGAAAATGAGTAATTTACTTTAAATGCTGAGCAGTACTTGGCATTCTCTGAATACTCAAATCACCATTATGTTGGTGGTGATTTGAGCATAAGCACTCAGAAATGGTTCCTATTCTTTGGGGATTGGAATCATTGTACACCTTGATGAGATTTGGTGGTGCTTTTGAGAATGCCCACTCACTCAGTAGTTGAAATAACATACAAGTAACATGGCATGTTAGTTGGTTTTCAGATGTGATTGCTTTGATGAGTAGTACTTTGTTCTCGATGACATCTGTTTGTAAACTGTTGTTGCTATTTCCCTTAGGAAGAAGTTTTCTTGTTATCAATATCCTGGGTTGGTATAAATCACCTTTTATGAATAGAATTTGATTTAAATGCACAACAGCATGAATGAAATATTTCTACATACAAATCTTAGTAAAATTCTACTGGTGATATTGTGATGTGAGACTGAAGTTTTGATTTTTTTCTTTCATTTTCTGTTTATACAGGAGGCAGACAGTGGGGAGGAGGAATGCCGATCACAGCCCAGAAGGTATGTTTATTCATTATATCCTCTAGCATTTTTGTGGTTGTTGTTTTTTACAAATATTTTCAGTCTTGTCAGATTAGTTTACTGTGGTTTTCTGAGATGCAAAAATGGGACTGCTTTAAGAGTCTAGTTATTGACTCAGAAATTTCTTAAATGGTAGATTGGCTTTTTAAAGAAAAGATGCAGACTCAGTGGTAGAGTACTTCCTTAACATGCTCAAGGCCTTGTACCACAAAAAAGACCACTCTGGCTCAGTTTTCACTCATCTCTAAGGAACTCCTTGGGGGTAATAAACATTTTGTACTTACTTTTTAGGAAAATATCAATTGAATAACATTTCATCCTTTACTTTTATATTTACATTTGTCATGTCTTGATAGATTTTGGCAATTGTTACAGATTATTAGGTATTTCATATTGGACTTATACACAAGATATGCAAAATAACCTTCTCAATCTTTACTTTTTTCCAAAAAAAGATACTTTTATAGATTTATATACGAGTACATACACTGATTGGTAATTAAGTTGATTACATACAACTTGGAAAACTGGTGTATACACCTATCGGTTTTTTAACTTTTTTCCCCTATTTTTACCTGCCATGCTGTTCCCCCCTCTTCCCATTCTCAAGTCCCCTTTCTACCTTTGTGTCCCTTTTTCCTGTCTTCTCTCTTATATTTTGCTCTCTTAATCATTTATACTTTGGTTTTTTTTCCCATAAGTGAGATCATGCTATACTTTACCTTTTGCATCAGTTTACTTCACTAAACATTATAGTGTCAAGGTATATCCATTTTTTTTCAAGCATTTCAAATACATCTGTCTTTATAACTATGTAATATTGGATTATATATATATATAATATTTTCACATGCTTCTTATCCATTCATGAATTGATAGACATTTAATAGGCTGCTTCCGTGACTTAGCTACTATGAATTATACTACTCATGGGTTTTCATGTGTCCCAATTAATGTGATGTCTTTAGCTGTTTTGGAAAGATGCCCAGGAGAAAAGTAGCTTGGTCAAATGGGAATTCTGTTTTCAGCTGTCTAAGGAATCTCCATACTGATTTCCATAAAATAAATCTTTAAATTCTAGTTAGAAGGAATCAAGCCACTTCAACACTTTGCTTAGAAATATCTTTACCTAAAGTCTAATTCCAAGCTCATAAGTTCTACCTTCCACAAAATACTAAAACACAAACACAATCTAACCAAATTACCTGCCTTTTCTTCATTGTCCAGTAATATTTCCTATGGCCCATGCAACCTTATAAGAATGAGTGTTTTTAGCTATGTTCCTAACAGTATTTGCTTCATGATTTGTTTATATTTTCTCTAAGGCGATAGAAGTATTCCCTGTAGTTCTCCTTTGCTCTTTCTGGGACTTTCCGTAATTCCATCAATAGTCTCTTTATGGAAATCTTGGAGTTTTTTCTAGTGTGGACCTCAGAACCCTTCTAGCCACTAACCATTATCTACTTCCAGAGTTACCCCTGCTTTTTTAAGTATTGGTTTTGGCAGCCTGCAACTTCTCAGTACTGGTGTATGTATGTGTTCTCTGAACTGAGCTATTTTGGCAGCTGCTGCAGTGCTGATACATGTATGTCATCCATATTCTCCAGACAGACCAAACCAGCAGCAGTAGGGGTGTGTGTGTGTGTGTGTGTGTGTGTGTGTGTGTGTGTGTGTGTGGAGACATGGACACACATTATAAGGAAGTGAGTTGCATAATTTAAAAAAACAAGAATTCCCAAAGTTTATAGACTGGAGACCCAGAAGAGCTGGTGATAAAATTCTAGTCCAAATCCACAGGCCTAAGCACCAGCCCAGCCATTCATGTGAGTTACAGTTTCAGCCTGACAACAGAAGCAAAAAATCTATGTCTGTGTGAATACAGTCAGTCAGGGAGAGTGATTTTGCTATTACTCAGGCTTTTGTTCCATTTGGGCCTTCAGTGGATTGTATGAAGCCCATTCCCATGGAAGAGAACCATCTGTTTTACTTAGTCTGCTGAATGAAAAGTCAATCTCATCCAGAAACAATCTCACAGATACAATCAGAATAATGTTTAACCAAATATCTGGGCACCCTATAGCCCTGTCAATTTGGCACATAAAATTAACCACCATTCAACACAATTAGAAAAGTAGGAAAAATAGTGAACAGACTTTCATCAAAGAAGATTTAGAAGTGGTCAATAAGCCTGTAAATGGAAGACAAACATCACTAATCACTATGGGAATGCAAATCAAAACTGTAGTAAGATACCAACTATCAAGAAACAGAGAGAGAGAGAGAAAGAGAGGGGGGGGACCTGTAATCTAACCTACTTGATTCTGTCTTAAAATAACAAAAGAAAAGCTGGGATGTAGTTCAGAGAATTTGCTTGGCATTTTTGAGGTTCAATCCTCAGTATTTTTAAAAAAATTTTTTTAAATTATTGATGAGGACATGAATAAAGTGAAACACTTATATTCTGTTGGTGGGAATGTAAAATTGTGCCGTTGCTACTGAAAATAGTATGGAAGTTCCTCAAATACTAAAAGGAGAATTACTATACAGTGTAGCAATTCTACTTCTGAGTTTATACACTAAAGAAATAAGGGGCTGGAGGAATGGCACAGTGGTTAAAGCACCTGCCCAGCAAATGCCAGCCCTGGGTTCAATTCTCCAGCAACACATAAAACTGGGTGCGATGACACATGCCATAATCCCAACACTTCGGAGGCTGAGACAGGAGGACTGCCAGGAGTCTAAGACTAGCCTGGGATACATAGTGAGTTCAAGACCAGCCTGGGCTACAGAGGAAGACCCTGTCTCAAAAAAGAAATAAAGAAATGAATACCTATATCCATAGCAACATTATTGACAATATGCAAAAATTAGAAATAACCTATGTTTCCATTATTAGATTCCTAGATAAATAAAATGTAGAATGAAGTATATGCATACAATATAATATTAGTCATCTTTAAAAAGGGAATGAAATTGTGTGTGCGTGTGTGTTTGTGTGTGTATGTTTAGTCACATAAAATATTTACACAAGATTATGGGATACAGTGTGATAATTCGATAAATGTGTACAGTGGGTAATGATCAAGTCAAAGTAACTCCTTAAACATTTATAAATTTTTGTTTTGAGGACTTTCAAACTCCACTCTTCTAAAGTATGTACTAAATTGTTGTGAACCAGTCACCTCGCTGTACTATAGAATACTAGAACTTATTGCCTGTACCTACCTGTATTTTGGTATCCATTACCCAAAATCTCTATCCCACTCCCTACTTCCCTTCTTAACCTCTAGTGACCACTGTTCTACTCTACGAAATCCACATTTTTGGTTCTATCTGTCAGCAAGAACACATAGCATTTGCTTTCCTATGTCTTGCTTTTATGCCTAGCATAATTTCTAGTTCTATCCATGTTGCAAAAAGAAGAGGGAATTCTAACATGATACAATATGGGTAAACCTTGCTGAAGATTAATTAACTAATTTCAGAAAGCTAGATGCTACATCATTCCACTTACACGAGGTAATTAGAATAATAAAATTCACAAAGAAAATGTAGAATGCTTGTTTCCAAAGACCAGAGGTGGGGGTTAAGTGTGGAAAGTTAAGTGTTTAATGGAGTATGGAGTTCAGTTTTGGAAGATAAAAAAGTCCTGGAATGGATGATGGTGATGACTGCATAGCATTTTGGATATACTTCATTTAGTGCCACTGACCCATATACCTAAAAATGCCATGATCCTAAATTTTATGCTACATACATTTTACCATAATTAATAAACAGTGTATTTGTGCCACACTATCTCCTATTTGTGATATTTCAATTCTGGTAATATTTTCTCATTTTTCAGAGGATGGGCATAAAAAGCATGACTACATAACATCAAGTTGTATGTTTTTAGTTTTTTGTTAAAAAGCTAAGTGGATGAAATCAAATGACAGTATCCATTTGCGTATTTATGAACTCAACATCTTTTCTTCTTTATAATGACCCACTTTACTGATTGGGAAACAGCCAGAAAGTGAACTATAAAACTAACCATATAAAATGCAATATTCAACCATTCTAGCCTATACATGGCTATCTAATATGATCAACCTAATGAAATTATAAAATAATAAAAATGAACAAAGTAAGTATGCCATGGAATACATCTTTGCAAATCTGGAGAATTTTTTAAAATATCGGAAAGGACTTGCTTTATTTTTTTCTTTTTTAAGCAAAATTATTTTTATTAGTATGTATTTGCAATACATAATAACATTCAGTGTAAGGAATTGGTGCATATACTTATCACATCTTGATCATTTTTACTTCCCTTCCTCCTTCCGATCCCTGTATCCTTTTTCCTTCTCCACAAAATCTATCTTCCTTTTTTCTTACATCACTCTTTTATTTTGCTCTTTTACTTTTTCTATAGTTTGATTTTCTCATGATAGAGAAACCATGCAATATTTAAAGTTCTGTATCAGATTCGTTTCACAAAGTATGATGGCTCAAGGTGGATCCATTTTCCTACAAATGATTCAAATTTATCCTTCTTTATGTCAGAGTAGTACTCCATTGTGTATATATACCATATCTTCTTTTTAAAGTTTTTTCTCCAGTTTTATTAATACATATGTGCAATACACAACGAACTTGAGGATTGTGTGCACATATATATCACAGCAACTTTAAAATCCCTTCCTGTTTTTGGCCCTCCCAAACTCTCTTTATCCACCCTAACGCCCATGATCACACCCATTTGGTTCAATAAATTATTTACTCATCTTTCACTAATTACTAATATTTTTCCAGGTTTGGTTTATCATTTTACCTACCTATCCATCAATAAATTCATGCATACTTTTTTACATTTTTATACCAATTCCCCATGTTGAATATAGTTATTATGATTCACACACTATTAATGTGCTATTAAATAATAATTATGGGGGAAGTTACACAGATTTTATGAGAAAGCTGGTATTGATTTAGTAGGATATCAGTCAAATGATTCAAATAGCAATCTTTTTTTGAATTATACTTTCTCTTTAGATGTTTCCTTTCCTCCATGTTCTTTGGTGCTGCTTGTCTCTCTGTATCTCTCAAAGATTCCTTCAAGTATTTTTCTGTAATGCTGGGATAGTGGTTGCAAATTTCTTTAGGGATTCTTAGTCAGGAAAACTTTTACTTCTCCTTCAATTTTCAGGAAGAAATTTGCTGGATACAACAATCTGGGTTGGCATTTGCTGTCTTTTAAAGCTTGAAAGATTTTGCTCCAGTCTCTACAGGCCTTTAAAGTTTGCACTGAGAAATCTACAGTAATTTGAATGGGTTTGCCTTCGTAGAATGTCAGATTTTCTCTGTCCACTTTTAATATTCTCTCTTTATGTTGTATATCTGAAGTTTTGATTACGATATGTTGTGGCGAGTCTCTTTGGGATTTGAAGTTAATTCTTGTTCTATAAGCTTCTTGTACCTGAAAATGAATTTCTTTTCCTAGATTTGGGAAATTTCCTTATATGATTTCAATGAATAAATTCTTTGTACATTCAGTGCTGTCTTCTGCTCTTTCTGCCACACTCATAATTCTGGGATTGGTTCTTTTTGAATCATCTGTCAGCTGTTGTGTCCACCTACTTTGCTCATTTCTAATATTGGGGTTGTGCATAATTGTGGTGTTTGTTTCCTCAGCCTTGTCTTTAAGGTTTGAAATTCTGTCCTCACAATGTTCTAGTCAACTTCCCTTGTTTTCAAATATGTTTTTCATATCTTAAATTTCAGCTAGATTTCTTTTCAAATTTTCTACTGCTCTATCAAAATATTCCTTCATATCTTGCATTTCCTTATTTATTTAAGCCAACTTTTTATTTGTGGCTTCTATGTGCTCAGTGAGCTTTGTATCCATAAGGGCTACTATTTGTTTAGTAAGTTCCTCTTTAAGCCTGCTGATCATTGTTTGCATTTCTTTGAGGATATTTTGTTTGAACTGGCTATTCAGCTCGTTTGCTTTTTTACTTCCTTCCTCTTTTAGGGCCACAACATTAATATCTGGGGTCTCAGGTATTTCTGTGGGTGTCCTGTAGCCTTGTATTCTTCCCATGTTTCTCTTGTTGAGGGACTTCAAGGCCTAGCTGAGAGGTTTCTTTGAATGACTGTGAAGATGTGTGTGGAGGAAGTTGAAATTCATCTAAGTTCTGTGTAGGCAGTGAGGGAGGACCTAAGAGCCCGATGGCCTCTGAGGTGTCATGTTCACCCCAGCCCCCTTAGCAAAGCTCTCCTGCCTGTCCTGGCTTCCCTCCCCTGAGGGTGGGGCTCTCCACCCAAGGATGTGCTCCCTCTACCACTCAGGTTCTTTCTAGGCACTGTGTAAGAGTGACCCCAAGAGCCCTGATGTGCTCTTCTGAGGTTTGTTTGTTTGTTTGTTTTACTTCGTTTTAAAGAAAAGAAAAAGAGTCTTGGGCTCTTTTTTTAAAAATGGTTCCTGCTTATGACATTTCCTATTATGGCTGCCAGGCACTGTTTCTGGTCCCAGAAGGCCTTTTCTGTGAGAGTTTGCATTGTATTGCATTTGTAGTATGCACTACTGCAGTCTCATTTTTTGGAGGCTGAGCTTACCAGTTTCTGTCAATTCCCACTTCTCCCGGATCTGCACTTACCTTGGTCAGAGGTTCTGGGCAGGCTTCCCTCAGTCTGTGGATGCCAGAAGCTCCCGGCCATTCTCAGTCAGCCTGGGGCTTCTTCATGGGCTGCTGCTTACCTCTGATTCTGATGTGTTTGGGGGTTTCTGGCCTTTCCGTGGTCTCCTTTTAATTGTTGGGGCACTCCTTCCTCTCCTAGCTACATTGAACATGCAGCTTTTGACTATATTCTCAACTTTTTAAGTGCATCTATGATGAAACATTGTCTGGTGCTTTTGCTCAGCTGCCATCAGAAGTTGACCATATCTTCTTTATCTGTTCATCTGTTGATGAACAAATTGGCAGTTTCCAAGATTTAGCTATTTTGAGCTGGCTGGTATAAACATACATATGCATGTATCACTGTTGTGTGATGACTTTAAGTGCTTTGGGAAGATAATCAGAAGTATTTCTGGATCAAATGGGATATCTATTTTCAGGTTTTTGAGGAGTCTCTGTTTTCCATAATAGTTGTACCAACTTATAGTGCCAGTAACCGTGTAGAAGGATTCCTTTTTTCCCACATCCTCAACAGCTTCTGTTGGTTTTTGAGTTCTTGATGATAATCATTCTTAATAGGATAAGGTAGAACATCAGTGTTGTTTTGACTTACATTTCTCAATAGCTAAAGATGCTGAATACTTTTTCCTGTACTTGTTGGCCATTTTCACTTCTTTTGAAAACTACATAATCATTTCAATTGACCATTTCTGTTGGGTCTTTTATTTTGGGGAATCTAATATTTTTCAGTTCTTTCTATATTCTAGATAGTTGTCCTGTGTCCAAGGAGTAGCTAGTAAAAATTATTTCCCGTTTTGTCAGTTCCATTTTCACTCTGTTGATTGTTTCCTTTGCTGTGCAAAAGCTTTTAATTTGATAAAATCCCATTTGTTGATTCTTGGTGTTCTCTTCTACAGAGTAAGTTTTTTGAGAAAGTCCTTGGGTATGCCTGTATCTTCATGAGTTTTGCCTATTTTGTGTTCCAGTAGATTCAGTGTTTCTGCTTTAATATCTAGGTCTTTGACCCATTTTGATTTGATATTGGAACTTAGTGGAAGATGTCTCATTTCATTCTTTTACACATGGATAACCAGTTTTTTTGCCCCAGCTCCATTTTTTAAAGAGGTTAACTTTTTACACCATATGTTTTTAACCCTTTATTGAAGATCAGATGGCTTAGGGTGTTTGAAATCTCTGAAACCTCAATCCTGTTCCATTGATCTACTTGTCTGTTTTTGTGGCTTTACCATTTAGTTTTTATCACTCTTGTTTTGTAATATAACTTGATGCCTGGTATTGTGATGTATCTTGCTTTTGTCTTGTTGTTTAGTATTGTTTTGACTATTCTAGGTCTCTTCTGGTTCCATATGAATTTTAGGATCATTTTTCTAGTTCTGTGAAAAATTTTTGTTGATAGTTTGATTGGAATTCCATTCAATCTATATATTATTTTTGACAATATTGGTTCTGCCTATCTGGAATAGGGGATGTCTTTCTATTTTCTGATGTTCTCTTCAACTTCTTTTTCCATAGTCCTATAGTTTTCAATATAGAGGTCCTTCACTTCCTTAGTTGGGTTGATTCCTAGGTATTTCATTTTCTCTGAGGCCATACAAGTTGGATTATTTTTCTGATCTCTTTCTCTGTCTTTTTATTGATGTTGTAGAGGAATGCTGTTAATTTTTTCGTGTATGGATTCTGTAATCTGCAACTTGACTGAGTTTATTAGTTCTAAGAGTGTTCTGGTGGAGTTACTGGAATCTTCTATGCAAAGGATCATGGTGTTTACATATAAAGATAATTTGACTTCTCCCTTTCCTATATGTATTCATTTTTTCATTCTATTGCCTGATAGCTCTGGCAAAACTTTTGAGTACGGTGTTGAACAGGAATGGTGACAGTGAACTCTCTTTTCTTATTCCTGATTTTAAGGAAAATGCTTTCAGATTTTCCCCATTTAGGATAATGTTGGCAGTAAAGTTGTTGTAAATTGATTTGATCAGCCTGAGGTAAGTTCCTTCTCCATCTGTTTTCATCAGGGCTTTTATAATGAGTGGATGTTGGATTCTGTCAATGGCTTTTTCTGCATTATATAGAGATAATCATGTGATTTTTGTATTGTTTATGTAGTGTGTTACATTAATTGATATATGTATCCTGAGCCATCCCTGCATCCCTGGGATGAAGCCAGCTTGGTCAAGGTGTATGATCTTTTTAAATAATTGGTTTTATTCTGTTTGGCAAGGATTACTGCATTTATATTAATTAGGGAAATTGGCCTATAGTTATCTTTCTGTTAAGTCTTCATCTGGTTTTGGAAAAAAGGTAATTCTAGCCTACAGGAAAGATTTTATCAGTGTTCCTTCTCTTTCAGGTTCATGGAAAAGTTTGAGAAGCATTAGTGTTAGCTCTTCCCTGAAGTTCTGATAAAATTCTCTCATGAATACTTCAGGTCCTGTGTTTTTTTGTTTGCTTGTTTTGAGGCAAGGTCTCACTCTGTACCCCCAGTCTGCTCCTGAACTCACTATGTAGCCCAGGCTGGCCTTAGCCTCATGGCAATCCTCCTGGCTCAACCTCCCAAGTGCTGAGATTACGGGTGTGCACTATCATGCCTGGCTTTATGTGGTACAGGTAATTGAACTCAGGGCTTCGTACTTGCAAGCTAACTGCTTTAATCACTGTACCATTCCTCCAGCCCAGGTTCTGGGTTTTTCTTCGTTGGTAGAGAATGTATTACTGCCTCATTTCATACCTGGTTATTGGTTTATTCAGGGTTTTGATATCTTCTTGGTTCAGTTTTGGTATCTCATACATGTTTAGGAATTTATCTCTTTTTTCTAGGTTCTTAAATTCATTAGAATATAAATTTTCAAAATAGTTTTTTATAATTTGCTGAATTTCAGTAAAGTTTACTGTCATTTCAGCTTTTTCGTTTCTAATTGCATTGGTATGGGTGTTTTCTTTCTTTCCTTCTTTTAATGAGTTTGGCTAGGATGTTATTAATCTTATTTATCCTTTTGAAAAACCAACTCTGATTCTTTGGGGCTTTTATCCAATTAATTAATTTAGACTTTGAATTTTTGCATTTTTATCTGAATATATATTTATCACAGATTCATTTACATGTTAATTACATGCAGCTTGGGGAATCTGTGCCCATATGTGTCATTTTTTGACCACTTTTTCCCTCTTCCTTTCTCTTTATCCTCTCCTACTCTCAGTAGTAGGAAGAGGGGAGATAGACTGGTTTGATCTTTGTAATCTCTTTTCTTCTACTGTTTTTGATTTGGATTGTTCTTGTTTTTCTAGGATTTTTATTTTGAGCTACGTCATTAGATTATTAGGTGTTGTTCATTTTTTTTCTAAATATGTGTATTCATAGCTGTGAATTTCCCTCTTAGTATGGCTTGCCTTGTGACATAGATTCTTGTATGATGTGCTTCCATTATTGCTTAACTGGAGTAAGGTTTTGATTTCTTCCTTAGTTTCTTCAGTGATTTGTTACTTTTTCGTTAATGATTAATCTCCCTGTATTTATATAGTTTCCATAGTTTCTTTTGCTGTTCATTTCTAGTTTCATTCCACTATGATCTAAAATTATGCAGAGAATTATTTTAATTCTTTTGTATTTATTTATGCATATCTTATGGCCATGGAACTGGTTTGGAAAAAGTCCCATGTGCTACTGAGAAAAAGGTGTGTTCTATTTTTTTCTTTTTCCTCCCCTTCCCCCAAGGTATATTCTATTGATTATTGGATAGAACACTCTGTAGATATCTGTTAAGTCCATTTGTTCCATGGAGTGGTTTAGTTGTGATATTTCTTTGTTGATTTTTACCTGATTTTGAAAGTGGGGTACTGAAGTTCCCTACTGTGATTGCACTGGAGTCTGTTTGACCTTTCATGTCCAGTAGTTTTTACTTTATAAAACTTGATGTGCCAACACTCTTAATTGTGGGCTCATCTATTTGGATTGTTCCTTTTACCAGTATATAGTGTCCATCTGTGTCTCTTCTGATCTGTTTTGGTCTGAAATCTGCTGTATCTGAGAATAGTGTAGCTACTCCTACTTGGTTTCAGGCTCCAGTTGCATGGAATATTAATTTCCACCCTTTTACATTCAGTCTACATGCTTCTTTGGGGTGAAGTATCTTCTACAGGCAATAAATGTTTTTTGATCCAGTCTTCCAGTCTGTGTCTTTTGATTGGTGTTAATACCATTAGCATTTTGAGTTTTTATTGTAAGAAATTTGCTCAGTTCTGTCGCTGTCTTTGTCTTTTCACTTTTGGTTCTTTGGTTTTTCCTTTTGTTACACTTTCCCTTAATTAATAAATTCTTAAGTTCACTAAACATCCCTTGGATTTGTTTAAGCATGTCTTATTTGAACTTATTGGATATTTGGTCTACTTTTTTTATTTCCTTTCTGGTAAGTACCACAATATAAGGGCCCATGATATCAACTTCTGGGAAGTTAGGTATTTCTTCAGGTGCCCTATTGCCTTGTTTTCTCATGACTCTCTTCCTAAGGATTGTAAATCAGTTGGGGGAAATAGAAAAGTCTGTCTCTAAAAGAACTGAGTCCACGAATTATCATTGTGTCGAGTTGTTTGGATAATTAGTCTCTTTCCTTACCCTGTGGTGCTGTTGGCCACTGTCTACCAGATATGGGGGAGGGGAGAGTAGCAATTGACTTGTCAGTTGTGGCTCCCTGCTCAGTTTGTACTGTTTGTGCATTGATGATATCTGCCTCTGCCTTTCCTGTGCCTGAGTCCACGAAAGGTGTGTCTTGCCTGAGGGACATCATTGGCCATTTGGAGGCATTTTTCTGAATTCATATGATAGGGACAGGAGGATATGAAACCTCACTGAGTTCTGTGCTGGGAGTGTGCAATGAAGGAGGTCTAACAGTCTGATGGTCTTCAACACTTCTTGTTCACATCCAACTCTTTCAGCAGACTGTCTTGGTTTCTCCCTGTGAGCAGGGCCCTCCCTCCTCATAGTCCTGCTCTTGCTGCAGTCTGAACTGTTCAGGTGGTTGGAAGCTTGTTCTCACTTTTCTGTGACTGCCTCGTGTGCCAGCTCCTTCCCAAGCACTCCTAAGAGTATCCCCAAAGTACATAGTATGTGACCTGTCTGTGGTTTCTTTTACCCCAAGCAGTTCAGACTATTTCCTTTCTGATAAGTTCCATTGTATCAGGGCCCATGATATCAACTTCTGGAGATTTAGGTATTTCTCCAGGTGCCCTATTGCCTTGTTTTTTCATGATTTTATTCCTAAGGATTGTAGGTCAGTTGGAAATAGAAAAGTCAGTCTCTAAAAGAATTAAGTTGAGTCCACAGACTAGGACTTTGCTCAGGATGGCTCCTGGCTATGTCACTTGCTACCAAGACTGCTTCTTCTGAGCTGGCCTGCTGACCTGTGAGGAGACCTTTCTAAGAGGAGAGCTCACAGTGCCTTTGCAGTTTATACTATCAGTAAATACAGGCTTGCTTCTCCTGGAGGCTAGTGCTGCTTGGCTGCTATTTATGTCTGTGGCTTCTGGCTTTCTGAGCTTACCTCGCATCTCTCATGGCCAGCTGTTCAAAACTGCTCCTGGCCCTTTCCAGGCATCTTGGGGCAGCTTCATGGCTGGTGTGTTTTTCAGCCTCTGATGCTCTCTTGAGGCTTCTTACTTTCCTGTTGGCCTCCTTTTAATTCCTGGAGCTTTCCTCTTTTCTGAGCTAACTTGAACGTATAGATTTTTAACTATATCTCAGTTTTTTGGAAGGTCCTGTGAGGAGCCACTAAGTGGGACAATCCTGTTTGGCTACCATCCTGTCCAGTCTTTGAGACATTTTTTTTTTTAAGTTGAGTGATAATGACAGAAAACAAAATACTCTGGCTTCTTAACTTAGAAGATATTTATTTATAGTAAAATTTTTCTATTATTTTATGTACCATCTTTGTGTACCTGAGAATTTTATGACATAGAAATGACCTTTAGGAAATTGTCTTTGAACCAGCAATCTATTGTATTGTCCAATAATAGGTTCAAATATCTAGAGAATCTATCCTTTAAAAAAAAAAGTGTGCATAAGCCATTCAGGATGATTATTACTTCTTAACTCAATACGTAAAAATCTTATACATTCTATTTTTTAAAGTGCTCTAAGAGTAAAAGATTTTTCTCTACAATATTAATTTCTTTAAAGTCTTTCATGGACATGAAGAACTATTCACTATCTGCTGAAAAATTCTACACCTTTGAAAACTTAATCTTTTCCCCGTTGTGCTTCATACAGAACAATGAAAACCAAATTTGTAGTAGAGAGAATGGAAAGAGAATAATGTGGGCCAGGGGTGTCTCAGAAAATCTTGGAGGAGTTGGATCTTGATGAATGAATGGGATTTAGATAAGAAAACAGAAATAAAAAAGAGCTTTCCAAACTTAGAAAGGTGAAGAGAGAGGAAGAATATCCTCAGAAGTCAGGAAGTAGGTCCTGATATGTTTTAGGAACAATAAAAAATATATCTTAAAAACATTTGTATTGATAGATCTCTGTATACAAGGGTGGCATGGCTGTCAGAAAAAGAATAAACAGTGTCATAGCATCTGAGGGGAATCTGGAAACCTACTTGGGAAGCTGTGGCATTCATTTAAACAAGCAGCCAATTGCCATCAGAGAGCAGCAGGAGGACAAAGACTGTGTGTTCTCTTGGTATTCACGACAATTAGCATATAGTTGGAACTTGGTAACTGCTGCGCAGATATATAAGAATAGAAGAATGTTGCTATCTTTGCTAGAAATAATGTAGTTGAAAAATAACTTTTGAACAGGTGGAACACAAGGAAACTCGAAACAGCTTGAAGACAATTAAAACATAAGGAGGCCCTTGGTTCAATTCACAGCACCCCCAAACAACAACATGGAATCAGAGCATGCCCTTATATATGAGATAATTTCAGGGCTGGAGGAATAGCACAGTGGTAAGAGTGCTTTACTAGCAAGCTCAAAACCCTGAGCTCAATTCCCCCACCACCACCTAAGCCAGGTATGGTAATCCCAGCACTCAGAAAGCTGAGGCAGGAACATTACTGTGTGCTCAAGGATAGCCTGGGCTACCAGTGAGTTCAGGACCATCTTGGACTACAAAGCCAGACTCTCTCTCAAAAAAAAAAAAGCACTGTTACTCATTCAATTATTTTAGCACTTCTAACAAAATAGAGGTTTCCTCCCACCAAGGTTGTTCTCCCTGTATTGAAAACTGCCTCTGTTCGCACAGAAGCTATGTATCTTTTGCTGTTGGCCTTCCTGCAACTTCATTGTGCCTCCTACTTTGTAGGTCACTGTGCATGTCCAGAATGAAGGTCTAGTTTATGTAAGCCTTCCGATGTAGCCTTTCAGGGCACAATGAACTGTCCCCCAATTCTCATGAGTTCTGCTATTGAACAGAATAGCCCCTTTGGGATGGTGAGACTTTTTAAAGTCTCTTTTTCCTAGCTACTTGATAACAGTAAGAATTTTCATTTCAGTGAATTGTTTTTTGTTTCTGAAAAATATATTCACAGACCTACTTTATATTTATCTGCCGTTTTCTGCATCTAATGAAATGAAAGGCATACTTCTTAATCTAATTTGAAAAGTAAATCTAATTATCTCAACTCTAATGAAAGTAGGTATCACTTTTAAACACAGATAATTTTACTTTTTCCCCCTAGCATTTATTTTTCATGAAATAAGCAAAAAACTTTTTTAAGGTAAATTTCCTCTTAACTCTTGACTTTGCCAAACTAACATATGGAAAAGTTTTTCTATATTATAAAAATCCAAATACTAATAAAGTGTCAAATACCTATAACTGCTGATTATTTAGCAGTAACAAAATCTTAATAATATGACTGATTATAGATTCTTGAACTACATACTGGACAGAAGACAGTGTAATTCTTTCTTTTCAGCTAGACTTTGTCTCCCATTACTAAGACCAGTGTTTAGCAGAAATTATGTATTTAAAAAATACCTCTCCCAAAATGATTCTTCCCAACTAAATAAAAATGAATTAAATTTATTTGTTAAAAGTAGCCGACAGAGGCTGGAGGAGTGGCACAGCAGTTAAAGTGCTTGCCCAGCAAACACAAGGCCCAGCACCACATAAACTGGGCATGGTGGTACATGCCTATAATCCCAGCACTCAGGAGGGTAAGGAAGTTTGTTGTTAGTTCAAGACTATCTGGGCTTCATAGTGAGTTCAGGACCAACCTGGGCTACAGAGGGAGACTCTGTCTCAAAAAAGAAAAAAAAAAAAAAAAAGAGTAGCAGACAAATAAGAACCAAGAGTGAAGACCAGTGGCACAGGCCTATAATCCTAGCACTCTGGGAGGCCGAGACTGGAGGATTGCAAATTCAAGCCCAAACTGTACAATATGGTGACTTAGCAAAACCCTGTCTCAAAATTAAAACTAATGGGCTAGGGGAGTAGCTAGCTCAGTGGTTATAGTACATGTGAAAGGCCCTGGCTCTCATCCCCCAGAACCACATAAAAATTAGCTGGGAGTGGTGGTGCACACCTGTAATCCCAATAACTTGGAAGGCTGAGGCAGGAGGATTGCCTTGAGTTTGAGCTATCCTGGGCTACTTATTAAGTTCAGGACCAGCCAGGACTATAGAACAAGCCCCTGTCTCTGAGATGATAGATAAGTAGGTAGGTAGGTAGGTAGGTAGGTAGGTAGGTAGATAGATAGATAGATAGAGATAGTGGCGAGAAAGTAGGTCATTATAAAGACCCTGGACTCAACCTCAAGTACCACACACACACACACGCACACGCACACGCACACACGCACGCACGTGCGCATACATGCACACAAAGAGCCAAGGATTTGCCCATCTTTATCAACTTCTCGATCTCCTGCACAAACCTCTAAACTTAAAATCTTACCTTCCTCCAGGAAATATTTGGTGATCTTTGAAAAAATTAATAAAGTTGGGGCTGGAGGTGTTTGAGTACTTCCCTAGCATGCACAAGGCCCTGAGTTTAATCTCTAGCACTGTCCCCTTTCCCCAAATTAATAAAGTTAATATTACTTTTGTTCACTACAAATTGTTTTTGGATGAAAGAGTAAGAATCTATTAGGAAAGGTTTTTTATTAATGCCTAATTTGGCACTGCCAAGTTCATTATCAGGTAAAGTTTTTGTTTTTCTTTTGATATTTTATGTTTATGGGTTTAAGAACTTCTGCTACACATGATTTTTGTTAACCCTGGAACATATATGTATATTCACATGTATATATAACATATATTTAGTAAGAAAAATTGTATATGCATGTATATATCTCCTCTGTGTATGCTTATGTGTTTAGTGTATTTTAAAGAAAACAGTCACTTCAGAAAGTTTACTGTAATAACCCAGATAAACTCCCACATTGTCAGTGGTTTCACATCACTGTAATAAATATTTAATATTTTAAAAGATGATAAGTAAACCATATGACAAAGAATTCTTACAAACTGAAACTGAAGAGTATGTAATAGCATAGTCATTACATAAAACTAAATGGGGGGAATAATAGGAACTATTGGGGAGGGAGAGAGTGTGGGAGGGCCAAAAAAGGGAGAAGGGAAGAATTTGTAATTTTGCCGCCATATATATGAACACAGACTGCTCGAGTTCAATGTAAACATTATGTGTTGCATATGTACCTGTCAATAAAATGGGGAAAAGAGTATTTAATAAATTAGCATGTTGAATGTTGTACTGTTTATAGGATACTGGTTTTAAAATAGCAAAAAATGTTTGCCTTATTTTCATCGAGACTTTAGAAAATATGATAAAAATGAAAATTTATCCCAGAATAGCATCTCTTCTTTAAACTGTGATTAAAGAGGAAATGTAAACAAATTGTAGGCGTGTAAATATTTTCTGCTGTATTGTGTACTAATGAAGAGTAAGGGCCCACACTTTGAAAACATCTTCATTGTAGTATTTTTATGGATGAAAACTCAGTTCTGTTTTAGCCTTCCTATCTGGTTATAGAAGGCTCCAAGTACATAGTATTAGTTTTGTTTTTATATTTAGAAAGCAGAGCTTAGATGCCCAGCAGTGTAGGCAACACACAGATGGAAGCAGTGGGAGGGAACGAGCAGTGAGGTGAGAGCAAGAAGGTTTGGTTCTGCGTTACTCCTGTGTTAAAGAAGCCTGTGATGAGCTTCAGTTGTAAAATGAGGACAACTCTGCCTATCTGTCCATTAAGCCCTAACAAATATTAAGGCAAAGATGTAGTGATGATATTTTCACCATTGTTTGTCTAAATTCTTTTCTACTTTAATTTCATAAATTCATAGTCTGATTCCTATAATTTAGAGATATGATTGGCTCACCTTGAATCTTATGGTATTAAGATCATTTACTGAGGAAAAACAAAAAAAATCATCAGACTTCAGATACTAATTCAAAGTATGGTATAGTGTAACTCTAGTATTGACTTAGAAACTGAAGCTTCCAATTTCTGGGTCAATAGTTCAAATATGACTTGATCTGAGTAATCATCTGAAGTCTTAGACATTGGTTGCCATGTGAAATACCTTGTTTTAAGATACTGATCATCATGATTCATTCAATGAATATTTATTAAACAAAGATAGATATACTTATTGTTGTGACTCAGTACTATCCTGCTGTCCTCTGGCAAAGCTGGGCTTGGTGGCACTTATCTGTAATCTTAGCACTTGGGAGGTTGAGGCAAGAGGTTTGCCATGTGCTTGAGCCCAGCCTGGGCTACATAGATAGCTCAGGACCAGCCAGGACTGTAGAGTGAGACCTTGCCTCAAAAAAAAGGCACACACCCCGCTGTTCTCTGACAGAATGGCAAAGGAATATATTAATAAGCAAAAGCTCAGAAACTCTTTGAAACACATTAATTGGTTGGGAGCCAGTTTTTGGTTATAACTATCCTTACTCTTCAGTGAAAAATTCTCACTTTGTGTTGTAAAAGAGCTCTCTGCTTCTTTTTTACATTTACAACACTGTTACTTCTTTTTGGTTTTTGCACTTTAAAAAACTGTGAGGCAGAAACAGTCTCTGTTGTGTTCATGATTGTGTTCTTAAACTGTGGCACCCAGGACGCACTCCGTAACTTTGTAGAAGGAATAAAGAAATATACATCTCATCCATTTTCAGGCTTTGGGAGAATATATTATTAGCTTCTTTGAGTTCTATTTCTCTACCGTATAATAGAAACAAGAATGTCTTACAGTTTGTCATGAAGAGCGATACAAAGGTGAAGTACCTATTATAGTACAGCAACCAAAGATCTAGTTTTCTTCAGTACTGGTGATTGAATCTGAGACCTTACTGCACAGCTGCATTCCCAACCTTTTCCCACCATAATTACTATTTTTATGAGTGTGTGTTTGAAATACATAATAATTACACTTAACTTGTGGAAGTTGTACGTATACATATTGCAGCCTAGTAATTTTTTACTTTCCTTTCTCTCCCCATTTCCAGATTCTCTTCCCCTCTCCACAAAGTCAGCTTCCAAGTTTTCTCTCATCTCTCTTAATCTTGCTTTTAGTTATTTATATATGTTTACTTATATTTTGAGAAACCATATGATATTAACCTTCTGTGTTAATTTATTTCACTTAGTATTACAGCCTCAAGATGCATCCAAATGACTCAAATTTATCCTTCTTATGGCAGAATAGTACTCCATTGTGTATATATACCACGTTTATATAGGCTGCTCCCGAGATTTAGCTGTTACTTGAGTTGTGCTGCTACAAACATGGATATGCATATATCACTGTAATATGATGTATTTAACTTATTCAGAAAGATACCCAAAGAGGCAATAGCTGATCAAATGAAGTTTCTATTTTCTAGAAAGAATCTCCATACGGATTTCCATAGTGGTTATACTAGTTTGCAATCTGACCAAGGCAAAAGGTTTCCAAGCTTTGCCACCATTTGTTGATTTTGTTGAGGGGTTTTGTTTGGTTTGGCTTGGTTTGGTTTGGTACTAGAAACTGAGTCCAGACTATGGCCCCAGCTTATTTTTATTTTGGATTTTGAAACATGGTCTTGCTTAGCTGCCCAGGCTGGGCTCAAATTTGCAGTTGTCCTGCCTCAGCCTCAAAGTTCTAGGATTTCAAGAAAGCACAACTGGGCCCTATTTGAGTTCTTGATAACAGCCATTCTACTGGTGTAAGATGGAATCTCAGTGTTGTTTTGATTTGCAGGAGTTCCATTTTTATAGTACCAAATTCCACTGTGTAACAACCATTCCTTTGGCCTCCAGGGTTTTATTTATTTGTTTCCCAGTAGTTTATTTGGGGATGTGCTGGCTCTGAGCACCATGTAGTATGCAGGTAATGATGTTCTGTGGGAGTTTAGGAACTGGCCTGGAATCTGGAAGGTCAAGATTTCTTCACAACATAGCAACAATAATGTAAACTGCAATATTGTTTGAAAATGCCTAGGAAGAGGGTTAATCATTGTTTTGATACATTTACCTGTGATTGTGCAGCTTTTCTGAGGTAGAAAGGCAAGAAAGAAGGAAAGGTGTCACAGATAAGCCTCTTCACTTGTCAAGCATATGGTGAGGATGAGAGATTAAATATCAAAACATACACACTATTACATTTCTCTCAATAGCAGTTTCTGAAAAATGGCAGATAAATCAACTTGACGTGGTTCTTTTGGTTAACACATTTTGGAAAAAATTGAACCTGCAAAACGTTCTAATGGTCTTAATTGGCATCTGTGCCTTTAGTCAAGTAATTCTGTTTCTTGGAGTTTACACTCTTTGAATATTGTATCAAGTTAAAAAATGTTTGCAGACCTGAGGGTGTAGTGTCAGTGGTAGAGTGCTTGCCTTGCAGGCATGAGGCCTTGGTTCAGTACTCAGCACTGCATAAATAAACAAATAAATAGATCAGTATTATTGTGACATTGTGCTGCTCTGTCATTGTGTTTAATATCTATTTTATCTCTCTCTCTCGGCTTACTTCCTTCATAAACGTGGTCATGTCTTTGTCAGGCTAAAACATTCTACAACACTGTTTTCACTTCACACTAAATTTTTCTTGACTTACTGATTCATGGTTACTGTCTTCTTTTAAAATTCCTGCTGACTCGACATGTGAAATCTGACTTTGGTGCCCTCCTTTCAAACGGTTTATCCTTGTTAGAACTCCGTGGCTACTTTTTAGTGCTGTGCTCTGTAACACTACTGACCCCTTCTTGGTAGTTCTTACCTCCGTGGCTTTCGTATCATCATTCCTTATCAGTTTTCCTCATATCCTTTACCTGTGGCTTCTCAGTTGGTTTCACCAGCAATTCTTTCCCTGTCCATCCCTTAAAAGTTACTTATTCCCAGAAGCCATCCTTGCCTTTCTTTCACTTTATAACATAGAGGGGGAAATTTCAGCCTTTGGGGGAACATAGAGCTCTTTGAAAATCTGGTTAAGATTCTGAAAAAAGAAAATAAAAACTAAATCTTTCCTCAAAAAATGTGTATATACAACTTAATTTTGTACTCAGTTTCATGGGTGCTTATGTTGTCCTTGAATGACCTCATAGGATGGGCGAGGCCCTGGGTTTGATCCTCCAGCACCACAAAACAACTGTGCATGGTGGCCCTAACCTGTAATCCCAACACTTGAGAGGCTGAGGCAGAAGGGTTGCTGTGAGTTTGAGGTCAACCTGAGCTAACTAGTGAACTAAAGACCAGTTATAATTTTCTGAATGAATTTTAATTAAAGAAATATTGCTAGGCATGGATGCGCACACTTATAATCCTAGCACTATGAGAAACTGAGAAACTGAGGTGGGGGATTCCAACTTTGAGCGTAGTCTGGATCATTTAATGGGAACTTGTCTCAAAATAAAAAATAAAAAAACGTCTGGGGATGCAGCCTAGTGCAAAGGCCCTGGGTTCAATTTCCAGTATCAAGAAGGAAGGAAGGAAAGAAGGAAGGAATATTACTGAACTTAAGGTGTAGACCAGTCACAAGAACACTTGCTTAGAAGGTATAAGGCTCTGGGTTTGATCTCCAGCACTGCAAAAAAGGGGCAAAAAGTAAATAAAAGCTGTGCATAGTGGTGCACCTCAGTAATCCCACCACTAGAGAGGCTGAGGCAGGAGGATCACAAGCTCAAGGACACCCCGGGTTAAAGTTTACAAGGGGTTTTAAATGTAATGTTTCATTTGAAATATGAAGATTGTAATACTAGAACATGGTAGAGATGACTACTGAATATTTTGGCTATTTGTTACCCTTTGCTGTGTGTTTGGAATATTTCACAATTCAGAATGAGTGGGGGGATTTTTCTGCTTGGCTTCATCTTCCCTGCAGAGTACTTTGTACTTCACTTAGGACGCATTATCCAGTTGGCCTTTCAGCTGAGGTAGATGAATAGAATCTGACAAAATTGTATCCTTTTCTCAGTTATTTGGTGCACTGGCTGAAGAGTTATACAAAGTACCCCTTTCTAGTAAAGATTAAAGAGCATAACTCACATGCTTCTTGGTTTTGCCTCATTCAAAAGAGAAAACACAACTATCAATATTGTGCTTAAATTCATTATATATATTTGACAGAGTTATTAAAGAGTATATAATTGTGTGTGTGTTTGATTTTGTATGATCACCTGATTTCAGAGAAAAAAGACATGACAAGTGAAATGTAGCCGGGGAAGCTGATACATGAAGTCTTAGGGAGATAATGATGCTGCTCTGCCAGGGCCTGGAAACTTGACCATTCTAAACAAACTGCATAGTACTAAATTGCTTGTGAAAGGGCTGAATCAGTCCTGCTGCAATTTGAACTTTTGGCTCCTGAAAGTCTAGGGCAGGCTTGAGAATAAAAATAAAGCCTTTAGTTGCTGGGTTGTGTTCCAGACCCTCCTCTTAATACTTTTTATAAAGAGGCATCTATCCAAAGAGCATGAAACTACAGGCGAGGGATGAGGCAATAAAAGGCGAAAGGGAATCTTAGGATCAGCTCCCTATATCAGGTGTGAGGGACAGAGCCTCTAGGGAGAAGGAATCAATAATGTGTTGATCCATTAGGAAATATTGATCTAGAGCACTCTGTGTGGAGGAATGACATCCTGCAGAGAGTGGAGTATGGTGTAAAGGATCAGCCACCCAACCAGAATGTATTTAGTGTTTTTGATTTGTCTAGCACAATGCCAGTCTATATGAAGTCCAAAAGAAAGAGTTATAGCCTCTAATTTGCTTCCAGAGAGAGATAAGTTACATGGGCACCAATTAGAAGAATAAATTTCTTTTTTCATGTGTTGTGTGAAATTTCCTGGGGAGAGGTGAATGAAAGTCTCTTCACACTAGATACTGCACAGCCAATGGACCAAAATAATGATTACATGCAAGTGAACCAATGAGTGTTTTGGGATTACTTACAGGAATATGGTTGAGAGATTAATTATAGCAGCATGGGTGATTCCTCATACCTTATACGTGTGTGTGTGTGTGTGTGTGTGTGTGTGTGTGTGTGTGTGTGTGTGTGTAAAACACACTCTTAGCTGCTGCCTAATGCATTACTTATGTGGCATAAAATGGAGACCGTAAGACCTTAAATAACAGAGTTACACATTCTAAAGGAATTAGAGAAGTGTCATAACATACTATAAAAGGGAAACTTTTCATTGGACCTAATCACAAGACTCTACTCCCACCTTTGACACGTAGTATGTAAACTTGGGCAAGTTACTTACATTCTTAACCTCAGTTCTGTCATATCTAAAATGAAGCCAATAATCACAGGCAGCTTTTTTGTACACAAAATTTTAATGAGAATAAAGTGAGGATGATTGTAAAACATTGTACAATTTATAATTACTGAAAGAGGTGAGACTTGAACTAGATCTTAAAAAATATATTATGCATGATAACCCGAAAGGCTAAATGCAAGTGATCTCAGAGAACAATTTGAACAGAGAAAAGTAAGACTTGGGAATAGAACAGTATAGAGACCACCTAATTATACCAAAAATTCCTTTCATAAATATTTAAAAAATAGTATCTAAGGGACTAGAGTAATAGGACAGCAGTTACAGCATTTGCCTATCAAGCACAGGGCCCTGAGTTCAATTTCCCAGCACCACACAATCCAGGCATGGTGGCATGTGCCCATAATCCTTGGGAGGCTGAGGCAGGAAGATTGTCGTGACTTTGAGGTCAACCTCCATAGTGAGTTCAGGACCAGCCTGGACTAAAGAGCAAGACCCTGTCTCAAAAAAAAGTAACTGCGTTGAAGAAGGGATGAAGTTGAGGGTTATGTACTATAACAACTGGATTATGGGAGGATTCAAATTATAGAGGATCTGAAACTAGAAGAAAGAGTTTAGTCTTGATCTGAAAATGCAATAAGAAACTATTTGGAAGCTTGAGTAGGGAATTTTTATAAGTGTTTAACTCACACCCATATTGATAATAAACACCTAACGAAGTATCTGATAAACAGATATTTGTGATTAGTCAAACCGAATTCATTTGATCTGTCAACAGTATAGTAGAATGAATTGGGCACATCTGAACCTAGAATCTAGGTTTCATATCATGAACTAGTTGTTATCCTCATTCATCTTATTCTTTAACTGTATTAGGGAATGATAATACCTGCACAGTTAGTGGTTTACTTTAAACATCAAATTAGATGGTAAGGCACCATCATCATCCACAAGTACATCAGATGCCTCCTTTATGTAAAAAATTCTATATAAAGAAACAAAAATATTTTAGAGATAAGTGCTTTTAAAAATGTCTTGTGAGGGTTATACCTGAAATACAAAGTTCCAAGGGATCTAGTAGCAAAAGAGTATAGAACAGCCAGAAAAAAATCTTACTGCTGTGTTGGCTACTGGATTAGGCCCCTATTATTGTCAAGACCTCCTTGTCATAGGTAGGATCATGTAGACAAGAAAATACCAGATTCAGTCCAGTAAATATTTAAAGTTCCCAAGATTTCTTCCTGTTATCAATAGACCTTTTCAAGTTTAACATATTTTATAATAACTTCTATCATCCTAAAGATACTGTAAAGATACTGATTAAGAAAGCAGGCCCTGGAACCAGAAAAAATAGGTGAGCGTGAAATATAGCTATATAAAATGAGGCAAATTATTCAGCTCCTTGGAGACTCATAGTCATAATAATATAATCCTGAGGGGTTTTGAAAATTAAATAAGACACTTCATGTAAACTACTTATTAATGTATTTAGTTATTTTATCAAATCCAGGGCCTTCACACTGAACTACATCCTCAGCCCTTTTTTATTTTTGAAATGAATTCTCGCCTAATCATTAAGTTGCCAGCACTATGCTCAAACTTGAAATCCTTCTGCCTCACACTCCTAATGCTAGGATTACAAGCGTGCACCACCACACCCAGCACGCATGTAAACTCTTAAGAGAGCACCTGGCACACAGTGAATGTCAATCAATAAATATCAGCTTATCAGTTATTATTTTATTTTGTCAAAATCTTACTAATTCCTACCTCTATTATTTTGTTGCTTGTAAATTCAAATTTTTAATCTCACTCCATTCTAGAACACTGATGGTATGACAGAGACTCAGTCCTACCAAAACAAAGGGAAAGCAACATGGCCTAATCAGTGGCAATGTACACATGCACAGTTCCATCACCACCCGGTAGCCTTAGTATCATAGCCCATAACTTTAAAGTCCCCAATCAAAATACATGTTACCAAATACGGGAGATAAAGAGGACTAAAATGTACATAAGGCAACTACCTGCTGGGTTGGAGGCTCAGCCTTTAGATGTGAATGTCCTGGGCTGGTGCCAGCACAAATTAACATTGCTTTTTGCTGAAAGCCTCAGTGTCCCACCTCTCGGTCAAGAATCTCACTACATTTCTGGTGGCTCATCTGGAATCTGGAAACAGTATTGTCACCTCTCTATTACTGGGTACAAACCATAGGATGATAGGAGAGGTGACCTTGCCCGGTGCCCATGGACTAATTGATCCCAGTGTGTCAGAGCAAGGACCCTAGGAGCACAAAGGAACCTGGTGAGGCACAGGTTCCAGCCAAGTGAGTGCTACCTACTAGCCTAGTAAGAACCCAGGTTCATTTCAGTAGACCCACCCTGAAGAGTCAGAAAAGGAGTTTGATCAGTTCCCAGAGTTGCCCAAAGTAAGAGACAAAACTGCAATTCTAAGGCACAGGGTGGCAAGTTGGAGATGTTGTTAGTGAGCAAGTGGTGACTGAGAGGAAGAACAGATTTCTAGTCAACCAAGGGCTGAAACCGATATGGAGTCCTGATCCGCGAGTTCATAGTGATCCTCACATAGCTTAAGGCCACACCAGGCCCTCCACAAGGTCTAAAAGCCCACTTTGCACCAGGGCTTATACAATCTGCCAATACTATGAGGCACCTGAAGTAGCTCCATGAAGAGTGCAGCTGGAGATGGGTGCAGCGATTGCTCACCCCTTTTCCTTCTCATGTGTGATTGTCATCTTGGAAGAGGTGGGAAGCAGACATTAAACTTACTCCCCTAGATTATATGATAAAAAAAATTTCAGAAAATGATATTCAAAGGATGGTGTTAAGTTGGCTCCAAGAAAACTTTGGACTTTCTGTGAAATAGATTGGCCTTTATTTAGGGTGGGCTGGCCCTCTTTCGGGTCACTAGACAAGAGAGTAGTAAACAAAGTGTTTCAAGTTATTGCAGGAGACCCCAGTTACCCTGACCAACTTTCATACATTGATTGCTGTCAAGATATAACCCTCTGTCAACCACTTTGACTAAAAACCTGCTTGGAAGAAAAAAGTAAAATCATGAAGGCTCAAATAATGGCTTCCTCAAAGTGCCAATCAAAACCTAAAAGGCCCATTCTATCTGGGAAATCGGAGGAAACTCCTCCACTATATGCACCTGTACACACGCCACTACTGCCTGCACCTGTACCTACACTCCCTGAGTCCATGAGAGAGGGTGTCCCTGTAGCAAGATACCAGTAGAGGCTGCCCACACTCCAGGAGATACCCTGCCCACAAAAACACCAAAGACTCCTTAGCTGCAGTCACCTCCAGACTGCCAGTCTTGAACCCATGTTCCCCTGACACCAGGAAAATCCCATTTACTGTCAGCATCGCAGTAGAAAACAGTCTTCCAGATGTCATTAAGGGAGACCCAAGGGCCCCTCTACTACAGTCAACATGGTCAGGTGCCTTCATATATTTGCTACTGCTGATCTCCTGAAATGGAAAAATCATACTTCCTCGTTTACTGAGAAACCTCCAGCTATGGCTGATTTAGTATAGTCCATCATCCAGACCCGTAAGCTCACCTGGACTGATTGCCACCACCTCCTCCTGACTCTGCTTAACATTGAAGAACCCTGCAGGGTTATTCAGGTCACATTAAAGTGGTTAAAGGAATACACCCCACCAGAGACACTAAATGCCCAGGTTTATTCTCAAAACCAGTTCCCTGAGGAAGATTCCTCAATAGGATCCCAATGATGGGTGGGAATTTCAGGTGCTCAAACATTACCAAGAGGCTCTCTTAAGTGACATAAAGGAAGGAGAGGAAAAGGCCATGAACATAACCAAAACCTCAGAGATGCACTAGGGACCTAAAGAGGGACCAAGTCAATTCTATCAGTGGCTATTCAAAGCATTGTCTTTATACCCCCTTCGACCTAGAAGCAGCCAAAAATCAGGGAATGGTTAATGTAGCTTTTGTCATCCAGGCCCAAGTAGAGAGCCACCGCAAACAACACCAATTGGAGGGCTTTGCAGAGATAAATGCCAGCCAGCTACTAGAGGTAGCCACTAAAGTATTTATTAACAGAGACCAAGAAGCCCCCAAAAAAGCAGACCAAACGATAAAACAGAAAGTGGACTTACTTACTGCAGCCATAATGTAATGGTCAGGCCATTCAAAGGGGTTATCCTCCAGGTCGAGGACAGGGCCAAGGAAGACACCAACTAGAGCAACAGTCATGCCCAGAGGATCAACTGGAACAAAATCTGTGTGTCCACCCCACCAGGAAGGACATTTAAAAAAGAATGTTCTAAACAATAGAGAATATAACATGTGGCTCCCAGCCCTGAGAGGCCAAGTAGTCCAGGGATGTTACCAAACAATATGACAACACTCTGAGATATGTAAAGAAGACTGTACTTCTAGCCGTATTGAAAAACGGAAAGGAAAATTAAGACAAACACAGCTCCATTTTGGTAGGCCCCCCAGGACACCATGGTCTGGATGACTGTAGGTGGGCTGGATGCCAGCCCACTGATTTCATGGCAAATACAGGAAGAAAACATTCAGTAGTAACTCGGGCTGTGGGTCCTCTTTCACAAAGACAAGCAACTATTGTGGGAGCGATGGGTAGCTGAGCTTGTTGCCCCTTCTGCTGCCTCGTTGATGCAATTTAGGTGTCCATGAAGTCATTCACAAATTTCTCTGCCTCCCGACTGTCCTATGACCTTAATGGGCCCAGACCTTTTAAAGACCTTATAGGTCAGTTATCTTCACTCCCATTTCGAAGCATCCCTGACTCTGGAAAAAACAAAAGCAAAGATTATGGCTCTTACCACTCACATAAGGAAGGAGTGGTACTTCTGTAGTCTTATAATCTTGTCACAGTGGGGATCTGTGTTCCCTTTCAAAATTTCAGGAGTATGGGCTAAAGACAGTCCTCCAGGCTGGCTAGAAACATACCCCAACTAGTAGTAGAGCTAAAACCAGAGGCTGGATCCACCCACGAGGGATAGTATTACATCCCTCCATCCCCCAAGGCATAGATTGGGATCCAGAAACACCTGGGGAGACTTCTAAAGTATAGAATTCTTCAACCATGCCAGTTGTCTTAGAACACACCTTTCCTGCCGGTCCAGAAACCAAGGACAGATGACAAGGGCTGGCTCAGGACCTGCAGGCAGTAAACCAGGCCATTATTACCTTACACCCAGTTGTCCCTAACCCACATACTCTCCTGGATCTCATGTCTGCCAAACCTGCCTTCTCTACATGCCTGGACCTCTAGGACACCTTCTTCTGCATTCATCTCGCTCCTCAGAGTTAAACATTTTTTGCCTTCCAGTGAGAAAATTCTAAAAACAGTGACAAAGGCCAACTGATCTGGACCAAATAGCCTCAAGGATTCAAAAACTTTCCAGTTATATTTGGCTGTGCACTATCCTCTGATTTAAAGCCTGCCCAGTAGTCCCACATGGCTGCACATTGCTTTATGATGTGGACAACTTTCTGTTGACCAGACAGACACAGAGGATTGCATAGAAAGAAGCCAGCTACTCCTCACCCTCTTTTAGAAGACTGGGATACAAGGTTACAAGGTCTTGAGGAAAAAAAGGCTCAAGTCTGCCAAGATAAAGTCAAATACCTTGATTTTCATTTTTCTACAAACAGAAACAGCTCAGCTTAGAAAGCAAGCAGTTTCTCAATCCCAATCCCCTTGACCCTGTACCAGGTTTGAGAATTCCTTGGGGCTGCTGGCTTTTGTAGGATCTGGGTACCCAGTTTTTCCATTTTGGCTGAACCCCTTTATAAAACCACAGGGAGGAGAAAAAAGAGCCTTTATTCTGGAAAGAGACCCCCCCCCCCAAAAAAAAGGTCTTTAAACAAATCAAGCCCTCACAAATGCCCCAAATGTAGGACTCCTGGACATAACTAAGCCTTTCTTCCTTTTTGTGCATGAACATAACAGCATTGCAGTTGGGGTGCTAACCCAAATGTTGAGGTCCTGACATTGTCTGGTAACATATCTCTCTATAAACAACTTGACTCTGTCTCTCAAAGCTGGCCATCCTGCCACCAAGCCCTTGTGACTGTGGACCTCTTTGTGGCAGAAGCTGACAAACTTACTAGACAAGATTTAATGGTCCAAATGCCTCACTCAGTTCTAACCTTAATAAAATATAAGGAACAATACTGGCTAACTAATGCCCAAATGGTCAAGTATCAGAAAATGCTATATAAAAACTCACACATTCATCTATGGGTAATAAAAACTTTAAACCCAGCACCCCTTTTGCCTGCTGGGCTGGGAGTACCAAAACATGACTACATAGAAGTCTGGACACAGTGTCCTCCAGCCAACTAGACTTAACAGACCAACCCTCAAGGAACTGGGTGTGGAACAATTCACCAGTGGCATTAGTTTCATTTAAGAGGGGAAACACCTCCACGATACTCCTCAGTAACCCTGCACTCCACCATTGAGGCTAAAGTTTTACCAGTCATGACTTCAGGCATGAAATACAGAACTCATCACACTAACCCAGGCTCTCCAGCTGGCAACAGGGATCTGTCAATATTGTGTATACCATCTCACGTAGGCCTTCACCAAACTTCACATTTTAAAATATAAGAAAATCCTTAGACTGTTAGGTGCCATATGGGCACCCAAAAAGGTGGTTATTATGCACATTTGGCACACCAAAAGAAGGATGCTACTACAGCCCAGGGCAATAGAAGAGCCAACAGAGAAGCCAAACTCTTGGCTACCAGAGAGCCAGCGGAGCCAGTTGCCCTACCACTCTGTTTCCTAGTCCCCAAGCAAAATGGGACCCAAACTACTCACAACATAAACAATCTTGGTTCAAGACTGAATGTGGAAGTTTGGATCCCTGGCAGATGGGAAAAATTTGCGGACAGCTGGGTAGCAGTCCATGAGTCCCAAGCCCCAGTTTTTACCAAGGGACTCACATCTGCCAGATAGTCCTGAAATCTATTCTGAGCTGATACTTTTACATCCCTAGACTGACAGTAGGCACACAATGTGAGGATGTACACAAAATGACCCCCACCAGGGGCATAGGAGATTTCCCCCCCATGCCTCCCTCCATACAAAGCAAGGGAAGAGCCCCATTTAAAAACTTCATTGTGGACTTCACTGAACTTCTCCATGTCTGGGGCCTCAAGTACCTGTTTGTCTTTGTGTGTACTTTTCTCCAGTTGGGTGGAGGCCTTCCCAGCCTGTACCAAGAAGGTCCTAGAAGTGGTACAACTCATACTAAAGGAAATTATCCCATGCTTCAGAATTCCAATTACCATTGGGTCTGACAAAGGGCCTGCATATGTAGCAAAAAAAAAAAAAAAAAAAAAAAAAAATGGTACAGATGGTAACAAAAGGACTGGGGAATCACGTGGAAGTTGTACACAGCCTGACAACCCCAGGTTTCAGGAGAAGTAAAACAAATGAACTGAACTGTAAAAAACACTATGCTAGAAAACTCATCTACATTGGGACCAACTGTTACCAACGAACAGCCTTTGTTGAAAATTAGGTCCGGTTCTACCGAGTCTTGCCTTTCAAAATTCTTTATGTTCCCCTATCCCATGTTGTTAAGGACATACATGAATATCTAAGAGAAATATGCAATCTTATCCCTAGGCAATAGATGCAAGCTGGCTCAAACTTGTGGTTAAACTCGTGAATAGTTACTGCTTAATCCAATAATTAAAGAAAGACAGCTTTTTAAGTGTTGATTTTCTCCCTTTTGACACTTAGAGATTAATTTACTATTTCTCTAGATCAAGCCCTGAGAGAAAACATAAAAACAGAAATAGATCTTCTGGTTGGTATAATTGTTTTGTCTCACAACCAGGTATTTTTAAAAAACAAAGTTGATGGAGCTAGAGGAATGGACAGCTGGGTAGCAGTCTCTGAGCACAGCAGGTTAAAACACTTGCCTAAGAAGCACAAAGTATTCGGTTCAGTTCACCAGTAGCACATAAGCCAGGCATGGTGGCACACCCCTTTAATCCCAGCACTCAGAAGACTGAAGCAGGAGAATTGCCACGAGTCCAATGCTAGCATGGGCTCCATAGTGAGTTCAGGACCCAGCCCAGGATACAGAGCGAGAACCTGTCTCAAAAAAAAAAAAAGATAAAAAAGTTGCTAGGGTTAATGCTGTCATTTGAAAATTTACACAAAATTAAGTAAGCACAGCATGTGTCAGTTACTATAGATTACAACACAGAATTAATATAATTAACTAGTAATTACACAGCAGTAAAAACTTCTTAGATGAAATGGTGGTATAGAGGGGAATTCTATATGTATTTGTTTTCATTCATTCATTTATCAAGTTTTGAGTACTAAAAGAAAGCAAATTCAATTCATTTTTTATTACCAGAAGTTGACTGACCAATTTATACATGATGAAGATTAATAATGCAAACTTTTTTAAGCAATCAAAATTTTATTGAATAAATTAAAAGAAAAAATAAAGGCTCCTGACCAAAAGCAAAAGGGGAACCCAAGTAGGTTTCTGCGAGAGAGAAGAGGGAGAGGAAAAATGGTAAGCTCTTGGCCAAGAAGCCAAAAGGAGACCCAAGTGGGTATTGTCTTTTTTTGAGACATAGTCTCATGCTATAGTTCAGACTGGACCTGAGCTTACTATGGAACCAGGCTAGCCTCCAACTCACAGCAATCCTCCTGCCTCAGCTTCTTGGTTTTGGGATTACAGGTGTGCACCACCGTGCCCAGCTAATCTTTATGCAGTGCTAAAGAATCAAACCCTGGAGCTTGGGCATAAACAAGCACTTTAACCACTGATCTATGCCCCAATAATGCAAACCTAATGTTACCTGTTTACAAAGCAGTTTTGTCTACTTAATAAAATTGCTAGGTAACTATTAACATTCCAGTTAAAATCTCAAAAAAGTAGGAATGGGACAGATTAAGGTTGGTCTGTGAATAAAAGTACCTAGAATCTAGAACTTCTAATAGTAAAATCATTGCCACATTTTAATGTTGTACACTTATCCTGTTTTTCAGATTGGTGGGGAAAAGCTCTGAGAACCATCCCTACCCTAAAGCTTTCATTTACTATGAACAAACTAGAGTACAGTGTGTCTCACCTTAAAGTTGGCAGACAGTAAAGCCAAAAGACAGGCACTTTTTTAGGGGAGGGAAAAAATTATATATATATGCGCACACACACATACTTACAGACACACACACTTCACCATAATATCATAAATTAAGTGTAGTACTGAGTCACAGATAAAATGACTCTCCAAAATTCACAGCCAATTGTAGTAGTAGGACTCAAACTCAGTCTATTAATTCCAAGGCCAGTTTTTAACAGCCAGATGCTATTGTTTTGAACTAGGTTTATCTTATAGGGATTAAATTCATTTTTTAGGATTTTTGTTTGTTTTTTTCTGATACAAAGTCACAATATGTAGTCCAGGCTGATCTTGAATTTTCAATCCTGGCATTGGTCATTACATCAGGCCTTCAGGATTTTTATATAGTGTGAGAATACCTTCTTTAAGGTTTTTGGCTTCCAGAATAGATCTTGGGATTTTTCGTGGGATTTTATTATCTCATTTTACAGATGAAATTAAATGAGTTGGCCAACATCTAGTTTATTAAGTAATCATTTTAGAATTAGGTCCTCTGATTTCTAGCCCACAGTTTTTGGCATCAAGTCAAGTGATCTGCCTATGATGAAATTTTGTCGCAGATATCTTCTGTTGGCTTCTGGGTCAAGATGGCAGCCAAGTAACAGAGCTGCACATTGTCTCCTCATTGACCCACTTAAAAAGTTGAGAATTTAGTCATACGCCTGTTCAGTGTAGCTAGGACAGGACAGGGAGGAGCACCCCAACAACTTAAAAGAGGCTAGGGGAATGTCAGAAATACCAAAGGAACATCAAATGCAGAGGGGAAAAAAAACCCAGCAGCCTAGGAAGCTGCCCCAGGCCGGCTGCAAACAGTTTGAGGAAAGCCCGTATGGAGCCCGGAACATCTGACTGAGCTAGGAGAGAAAGCAGCACTCCAACAACTGACAGGAGACCACAAGAAGGTCAGAAATCCTGAAGACATATCAGAAGTGGAGAAAAACAGCAGCCAACTGGGCACGGCCCTGAGCTGCCTCCAACCACAGACCACAGATGGAGGAAAGCCCGGAGGCCAGAACTTCAGATTGAGGTAACATGAGTCTAGGAGAAGAGGGAATCATCAGCAGCTGGTAGCCCCAGACTCCAAAAAACAAACCTGTAGGTAGCGCATACTACAAATGCAATGTACACTCCCCCTTTGAAAAGGCCTCCTGGAGGCCAGATCAGAAGCAGTGCTTGGCAGCCATAATGCAATGACATAAGCAGGAGCCATTAAAAAAAAAAAGAGCCCAAGACTGAACCAATTAGAGTAAAAGAAAGCTCAGAAGAGCACATCAGGGCTTTTAGGGTTACCCATAAACAGTGCCTAGGAAGAAACTGGCACAAGAGGCAGTGGCAGAAGAGGAGAAAAAGGCTGCCAACCTTTACAGCTCAGTGTAGAGTGGGAGCACCTCTAATGGTGGAGAGCCCTACCCTAGGGGAAGGAAGCTAGGACAGGAAGGAGAACTTTGCTGAGGAGGCCAGGGGTGAACAAGATACCTCAGAGGCCATCAGACAGGCCCCCCGCCACTGCCTACTCCCAGTACAGAACCAAGAAGAATTGTAGCTCCCCCTGACACACTGACATAGGCATTCAAAGAAACCTCTCGGCTAAGCCTCTAAAGTGAAGTCCCTCAACACTAGAAACATGGGAAGGAGACAGGGCAACAGGGCACCCACAGAGATGACTGAGACCCCAGATACTAATGTCATGGGCCCTGAAATAGTGGGACTCATAAGGAAGGAAGTCAAAAAGCAAATAAACGAGTCGAACAACCAGTTCCAACTAGATATTCTCAAAGAAATGCAAGCAATGATCAGTAGGCTTAAAGACAATTTTACTAAGCAAATAATGGCTATAGTGGAGACAGAGATCTCTGAGCATATTGAAGCTACATATAAAAAGTTGGCTGATGTCAATAAGGAAATGGAAGATATGAAGGAATATTTTGATAGAGAAGTGGAAAATCTAAAAAGAAATCTAGATGAAATTCAGGATATGAAAAACACATGTGACAGCAGGAGAAGACGACTAGAATATTGTGAGGACAGAATTTCAGACCTTGCGGACAAGCCTGAGGAAACAAATGATATAATTAGTTAGGCATGACTCCAAAGTTAGAAATGAGCAAAGTAGCTGGATACAACAGCTGATGGACAATTCAAAAAGAACCAATCTCAGAATTATGGCTGTGAGAGAAAGAGCAGAAGACAGCACCAAAGGTATTAAGAATTTTTTCATGTCAGTAGTACAAGAAAATTTCTATAATCTAGAAAAAGAAATTAACTTCCAGATACAAGAAGCTTATAGAGCACCAAATAACCTCAACCAGCAATGAGACTCACTACGACATATCATAATCAAAACCTCAGAAATTCAACATAAAAATAGAATATTAAAAGCAGCAAAAGAAAAACAGACATTATTCTACCAAGGCAAACCCATTCGAATTACTGAAGATTTCTCAAGGCAAACCTTAAAAGATAGGAGAGCCTGGAGCAAGATCCTTCAAGCTTTAAAAGACAGCAAGTATCAACCCAGGTTGTTATATCCAGCAAAATTATCCCTAAAAATTGAAGAAGAAGAAAAAATTTTATGACCAAGAATCTCTTAAGAAATTTGTAAGAACCACCCTAGCATTGCAGATATTACTTGGAGGAATCTTCGAGAGAAGCAGAGAAGCAAGGAGCACTGAAAAAACAGAGGAAAGGAAACATCTAATCAACATGGGTACTAGGTTTAAATTTTTTTAAATATGCATGCATGAAATTAGGGATGAGTAAATAGGTAAAAGGATAAACCAAATCGGGCAAAATGTTCATAATTAGTGAAATGTGAGTAAACCATATATGAAAGTTTAAAAAAATCTGAAATAACTAAGCATGCCTATCTATTGCTGTAGTATACTTATGTGATACAGATTTTGTTCATTTAATGTAGCAAATTGATATAGTCTTAAGCTTGTTTAATGTAGCAATTCACTTTTTTGATGTTGAGTGTGAGTTTACCCTCTTTGAGAGAGGCAGAAAGATAACCAGCACCAAAAAAAATGGAGGAAGGGTAACATCCTTAAAGAGAAAGTGTAATAAAAAAATAGATTGGTATTTAAATCATTTGATTGATATACTTCTAAAGCAATATCAGCTGTTCTATAAAATCTGTGAATTCTCCCCACATCATTATTATTAGTAACAGTTTGATAGTTTGCAAAACAAAATAATTACATGCAACATGGAGGACTGACATAAAATCTTCAAAAAAATACATATGCATGAATATATGGATGGATAGGCAGATAAAATTATAAACCAAATCTAGCAAAATGTTAGTAATCAGTGAAATGTGAGTAAATAAGTTATGAAAGTTTTAAAAATTCTGAAGTAAATAAGTATGTCATCATACCTATTGCTCTAAGTATACTTAGGTGATATAGATTTAAGTTCATTTAATGTAGCAATTCAATGTAGACTTAAGTTCATTTATTGTAACAACTCACTTATTTGGTCTTTGATGTAAGTTTAACCTAAGAAAACTGACTGATGTAAATAAACAGAACCCTTCAAATGTACAAACATGTACCTTCCAGTACTACAATACTCAACTAAGGCATTTTAAATTTAACTTTTCTTATTCTTTCTCATATTTACTAGTCTTATGAATTACAGGGTTGTAGTTATTTTCCTATATGGACTGGTTGGAGAGGCCAGGTTTAAAAATCTCAACAAAGATATAGCAAAATATAGGAAAAAAAGAAAAAGAACTTTTGTCAAAAATCACAATAAAAGGATCTGCTGGACTCAGAGAAGAGCCATCAAGATTTGATTTGACAACTGCAGCCCATTTGAAGAACAGGAAGCTAAGCTAAAGCGTGGTGATTTAAGAGTGGTGATTTAAGGGAAATTATTCAGATGCATAAGATTAATTATGTTAAGTACTGTATAGTCTCTTTGACTTGGAAAATCAGAATACAGTCATTCTGTAGAATGACATGATGGGATAGCCGGAGTTGGGGTTAGGATGGGCACAGTGTGGGAGGATCAAAAATGGGAAGGGATTGTAAAGTGGATAATGATATATACGTGCACAAAATACTCAAGTTTGATGTAAACATTATGCATTGCATATGTATATTAATAAAAATAGTGGGGGGGAATTCTAAAATGGGTTGAAGATTAGCATAGTGCAAAGGCCCTGGGTTCCATCACTGTACTGAAAAGAAATTAATCTGATCATAGGCAAGCTTGTTAAGAGGCAGCATTTTTTAGTATTTATGTTTCTGAATTAGCAAATGGCGTGACAAAACTCATATCCTCCAACTCAAGTGACAGTGTGGGAAAGGTCAAATATTTTATTTGTGCAAATTTTTTAAAAATAGAAAGTTTCTTCTGACACGTGGAATATAAGACTAGCTTAATAAGTGGAACTGAAAAAAACAGACCCCTCAAATTCAATGACCCAATTAAAAAATGGGCAATGAAAATGAATAGGCAGTTCTCAGATGAAGACATTCCGATGGCCAGTAAATACATGAAAAGATAGCCGTAGCCATTGGAGAAATGCAAATCAAAACGTCACTCGGGTATCATCCTACCCCAGAGACTATGGCATATATCAAGAACTTGAACTGTAGTCAGTGCTGGAGAGATTGTGGGGAAAGAGGAACCCTTTTACGCTGCTGGTGGGATGTAAACTGGTGCAACCACTATGTAGGGCAGTGTGGAAATTACTCAGAAGGCTGAAAATAAATATTCCATTTGATCCAATGATACCTCTTCTGGGGATCTTTCCAAAAGAATTAAAAGCATATAACAGAGATACATGTATACCCATGTTCATAGCAGCACAACTAACAATAGCTAAAATGTGGAAGACACCAAACTACCCATCAACAGATCAATGGATCTATAAATCGTGGTATATGTAAACAATGGAGTACTAATCTTCTATAAAGACAGACAGGTTTGAGGCTTTTGTAGGTAAATGGATGCAACTTGAGACCACCACATTCAGTGAAGTGAGTCAACACAGAAGGTTGAATATCAAATGGATTCTCTAATATGAGAAACCCAGATCTCAGTCATTTCATAGAACTACATGGGGGGAAGTGGGAACTAGGTTGGAGGGAGAGTGCAGGAGGGTAAAAAAGGAAGAAAGAAGAGATCATAATTTTGACATGATATATGTGCACAAAATACTCAGGTTCAATATGGGAAGAAAAACTAGCTAGTTTATTTCATGCTGCTCAATCTAATGTGGAACCATGTTTTAATTCTTAGATGCCTAGGTATAGAAGGCTTGCTCCCTAGAGCCCTGTTTCCTGACAGTGGAGAGTAAAGGATTAAATTGAGCTGAAACTAAATTGATTGACATTTTGACACTACAGACTGAAAAGACTGGGAATTTGTCCAACTTTTCAAAACAGGCAGTTAGCAGAACTATTTCCTTAAAGGTATCCCAGTTTGCAAAGATTATTTTTTTCTTACTAAACCAAGAAACATATTCTAACACTTTGTAATTTCCTATATTACAGTTCAAAAGCAAGAATTTGACTTTGAAAAGCTTTTGAAAAGGCATGGATGGGTGTTAATATGGTTTCCTTACCTGAATTGGCATTGACAGATCCTTTGAGGAGAAACCAAAGGTCTGTGCATTTCTGGGGCATCACTATAGGAACCTTTTATATAGAAGACAAGTATGCATATTTATGAAATCTTTACCTGTGAAATCTTTAGAGTTTTCAAATGCAGAGATAAGTTTGAGTCAAGACACATTTCTTACTGAATTCTTTTTCAGACAGATACAGATGATTATTATGCCATCATCTTCCCTAAACGACATCATGTAGTATTCAGTAAAGTCCCATCTCTATGGTGTCATGAAAAGAATTGGACTCATCTTAACAGAGCTGTCCTAAGGTGACTGCTCCCTTTTTTCAATCACAGCAAAAAGCTGTAATAAATTACAGCCTGGAAGAAGTTTCAAACCGGCAAGTTTGCCAGATATTTTAAGCAATTTATTTTAGGGTGTATCAGCAGATATTTTTCTTACAGTGCCATTTGGGTGCCTGCTGACATAGCCTGAATAAATCTTTCAAACATTTTCCTTCCTAGAGATAGAGAAAGATAATGAAATTGCAAGGACCAGACCTTAGATTAACTCTTTACGTACCACCTGGTTCCTCCCTATTACCAGATCTACAGAAAACATATATCCCTATCCATTTGAATGTGTAGTATTTAAAAATCCCTCAGTTCCTTAATCTTAGTTTAAGTTTTCTGGAAGAATCAACAACAAAAAAAAAAAGGTGATCTTGGCTTTTGGCATAAAGTTTTTAGTTTAGATTATTTCATAACTTGTACTTTGAAAAGTATCAAACTTTTCAAAAGGAAATGAGCCTAAACATTTGTATAAAACAAAGATAAAAACCAAAGCTCTTGATTTCAAATATATTGAGTCTTATATAGTGATTTATAGTGACTTCCTAATTTTAGTCTCTTTTCATATCTACATGCTAATAAAATCATTTTTTTAAGTTATTATTTTCTGACTTTTGGGTCCCTAATGCAGCTTCATTGAGTTATTTTAGTCTAGTATTCATAAATTGTAAATATACTGATGCCTGGAAATATTTGTGCTGGTATCATGAGACTGGAAGGAGAGGTGGTAACAGAGCTAACTTTTACTGGGCGGCTGCCCTGTGACAGTCCCTTTTATAAGCCACTACATAACCTTCAGGACAGACAGAAAAGGCTCATTTTATACAAAGAGCCAGTTCCTGGTGAGATGAAAGGCACTGAGTGGGAAGAAACATGGTAAAGGCCTAAGCCTGTTAAGGGCATCAGAGAATACCTTTTGCTGGGAAAAACCCTAGACTAGGAGTCATAAATCAGGTTCTTGCCTGAGTGACCTCCGTACAAAAGAGGTCATTTCGCTACATCTCAAATGTTCTGACATTTGAAAAGCGAGGATACACTAAGACTCTTCTGGCCTGCATTCTTAACCATGGCTGCACGTTGGACTCACCGGAGGAGAACTGCAAAATAGTGACATCTCAGTTCCACCCTCAAGAGTTTCTGATTTGATTGGTCTAAGATGCAACTTGGGCATTAGGATTTTTTAAAATCTCTACAAGTAATTCATAAGCGCTGCTTCAGCTGTGAATCCTTAAAGGATGACGAGGAAAGCCTTTTAATTTATTTACAAGAGTTAGCAGGTGTTCTCAGTGTAAAATAAGGTTTTGGGGTTTTTGTTTGTTGATTTTTTTTTTTTTTTGAGACAGGGTTTCGCTGTGTAGCCCAGGCTAGTCCGGAACTCACTGTGGAGTCACAGCTAACCTTGGAATCACAGCAGTCTTCTCTGCCTTAGCCTAGCGAGTGCTGGGATTACAGGCACGCGCCACCACTGCCAGCCGTATGTGGTGCTGGGGAACCAAACGTCGGGGCTTGTATTTGGTAGGCAAGCGCTTTAACCGCTGTGCCATGCCTCCAGCCTTCAACTGTTTAATTTTTAAAAAAAAGAAAAAGAAAAAAAATCGGCACTGACTAACGCAGGAAAAAAAGTCGTTGATAAATATGTTTCATTTATACATGTATATAGCCTTTTACATTTTTAAGATCATTCAAAAATGGGTTGATCCGAAGTATGGATGTATAGAGCCAGCCAAGAGGCATAACTTCTCTGTTCAAACACTTCCCTTTAGAGAAATGTGACTCCTCCCGCTCAACCCGAGCTCGCTACACTTCTTTACCCCAGCAACGCGCCTTGGGGCCTTCCTTTGCCGTGCAAGCCCAGACGCGCTCCAGGGGACGGGATCCGTGTGGGCGCGGAGAGCTTTGGGGCGGGGCACCGGTCAGACTGACCCGCCCCTCTCGCAAGACTCTCCCGCCCTCGCCCCGGCGCCCCGCCCCGGACGCGGGTTGGGACGGGCTCCTGGCGGCGCCCGGCCGCCGCGACTCCGCAGACGAGCCCCGCGGCTTCGGCGGCTCCCTCCGCGCTCCCCGGCGGGCCCCCTGTAGGCCGCCGGGAGCGCCCGTGGCCCGGCCGCGTCCTACGCGAGCGCCTCGTGCGGGAGCCAGGCGGGAGCCAGCATGAGGAGCTGTGAGCCTTGAGTCAGCCCTGTGACCCTAAGCACTCTGGCCGGCGGAAAGAAGGCGCCCCCCGCCTGCACCTGCAGCCTCCGTGGCCCCGACATGATCCCGTACTTCTCCGCCAATGCGGTTATCTCGCAGAACGCCATCAACCAGCTGTAAGTCCGCCGCTCGTCCTTCCCGCTTCCGCTAACCCTGGGAAAGTTTGCGTTTCGGCGGCCACTTACTCCAGCATCCTGGAGAGCGAGCTGGCGAGGAAGGGCGAAGCGCCGCCTGTGCGCTCTGCGGTCGCTGCATTTCCGGGGGTTGGACGGTGGAGTGGGAAGGCTGGGTGACTCGTGGAGGCAGAAAGTGTCCCAGAGTGGAGGAGAGAGGTGGGCAGAGGAATCCTTGGGGAGAATTTCATGCGGATTTTGAGAAACTAAGTAGGGTGATCCCAGAAAAGTCCTTGGTGACCAAGTGACAGCCCGAGCCGTCTGTCACATGGGAGATGGGGGTGATTGGTGGTTGTGGAGTCGAAGTAGTAACCAGCCAGAAACGCAGGGATTCCCCGGGTTCTGCTGGCGACCAGTCTCCCGTGGTGGTAGTTTTAAGTAAATTTGCCCGTTGCCTAAGTTTCTGTTACAGAGCGTCCACACAAAGACGGTCGTTTCTTCGCTCGCGCTTGTTGTGGTCTGGAGATGGATCAGGAAACTAGACTTCCGTAGTTTGCTGCTGTTCTTTCGTTATGCCCTTTCGCACTAGTTAGTGCGTGCTCCCAGCCCAAGCCTGCATGCACCCTTTCGGTCACTGGGGTGAAGATTCAAGCGCATCTTAATAACTAGGCACTATTTTTGAAATCTGAAAGTTGTCTTTTCCTTGTGGTTTGGCAGTTTGTGCAAACTGTGTGCCGAAGCTGTGGTAATCTCACCTCACAGTTATAAATCTCAAAGGAGAGGGAAGAACTCTACTGAGGCTGCATCCTTAACCAGTCGAGTGGTTTAAGGTTACTACAAATAGCAGCAGTTCGATCTACAGTCCTGAGTTGGCACTCAACTCCAAAATGTCTTAAGACCAGTTATCAGCTGAGATTTTCCTAAATTCCAAACACATGAAAAGCTGTCTCCCTCGCTTCTGAAGAAGGATTTTTCATTTAATGTCCAACAGAAACTTTTTATTATTCCATATTAAAGGTCTGGAGAATATAACATTTAAGGAGATGTATTTATTTTAATTAATTATAGGTTGTAGGTTGTCCTGTCCTCGCAAATCAAAACTTATTTGGGTCTCAGCTTTTTTCTTTTATATTGATTCACAGTAGAGCTCAAAAAAAGGCAATTTTACTGCCTTGTTCTATAAACTCTGTACAGTGAAATAATAAACTGCCTTACTTAAAAGTCAGGGGAAGGGATGAAAGAGAATGAAAAAAGTGAATAATCTCAACCTAGATAAGAAACCTCAAAGTAATGGTGTTAACAGTACTTTAAAGATTTTTTTAAAGGCCATAGAGGCAACTCAAGTGTCCATAGAAAGAAAATGTAGCGTATACATATAGTATTACCCATGAAGAGAAGGAAATTTTGACACCTGCTGTAATATAGATGGATTTTGAAGACATATTCTATGTGAAATAAACCCATCATAAAATAAACACGAATATGTGATTCCATTTATATGAGGTACCTAAAATAGTCAAATTCAAAGAGATTGAAAGAATGGTGGTTGCTAAGGGTTAATGGAAATTTGTGTTTAATAAATGCAAATTTTAATTTGAGGAAGATGAAAAAATCCTGGAGATGGTAGTGGTGGGTTCACAGTATGGAGAAAGTATTTAATGCCATAGACAGTACACTTAAAATTAAAAATCTTATGTATATTTAACCACAGTAAAAAAAAGATTTAAAATATTTAAAAATTTTTCTTTTTTGAGGGTGCTGGTGAATGTAACCCAAGCCACTGTACGTGCCAGACAAATATTACTAAGCAGTATACCCAGTCGAAAAAGTTTGATGTGTGTTTGTTTTCGTACTGGAGATTGAACTCCAGTCTTTCACACTGAGCTACAGCCCCAATCCATTTGTTGTTGTTGTTGTTGTTTTTATTTTTATTTATTTATTTATTGAGAATCGCACTAAGTTGTCCAGACTGGGCTCAAACATGTCATCCTCCTGCCTCCAAGCTTCATAGCTTTTCCAGGAGAGTTTTGAATCATGCTTTCTAGTGTAGTCAAGCAAGTCCAGATACATTTTCTTAGTAGTTGGTGTCTTTAGTAAATTAATAGACTTTAATTACTTCCACTGCATAATAGAGATACAATGGTTACTGTCCATTGGATCATAAGAGAACATATATTTGGTGAGACTTTGTAAGCTGTTAATGCCCAAACACACACACAAATAAAAGAGTTAATTGAAATTTAAAACTAATAGCACGATTGACTGACCACTTGTCATTAAGCTGAGTTTAATATATATTATTTAATTATTTCTGCAACCCTATGAACTAATTTGTTCTATTTATAGATGATGAAGCTGAGGCTTATGGAAGTTAAATAATTGTATAAAGCCATGTAGGTAGCCAGTGACAAAACTGTCTTTGGCTAGATGTTTTCTAGGCCAACAAAAAAATTATATTTTGTCTAAGTAGTTGTATGGTCATTTGAAGGGGTGGGTAGTACTGATGCACACTGCCACTGAGCCACATTCCTAGTACTAAGTTGCTCACACTGGCTTCCAGCTAGTAATTCTTCTACCTCAGCCTCTTGAGTAGCTGGGATTACAGGCATGTACTACTGCATCTGGCATAAACTGGTTTTGAAATGTTAGTCTTAGGAATTATCTTTTCTAACACCTTCAATTTAGTGGGGAAAAAGTATATTTGCTATATTGAGTTTTGTTGCTAAGATAGACTTCTAATTTTTTTCAGAATATTTTGTCACCACTGTTCTTTCTTTAAAGAGACTTGCTTTAATACTTCTAAGCAGTATATGTTAGTATTGTTTTAGGTGTTGTGTCTAATTAACATTTGTAGTATTGTCCAGTTCATCATCATTTTAAAAATCCTTAGAGATCATTCTTAATAAGATTCTAAATGTATAGACCTAAACATAGCCGTCATTGCTACCTAATGTAAAAGTTTGTAATTTGGTGTCTTGGCATGAGAAATTCAGCTCTATAATATTGTAAGAAAATGGGTATATAAATATATTTTTTAAAAATTCTCAAAGGAATCTACAGTCTTAACAAAGATTAAGGACCTCTTTCCTAAGGAAGTGTTTAAGACCTTATACTATAAACCTTCACTGGTATATTTCATATAATGCCAGACATATAAATAGCAGAGATTAATGGAAACAACTATAAAAGATTCAGTCAAGATCCTAAGTGATGACTGACTTCGAAAAAAGTTTAAGCGCATGTGTAGGGTAAGGGGTGCCTTGACATATGAATACTCTTAGCTTAAATAGTTCTCTTGTCACTACAAGGATCTGATCTTACTAAATTTCCTTCTCTTTTTTATTTGCTGCCTGAGATTTGCTGTGTAATTAAAAACCAAAGTAAAAAATCCTATCAGAATTGGGTCAAAGATAAGTAGGCCAGAGTAATATCTGAGTGGTTCTTCTGTGGTGAAAAATTGTAACCTTTAGAATATAGCCTTCCAACACTGATTTTGCTAATTTCTTGGTCAGAGTCTTATAGGTTGTCTAGGTAGTCCTTGAACTTGCAATTCTTCTGCCTTAGCTTTTCAAGCAGCTAGGATTATAGCGTGTGCTACTATGTCCCACATTTTCACTTTCAGCTGAGAGAGGATGTATGTGTGTCTATGTGTATGTGTGTGAAATTATAGAATAATTGATGTGTTACTGTATTTTACTGGTAATTATGTCATTGTTGCATCAAGCGCTCCCCTTGCCACTGAGTAAAACTCAACAAATGTGTTATTTTTGACCTATCAATGAAAAACATTAAGAATTAATCAAATTCATCTCAGAAATAAGTCACTCTCATGTGTTAATGCTACTGATTTTGTGGGGAGGGATGTGGGAAGGTGTTTGTATGGTGCTGGGGATTGAGTCCAAAGCCTTTTCACTGAGCTACTTATCCTGCCCATTTTAGTTTTGATTTTGAGACAGGATCTCAGTAAGTCACTTAATTTCACAGGTTGGCCTCAAATTTGTGGTCTTCTTGCGTCGGCCTCCCCAGGTGTTAAAATTACAGGCCTGTGTCACTGGGCCAAGCTGCTTTTTTAACAAAACAGAAATCTGACCTCTGAAAAATACGGAAGCCTATTACATTGTTAGAGAACCATTATTCACTCCCTGAGAAGAGGTCTCTACATGTTGTTATCACACGTAACTTACAGGGAAATAAATGGCCATTTTATATCATAAAAAGATTAGAAAAGGATTAAGAATTATTAACTAAAATATTGGCAAACCCTACTTTTTAAAATACTCCCATTATTGAGAACTTTTGATCAAAAGTATCAGGACTTAGGACCAGCCTGGGCTACAGAGCCAGACCCTCTCTGTAAAAAAAAAAAAAAAGTGTTAGACCTTAGGCACTTGACACATTAATTTGCTAAAGAAGTGACTTTGCTCTTGTTATCCCTGACCTAAAATATTTCCGTGTATTAACTTGGTTTCCTATGTGAATTTGACTTCTGCCTGCACATTAGTATTTTCCAAAGTTGAGGCTCAACACTAGAGAAGTAATAGAGAAATACATTCTTTCATGAAGTTGAAATAGTTTTGGTATTTTTAATTCATAATAATACTAATGCTCTTTCTGTTCTCGTCTTCAAATTTAAGCTTGTTTCAGAATCATTAGGAGTACTGGTAAAACAAATTGCTACCCACAACCCCAGATTTCCTGATTATGTGGATATGGAGTGTAGCTTGAGTATTTGCATTTCTAACAAGTTTCTAGTGATGTTCATCTTGGGACCACACTTTTGAGGATACTGTCCTAAGGTATTCCTCTCAAGCAGACTGGGCAAGTCATCACCCACATTTTATAGAGTAATTCACTAAGGAAATCCGAATGGTAAAGTAATCCGCACAAAGCTTCACGGTACGTTATTGGGTGAGCTGAAACTAGAAGCAGCCCTTCTTGTCTCCAGTTCCAGAGTTCTCACACTCCTGTGCATAAAGCCCTGATTCACATGTCTTTGTGAACAACTTAAATTTCCAGCAGTGGACTTTCTTAATCTTTTGGTGTGTATTTGTTAAAAATTTGATCTCTACTATACTGTTAAATTGCTTTCTAAAAAACCTTTGTTAGTTAACTCGTACAAACCGTACACAAATGTGTTCTTCCCTGTATCTTCATCAACTCTTGCAATATTAATAACAGATTTAAATAGCAGCTAATTTTTTACTGAGCTCTAATTCGCTGACACTGTTTTGAACACTTACACATATTACCTCGTTCTTCCTTCCTAACCTTCTGAGTTAAATATTATCCTGTTAAAGCTTGGCCATGAGTTCGATTCCCCAGCACCACACAAAGCCAGGTGTGGTGGCATATGCCTGTAGTCTGAACACTCAGAAGCCTGAGGCAGAAGGATTGCTGTGAGTCCAAGGCTAGCCTGGGCTATAGAATGAGACCCTGTCTCAATAAATTAACAAATATTATCCCCAGTTATAGAAGATTGGCACAGAGAAGTAACTTGTTTGTGATTATACAGCAAATACACAAACATAATCTGCCTCGAGAGTCCTTGTTCTTAAATATTTTTATACATAATTTCCTCATTACAATGAAGGCTTAATGTCTCCTCATATTTTTACTGATATTTTTCATTTTCTCTTTTGTGATTATCATGTTTGTACTTTTAACCATTTTCTTTTTTTTTTTTTTTTTTTTGCAGTGCTGGCATCAAACTCAGACCCTCTTGCCCACTAAGCAAGTGGTCTGCCGCTGAATTACATGCCCAGCCTCTCCCCTTCTTCCTAATATTTTCATACATTCTGAATACATAACAAAAATACTTTCTCCCAGCCTGTTGCTTGTTTTGTAATTTTTGTGTCCCATGTAAAAGTTTTTCATTTTTTATATGTCAACATTTCCTTTTAGGATTTCAGGGGGTTTGTATCTTGCTTTAGAAACCCTTTCCACCTGCCTTCGGCATGATAAAAGCATTATTTTGCATTATTCAATTATGTTTACATTTTAAGATTTAATTCTGTACAAATCTGGAATTGATGTGTGGTTATAGTGTGAGGTTGGAATCTATTTCAGTATTGGAAATTGAACCCAGAGCCTTCTACTGAGCTATATTTCCACACCTTTTTATTTTTTGTCTTTAAGATAGGTCTCTCTAACTGACTAAGGTGCCTAAATTGACCCAAACTTAAGAACTCCTACATTCTTGTTGCTGTGACCAAATACCTGGTATCCATACTTTATAGAGAAAAGATTTATTTTAGTTCAGAGTCTCAGAAGATCACAAACCACTCATAAGTAGGCAGCTTGGTATAGTGGAACAGGGCCAGAGCCAGAGAGAGAGCTCCCCATGGTATGGCAGAACAGAGCCTAGTCAGGGATGAAGGGTAGAGCCAGTACACACCTCTGCAGGTCAAGCCCCAAGCATCCACCCCTTCCATCCACGCCCCACCTCCCAACAGTATATAGTACCCATAGGTGGGTACATGAGGCTTTTGGAGGACACTCCAGATGCCAACCACAACACCTACCTCCCAGAGTGTTGGGTTTACAGGTGTGTGCCCACTATACTTGGCTTCAACCTTTTCTTTCTTTTTCTTTTTTTATTAGTTAGTCCTTTATTCTAAGGCCAAGAATTTAATGCAGTCTAAGTTTACTGATTTGAAATACTGGATATGTTATGTGTAAATTCTTCTCTTTTTACATTGTTATATTCTTATAGATTAGATTTTTAGACACTTAAAAATGCATATGTTTTTGTTTGTTGTTTGTTTGGAGACTGGGGTCTCCCTCGGCAATTCAGGCTGGTCCTGACCTCTCAGTGTAGTCCAGCCTGGCCTAGAACTCACAGCAGTCCCCCTGCCTCAGCCTCCCTACTGGTGGGATTACAGGCATGTGCCACCATTCCTGGTTTATGGGGAATTGAACTCAGGGCCTTAAGACAAGCATTCTTAACTGCTGTGGTATTCCTCCAACCCATTAAATTCTGTTGATATGTTTTTCTGCTCATATACCAATATAATACTGTTTCTAATTACAGACTTAGTAGATTTTGGTATCTTCTCTGACAAGACCTGTCTCATTACTTTTTAATGTATTAGCTAGTCTCATTTATTTTCCAGATCTTAGAATTGACTTGACAGTTCTACTTCTAAAACTCCTATGTGATTTTGATCAAAATTTTACTGAATTAGTTTTAGAAAGAATGAACAGCTTCACAAAATGAGCCTTGCCCAGTGAGGAATGTGGTGCATGTCTGGGTTTTTTTTGGTGTTTTTAAAATGTCCATCATTTAAATGTTATATTCATGCAGTATCACATATTTTTATTAGGAATAATCATGAGAGTCTTATAAAATTTCTGTTGCTCTTGTGAATGAGTTTCTCATTTCTAAATCATCTTCTAATTGTCCACTTCAGATGTGTAGTCATATTGTTGTTTTTAATCAGACCACTTTGCTAAATGCTTCTTTGGTACTAATTTGATGTTTTTATTAGACCACCTTGCTGAACTCTTACTTGGTACTAATAGCTAATCAATTTTTGTTATTTTCTAGACTTCTTAGATGGATGATTGCATCATCTGTAAATGAATTTTGTCTCTGACTATTTGTAACTCATTGCTTTGACTAGAGCTTCTAGCATAATTCTAAATAGTGCAATGCAAGGGCACTTGTCTTGTTTCCTATTTTAAGAGGAATTCTTACGTTTTGTAAATAAGTATACTTCTTGCTATATGTTCTAGCACAAGCCATGTATCAAGTTTTCTTACTATGGCTAATTTGTGAAATATTTTTAGACAAAATTTTTTAAGATCATCAGCATTTATTGAAATATCTTCCCATTTACTGGTAATATATATCCAGTTACCAATATTGAATCACCCTCACTTCCATAGTTGAGCTACACCCTGTTTGTATTATTCATTTAACATATTGCTGGGGTTTAGTTTATTAAGTTTTAAGGTTTTTGCCTTGAAAAACTCATGTACTCCCTTCACCCTGGTACTTCCATGCTTTTCCACTCCCCCTCCACAGCACTGGGAACTGAATCCAGGCCTCTTGCACACTGGGGAGCAGTTCTGCTTCAACCTTTCAACTGCTGGGATCACAGGAATGTATCACCATGCCTGGCCTATGTGGTGCTGGGGAATGGAACTTAGGGCCTAGTGCTTGTTAGGCAAGTGCTTTAACCTCTGAGCTGTTCCTTCCTCTGGCTCTTTTTCTACTGTTTTAAGTTTTGTTTTTGAGACAGGGTCTTGCTAAGTTGCCTAGGTTGGCCTCATACTTGAGATCCTCCTGCCTCAGCCTCCCAAGTAGCTGAATATGTTTTATTCTGTTAACTCCCTCTTCAGTAAAATCTCACACTCAATTATTAAAATATTTTATTCCTTAGACATTCTGTTTTCAAACTCTTCAAAGGCTTTTTGAGTCACATATTCAGAATAAGTGCTTGCCACTTTTCTTTGTTCTTAATGTAAGGTGTTTGGAATGAAACAGACCTGGGTTCCAGAGTGCCGTCACATCTTAGCTGTGTGACTTTGAACATAGTATGTAACTGCCTAAGCTTTTGTTTCCTTGTCTGTTAAATAGAATTTATAATACTTGTGAAGTTTAAGTGTAATATTTGTGATTACTGATAACAGTAACTACTTAGTAAATTATAGCTACTATTTTGGTCTTTCTGCTTTTTTGATATAAGCCAAAGTATAAGAGAAGGAATTAGAACACGGAGTGGAAACCTCCCTTACTGGTAAAAAGTGTGTAATTTGCATTATTATCACAATTACACCTATTCAGTGTTGAGGTGGAAGACAAAAATAAATACTGTGCAAGACATAGTTCCTCCAGTAAGGGTGCTCAGTCTGTTGAAGAGATAAAATTTGTTAATAAAACGATAAATAAGAACACGTTTTGACAAACAGTAAGTGCTAGATCAACAGTGCAGATGGGGGCTGGAGGAATAGCTCAGCAGTTAAAGTGCTTGGCACTAAGTACCCGAGTTCAGTTCCCCAGCACCACATAAGCTGGGTGTGGTGGTGCATGCCTGTAATGGGAGCAATCAGGAGGCTGAAGCAGGAGATTCCTGTGAATTCGAGGCCAGCCTGGGCTACAAAGTGAGACCCTGTTTCAAAAAATATATATATATCAGTGCAGATGGTGCTTTAGGAATTGAGAGAACAGAAATGTGCCATAGTAATGAACTCCTTGAGAAAGGGTATAGGGACAGAGCCTGAACTCGGACTCTGGCATTACTAAATGTCTTGATTTGTGTAAACATTGGTAAAGGATATGTATGTGAAACAAAACAAAATAAAAACCTGTGGCAGATATTATGGCCATATTATAAATAAATATATTTTAGGTAATGATTGTTATTAATCATTTGTGATAAGGAAAAATCCAAAAAGTCTTTTTATATACATAGATAGTATTACAATATGCTTTGGAAAATTGCAAGAAGCACATTTTGGTTGTATCAACTGGACAAAATTTTAATTGAATATCTACTGGGTTTAGAGCATTTACAGTCTTTATAAAGCCTATTTGAAAAGTTGACAATTTTGCAAGTCTGTCATTGAATCAGTACCAATGGCTGGTAGAACAATGTGAAATCTCCACAAACAGGATAAGAACAGAAATTATTAAACTGTCTACTAGTGGCCTTATGATTAATTTAAAAATAAAGGTCCAATCAAGTAATCCAAAGCAAAACCTCTTTCTCTGCTTCCTTCAGGGGCTTAGCTCTAGAAATTGCGTTAGTAGCATGTAATAGGCAAAGTGGTTCCCGTGTCACAAAAGGCTTGTGATATTTATAGTAGAGTGAGCTATAAGGGAAAGGTGTGCTGATTGGTATTTTTCCTTGTTCTCACTAACTTGGTTACCAATTTAATGGCTTGGTTACCAACCAATTAATGGCTCAGCTTCTCAGCGTTCTAGCTAAGCAATGTGCAGCTCCTTAGTTTCGGAATCAAATACACATAACAACCATCCTAGTGGATTTGGTGATCTTTCACATGAATAATAAGTTAGTAAACTTCCAGAACTGTATAAATGCTGTGTTACACTAGGCCCAACTGATAGTTTAATAATCTTGTATCAAAAATGATTCACTGCAGCTACTAAAACTTGAGTGATTATGTCTTAGTAACTGTCCTATACTGATAGAAATGGCAGACTGAGACTAGGTTAGATAAAGTGTATTCGTTTCCATCTAGTAACTCCAACTAAATGAATTTAAACCTAGTGTACTTTTTTTTCAGAGTTAAGGAAAAACTGAAAATTATAAACTGGCTGATAATCTCTAACTTAAAAATTAGAACTCATTGTTTTAATCAGACTTTTGTGTTGATTACTTCTTTGGAAGTACTTGAGGATCTATTGAGAACCACTATAGTCCTGGCTGTCAGGGTGTAGGGATTTATGGCGCTCGTCAGGCCCGGTTATTGTGATAGTTCACTATGCTGACACTACTGGGATTGTCTCTCCTTATTTGTTGCCATTATAGATGCTTGGAGAAATTCTCAGGAAGCCTATATGCCACCCCCTTACCCTTGAAAATGATAGTTGTATTATGAGAAAGATTGCTGTCCTTTAAAAAAAAACTCTAGTCTCTTGATGAATTAAAATCAAAATTAACAAATAAATATTGATTATCAGTGCTCTCTTCCCTTTAGTCTTACAAATCGGTTTCCACTTCCTTCAGAAACTCATCTAGGTACATAATAAAGTTAATATCTTCATCTCTACACCTATTCAGCTTAAAAATGAATTTGTCCTAGGTGAGTTTTTTTGAACTGTTTTTATCAATAAAGCAAAAAAGTACTGGGTATTTTTAATATTTGCAGATAATATATATTTATTACAGGAAAGAGTCATTTTACCTTCCTTCAAAAAATCTTATTTTTATTGCCAAAGATGTTTATTGTTAATACCATCCGGGATTTTCCTATGTGTACTTTTCATAGTGGGATTATCCTTAATCTTCTGCTGTGTAACCTCAGATTACTTTGGGTTGGTTTGTTTGTTTACTGTAGCATCTTGGGTACATCCTGCCATTGTCCTCAAATGCACTCATCTCCCATTATATTTACTGAGTGATTGTTTTCTGTTGAACTATTGCATATTCTGCCTACTGTTGAATACTTTTGATTGTGTCCAGTGTCTTGCATTTATGAAAAAGATTCATCACATAAATATCCAGGAACCTAAACCTTTGCATGTCTATAAAAGAAATATGCTTAAGATTAATTCTGGAATTGATAGGCAAAAGGGCATACATATTTCTAAGGCATTTGTCTGTCTGTTTTGGTGATGCTAGGGATAGAGTCCAGGGCCTTCACACTGAGCAATATCCCCAGCCCATATTTTAGTTTTTATTTTGGGACAGGTTCTAACCAAGTCACCAAATTTCCTAGTCTGGGCTTGAATTTGCAATCCTCTTGCCTCTGCCTCCCAGAGTACTGGGATTACAAGGCCCTACCACCAGGCCTGACTCTAGGACTTTTAATACAGAATGCTAATTTTTGCATCAGTTTTGCCTGGTGTCTATATTTCCACCAGCAATTTCAGTGATTTTTTTAATATTCCTGAAATAATAAAAAGTAAAGCCAGCTAAATAAAATTTTATCTTAAGTTCATCGGAGCTGTGTGGAGACCCAGAAGTGCTGATCTTTACCTGCCTATCTTTGCTATCAGGACCCTCTTTCACACACAGACACTCATGAAAAATGCTTTGACTTATAAACTATTTGAGCAGAACTAGTAGAAAGATGAAATAGTGTTTTTATAGTTAAAGTAATTATCCCAAGGTGTTTTGAACATATATTTAGTATTTATTAATTAGGTTTGCTAGACACCTTCTCATTTTATTCTAACATCATCACCATTTTAGAACCAAAAGATAAGTAAACAAACTTGCTCAGTTAGGGTCTATCTGTAGCTGATTATACCTTGAACATCACTGTTCTCTTTTTAGAAAGTGTTAAAGCTGAGCACGGTGTGGCACATGCCTACAATCCAGCGCTCTGGGATGCTGACGTAGGAGGATCACAAGCCTGAGAAATTTAGTGAAACCCTGTTTCAAAATAAAAAAAGAAAGGGCTGGGGATATAGCTCAATATAAAGACTCTGGGTTTAGAACCCAGAAGCACCAAAAAAAAAAATTTAAATCATCTTTGGGATTTTACATAGTACTGTCTTACTAATGATACTGAAGTTTTAAAAGATCAAATACATTTAGTTTGTTAATGCTAGTGACTATACTTACAAAATTAGAATTTCCTGCCTTATTTATACTAAACAACAGAGTTCACAAAGTTGAGAGATTAACTCTTTAGAAAACATACCATTTAAATTCTTCAAAAACTTAAGACTGCATGAGTATTAAATTGAAAAAGAGTAGAAGAGTGTGTTTCTTAAAGACTTTTAATTTAAATGTCACCATCTGATCTGACCAGTGTCTATAGGAAACTGATAAAATTTATGGAAAAAGATTACATTTTAAAAGTTAGAGAAAAAAAAATGGCAAGAGAGGAAGCCACAGTTGTATACTGCTTTTCAGTACGTTAGCTGCCTGCCTTCCTCTGGAGCCAGCCTGATTCCTTATTGAAGGTCTGTGTTTAAATCACAAGCAGGGAGAGCACTTTAGGGTGACTTTTCACATTTTGTAGTGGCAGCAGCCCTAGACAGGTTGCTGAAACAGAGGGTGAGTTCAGCGCCTTCTCTTAAGATCCTATCTCTACCCACAGCTCATCTCTTTTACTTTGCCAGCCTTTGTTCATTGGCATGCGGACATCTGTGGTAGCCTGTTCAACTTCTGTCAGAGACCAGAGGTGACTGATAAGGGTTAATTTAAAGGTCGAAGTGGATAATGCAGGGTCAGTCTAACTTCATGAGGAAAAATATCTTTTTTGGCCTGTAGGACCCAAAAATTGAATTTCGGCCTGGGAAATGTTCAGTTTATCAGCTTCAGCCTTTCAGGTTAAACAAAACAAAACAAAAACCACCAACCCCCAGGCTGTGTCTAGAGTCAGCAAGAACTGAAAAACAGAAAAGAAACAAAACTGTGTTAAAGGCCATGAGTTAATTAAATCAAGTTCTACTGCAGATTTCAAACTCCAGAGATGGTTTGTGGAAATGTTGTGTTGCTTACTCTGAATACCAAGTTTCAAATAAAAAAACTCACTAGGATCTTCTCTATCTTTCAAAATAAAAAAACAATCAATGAGATGAAACTTAATTTACCAACACATCACCTTTTGTTCTGTTTTTAGGACATGATGCTGGGGGGGATGAAGTGACAAATAGCATTTCCTTTTTAAATTGAGATTAAGACTTTTTAATTAAATTGGCTTTTACTAAGTATTTAGGTAACTTCAGAATTCAGGTACTACAAATATGATTCTCACCCTTCTCTCATTTTTAGTGCCTGTCCTTTAAGTTACCAGTGAGCCTTGTATATAGTCACTGAAACCATAGCTACTGTCCTTATCCTCTTACCTAGTGAAAACATTATGGTTGGGAGAGCTACGTAATTTGTAAGGCTCCTTATTTTTTAAAAAATCATTAAGAATTTCAAGATATCACAAGTAGAGCCTTAAATCAAGTGTTAGACTCTCCCAGGTATCAAACCCTGCGTTACTGTTTAAACCACAAGCCCATGAAATTGGTGCTGATCTTGTGGTGTGAAATTAAGTAGTAGAATTGATTAGAAATTGGCTACTTATATTGCTCTTCTGGAGTTTGTTTGGTTGTTTGGTTGTTTTGGTGCTGGAATTCGACCTAAGGTCTCATACATGTTAGGCAAACACTCTACCACTAAGCTATATCCCCAGCCCACATTTGTCTTTTTTTTTTTTTCTAGTTTCCTGGCCCCCAGACAGGGACTTGCTTTTCAGTACAGACTGGCTCAAACTTGCAGCAATCCTCTTGCCTCAGTGTCCAGAGTGCTGGGATTATTGGCGGCGCCACCACACCTGCTTTATGTAGTAATGGGGAATGGAACTCGGGACTTGCACTCACCAGCCCCACACTTGTCATTCTAAACCATTGCTTTCTCTTTCTAATTTTTATCTTCTTATAAAACTTTTCCTGTTCTATTCTGTTCTTCTGCCAGTGCTGAAGAACTTGTAACAAGAATTGGGAATATGTTTATTTCTTGACTTAGTCTAAGGAAATTTCTGGAATTCTTGACAGTTTTCTAGGAATATCCCCTGGGATATAAGAATATTAATATTTGCAATGAGTTTTTACTTTTATTATTATATCTTGTAACCCTTGCAAAAACTTTGTGAAACTATTTCAGCTTTTATTTTTTTTGAGACAGGGTCTCGTTGTATAGCCCAGGCGGATCCTGAACTCACTATGTAGCCCAGGCACTGAGTGTGCGTCAGTGAACAAAGAGGACCGAGTCAGCTGTCAAAATTGATATTTGAGAATGTAAATAAATTATTAGAAAAGAAATACTCAACTGATGATGCAGCTCTAAAAAAAATAAAGCAGGACAAAAAGTTTGAAAGTAAGGTAGGTGAGAGGATACAATTTTAGAGAAATTTGTCTTATAAGCTGTTATTTGAGTCACAAACTGAATTGTAGACATTTAGTATAAATATATAAATCAATTTTAAGGTATAACATTAATATGAAGCTACTGAATTTATGGGCATGGCAATAGGTGAGGATTGTTAACTGTTATCAACATTAACCTCTGCACTAACTTTATACCTCACATTTAATATCCTTTCTCATGTAGCATACATTACAAACTCCCCAAGTCACTACAGCTCTGCATCGAGTCATTACCTTTCATGCTGAATCCTTCATTGTGCAAAGCAATGTTTAATATTCTGCTGATGGTAGATTTATCCCTGCTTAGAAAATAAGTGCAATAACTAAATGTCATGCTCATGTAGCTATTAACACTTCTAGAGTATTCAGCAGGTTAAGGAAATGTAAAAACCTCATTTGCTGGTCAGATTGAACTTTAATGCATTAAAAAATCTTGTCCATAATTCTCTGTTATACTAAATTCCTGCATGTCTAGTGCTGTAAGGCTTCAATAAATGAACTTTCAGTTAGTGTTTGCAAATTTTGCATTATAAAAAAATGTTTATTTTAGAATGATTTTTAAAACAAGAGAGATGGGGCTAGAGGAATAGTGCAGTGGTTAAATCACTTGCTAGGCTCAAGGCCCTGAGTTCAGTTCCCCAGCACCATATAACTGGGTGTGGCGGTGCACTCCTGTAATCCCAGCACTCGGGAGCCTGAGGCAGGAGAATTGCCATGAGTTCTAAACTAACCCGGGCTACATAGTGAGCTCAGTACCAGCCTGGCTACAGAGCAAAACTCTGTCTCAAAAAACAAAAAAATAAATAAATATATATATATATATATATATATATATATATATGGAAGAGAAGGAGGCAACATAAGGAATAGTCTTTGTAGAATTTTCCTGTTGTTGCTTTAAAATGACAGTAGTCGAAAGTGTTAACAGAATGCTCTTAGAAACTCTCAAACTTTATCTATTTATGTGTGTTTCCCTTGGTTTCAAAATTAAATCCAAGCATAAAGCATTCTGTGTTCGCTTATTATTAAAGCCAAGCTGTTAATCTGCTAAAAAGTAAGAGGCAAAAGTCGGAATGCTGTTTTGTTAATTCCCAGCTGCCTATAGTTCCTTTAGGACAATGACCTGATTTCTTTAGTCCTTACTTTCAGACTTGGAAATTCAGGAATACACTGAAAGAGTATGAAAAGTGAGTCTGTATATGATTAGTACATTAATTTTTCCAAAGTAAAAGGCCATAGGTTTCATCAGCTTCTCAAAGAAACCTGAAGACATCACTCTCAGACACATGCGCGCACACACACACACACACACACACACACACACACACGTGTGTGCACACACTGGAATTAACCTGAAATAATAGGATTGTTTTAGATATTTGATTTAAAAACTAAGTAAATGTTTTAAAGCTTTTCAAAGTTACTAGTAAGGTTCATTTATCCATTTTTTAAGATCAGTCATGAATTTCCCTGTACTGGAAGAATTCAATCTCTTTTTTTCTCTATTGCGTGTACAGCTTGGGTGATGGAGGGCACATCATTCAACCACTGAGCTGTTTCCCAGCTCCGCCCCCTCCCCCACTTGTTGTTTTTTTCTTAATTTTAAGACAGAATCTCACTAAGTTGCCCTACCTGGCCTCAAACTTAGTATCCTCCCCTCTCAGCCTCCCAAGTAGCTGGGATGACAGACAGATGCCAGATTTTTGCAGCCTTTTGAATACTCTTTCTCTCATAATAATGTTAGAGTAGCTTTTTCTAGAATAGTATTTGCTTAAAGAAAATTTGAAATAATTACAGTAAAGCCTGAATGTTTGTGTTCGTGCAAATAGTCATGACCTCTGTAGTGAGGGATGAAGAATAACAACATTGGGCGAAGTCTTTCTCATGCTTCCAAACAGGCAAAAGTAATTTAAAATTATTACTTTGAAGAAAAACTTGTGAAAGGAAGTAGGACAATTTTAATTATATTTAATATAAATATTTGTTAATTATAAAGAGCTTGTTGGGAGGCTTGAGCATGAGGACCACTGCCCTAGGATTACACATTTAGTAATGTATGTGCTATTATTTAATATTGAGGGTCAACAAGTCTCCAATTCATTATCCTTTACTACTACTAAGACTAGTTTCTGGGGTGGACATAGATGCTCACTGATTCCCTAAACCCCAAGGTTCTAATGTGTTACAGAAGTTAGAATTCATGTATTTTTAAAAATGTTAAATTTTATGTCATGTAAATTTTTTACCACAATAAAATTATTGAGGAAAAAAGACTAGTTTCTGCAGCCTGTCATGTATAGTTAGAAATGTTCAGTAGTGTGAGCAATCACATTTTATGTGCCATTTTTGCCTTTTTATCATGTCACTTAATCCACATAACCTGTTTGCTTTAGCAAAAATTTCTAGATCTTACAAAATAAAGTTGTGAAACAACTTAGACCAGATTATCTCTCTTGAAAATTAAACATCCCATGAGAAAAAAACCTTTTTTCTCCAAGGGCATGATATTGTTGAGAACATTTATATATAGCTATATTTTATATTTTTAGTGCAAAGGGAGAAAAATGACGCTTTCCAAAATTCAGTCTTTAAATGACTGATCTTTTAGTTTAGATGTAAATATTTGGAAATGAATATGTAAGTATAGCTTGTAAATTGTATGGTTTCTATTTGGTAAGTATTTTTTAAATATGTCACTGTAAGAATGTTAAAGTTAAAATACAACCTCCAAAAAGTTGCCTTTTTTCATTAACTGTTGATCTAAAAAAACGTACAGCAGATTCCATCAACCTTGTTAGTATACTAAGTAAACCTTAGGAAAACATCCAGCATCTGCTTATCTTTTCTGCGGTGGAAATGTTCATAACTGCAATGTACCATTTCCTTTGAATGAAAATGAACAAGTTTCTCATTGTTATACTTATGTTTCAGAATTTCAGAAGTGTGTTTACTGCGTTCTTTAAATCTATTTTTCCTCCTGACAATTGTGGAGGTTCCAGAATATCTAGTTTATTACTGAGGCTTTCTTAGGTTTCTCTTCAGGAGAGCTATTTTTTTAAAGATGTTTTCCTCAGGCTCCTCTGGCTTCCAGATGTAGGGACCCTTAGAAAATAACATTCACTGAAGCCAGTGTTCCCCATTACCTGCACCATTATTATGGCCCCTGGTTCGTTTCACTGTTGTTTTGTGTGTTTTATAAAATTTAAGCTCCACAGGCACTTTCTATTTGATTCTACTTTGACTGGATGCTGGATATTAAAAGCAGGCAGCTAGAAGATTGCTGGAGGACTCTTCCCAACCAGACTCTGTGTTTCTGATAGAGTAACGATGCCTAGGCTGAAAACCTGTTTGTTCCAGTTCTCGGGAGACTAAGCTGCTGAGCATTTACCCTGTTGACCTGGGCAGCTCATTGTCTCTGGCTAAGGTGTGGCAGACAGTCCTGGCATGTGAGTTATCGGAAAGACACTCATTCGCTGCTTTGCTTCAGGCCTGACTGCCAGAATTATGTGTGGTAAAGATTGCTCTGTGCAGTTTAGTGATTATGTAATTATTCAGGATGAAATAAAATTGGACATTTGTTGTTCTGTTGGTTGTCAAGGAATGCATTGATCTAGTTGGATTTTTTTGGTTTTTGATGGGTTGGTTGGTTGGTTGGTTGTTTAGTTGGTTTGGTTTGGCGAACTGGGGATTGACCCCAAGGACTTACACATGGTAGGCCAGCCCTCCACCACAGAACTCCATTCGAGCCCCTTTTTTTTTTTTTTTTTTTTTTGAGAAGAGTCTCAATAAACTGATCAAGCTGGCTCGAACTTGTGATTCTCCTGCCTCAGCACCTGAATAGCTTGGAATTATAGACTTGTTCCATTGTACACAGTCATTCCAGTTTTGTTAGTTTCTTTCTCTCTCAGCGGAAATAATACCCTTACCATTATGAGCCCAAGCCTAGGACTGAGTTTCCTTCTATCTTTAATGTGTGCATAGCTTGTCTAAATATAGTGCATGTGAACTTGGCTAATATGGAGAGGGACAGTAGAATGACCTTCAGTGATCTTCATTTGCCAGAATTAGATTTAAAGAAATAGGAGTCCAAGCCCAGTGGCGCAGGTCTGTAATCCCAGCACTCTGGGAAACTGAGGTAGGAGGATCATAAGTTCAAACCCAGCCTGAACAACTTAATAACCTAGTGAGACCCTTTCTCAAAATTTAAATTTAAAAAATATGAGCTGAGGAGTTAGCTCAATGCAAAGAACCTGGTCTCAATCCCCAGTAACACAAAAAGAAAGAAAATAAGAAGGAAAAAAAGAAAGAGAAAAAAAGAGAGACAACTTCAGTTCTGTTGGTAAGCTGAAATGCTCATTGCAGTTTAATAGGTGAAAAGTTTTCTGCACTATACAAAAAACTTATTGTAAAAGCCTACTTATGAAAGAAGCAAGGAATTAATTTTGTATAAATGCCTAGAGGGTGGTTTCTTTTTCTATTTCATTGCCAGAAGTTATTTAGAGGGTAAAGCCTATATTTTGGGTACCTGTGTACTTTAGAATAATCACTTGCATTTGTATAGTGCTTGCTGCTTTTTAGAAAACTTACAAGCTTTGTCTAAAAAAAAAAGAGTATTTTATTCCCAAGCATGTGACACATATGGTAGTTATCACCAATCCTATTTAACACGTGAAAAAACTTAGATAGAGAGGTCATATGACTTTTCCGTTCTTGGTTATGTGTGTGTTTGTGTTTTTACTGGAGAACCACCCAGGGCCTTTATATTGAGCTACTTCCCTAGCCCATTTTTGTTTTTGATTTTGAGACAGAGTCTTGCTAAGTTGTCCTGGGTGGGCTCCAAATTGCAGCCTTCCAGAGTTGTTGGGATTACTGTCCTACTCCACCAGGCCCAGTTTAATGAGACTTTTCTAAGGGACTGAATGAATCAGTAATACAACCAGCACAAGTGATTTTAGTACACCCCAGTTGGGCTCAGGCAGCCATCTTATATACTCTGTAGTCTTTGTTTTGAGACGTGTCTGTGGAAGAAATTTTCTTCTGTCATTCTTCTTTTTTCTTGTTAGTTGGCCAGCAGTGGGATAGAGAAGGGGCAGGATTCCATTTGCAGAAAAATTTCCAATGGAAGCAGGGATTCTGTGAACAAATTAGCCATTTAGTTACTAAACAGCACTTAGTGTACCATACAGACAATCACATTTGCAAAGTAACCCAGCCTTGTGACATAACCTTTAGGGGCATTCTTCAGAAATTTCCTTTCCATTATGCAAAAGCTAGTGTTTGTTTTGCTTGTTTATTGCTGTAGAAATATACTGTTCTCAACTTAAAATAATGGAGTATTCTAAGGTTTCCACTGATAGTCTCCTAAAATCAAATTTTTTTATGAGTTTTGGTAATGTTATATGAAGAAACTGAGATCTGGATTATGCAGTATATTAGTTGCAAAGCAAGAACTCTAGGTCACAGTTCCATCAAAGATTATTAGTCCATGATTTTTCCTCTCTACATACTTTTCCCTAAAGCAAGTGAGATACTCACGATACTCAAATATAGGTAAAGTGTGACAGGGGGCGGGGTGGGGGGGTGGAGTTGTCTTTAGTTCAGTCTCAGCCAAGTGTACACGTACTATATACTGCTTTCTCCAAGTCACTGAAAATGTGATCATAGAGCTGGAAGTATATTAATGGAAAAGTTTGATTTAGAAATCTTTTGAACTTCTAGTGTTGAATCCCTTTTTAGATGGCTTTGTTTGGATGTGTTCTGAATGTAACAACCACCTTATCTTATTTTCATATTTATTCTTACCATCTTAAGCATTCCAATCCCACTTATAGAAAAAAAAATGTAGGAAGCAAAGTTAGTGACCTCCTATAGAATGCAGCAGTTTATCTCTAATTAAGATATCATATGGCTCAAATCTTGTCTCCCAGGTTTATTCCACCAGTCCATTCTTGTGAGTAGCCTGTGGTTCATCTTCAGTATAAATTCCATTTTAATCCTCCAGGAGCCAACTCCTGATTTAGAAATGGGAAAATGAAGTTTCTGTCTTCTCATAGATAGTATTTTATATTGGGTTATTTAATTTAGCTGAGACTCAAATAAATTAAGGATTTACTTGCTTACCAATTCTTCACAAGGATCCTATTCCAATGTAATACAGATAAGCTTGCAAAATTAATCTGCCTTCTCTTGACTAAAGGTCACTTCACATTTCTGATTCATCTTTTGTTTATTACTAGGTTCACAAAACTAGGCCTTCTTCCTTTACTGTTGGTTTAAAGTGATGATTTTAAAACTTAGCTGTGTTATAATACATTTAACTAGAATTCATCAGTGGACTGTCATATCTGTTGAGTGGGTAATAGGAAGAAGGGAAGTTCGTCGTGTAAAAGCATTTGCCTCAGCTGTTCTTTTTTGGTGCCTGGTAGGAAATACATGTATATGATAACAAAGTGACGTGAGGAAGAATGGCTCATAAGATCCCTGGCTTGTCCAAGTTGATGGGTTGTCAGCTGGCAGATAGATTAAGGTAGACTCAATATCTAAACCTGAGGGATAGCAAAGTATAACTTAGAGAACATTGGGTCGGGGGGGACATGTTCTGGAGACCTTGGGGCAAAGGCAGGTAGTATGAAAGTAGCCATGTAAATAAACTTCATTTTTACTCTGAGTTAGCGTGTTAAAATCATTGATATTTGTTAAAGGCAAGGACCTATCAGAAGAATCAGGAGGGGTAAAGATAAAATATTATGTGTAAGTGGAAGGAATTTGTACATACCAAAGTATTTCTCTTTCTGGATTTTCTTATAATCCAGAGTATTGGAAAAGTGGCTTATGCTTGTAATCCCCATAATTTAGGAGGCTGAGGCAAAAGGATCTCAAGTTCAAGGCTAGCCTAGGCTACACAGCATGAACCTATCTCAAAATCTGTGATGTATTCTTGAAAAGTAGTTTTCAAGCCTTATTGAATTTCAAACTACCAAATCATTTACAAAAATCACTACTGAATTAGAATCCATGGACTACATTGAACATTTCAAAACCACTGTTAGATTATATAAGATTCTTTGTTTGTATGTATTTTTAGGTTGAAATGTTCATGTAGTTGATTAGAATTTGGTTTTCTCTGTTGTCATTTTTCTACTCTGGTTAGTAGTTTCGCCAGTGGAAAAATATGAATCCTTTTAGCTATATGAAATTATCTGGGAGATCACATTAACTGTTTAGGTATCCTTAGTATAACATGTTTATATAAATCTAAAAGTGACATGTTCCACTGTGATACGAAGAAGAGCTCTGCGGGACCTCAGAGAGGCTACCCTTTCTGAGCAAGCTTTCTAAAGTCCTTTGTAGTCAACTTGCCCAAAAGGTAGATGGAAGGCAGTAAACAGTTAATACGTCACACCTAACTTCTCAGAAAAAGGAAGTTCAAGATGGAACACCATGTAGAACCTTCCAAGGACTTTGCAAGTCATTTGAAAGTTTTTCTGTTTGTGGGGAAAGTTCCCTTCCAGCATCAGCCTTGATTTAATCCTGGAAATGAGAACAAATTCTCTAGTTGTTTATGTTATAAACATACGGGCTGTCTCGCTTGCCAGGTAAATGGGTAAATACCAGTGAACACAGTGACTTTCATACTCTGTTATCTTCTGAGGCATACTGAATCCTTCAGCATCCCTCTTAGCATTTTCAGATCATAGCTATTATTAATCTTTCTATTCCTGGCATTCTGTTCATGAAGCATTATGAAGGGCAAGCTCCATACATTACCTTAATAAATAGTTACAGACTAGGAATAGTCCCCTACTTGAACAGAAATACGCTTTATCATACACCAGACTAAGATAAAATAATAAACAAGATGAACAATTGCATTTGTATTTCCATGTGTTTTTTTGTACCTGGTAAGCTTTTTATTTGGAGTTGGAACAGAATGTAGGAGGGAGGCAGCTTGAATCCACCCAGACTTCGTCCTCTGTACCCTGTCTTGTGTCCCGTGGGGTTGGGATGTCTCTACCAAAGACTTAGGTGATGCTATTGACAAAGAACCTCAATCATTTGCCTAGAGACAGATGGGCAGCTTGAGTTCCTCATTTGAGTGATAGACCTGGCTAATGTCAAAGTATAATATCTAGGGCAGAGAGAGAGAGCTCATCCTGAGAAACTTCATCTAAGAAACTGTATTTCTCAGCCCTGTGGGTTCTAGTTGTTGGTTTCTTCACGGCTCACTTTCTCTCAGGCCCCACCCCTCCCTGCAGAGAAGAAGTTGTTGATGACAACTCCACTTTTTTCAAGTCTTGCGCAAAGTCAGATGTCTTTGAAAATACAGCTTACGCAAAACATCTGTGTGCTTGATTCTGTTCCCATAGTGGTGTGTTTTCCTGTACTGCCCTTTTTTTTCTTCTTTCTTTTCTTTTTTGTCTTTTTTTTAATTAAAAATTGGGGATGGTGGCGCACACCTATAATCCTAATATTCAGGAGGCTGAGGCAAGGCTGACCTGGGCTACATGGTGAGTTTAGGACCAATCTGAACTACAAAGCAAAATTCCATCTCAGAAAAAATAAAAATAAAAATTGAAAACACAATATAACTGAATCTGGTGGCACGGTCCTGTAATCCCAACACTCTAGGAGGCTAAGGCAGGAGGATTGCAAATTAAAACCTAGCCTAGGTGACTTAGCAATTTAGCAAGACCCTCTCTCAAATCAAAAATAAAAAATGACTGGGGTGTCTGTGCCTAGGAAGCACAAGGGCCTGGGTAGGTGGGTGGGTAGGAGTGTGTGTGTGTGTGTTTGTGAGAGAGAGAGAGTCTCATCATTTGAGAAGATTTTGCAAAAAGATAAAACTCACCCCTCAGTGCCACCATCCTTATCCTTATTAACATCCTTATCCTTATTATTTGGCCATATTACCTCCTCATTCTTTATATTCATAACTTTTTTTGTTTTCTTAAGGAGAAGTTAAGATATTTTGACATACAACCAACCACTTCCTTGTTTTTTGTTTTGTTTTGTTTTTCTGATTCTGACAGGATCTTTTGTGTTTTGGTCATAACAGAAGGCCAGTGCAGCTTATCAGCACCTTGTCAGGAGCCCTTGTTTTTATTTTCCTTTCTGACTTGGGAGATTTATGTATTCTAGCTTTGTTTTTGGTTTTATGTTTTGTTTTGATTTGATTTGATTTTTATTTGGAGACAGGGTCTCGTTCTGTAGCCTAGGCTAGTCCCGAACTCACTCTGTAGCCCAGGCTGGACTTGAACTCACTGCAGGCCTCTTGCCTCAATCTCCTAAGTGCTTCGTTTACAGGCACACACCACCATACCCACCTCTGTGTGGTGCTGGGAAATTGAACTCAGACCCATGTGCTTTCTAGGCAAGTGCTCTAACCATTGCGCTATTTCTTCAGCCCTCTAGTTTTTAGAGTATGAATCAGATCCAACTTTTCCAACCTTTGTTTTTAAAAGTAAGAATTTTTTCACTCAAGGCCCCCTCTTGACCTCTCCTCGAGAGCTTTACTTTCTCAATAAACCCTTTCTTGCTTAAAAAGAAAGGTAAGTTTTTTTGAATTTTCCTTAAATACTTAAAAACCACTATTAAATTACATTAACTTTCAAGCTCAATGAACATCAGGTTCATTAAAAATTGTGAGCTCATTAAAGAAAGCAACTACTGCTTTCTTTCTTTTTCTTTAATAACTTCTAAAATGTTTTTGTGACTTTTATCGTATTTTTTTCTCTCTTCTTCCTCATACTCCTCCTCCACCACCATCTTTATCATGAATATTATTTTACAAAAGTTCATTGTTCATGGCCAGACAGTTAGGCAGGAGAAGTAAACGGCATCCAGATTGAAAAAGAGGAAGCCAAACTATACATGTTTGCAGATGACATAATCTTACATGATCCTTAAAATTTTTTTTAAAAGACTGCACCTGAAACATTAGAACTGATAAATTCGGAAAAGTTGCAGGATATGAAATCAACATACAGAAATCATTGGCATCTTTTATACACTAATTATAAATAGACAAAAAAGAAGTAAGAAAACAACTTCATAAACAATAGCTACCCAAACTAACAAAAACATGGAAGTAAAATAACTCTACACTAAATACTGTAAAACAAGCCAGGCATGGTGTAATCTCAGCTCTAGGGAGGGTGAAGCAACAAGATCATAAATTCAAGCTTAGCCTGGGAAATTTGGTGACTTAGTAAGATTCTGACTCAAAATAGAAAGACCCAGGGAAGGCCTCAGTTAAGTCCAAGTACCACAAAAGGGTGGGGGGGGGGAGGAGCACACTAAAATGTTGGCCAAAGCAATAGGGGGCTAAAAAAAATCCATATTCATAAGTTGGGAGAATTAATATTGTGTTAACATTGCTTAAATAGTCATACAACCCTAAACAATCTATAAATTCAATGCAGTTCCTATCAAAATACAGTGACATTCTTCACAGAAATAAAAAACAAACATCCTAAAATTTCTGTAAAGCCATAAAAGATCCCAAATAACCAAAGCAGTTCTAGAGAGAAACCAAGCTAGAAGCATAGCAATACCTGGCTTCAAAACATAGTGCAAAGCTGTATGGCCAAAACTGCATGGTACTGGCATGCGAAAATTAACTACTTTTACGAGTATCAAAACTTAAGCGCTGACTCCTCTTGGATTTCATTGCTCATTAGTACATGTTATAACCACTTGCCTATAACATATATATTACAACTGCTAAAGTTTTTAGGCAATGCAGTAATAATAATGAAATCCAGGCTATAGATTCCAAAGAGGTCCTATATACTTTGCTATGATTTTGTCTGTTCCCCTTGGTTTGATATGTAGGAAGTAGTATCTTTGAGGGACTTAAGGGGCCCTACTGGGAAGTTGTTTCTTTTTCTTAGCTTTATATGGTAGAGAACAACTGTAGAAGAGATTGTTTGGTGAAAAAAGTTGATGAGCTAGTGTGCAGATTGACTGGATTAAGTCTTTATAGCCAATGAATTTTGAGAAATTCTTTCCTTATAAGACTGCAGTAAATTAACAATGAACTGACTCAATTTTTTTAATCCTTGATTTGCTGATATCTGAGAATTATTTTTAAACCCCTATTGGCACTATGGTGGGCAAGTTACAATAACACTACAATATTCTCATAACATAGAGTGAACTCAGAATGCTAAATAAGGCAGGAAATGGAGTTTGAACACATGCACACACACACACCACACTTGAAAATAACCCTAAATTTTGATCCCTGCATATCACTCACTGTGTAATTAATAAACTTAAGCAAGTTCTCTCAAAACCTTTGTCTTCTCATTTATATAATGACTTGTGTTGATTATGAGATAGAGATTGTAAAGCAGCAAGCACCGTGCCTAACAAAAAGTAATCACTCAGGAAATGGTAGTTAACAGCGCCTGTTTGTTTTAGCTCACAGTGCTGAAAGCCAGCTACTAATCACTAGAGCTATAATCTCCCAACTCCCAAGGAGAATATTTGATGGACAAACCATTGAACCAGATTCCAGGTTTTCACAAATCAGAATTTAAGAAATAGCGGTAAAGCTGTGGCCATTATTATCAGTAAATAGTATCTGTTCAGTAGACAGCTCATTTTACAACCGGTTTCAGAGCTACAGCAGCTATCCCTAAAGATGATCCCCAATAATTATTGCTTTCCAGTACTTAAATCCTTGTGTCCCTTCCTACACTAAAGATTAATTGTATACCTAATAGGATGGTTCAGAGGTTATGGTATGTGTCTTCCTAGATTAAGTCATAAAATGTTGTGCTTCTGACTTGTTCTCTCTGGGATCCCTCACTCTGAGGAAGGCCAGTTGTAAGGACACCAAACATCCCACTGGAGAAATTTATGTGGCAAAGAACTGAGACCTTGTCCTAGTCACTGGAACACTGTATTCAGTACCCACTACTTAAAGAAGAAAGGTTTATTTTAGCTCCATTTTGGAGGTCTCAGCCCATGCATGGTCAGGAAGCAGTGGTGAGAGGACGTGTCAGAGGAAATATTCAGCAAGGGAAATACACCCACACCAGTCACACCCCGGTAACCCATGCCTCCTCTTAACTCACCCCACTTCCTAATATCACATGAAATCAATGGATTACTCCACTAACGCGTATAGCACCATCATGATCCAGGCACCTTACAAACATGAAACTTTTGTAGGGACATTTTAAATATATTTAAACCACAACAACCTTCCTGTCAGCAGTCATGTGAGTGAACTGTCTTGAAAGCAAAACTTGCATCCCCAGTCAAGGCTTCAGATGACCATTGCCTGGTGAGAGAGCCTAAGCCAAAACTGTTGAGATAGGCTGCTCCTGAATGTCTGTCCTCAGAGTCTGTCAGGTGTTTTTTTTTTTTGTTTTGGTTTGTTTTGGTTTTGTTTTTGTTTCTTTTGGTGTTAGGCTTCTGTATTTTACAGTAACTTATTGTGCACAAAGAGGTAACGAATCAAGAATCATCAGCATATAGCATAGCATTGGCCATGAGCATGTAAGGAGGCATCCAAAAGAATAGTAAAGAATGTCTTACTTACTTTTCCCTTTACTGGAACAAAAAAATACCCAGACACAACTTAATGGAGGAAAAGTTTATTTTAGCTCTTAGTTTCAGAAAATACCAATCCATTCCTGGGTAACTGGCAATAGTGGAAGCACATGCTACAGGCCTAGCTAGAGGAAAGCTGTTCATGGAACAGCAGTCAGAAAGCCAAGTGAGCAAGAAAGGGCAGAGCTAGCATATATCTCTCCAGGTCATGTCCCATTAATCTGCCCCTTCCATGTCAAGCCCCAGTGTTCCTCCCTTTTCGACCATGCTGCACCACATAATGGCACATGGTTCCATAAGTAGTCTACAACATCTAAATGCATGAGGCTTTTGAGGGACATTCCAGGTCCAAACCATTAACAGAGAACAGGATGAAAACTGATGATGAAATCATGGAAGGCTTCATAGTTAAGAACCTGACACAAGAATGAGAGTCTACCAATAATGTGAAGGAATAGTCAGAAACAAGGAATAGTAAGTTTCAAGAAAGTAAACTGTGTCACGATATCAAATAAGCACTGATAAAGACTGAAAAGTCTGCTGGATTTTAAAAGCATATTGAAAGATAAAATACAGATTTTCATCTGGAAGCATGAAACCCTAAACCTGTCCTTCCCTACTTGTTTGATCCTTATCTTAGTTACTCTTTTTCCTTGCTGTGACTTAATACTCAACATCACAATTTAAGGGAGGAAAGGTTTATTTTGTCTCACAGTTTCAGAAGGTCTCAGTTCATTTGTGGCAGCCGGAAGTGGTAGATACACGTGACAGGGCCACAGACAGAGGTCCTCACAATATGGTAGAACAGAGCCAAGTCTGAGAGGAAGGGTGGAGTTGCTCTTCCAGCTCAAGCCCCACACATCCACTCCTTCCAGCCAGGCCCACCTTCCAGTAGCACACAGTACCCATAGGTGCAGGAGGCTTTGGGGGGACACTCCAGATCCAAACCACAACAATCCTGTTTTCTATCACTTATTGTGGGCTCACTGCATTTCAGCATCACTGACTTCTTTCTTGTTTCCCCAACCAGCAAGTGACTTCTCCCTCAAGAGCCTTTGCAGGTGCTGATCCCTGTATCTTTATTGTTCTTTTGCCAGACAGCCAGATGGCTCCCTCCCCTGCTTCTTAAAAAAACTAGGAAGTTCCAGGATTACTTTATTGGAGAGACTTTCTCTGACCATACCTTATAACAAGCAGCGTTCTCTGTTGTTGTTGTTGTTTCCATAGCCTTTCTTACCGTCTGATAGCTACGGTGATGGCTGCTGCTTGGCCTGGCCAGCTGTTGCAAGATAGGCAATAAGAGTTTACATTTTCTAATTTTTTAAGAAAAGTTGAAAATTCTGGCTTTTAGGTACAATTAGTTGTCAATAAATTTTGGTTCAAAGCACTGTGAAGTTTACTCATTCTGTCTTTTAAAGGTAGTGGGTAAGGTAGAATATGATAGGATTACCAACTGAACTGAGATGTTCCCAGAGATATTTGGTAGATTTACCATCTTAGAAGCTAAGTAAGAGGAGAGTCTCAAAAAGATGGAAACAGGGCTGTGGGTGTATCTCAGGGGTTAGAGTGCTTGCCTAGCATGCACAATGCCTTGGATCAATTCCCCAGCACCATATATAAACTAGCCAGGTGAGGTAGTGCACGCCTGAAATCTCAGCACTTGGGAGGCTGAAGCAAGAAGATTGTCCTGAGTCCAAGGTCAGCCTGGGCTACACAGTGAGTTCAGAACCAGTCTGAGTTACAGAGCAAGACCCTGTCTCAAAAAAAAAAAAAGAAAAAGAAAAAAAAACCCACCTGAGTCAAGTCAGTGTTGTTGTCCTATCAGATATCCTTTTCAAGAAGATTCTTATTGTACTGTGGTACCTAGAGGCATGATTTCATAGTTTTCTTCAATGTTAGGCTACCTTTCTTTAATTTTTTAATGTATATATTTATTGAATCTACACTTAGTGTTAGGCACTGTGTTATAATTAGACAGATAAATTTTCTGCTCCCAAGAATGAACAGATAGTAACTCATCAATTTCTATAATTTTAAGTTGTAATATTACAAAGGGAAATCAAGAACTAGAGAGTAAATTACAGGGAAACCAGCTAGGAAATAAGACATAATATTAGGAAAGAAAGGAAAATCAAAAGGAAGTTAATGGCCTGGGAAATTTTGAGGAATCAAGAACTTAATTCACTGGATTATGCAGGAGTGAACATGCCAGGCACAAGAAGGATATTGGTTGTAGTAACAAAAGTAGAAATTTGATTACTCAAATCAAATCTATCACGATCTCATGCCTTCTAGATGGACCCCTTCCAAACAGATCCTCCTTCTAGAAGGAGTTAGAAGTTTGATTGAAGCGAGTGTACATGAAGGTCTTTGTGATCAGGAAGAGAGAATTAAAAGGAGCTAAGCTCTTGAATGCTCATCTATATGAATCTCTTTAAAACTGTAGTAGGAATCAGAGTGAAACAAGATTGAGCATAATAAGGGATTAATAAATGATAGCAACAGGGATGTAAAATAAAATGACAGCAGAGAGCAGATGTCCTGAACCTCAGAGGAGACTTTTCCAGGGGTGAAATAAAAGTAGTCTAAAAGCAAGGTTTGATAATTTGGCCAAATTCTTGAAAGCCTAGCTTGCATTCCTTCTGCAGGTGTGTTTTAAATACCTAGGAAGGCATTTGTTGAATCATGCAAATGAAGTGATTTTCCAAATGCTGAACAATTTTTCTTTCTGAGTTAATCTCCTCTTGTTTTGTTTTATTTTGCTTTGCTTTGTTTATTCCCACCAACTATTTTAAATTTATGCCAAGAGATATTGTTCATATCTCTTAGTAACCAATTCATTCAGCATTTTAAATACTGGGAAAGAATTGTGCAGGTCGCTTACCTTCTTACCCGGGGGTTGAAGTCTTTTTCCTTCTAAAAGAAAAGTGTTTACATCTAGAATTAGGAGTGAGAAATTCTTTTAATTCAGACTGTTAGGGAAATGAGCTTCTTTGATCTGAGGAAGTTTCTCCTCTCCTTGGAGGAAGCTGTTCTCAAAAATGAAACTGTCTCCCACTATCAATCACCAGAAGACTAGGGTCAGTTGTGTGCTGGGAAGTTGCTTGATTTTAGTTCCTCTCACAGGCTTCCATCTTCTGTGTTGTTGTTTAGGAGAATTATTTTTGGATAGCCTTGATAGGGCAGCTGCCCAAAAGGAAATTAGAAGATAATTCTAGTACTTGGGGTTGGTGGCACATGTCTGTAATCCTAGCAAGGCTGAGGCAGGAGGATCATAATTTTGAGCCCATCCTAGCCAAATTAGTGAGTCCTTGTCCTAAATTTAAAAAAAAAATAAAAGAGGTCTGGACTGGGTTTTTGCACTCAGTCATGAACTCAAAACTATCTGCTAGACATGCTGCTGGGTAAGTGTCCAGGAGTGGTGGCAACCTGCAGGAACCCAAAGACGTTTGCTCTTCTCAAAGGTATTCTGAAGTCAAATTTATTTTAGATCTGTGCTAGTCTTATAAAATATGTGCTGTAGGCTCTTTAGCTGTGATGCTGCATTATTTGGTAGTATTTTTAAACTCAAACCAAAAGCTAAATACTTTAAACCCCTGAAAAGAGGGTTTAAGCCCTTGAGTTTGTGGCTAGGTGGTGCCTAGAAAATGACCCTGATCTGAGGGGAGACTGAAGAAGAGCCGAAGAGGAGGCAGGCGTCTGCTTCCATGATGCGTAGGCTCTCCTGCCTGCCTTTGCAAGTTCTCTAGACTCTCTGGCATTTTGTTGTTGACGTATATAGTTCTTGGTACTTATCTTAGGGCTGGAGATGTAGTAGTACAGCGGTTGAGTACTTGCCTAGCTCTTGTGAGGCCCTGTGTTTGAGCTTCCCCTTCATATCCACAACCTCCCCCAAAAAATTTTAAGCAGTTTTTAGTATCTAAGAAACTTGCTAAATGAAAAATAAGCAATTTTAAGAGCTAACATGAAATTGTTTCGTGGGAATACCTTTCACTGTTTTCCACTAAGATCTGAACTTTGTCTTCAGGATGCTCTGAAAAAAATTGAACAAACAGTACACTAGGCTCTGTAGTGAAATCCTGCCTTTGTTCTCTTTAGATGAATTGACCAGATGTGTTTTTAATTGCTAGTTGCTAATAGTTTAGACTATTAGGTCAGCAGTACGTTCTGTTATAATAACTTTTAACACAAGATAAAGGGTTAAAGTGATGTCATAAGTGTTGGGTGATATGAGGGCTTAATCCTGGTTGGCTTAGTCCCACTAAGCTGTGTGACTTGATACAATAAATTCTCTGGGCTTCAACTGATGTATCAGATTCACTGTTGCAAACTCAGAAATGAAGTTTATCTATCTTAAGCAAAATTATTTCAGAGGGTATCAGAGATCATTCAATGAATGGGAGGACAAAGGGGCCAAGCTCAGAGAACAGGCAAAATGGGGTATATTTAAGGAAGGCCATGCATATAATACCATCTACTCCAGAGGCTAAGGTAGGAGGATTGTGAGTTCAAGGGCAGCCTGGCCAACTCAGCAAGACCCTGACTCAAAAACAAAAATAAATAAATAAATAAATAAATACCTCCCAACAACCCCCAAAGCAAACAAAACAAAAACAAAAAACATGAGGGAAAAAGCCATTGTCTTTTATGTATGAGATCTGGCTGTAAAAAATCAAAGCATACTTCTAGACAATGAGAAAAATGTGCTTTTGTATTCCTAAAGGAATTATAGGTTACTACAGAAGAAAATCCAAACCCAAACATCATACTCTTCTCTGTAACAGACAATCCCAAACTGACAAGACTAGCACAGCAACTCCATTAGAGCCCTCTCCCGTAGGGCCTTAGGTCCCATACTCAGAATTATTTTCCTCCTTATCAGCACATAGACAGAGGCTGGGACACGTTCAGTAGACCAATTACTAGGGGGTGAGAGCCTAGGACTCCAGCTCTTGCTCATTGACTACAACCATTAGGCCATTTTAGCTCCAGTACTCTTCCACTTAAACTGTTGCACAGTGCCCAGCACACCTAGGCTCTCATGCAGCTGTTTTTCCCCTTTCCCACTTTTCTGTACTTGGAAGGGCAGAGTTCATTCAGGATTGAAAGACAAATTCTAATCACAACTAACTTCTGATCTTCTCCCTATAGATCATAAATGGGAGGCAAAAAGAGATGAAAACCCCAGAACATTCCTTTGGTTCTGCACATACTGAATATACCTTTACTAATAAGATATTGTTACTTCATTTTTGCCTTAACTGTGTGCATCTTGGAAATGTGTGATAAAGCTAGATGTGGTAGCACACGCTTGTATGTCCTAGCAGAGCATTCTGAGAGGCTGATAAAGGAGAATCACAAGTTTGAGCCCAGCCTGGGCAACTGAGTGACTTAGCAAGACCCTGTCTCAAAATGTTAAAAATTTTAAGAAGTAAAAAAGAGCTGGGAATGTAGCTTAGTAGCAAGACCTTGGGCTTGATTCCTAATACTGGGAGAAAAAAGTTTGATAGAAGCAATTTTTACCTTTATCATATAATTCCATCTTTCAATTTTTAGGTAGGACATATTTGCTATTTGGGCTGTCCTGCAATAGATATCCTTGGTCTTTTTTTTGGAGAATCCACCAAATGAAGATCTTTAACTGTGTAAATGAGAGACTTTGCAGGAAGCTGGAATGTAGTTTAGGTCTAGCTTACAGAAACCTTTCTCGTGGTCCTTGGAATATTGGGCAAATGACCCAAAGGAGTAGGTATAATGAAGAACAGTCGCAGTCATATTTATTGTAGGGAGAGTGGTGAGGTTGTACCAATCTGCCGTGGGTGTGTGGGTGTGTGGGTGTGGAGATTAACCCCCAGGAGCACTCTACCACTGAGCTATATACTTCCAGCCCATTTTATTTTGAGACAGAGGTATGTGCGTTTGTGTGTGTGGCTGCGTGTGGCTGTGTGTTACTGGAGATTGACCCCAGAAGCACTACCACTGAGCTATACTTCCAGCCTTTCCCTTTTTATTTTTTGAGACAGAGTCTAGCTAAGCGTGGCCTCAAACTTGAAATACTCCTTCTTCCAAAAAGTAACTTCAAAGTAACTGTGATTTTAAGTATATGTCGCCATGCTCAGCTTCCCTCTGGTGTTTTTTTTTTTTTAATTTAGCCAAACTTTTTCCATCAGTATCACTAGTGATTGCTCTATAATCCTGTGGCCTCTGGTGTGATACCTGAAATTTCTTGTTGTGAAACTCCCTTTTATTGTGGTATGGGCACACTAAGTGACATGAATTCCTTTCTACCCAGTGGGACTGACAAAGCTGCTCTAGCACCTTGAGTTTTATATTTAAACAGCTAAGAGGGAATGCTTCTCAGAAGAAGGAAAGTAAAATGTTGGGTGGGTGAGATGTTTTGTAAGTTTTCTCTTAATGAATACACTTTATTACAAAAATAACAGTTGAGATTATATGTATTTGAATTTAACATAAGTGCCAACTAACACCTTGTACAATAATACTGCATATAGTCAGTATTATATAATAATTTACCTATTAAGTTTGGTTTCAGTCAGAAATAGAAAACAAACTTAGGAGTTTGGCAATACAAACATAAACATGAAGATCTACTTCATTATAATGTTAAAATAAAAATATTACATCCCCTTTTAATAGTAAATTTTTTTTGAGACAGGGTCTCGCTCTGTAGTCCAGGCTGGACCTGAACTCACTGTGGAGCCCAGACTGGCCTTGGACTCAGGGCAATCTACCTGTCTCAGCCTCCCAAGTGCTGGGATTACAGGCGTGTGCCACCACGCCCAGCTTACTTGGTGCTGGGGAATCGAACTCAGGTACTTAGCATTTGACTTAGCACTTGTTAAGCCAGTGCCTTAAGCACTGAGCTGTTCCTGCAGCCATAATAGTAAATTATTCTTATGTGTGTTGAGTATTTTTCTTAAAAAGCAGAATTTCTACGCAGCTTTTAGCAAGTTGTCCAGATGTGTTGTTGTTTTTTGTTTCCTTTACTTTCCCACTGGTCATAGATGATCACCCTGACCACATTCGTCAAAGATTATTCTAACTTCAGAACAGCTAAATATTTTTTTTTCCCTTAGTTGATCTTTTCCTCTACACTTTGCCTGAGAAGAAACTGCAGTCAACAAATGTCATGCTTTAGGAAGTAATTTTGACTAAAAGGGGTTTATAGAGCACTTCCCCAAATATATTTATATATTTCAGCATTCTTGAGACTGAAATGCACAGTTCTTAATTCTCCAGCCTAATTGTATTCACCTCTCAGCTCAGTGTTCATTATTCTTCTCAGAACAGTTTTTCTGATGTTGGCTTTGCTGACGAGGCCAGCGTTTGATATATAGGTGGATCACAATTCTTTGCTCTCACTCCATACTCTTCTTTTAGATTCTCTTTTATTAAAAAGCTCTTCAGCGAAGATATTGTCTTTCACCTACCATAAACTCTTTCCCAAAACTAGAGCAACATATGGAGTAATTCAGAGCATGAACTTTCAAGTCAGCTCTTGAGTTCTTGTTCTAGGCTTACTAGTTTCAGCAAATAACTCACAGTAGTCCTGGTAGCATACACCTGTAATTACAGCACTCCGGGAGGCCAAGGCAAAAGGATCACAAGTTCCAGTCCAGTCTGGCGATTTAGCAAGACCCTCTCTCAAATTGAAAAATTAAAAAGAGACTGTGGAAAGAGTTTAGTTCAAAGGTCCTGTATCCAAACCCTAATACCACAAATGAATGAAAAGCTCTTCAGGTCCCCTCAATTTCTGGCATATAAATTGGGGTGAATGTAGTACATTGGAGAAGCTTGTCATAATGATTAAGTGAAGTAAATATTTAGAGCCTAGCATACAGAGAACGTGTAGTCAGGTTAACTGTTACTGTCTCAATTCATGTGTCTAACAATGGATGAATTTCCCCTTGTTGACCTTACCGGGTACTGAGGAATAGATCTTGTTCAGTTGTATACTGATAAAGATTCTGGAGAACTTCACTGTTAGAAAGATGATTCTTTGAATCACAAGTTCAAGCCCAGGCCAGACAACTTAGCAACTTGGTGATACCCTGTCTCAAAAAATAAAATGTGCTCAGGTTATGTAGCTCATTGGGTTAAATTCTTAGTGACACAGACACGCGCACGCACGCACACACGCACGCGCACACACACACACACACACACACCCCTTCTGAGTGATTTTTTTTAATCAAACTGCTAATCATTCCTTGTATTTAGATCAGGTGGCAACCTATCTTGTTTCTTCCTTAATACAGTTTTTTTTTTTTAATGGAATGAGGGATCGAGTCCAGGGCCTGCACCCTGAGCTACATCTCTAGCCCTTTTTTATTTTTATTTTGAGGTAGGCTCTCATCAAATTGCTAAGTTACCTGGCTGGTCTCGAGCTTGCCTCAGCCTTTGAGAGTACTAGGATCACAAGCCTGTACCATCAGGTTCTGAAGTCTTCCAGGTTAGTATTTGACTTAGGCATCTGCAATCACATACAATGGAAAAGTCTTTAATCCCGGGCCCAACCCCACATAACAAGTCAATTCAGAACACATGAGCAAGTTTTCACCTGCCCTTGTAAAAACAGATTTTTAATTAGAGAACAACTCTTATCAACTGAATCTTTAGGCAGCTGTTTCAGTAAGACTGATTTATATAAATGAATTTCTTACTGTTCTGGCAAGTTATACTAAGCTTTTATTTACTTATACTGAAGTACATGAGGTCAAACATATATAATTTTCTTATGTGCAAACAAAGCACTTAATTTTCAAGTTGAATATTATCCATCCAAACTCTGAGATTGGTGAGCTTTATTTTTTCTCTTTCATTTCATCTTTGATAGCATATGTATAATTTCAGCTTTTTTTTTCTAGTAATGACATAATCAGCCACATTCTCATTCCTGGTTCCTTAATGACTAACCATAGTATGTTACTTTTGTGCTAACTGAGGGGTCATAATCTGAGGCCATGGAATAAAGAGGATTGATTGTATCATCCAGATTATGTCTGCCAAGACTCTCTGGGAGCCCATCTCACACCTGTTAGCAGCTTTGTGGCCCAAATGGATCTTCTGTTCATTTTGTTCTTCCAGAAATGCTCATTGAGGTTTGTGTAAACGACTTAAATAGAAAGACTCAAGTCAAACTCGACTTTGACTCCTGGTCTGTCTTCACACTGAGGAATTTTTGGAATCCAGGTAGCTTTGAATTAACCAAACACCCTTGTATGCTGCTCCAGCTTTCACCTGTGAAAGCTTTACATATATGTTTTGAAGGTGACATTAGATATGCTTTAACATAAGAGTATACTTATATATGCTGACAGCATAAGCAACAGAAGTATCAAAACAGTGTTACAGAACTTCCAAAACCAGGTAGTTCTTAAACTGCTGTTTGTCAAAGACAAACTACGTCTGTCTCATAAAAGGAATGACTGATGTATGTTCAGCTGTTTTAAACTCAACAAATACATTTCTCTTGTAGGTATAGATAACTGCTTTGTTTACAGGAAACCAAAATGCCCAAAACTGTTATTTAGCTTGGTGAATAGGTAGAATATTTAGCTTTTAGTTTCAAAAATATTTTCTTTTAGTAAAAGCAGATGGTTGCTGTGTTGGCAGAAGTGTGATTTTCATTTCCTGTCTGTGGTGTACCCCACTCATCCTGTCACTCAGACATTTTGTTTTAGGTTGTTCCCGTAATGTAAGTGGAACAGTGACCCACAGCAGAGTGGCATGTGCACACAACGGATGTAACAAAGAGACAATGCTTGTGCAACAGACCACAAGAGAGCAGTGCTTTATTTAAAGAGGAAAGCAAAACAAAATCAAGACAGCCCTCCCCGTACCAGGCAAATTTTTCAAGTGACTTCTATATATTCTTACATTTTAAAAAAATCTCCCAATCTGTTTGGCAAGTTGCCTCATTTTATCAGCTGTATGCCAATGTATTAAAGTATAAAATTGAGTCTGGAATTGACAATATCAGAGGTGATATAAGTTTGCCAATTTATATTTGGTTTTTGAGACAAGATCTCACTCTGTATTCCAGGCTGGTCCTGAACTTACTTTGTAGCCCAAGTTGTCCTCAAACTCACACCAATCCTCCTGCCTCATCTTCCCAAATGCTGGAATTACTGTCATGCACCATCACACCCAGCTACTCAGAGCTGGTCCTAAACTCACTACGTAGCTCACACTGGCTTCAAACTCACATCAGTCTTCCTGCCTCAGCCTCTCAAGTGCTGGAATTACAGGCATGCACCACCATACCTGGCTTCTGTGGTGCTGGGGAATTGAACCCAGGGACTTGAGTTTGTTAGGCAAGTGCTCTAACCACTATGTTATTCCTCCAGTCCCCCAGCTAATTCTTATGTTGCCCTGGAAAACCAAATCTAGGGCCTTGCAAATGCTAGACAAGCACTTTGAACTACTGAGCCGTGCTCTTAGCCCCTCAAATTTTTTTTACTATTCATAAACTGCTACATATTTTGAATTCTATGATGAAACTTTTATAGGTAAGATTTGTCCTAATTTATAATTCCTTGTATAAATATGGGACAGATATAACTGTGGGGAAAGCCCTGGAATAAATTAACTCAACTACCATGTATCTTTTGAGTACCTAGTATGTATCTGGTATTATTTCCAGTGTAAAATAGTCCTTATTCTTATGAGAGCTTATAGTCTGTTACATGTAGATAACTTTAACCAGCATACAAACAAGTAAATGCAATTTTAGTTTATGATAAATATCCAGAAGGAAACAGAACAACAGTATAGACTGTGAAAGAAGGACATGAAAAGGGGCCTGAAGTACTGAAACAGGAAAGAAAAAAAAAAGTACAGCTAGCGCATAGTTAGCAAAAGGCGAGATGGTGTAAGATCAAGAGAAGTAACTTTCTGTAGGCTATACCACGGCCTGAAAGACCATGTTAAAGATTGGCTTTTCATTTGTGAATATAAAAGGAAGCCATTGAAGGAAGCAAAATTATATGTATTTTTAAAAATCATTCTAGTCGCTGTTTGGTAAGTGAAGAACAGAATTGGTTGCAGACAGACCTGACAGACTTTATGCTGATAAAAAAATAAATACCTGAGGTGATGGATTTGCCAATCACACTGATCTGATCATCTGATCGTTAAACATTTCATTCATATATATATATATATATATATATATGTATATGTATATGTATATATATATGGAATGTCTTACCTTATAGGTATGTCAACTTAAAAAAGTATTCAAAAATTTATTCTCCCCAATTTGTATCACCACATCCACTGAAAAGGAATAATGCACAGAAAGTTTGTTCAACTTCCTGGACTTGGTTCCCCATGTTAAATTATCATTCATGTGGGTGTTAACACGAGTGGAAGCTGGGTCTGGTGGCACAAACCTGTAAACTCATAACTGTAGGAAGTTGAGGTAGAAGAACTGCAAATTCAGGCCAAGCCTGGGCAACTTAGTGACAGTGAGACACTGTCCCAAACAAACAAACAAAATGGCTGGAAAGGTCCTGGGTTCAAACTTCACTACCACACAAACAATAACAAAAAAATAACTAGAGAATTTGCTGCAGATAAAGGTTGCTCAAAATACAATTTCAAGTGGATATCCACAGAAAATAGGAAATATCTAAATTACTTCAAATCAGCAGAATGAACAAGACTTTCGATATTACAACAGAATCTTTAAAGAGTAGAACTTTGGGGGCTGGAGAAAGTCAAGCCCTAAGTACCCGAGTTTGATTCCCCAGCACCATGTAAACCGGATGTGGTGGCGCACACTTGTAATCCCAGCACTTAAGAGGCTGAGGTAGGATTGCTGTGACTCCAAGGCCAGCCTGGGCTCCATAGTGAGTTCAGGACCAGCCTGGGCTACAGAACAGACCCTGTCTCCAAAAAAAAAAAAAAAAAAATGTAGAACTTTTAAGTTACTAATGGCAAAGTTTAGAAACATTAACAGAAGATCCCAAGTTTGTAAGGATGGTACTGCTATTTAAGGTTAGCTAGTGTATTGTAAATGACACTTATCTATTCAGTATTTCCACTTGGAAACCTAATTGGCATTTTGAATTTACATTTCCAAAATGAACTGTTAGACTGGAAATAGAGCTCAGAGATAAGTTATGTGTCTAGTATGCACCAGGCCCTGGGTTCTATTCTCAGCATGTCAAAAAAATTTTCTCTAAACTCTTAAGCCCCACCCTTTACCAGCTGGACCCTAGTCTCACCCACCCCCGTTGTTTGGGAGCAAAGACAAAATAATTATCCATGTTTTTTTTCTTTTTCTCCCCTGCGTTATATATCTCATCCATCACCAAATCCTAAGAGCTTTATTTTCAAATATATGATCTGCCTGCTTATTCCCATCATCATTATGACTCTGGTTCCTGATGCAATTTCTCACTGGCATCACTTTTTAAAAAGATTTTTTTAAATCCTTTTATTATAGAAAACTTCTCACATGTACAAATGTAAGAATAATAACAGTGAATCCCAAAATTTCTATCACATTCCAATTTTTAACTTATGGGTAATTAATTTTGTTTCTCCTATGTTCTCTACCCCTTCACCATGTTCTAATCACTTTTCTTGGGTATTTATTGTTTCTTTATGTTGGAAACATTCAAAATTGTCTCCACTAGATATATGGAGTGATACAGTTAATAACTGTCAGCCATAATCCTACTGTGCTGGAGATCATTAGAAGTTGTTTGTCCTGTCCATGTGCACCCTACTACCATCAGCCTTGCTCTCTTCATACCCTCTTTCCTCGTATTCTTTCTAGCCTCTACTAACTGCTCTTTTGTTTGGTAAGAGCAGAATTTGGAGCTGACACTTTAGTGTGGTATTTTAAACATGAATCTCATTTGCAAACTTTGTGTCTGTTATTACTAACCAAATATTGAAACACTTCACATCTGACCAGAACACTATTGATAACACCATTTTTGATAACCAGAGATCTACTGGTAACAGCTAGTATTTTATTACAGGCTTATTGACATGAGCTAGTCACCACTTAACAAAACTGTATTCTCATTGATTCTCACAACAATCCTAACTTTTTATCCCTAATTTACAGATAAGGAATTTAGGCTCAAATATATATACATTCATATGAAAAGTAACAAAGCTAGGATTCAAGCCCAGACAATCTGATTCCAGGGCCTTTACCCTTTTGTTTGTTTATACAACCTTCAATCTTAACTGTTACTATGTAATTTATATAGAATATTTTATTTCAGGGTCTGGAAGAATAGCTCAATGTTTAAAGCACTTGTTACCTGTGTTCAGTTACCCAGCACCACATAAACCAGGCTTGGAGATGCATGCCTGTAATCCCAGCACTGGGGAGGCTGAGACAGGAGGATTGCCTTGAGTCCAAGGCCAGCCTGGCCTCCATAGTGAGTTCAGGACCAGCCTGAACTACAGAGTGAGATCCTGTCTCAAAAAAAAATTATTTCAGAAAAATTACACTAGACAGGACTATATAAGTAACAAGACTTGCTTGATTTTATTGTACTTCATCCTATGAAATTGAAACTTTGTAATAGGAAAGAAAGGGTAATCCTAAAGGGAGTTTCCATTCTCTTTAATTTTGTTCTATAAATAACTTACTTTCCTTTGGCTTTTTCTGCTTGCAGCATCAGCGAGAGCTTTTTAACTGTCAAAGGTGCTGCACTTTTTCTCCCACGGGGAAATGGCTCATCCACACCAAGAATCAGCCACAGACGAAACAAGCACGCAGGTAAGACTTCATACACACTTGTTCTTTTTTCGATACCTTGTCTTTTGTTTTGTCCTGTCCTAAAGGAGTATTTCCTCATTCCTATTTTCCTAATACTTTTTTAATCATGAAAGAAAACACTGAACTAAGCTATCATCACTTTCACTCTCACAGATTATTTTAGCACTTATTAGAATGCCTTGTACACATAGTAAATGTTCAATAGATTTTTGTTGGAATAATAATGAGAAAATACAAAAATACTCTAATAAGAAATATTCTGGGGACTGGGGCCATAGCTCAGCAGGTTAGCAAGCCCAGAGCCCTGGGTACTATTTCCTAGTACCACATAATAGAGGAATATGATGGCTCCTGTCTGTAATCCCAGCACTTAGGAGGCTAAGACAGAAAGGTTGCTTTGAGTTCAAGGCCAGCCTGGGCTACATAGTGAGTTACGAGCCAGCCTGGACTATAGAATGAGACCCTATCTCAAAAAAAGAAAGAAAAGGAAGGAAGGAAGGAAGAAAGCAAGGAAGACAGAAAGAAACTAATACATACTAAAATACCTATTCTAAAATGCCAGAGTTTGCTTTCTGAATGTATAACACATTGAAAGGCTAAAAATTTAACCCAGAGGGTTTTGTTAAGCAAGGAATCATCAAATAATTGTTCAGGAAGTATGAAACTCTGGTTTTGAAATATCCACTAACAATAGTATATTCATTGCATTTCCTTGTCTTGGATTTTTCTAAAGTCAAGCACACCTGTGATGTTAAGCTTAAAAAAGAATCACAGAAGTATGTCCTAGAGAAAGAGTTCTTTCACCGTTGACTGTCCACAGCCTAGGAAGATAATCAGCCCAGTCCTTCGCTTCTACCAACAGGCATTGTTTATGACACTTTGAGGACAAGTAAAAGTCAATCTCAGAACAGTAATCTTAGTCAGTGCTACACAAGAGGCGATTGCTTGTCATATATATGCCTTTTGATGATTTGTGACATCTGGAATGTGAGGAAATTGCAGTAACCAGGAAGGTAGAAAAGAGACTGTAGATCCTAAGCATGTGGGTCAGAGGTGAAAGCAGAAGTACTGGGTTCCACTTAGCCAGTAGTTGAGTTTAGCTCTAAGTCAAGATAGTCTCATTGATATGAGGCTTCCCTACTTGTTTGGTCCTTCGTCAAGTTGCAAATGTAGCGGCTCAAAATTATAATCCATCTTGTTGGACAATATTATCTTCCCACCAAAACTTGCCAGTAGGTGGGAAAAAATTTTAACTAAAGGGGAAGAATAAGTTCTGAAAATGTGTTTGAGCTATACTTTACAAAATCTTCCTCCTCGATGCCTACTACCAAAGATAGGAGGGCAGCGCAGGAGGACACTTCCAAAAAAAAAAAGAAAGAAAGAAAGAAAAGAAAACCTGAGTCCTGAGTGTATAGAAGAATAGACCCAGCTGAATTTTGTATTTCTGTTGGGTATGGATATTTATCATGTACAGTAAAAAGAAGACCAATTTTTGGTTTAAAATAAGCTTGTCTGACTTCAGATGTTAGGCAAATTGCCCTGTGGTATGTAACGGTAAGTGAGGTCAGTGGCTTTCAGAACTCCTGGCCCTGGTTGGATTTGCTTGGCTCAGACTTTTTCACTCAGCTGCCACCCAGATTTCTACTTGACATTGTTCACTTAGCTCTCCACATACCAAATAGAAAAGCAAAAAGCAAATTTAATATAAACTGAATGGACTTGATTTGTAACCCAGACTAGGAGAGATGAGGCAGAATAAGTATAAATGTAGCTCAAAAAAGCCACAGCATCACATAAATGTAGCCTTGGCAAAGCTCACAGAAATTAGAGGGCGGTAGCAGAGTGAAGAGTAGATCAAGGCTGTATCTGATTGTACTTTATTAAGCATATTCCTTGAGCTAGTTGGAATTTTTAATCTAGATTGCATTTAAAATGTCCAAATACTCCTTCAGAGTTTGCTCTGCTCTGCTCTGCTCTGCTCTGCTCTGTGCTCTCTGCACTCTGCACTCTGTTCTGCTGTATGCTATGCTCTCAGCTTTGGTGCTTCTGAGGATTGGACCTAGAGCCCTCACGCTGAATACATCTCCAGTGCCACTTTTTAAATTTTTATTTTGAAATAGAATCTCACTAAGTTGTCCATGGTGGGCTTCAAGTTGCTGTCCTCCTACATAATTTCCAAAGTGTTGGATAGAAGTATAAACCTATATAGAGTTTAAAAATTAATAGGACATGTGGCTGGAGGAATAGTGCAGAGATTAAAGCGCTTGCCTAGTAAGCTGAAGGTCCTGAGTTCGATTCCCTAGCACCACATAAAGCTGGGTGTGGTGGCACACACCCATAATCCCAGCACTCGGGAGGCTGAGGCAGAATGGTTGCCATGAGTTTGAGGCCAGCCTCTGCTCCATGGTGAATTCAGGATCAGCTTGAACTGCAGAGCGAGACTCTGTCTCAAAATAAAAAAGTAAAAATGAATAAAATAAAAATTATAGGATAATGTCTGCCAGTATTTTAAGGAACTGATAAAAAGTATTCAAAATCAAACTGAAATTAAAATTTAGCTACTAGCAGTGATATATATGAGAAAATGTGTGAGACCCTGGTATATTGCCTCTGTTAGTCTCTGTAAAGAACATTTTCCCAGTAGGAATTGCTACCCAACTTATTCAGATAAGCCAGCTGGATCTTGGGAGTTGTAGTACCTAGAGTGAATACTTTGGTCTAGTATCTAGGGTTCTCTTCTAAAAGAACAAACCTTTCCTTAGGTTATTTCTCCTGGTAGGACAAAAGGAAACTTACTTTTCAAAAAGCCGCAAGTGCTTAACTCAGTCCTAACGTGTAATTCTAGTAGCTTTTCATTGTCCATATCTAGTACTTTACCATCTGACACTCGTTCTTTTAACAGCTTTATTAAGATATAACTCACCAATTTACCTATTTATAGAATGCACTTAGTGATTTTCATTATATTCACAATTGCACAAGTATCTCTACAATCTAATTTTAGAACATTTTCAGTTCCCCTGAAAGAAATCCCATACCCATTAGCCATCATTCCCTTTTCCTTCCTCTTTTCTCAAACTCTCTATTCCCTAAGGACCATTAATCTTTCTGTCATTGATTTGACTTCTGGTTGTTCCATATAAATAGATTCATATGAAGCTAGACAAGTGGCACAAGCCTGTAATCCTAGCACTGTGGTAGGCTGAGGCAGGAGGATTATAAGTTCAAGCCCAGCTTAGGCAACTTAGCAACACCCTGTCACAAAAATCAAAACTAAAAATGCACTGAGAATCCTTCAGTTTATGAATGTGATGATTGAGTGTTGGTGTCACAGTATGAGAGGTGCCTCCCTTAAACCTTGTTACAATGGTGGCACATTACTCTTCTGATATAAAAAGAATACATACTGGGGATTTAACTCAGTGTGAAGGCCCTGGGCTGAGACCCCAGTACCACAAAACCAACCAACCATACAAATAAATAAATAGAAGCATATACAGTGGCTTTTGATATGGACTTCTTTCACTTAGCATGATGTTTTAGGGAGCATCACTACTTCATTCTTTTTTAATGACCAGTTAATACCACATTGTATGGATATATTACATTTTTACCCACTCATCAGCTGATAAACATTTGAGTTGTTTCCACATTATAACTATTATGAATAATGCTGTATGAACATTTGAATATCGTGTCAGCATGTTTTCATTTTTCTTGGGTTTACACCTAGGAGCCCCCAGTGGTTCTTGGATGTGAGACTTAGATTGTGTCTCTTGGTTAGAAATGTAGCAGAATGGATCTGGCCAAACATAATGACTCTCCATTTTAATTTTAAAAGTTGAAAGATTTCTGCAATAATGGAATTGGTCAGAAGCCAACAGTAAAATTGTAGGTGATGGAAAACAAGGAAACTATTATTTGAAAGGAAAAAGGAGGTGAATTTCAAACTTGATAACCTTTGACACAAACACACCTGTTTGCCAGTCTACTCTTTTTCTTCTTCCTTTTCCCTATTTCTTGCACGTATCATCTCATAATTAACAGCTATGAAGTTAACATGAGGAAAATACATATGTTTCTAAGAGTAATGTGAGAGCAGGCCACACTGACATCCATCATCATGTGACAGTGTCAGTCACCTTAAATTCTTCTTGTGTGTATGTGTGTGTGTATACACACACATGCATACATGTGGTACTGATGACTGAGCCCATGGCCTTTACACTGAGCTACATCCCTAGCCCATTTTTTAGATTTGATTTTGAGACGAAATCCCACAAAGTTGCTTAAGGTAGGCTCAAGCCTGAATCCTCCTACCTCAGCCTCCCTGAGTGCTGACATAATAGACCTGCACCACTGAGCCTGGCTAAGTTACCTTAAATTCTTAAAAAGAGCTGGATTAGAAGGGTAAGAATTAAGTTTTTGATTCTTAGATTGTCATCATTTATCACAGCAGATTTCTAATTGTCTTCTGTTACCAAAGTTTCATGTTTCCAGCTACAAAATAGGAAATATGAGCCAATCTACAACATAAGAAATTTCAACTATAAAATATATTTTCTAAGTTTTATAAATATATTCAAAATTATGGATTGGAGTAATTGTTGGCCATTTTAAAGTATCTAATGTTTAGAAGACAGATATCCCTAATACGGTAGATTTAATATACATTTGTTTAATATCAGACACTAATATCGAAATTATTTTAAGGTATTAACATTATACTGAGGAGAAATCTAACAATATTCTTAAACTAAGTTCAACTGAATATTATAATTACAGAAAGAGGGCTAAGAAAAAGGTTAGCTTTTTAAAAGTTAGGGATAATTTGAATACTCCATCACATCCCTATTTTCAATTTTTCTTTTGGGGGGGGGGGGTCTCACACTATATCCCTGACTGGTCCTGAACTCATTATGGACCCCAGGCTGGCCCTGGACTCACGGCAATCCTCCTGCCTCAACCTCCTGAGTGCTAGAATTACAAGCGTGTGCCACCATGCCCAGCTTTATGTGGTGCTGGGAAATCAAACTCAGGGCCTTGTGATTGCATGGCAAGCACTTAACCACCGTGCTCTCCCTCCAGCCCTCAAAATGTTTTTATTGCTGTCTTCAGTAGGCCTGAAAGCACAGCCAGCTCTGCCTCTGCCTACCAGATATAGCCTACAGATCTCTCAATATCCACCCTTACACATTACTGAGATTGTTCTCAAGTGTGCCTTCCGTAAGACAAACCCAAATTTTAAAGTGTAGACTACAAATGAATATGTAAAGATGCCACCTACCATTTCTTAACATTTAAAAAAGGAAGTTAGGAATCACGTTATTTTATTAATATGTCTAATGCTTTCTTAGTAAACCAGAACTTTCCAAGTCCTAGAGTAGAAAGAATCCTCTCTGTTGATAATAGATTGGAAACTAATTGTCCTTTGCTTTACAAATTTCACTAGGTGATCTCCAACAGCATCTCCAAGCAATGTTCATATTACTCCGCCCAGAAGACAACATCAGACTGGTAAGTTAATGATGTCATCATAACGCTTTTCCTTTAAAAGCCTGTCTAAAGTAGACAGCGTTAAACAATTTTTTTTGTGCTCCAACACATTGCTGGGAATTATGTGGAACAGGAAAAACAAATGGTGTATCCCCATCAGCCAGATGGATTAGAAGCTGATGGTTGGTATAAGCTAATGTGAAATAGTGTAAATAAGTTGATGGTTCAGGAGTGTTCATGAACACCAGTTTGTAAGTCATTGTCTTTAATAACAGTTGAAGTTCAGAAAAAGGAGAGAAAAGGAAATTTGACCAATTTAAGAAAGGTTTTATATAAACAATGGAGCTTGAGTGGGTCTGAAAGTTGATGAGATTTAAATTAGTAGAAAGTAATCCTTATAGATGAGGACATAAATTAAGCAAAAACATACATAGAGAGGTATAATGATGGTATGAAATGATCCAGGATTGACACTGACCTCCAAATTAGGGGACCTGGGCGTTGGGCCCTTGCTGGTCGTATGATGTTGGCCAAGTTACCTTAGACAGTCTGTGCCCTTTCCTCACCTGTCTCTCAGTTCAGAGGATCAAATAGGCATGAAAATATATTGGAAAGTGAGAAACACAGCCCAAATATGGGGATTGCTGTTACTCTAGGACAGAAAATAAGGCAGGCAAGTGTGGGAGTGGGGGCAGGGGGACAGTAGTATTTGTTTCTGTTGTTGTTTGTTTTTTTGTTTTGTTTGTTTTGAGACAGAGTCTCACTCTGTAGTCCAGGTTGATCTTGAACTTACTATGTAGCCCAAGCTGGCCTCAAACACACAAAAATTCTCCTGCCTCCTACGTGCTGGAATTACAGGTGGGCTCTACCATACCCAGCTGCAAGTAGTCATTTAATGCTATAAACTAGAGGTTTCAAACTGGCAGCTCACAGGCCAGATATGTTTTCCTTAGACCACACAGTATTTGTTTCTGGTCCTGTGGATTTAACCCCAACCTTCACACTGAGCTACATCCACAGCCCTGATTGGCTGGCTGGTTGGTTGGTTGGTTGGTTGGTTTTTCGGTTTTTCCTATGCTTGATATTGAACCCAGGACCTTCACAGTTAACTATGTCTCTAGCCCATTTTTATTTCTTTATTTTGAGACAAGATCTTGCTAAGTCACTGAGTTGCCCAGTCTGGGCTAGAACTTGTGATCTTCCTGCCTCTGTTTCCCAGAGTGGTAGAATTATAGATGTGTGCCAACATGCCCAGCTCCATACAGTATTTTTTGTTTTAATGTTAGCAAGAAGTTTAAAGATGGGAACAAAACACAAATTTCCAGATTTGAGATCTGGGGCTGTGGCCCAGAGATAAAATGCTTCCTAGCATATATAAGATCACAGGGGAAAAGAAGAAACAATCCACATTCAGATCTTTAAAAAAAATCAAACATTTGTGGCAGCACTGGGATATTATTCTCATGTGGCAAAACATAGCCAGGTTGGAGTGAAGAGACATTTGGCATTGGGTTATTAGTCTACCATAATCCCCAAATATACTGTTATCTAAATATTACCACTTGTGATCATTTTTGCACTGCTAGTTTCTTTATTGTGGTGACTGTTCTAAAAATAGGAAAATAAAAATGAAATTAGGATGTTTCTTCGTAGAAATTAAAAAGTATTTCTAGCCATTTAATTTTCACATGGCTTACTTCTTTGATTTACATATCCTATCTGACCACTCTCAATTATTAACTAGAGGTAATACTTCTCGTTATCAGTAAGCATTTGTGGAGCATTACAGGCTTTGTTTTGTTTAGAGGTTTTGGTTGTTTGTGTATTTGTGATATGGGGGGATTGAAGCCTGGGGTGCTACGTCCTCAGCCTCTTTTGCTTTGAGATAGGTCTCACTAAGTTAACCTGGCTGACCCCAAACCTGTGCTTCTGGCTTAGCCTTCCAAGTACATGAGATTATAGGCATGTGTCACCGTTACAGGCTTTTGAGTCAAAAAATAACATGACACAGCTGTAGAATTTGAGCGAGTTTCCCCACAAGTTAATACAGAATAGAGAAAAGAAGAGGAGACCCACGGGGTAGCTATTACAGTCACTCTAGGGATTTGGTCATGAGTTGTTACTTGGAAATTGAGTGAAAGGTTTGGAGATAAAGTTCAGTGGCTGAGTTGCATGCATGAAGCCACTGGTTCAATCCCTTGCCCCATCAAAAAAAAAAAAAAAGTGAATGAGAGCCACAGGCACATTAATAGTTGGTCATAGCTGTTCCTCACTTTTTGGCTAGGGAGAGATAATAAGTAGAATGTAAGATTGTCTAGAAAATTGATGACCAACCCCCTAATCTCTATGCTAATCGCTGATTGATTGTTTACTTAAGCATTCTGTATTTAAACTGTATTTTCTTTTCTCTCAAATGCAGCCTCTTTTGCCTTCTTTTTCACATTACCACTAATTTATGCTAGAAACTGACTTTGAAACGTAAAGGAGTGCTGGAGGAACAGCACAACCTGATGGGAATTCAATTCCCCAGCACCACATGAAGCCAGGTGTGGTAGCGTACGCCTGTAATCCCAGCACTGGAGGATTCTCATGCATCCAAGGCCAGCCTGGGCTCCATAGTGAGTTCAGAACCAGCCTGGGCTACAAAGCGAGACCCTGTCTCAAAAAAAAAAAAATTACAAGTCCATAAATATGTGCACAAAATGCTCAAGTTCAAGGTAAACATTATGTATCACATGTGTACATATCAATAAAATGGGGGAAAAAGTTAAAGGAATCTTTTCATAATTACTTTGTGTCCTAATTTTTATTTCATTATTTCTACTTTAAGTTATTCTTTTTCTTTTGAAAACCAGTGGGGCCTTCATACTGAGCTATATTCTCAGGGCTTTTTCAAGTCAAGGTCTCACTGAGTTGCTCTGTCTGGACTCAAAACGTTTGCTCCTCCTGCCTCAGCCTCCCACAGTGCTAGAATTACAGGCATGCAACACCAACATTGGCTAAAAATTTGTATTTTTAACAAATTTCAAAAAATGATAATGCTCTTGGTCCAAAAATAATACTTCAGACCAGTCACAGTGGTCATTTGCACATAATTGATGTCCAGCAGACATCAATTCTTGCTGGTAATATATGCAGAATTGTTTTATTTGGTAAAGCTAAACATGAAGTCTCTTATCATTCATTTTTTTCTTTTTTATGTTTTTCTGGAGTTTGGCTTGAACTTGTAAAATTTATTAAAATAAAGTATCTAAGATCTGGAAGAGCATGAAGGATGCAGTTAGGAAGGCAAAGCTGGAAATTAAATCTCTTCCAATTAAAATGTGCAGTTTCTTCTGCTTTACATTTATAAAATATACATTCAGAAACTAAGGCTCTGAATTTAGAGTTCAAATTACAAGCCCTTTTGCAGTTGTTTTGAATTGTTACAAACACATAGTCATTATGTTTTAGATTATTGAGTGAGTCATCTTCAAGAAAATGAGTGAATGCATTGTATGACTTTGGACAAATTAGCACTTTTCCAACTGAAAGGAGCATTTGTAGGCTCAAAGCAAAGGCTTTTGTTTTGAGTTAAATTTGGAACGCTGAAACTCTTTTTCTTGGGTCTTGTGCATAAGGTTAAAAGTTTGATAGTCAACTGAAAGTACAGCTTTTATTTTTTATTTTAATGACCCAGCCAAATTCTACATTTTCTGTAAGCATTGAGAAGAGGATAAAACCAACCTTTTCCTTCAGGGAAGCTTTATGTTTCAAACCTAGGTATCAAGCATGAACTTCAGTATGTGGGAAATCTTGTTGCTGAAAAAGAAAGTGATTTTGTACTACTCACACATTATCAAAGACCAATTCAAGTAAGACAGAATTAGGAAATTAATAATTTTCGGGGCATTTGAAATAACCTCAATTATGATCATATCTGGAGCTAAAGTATTTTTGAGAACTTTGCAGAATAAATTGAGAAAATGAAGCCTGGAGAGGTAGCTCAGAGGTAGAGTGCTTACCTGGAGCCCTGGCTTCAGTCCTTTCCTCACTCCCAAAAGAGAGAAAGGGAGAAACAGAACTTAAGAGAGAGGGATTTTTATTTTTTAGTTGTACATATTTTGCTTTTTTCCCTAAAAATATATACTTTGGAATTTTTTTTCTAAGTATAAATGTACTATATTGGTCTTTTCTTTTTGTACTGGGGATGGAGCCCACAGCCTTTACACTGAGCTACATCCTCAGCCCATTTTTTAATTTTTGATTTTGAAATAGCGTCTCACTAAGTTGCTCAGGCTGGGCTCTAACTTGTGATCCTCCTGCCTTAGCCTCCCTGAGTGATGTGATTACAGGCCTGCACTACCACACCAAGCAGCTATTCTTTTCCTAAAACCATTCAGAAAGCTATATGGATGCAGTCCATATATCCTATACTCTAAGAAAAACATTCTTAGCAATTTAGATACGTACACTTCCAGTCTTGTTTTGGTGTATATTTGAGACAGGCAGATAGAGGCAAAGAAAGAGCTTGCAAGTGAGCCAGATTTCATGAGGGCGTTGCTGCTTTGGTTTTTGTTCTGGTTTTTATTTTGTTTTCAAATATACTGTTGAGATGAATGTTGGTTTATAACCTGCTTTTCTCATAGTTTATCATTTATATCTACCCATGTCTGTAAATAAATCATGAAGTTGTTTATTTGTTGACAATGCTGAGGATTAAACCCAAAGCCTTGCACATGCTAGGCAAGCAGTCTACCACTTAAACTCATCTCCAGTCCCCAGCCCTTACATCCTATGAGAGAGTATGTAGATATGTGGGGGTTGGTGTGGGTGGGGAGCTAGCGGTTTTGTTTTGAAATACTAGTGATTGAACCCAGGGACTTACAGGTGCTAGGCAAACATTCTATCACTGAGCCTTATCCCCAGCCCTAGTGTTTGGATGGTGGCTTTGTTTGTTTGTTTGTTTGTTTGTTTTGTTTGTTTGTTTTGAGGTACTTGAAATTGAACTCAGGCCTTATATATGCTAGGTAAGCATTCTACCACAGCTACATTCCCCTATTCTTCAGAAGTAATACTTTGACTTAGCTAATCAATTAGCACCAGTTGACTGGAGAAATGGCACAGCATTTAAAGTGCATGCCTAGCAAGCACAAGACCCTGGGTTCAATTCCCCAGCACCACATAAGCTTGGCAAGGTGGCACACTCCCAGCATTTGGGAGGCCGAGACAGCAGGATTGTCACGAGTCCAAGGTTAGCCTGGGCTCAATAGTGAATTAAGGACCAGCCTGGCCTACAGAGCAAGACACTGTCTAAAAAAAAAAAAAAAAAACCACTAGTCGATGAAAGAGCTGTAGGTAAGTTATCAGAAGCAGAGGTCAGTTTTCCCATGTTATACTTGATCCTTGCCAGAAATTCCCAGAACCTTGACAGAGGATAAAAGAGCCTCTTAACACATTCAAGAAACTGAACAGTTAGCTCAAAGCTTGCCACGGCATGCCTAAGTTTAAATATATAATATCTGAGTTCTTGTTTATAAAAATTCGACTTTACCTGAGAAAGATCTTTAAGGGGGAAATATCCAAGGGTGGCTGCAGCAGTGATTTAAGGGTGGAGAAGCTAGCAACCAGCACTAGCAACCGAGCTGCTTAGCATAGGGCAGCCCCTTACCCTGCTTAATGTAAGGCAGCCCCTTACCCAGCTACACAATAACCCCCTCCAAGACAGTGAACCACACAGGCAACCCACATTTCCGGGTCCCCCTTCTGACTAGCAGAAGCTTTACCCTATCTTTATTTCACCTTCTGTAAGTTTCCCAATAAAGCCTTTTCTTTACAACCTGAAAAAAAAAAATCCTACTTAACTTGCACTGGGATGTCTGATTAATTAAACATGTTTTGGAGTGTTTCTACAATTATAGAAGAGTCAGTGCCATCCCTCAGTCCACTTCATAGACATTTATTTCCTCCTTAGCTCTGTGTATTTAGTATTTTTCCCTTGGTGTGATTAGGGAGACCTTAGTCCATTTAAATGTTAGTTTAGTCCCTGTTAGCTTCTCATAAGTGGTCTTTAATGCTCTATTCTTTTTCTTTTCTCTTTTTTCTTTTTTTCTTTTTTCTCTTTATTTTTTTATTTTTATTTTTATTTATTTATTTATTTTTGAGACAAGGTTTTGCTCTGCAGGCCAGGCTGCTGAACTCACTATGTAGCAGCCCAGCCTGGGCTTGGACTCGGCAATCCTCCTGCCTCAGCTTCCCAAGTGCTGGGATTACAGCCGTGCACCACCACACCAGGCGTATGTGGTGCTATAGAATCAGACTCAGGGCCTTGCTCTTGCTAAGCAAGCACTCTAACTGCTGTGTTAGTTTTCCAGCCCCTTCGGTGCTCTGTTCTTCATGGAACATAAAATCAGCCATATTGCTCTCTGCCTGGTGCAGCAGGCGTCTAGTTTATGAGCATTCTCTTCTCATTGTGTTAGCTCTTACTAGAAATAAGCTTTAACGTAGCCACTGCTGCTATTTGTGCGTCTTTAGCTTTTCCTAGAGTTTAGGGTAGACACAGATTCACTTCTTAGCCACTTGGCTAAGATCGAGTATAGAGTAAACACAGATAACCATGGAGTTTTATCTCTGCTATGCTAAGTGAACAGCTAAGGCTATGTAATTATGCCTAGTCACTCTGGAACAGTGACAGAGTTCAGGGAAGGCGACTTCAACAAGATCAGCACCAAAAGAATTACAAATAGAAATTTCTAACAAATACCTTGAGCCAGTTGATGGGTTGGATTGGAAACTGTGTTTCTCCTTTGACATGCAGTACAGGTATTATTTTATACCAAAGAACCTGCCTCTGCTCTAGAACACATCTTTCCTAGTTTCAAAGGATCTGTCTTCTCCCTGTCATTATTAACAGATAATGAGTAGACCATACATTCCATGAAAGGTCATATCCCTTTCTTCCACTATTGACTCCTCAATGCCTGAACTGTCACTGTATGTACAATATATGCACAGTAAATAAAGTGAACATTCTATCTTTTTTAACTTCTCCTTAAGATAATTTACAGATGTAACAATAGAAAATATGTCCTTTTGAACTCATTACTTAGGTTTAATAACCATAAGCATTTTGCTTTATTTTTTATGTATTCATATAATTGTGAGAATTGCATTTGTGAGACCAGTCCTCTCATTGGTATTCCTCATATTTCCTTCCTCAGCCTTTAGAAAAATGGGCTGGCAATTATTTTAAATGATGCTACTAACAGACATTATGAGCCATTTATTATATTCCAAACTCTGTGCTATATGTGCATTATTTTATGACTCTTAACCCTGAAGATATTATTATCCTTCCTCCCAGTTAATTTAGTAACTTACCAAAAGTTTTACAGTCAGTAAGTAAATTGGGATTTGATATGTGTATGTGTGTGTGTGTCTATGTGTGTGTGTGTGTGTGCGCGCGTGCATGTGTGCGCGTAGCACCTATATTAATTACTAGGGATTGAACTCGCTGGCTCTTTATTACTAAGCTACATCTACCCTTAGCCCTTCTTTTTAATTTTGAAGCAGAATCTCACTAAATTGCTGTGGCTAACCTGAAACTTAGTATCCTTCTGCTTAAAACTCTGGAGAAGCTATGATTATGGGCATGTACCTCCACACCTATGTACTGACTTCTTGAGCTGGGATTGAATTTGGGTCTCCTACCTACTTGCTCTTCTTTAAGATACCAATGAATTAGAATTTTAGATGGCTTTATGTATATTATGAACTCCCTGAAGATGGCAGAAAGAAAGTGATTATATTGAAAAATTTGATCATAACACTTCTCTCAAGCTGTTGATTGGTATGTATGTTAAGGAAAGGAGAGGGGCATATGTCAATATTTTCCATAATTTGAAGCATAAATACTTTCCAACATTTTTTCAAGATATAAATTTCAAAAATTAAGGAGAAAACGTCATGAAGTTTGTGCACAATGGGAGGGAAACAAACATTGGAGGTGAGAATGGGAAAGATAATGGAGAAGCAATCAATGAAGAGTGATACTAGGGGCTGGAGGAATGGTATAGCAGTTAAAGCCCTTGCCTTGAAAGCACACGGCTGTAAGGCAGTGAATTGATTCTCCAGCACCACATAAAGCTGGGCATGGTGGTGCACGCCTGTAACCCAAGCTCTCGGGAGGCTGAAGCAAGCAGATTGCCCTGAGTCCAAGACCAACATGGGCTACACCAGTGAGTTCAGAACCAGCCTGGATTACAGAGTGAGACCCTGTCTCAAGGGAAAAAAAGAAGGGGGAAAAAAAGACAAGAAAAGCAATTCTTAAAAGATTGTGCTGCTACCAGGGCATGTTCATGCGTGACTATAATCCCAGATATTTCTGAAGCTGAGGTAGATGGATCACAAGGTTAAGGTTAGTCTGGGCAACCTAATGAGACTCTATTGAAAAACAAAATTTAGAAAAAGACTTGGGATATATCTCAGTGGTAGAGTGCTTCTGGGTTCAGTTGAAGAAGAAGGAGGAAGAAGGGGGAGGGGAGGAAGCAACAGCAACAGAACAACAGGAAGAGGAGGAGTAGAAAAAGGAACAGAAGGAGGAGGAAGAAGAGATGATGATGATGATTAAAAAGATTTAAATCATCTAAAATTTCTTGTTAATTTCTCTGTTGTCTATCCTCCAGGCTGTAAGACTAGAAAGTACTTATCAGAATCGAACACGTTATATGGTGGTAGTTTCAACAAATGGTAGACAAGATACTGAAGAAAGCATCGTCCTAGGAATGGATTTCTCTTCTAATGACAGGTATGGTACCACAAAAAGGGAGGATGTAAAGCTCCATTTGAAATACTCTGTTTCATTTGCCTTCTGAGCTAACAAACATCTTAAAATTCCCATTCTCCTGCTCTTAAAGTTCAAGGTATAAAACTAGAGAATATGAAAGCCCCTTAGCCACAGTCTTGAGAGATAAGGATATTTTTCTCATCTTTAGGTCATAATTATATAAAGCAAATGATTGAAATTGATATCTCTGGGGAAGCGCTGCTTTGTCTTGGTAGTCTATTGTAATCAGTAATTATGCACCTCAGTGATTCTGCCGCACATACCCTTTGGAGAAGAACACCAGTGGTCCTGTGGTCACAGAGATCCTGCTTAAAATCTAGTTTCCATGGCTTCACACTTTACTTCCAGCAATTCTTATGCCTTTTTTTTCTTCTTCTTCAGATTTGAAAGTGGTGACTGATCTTAACCTCAAAGCAGAACCTTTTATAATCATGCACCTTTGGATTTAGCTGTATAATTAAAGATATCAGAGAAAACCTAGTTTTTTGGGGGGGTATTTTTGTTACTGTTTTCTCATGTCCCTTATGGTTTGAGGAACTTCTTGGGGGGTGGGGGTTCTCACTCATGCTAAAGAAACCTTGGGAAGACTGTGGAATGTGGCTGCTAAGCAGATCTTTACACTCTGAGATAATAAGATTCAGGAAATCCTGCCAGATGTCTCAGAGCATTGACTTCCTGGTTTGGGACTAGAATGGAACTGTGGAATAGCTAGCAGTGTGAGCCAAGCCTTGGGGAGTTTAGCCATAGAGAGAGCAGGAGAATGGGAATGACTGTGATGGTCTAGTGTCACAGGATAGGGAAGAAAATTGCATGGTCACCAGTAAGTCTCCCAAGCCAGTGTTTAATGTTTGCCTAAGCTTTTACATAAAAGTCAATATGAATATGACTTGAGAGTTCACAGGAATCATGAGGCCAAAGTTACTAGCCTATATATCTCTTACAGCATTTGATTGTATACTCTGAACTTAACACAGGCTTGTAAAACAGCTTCAGAAACTTTCTCCTTCAGATGTAACTTCCAGTGTTACCCAAGCAGCAGACCCTTCAGCAGTATCTGTTTTTCTGTCTGCATTAGAGTTTGAGGAACTATGATTTGGGTTTTTAATCTTACTTTTGATTTGTACTGTCTAGTACCATTTGCCCCCAACCACGTATGCATATTTAAATACATAAAATGATACATAAGTAAATAGAACTAAAATGTGAGTTTCTCTGTTGTAAGCAACCACATTTCAGGTATTTAGTAGCCATATATGACTAGCAGATCCCATATGGAAAAGTACGTATATAGAACATTGCCATTTAAGTTCAGTCGGACAAGACGGTTCTAGCTTGTATTTCCTTTCTTAGTTCTCTGTGACCCCTCCCTTGGAAACCACATAAAACAAGAACTGGGGCTGCACAGAAATTTCGGTTGAGTCTTCTCCTAGAGACTGAAGACAGAAACTCAGATTCTTCTCAACTATAATATGAGCAATCAGATATCTAGTTCAGCTCTTTCATTTTGTCCTAAACTTTCCTAGAAAAAAATGTAAATGGATGCTCTGTAATGGCATGCTTAACACATCTCTAATAGTTCTGCCTTGTATCTGGCAAGAGCCACCAGCAGAAGGAGATTTTTGTTTATAGACAACAAAGTGGAACATGAAAGTTAGGAACTAGTTTTCATTCTGTTTGGTAAACTTGATACTCTGAAATTCTCACAGATCTTCTGCTTGAATAAAATGGACAGTAAGCAAAATGCTGCCTACTTCCAAATACGGATAATGAATATTATTTCTGTCTCAGTTGCTGTTGAAGGAATTTATTAATTTTGAGCTGAAAACAAAAAGCTGATGTTTCAAAACAGTACTCAACCAAAACAGAATGCAGATTGTTCATGAGAAGTACAAGTAGTTCTTAAGATATGTTCCAGGCAATTCATTTAGCCTGTGTTGAGTGCGGGAGGGGGGAGTATTTTGTTTGTTTCCTTTTTGCCATATTAGGGATCAAACCCAGGGCGTTGCACGTGCCAGGTAAGTGCTATACTGCTGAGCTACATCCCGAGGCTTTTTTTCTTTTTGTTTTAAGACAGTCACTAAGTTGCCTGGGCTGGCCTCAAACTTGCTATTCTCATGCCTTTGCTGTCCTACTGCCCCAGCCTCCTGAGTAGCTGAGATTACATAAATGTGCCACAGCACCCAGCTATTTCAGGAATTGCTTAATGTTAAGAACAACTGTCCATTACTGAAGACTTTGGAACATGATTTTTTTCAACTCCAATTCTAAGATTTTTGAATGCCAGAGTACTCAGTAGTCTAAATGTGAAGGACTAGAGGCATAGTGTAGTGATTAGAGTGCTTGCCTAGCATGTGCAAGACCAAGGGTTTGATTCCCCAGCACCTCATGAAAATTAGCCTGGTGTAGGTGTAGTAATGCACACCTATATTTCCAGCACTTGGGAGGCTGACGCAGGAGGATTGCCATGAGTTTGATGTCAGCCTGGGCTACATACTGAGTTCAAGACCAGAATGAACTACCAGTGAGAGTTTGTTTCAAAAAGTAGTCTAAAAAAGCAAGAGGGGATAAAAGTTAAAGGATGAGACAGGAGGATAGCAAGGTCAAACCCTACTGTGGGCAACTTAGTAAGAATTTGTCTCAAAATAAAAATTTAAAAAGTCCTGGGAATGCAGCTCAGCAGTAGAACCCTTGCCTAGCACTTAGAAGGCTCAGGTTCAAACTCCAGTACTGAATATTTAGAAAGTAAAAAATAAATTTTTTAAAGAAACATCCTTAGAACCGTGTTCGAACGTGCATTCTAAGTTAAGACTTACAAGTCAGCAGGACTCACCTGGATTTGTTTGATAGGGGACACTTGTAAGACAGCAGTACAGGGGTCTCATTGGTAAGTTAGTTTTCTTTGTTAAATACAGAAGGTACTGACTCGCCATCTCTTTTCAATAGCTCCTAAGGAATATATGTGACTGACAGTAATGTGATAAAAATTTCTCTGCTCCAATACCTGTGCCAGTTTAGAGCTTAGAGGTTTATTCTTTGGACTGAAAGAGTTATTGAACAAAAGGCTACTTCCTGAGTAACAGGAAGTAACTTATGGACTATTTCTTATCTTGCAGTAGCACTTGTACCATGGGTTTAGTCCTGCCTCTCTGGAGTGACACCCTAATTCATTTGGATGGTGATGGGTAAGAGCTTTTCCTTTTTTTATTCTCCTACAGAAAACCAACGGGTGGTGTTCAGTCTTACTGGCCCATTCATTCAGCTGAATGAGAGGCCCAGTGTGCCCAAGTGAACTGACATGTCAGCTGCTCAATGAACCCTTTTAAATTCCTGTTTTACAAAGTAGAGTAAAATACAACTTGCCAGCGTCTCTCACTTTTAGGCCAGCTATGGTAGGAATCCAGACAAAGAAGGAGTAGTTTGTTGGCTCACTCCTGACTCTAAGCATGTGAGACTGTTGCAATGCTGTCCCAAAGGATGATATGTTCTGTTTCAAATAACCTCTTTGCAGCCTTTGCCAGCTGTCAGCCTACAGCATAACCCCTTTCCTGTGCCAGTTCCTTCCAGTAACCCTACCACCCACCCTCCTGGTGTTTTTGTATGTCCCAAAGAGACTGAGATGTTTGCTCCAGTTTATAAAACCAGGGTCAGGTTTGCTAAGAACACACAAGACTTCCAAATAGAAGTATACAGCAGAACAGTTTGACTGTAGCTGTAGCTGGGAAACTGTGTAATTCCCTAACCCAATGTGGGATTTCATTTATTTTGCCTAGTGGATAAAAATCAAACAATTTGTTGAAACCTTTCAATCAAATCCCACATTCTAATAACTGGGAAGTATCTGATTCCTTTTTATAGAACCAGCTGTTGCTAGCCTGGGAAGCAGCCTTGAAAACTTACAGCTGAAATAACCTATCCTCATTTGTGGATTTTTGTCTGGTTTTCTTTTGTTCTTAGTGGATTCAGCGTATCAACAGACAACAGAGTTCACATATTCAAACCTGTATCTGTGCAGGCAATGTGGTAAGATGACTTTTACTATCTCTACAAAAAAATTACTCTTAAGCTATTCTACAAAAGTTTCCTAATATGTTATTATGTGAGAAGCATTATTTTTGAAATGGAATAGTTTGCTATGAAAATGCTGTATTCCTCAGTGCATGTAGGAATTTTTTGTGATTTGTTTGTGTGGCATCAGAATTAAAGATGACTTAGAAGCACAGTTTTTTAACTGTCACAGAGGAGGATCTTGAGTATTGATGGACAGGAGAAATTTACAGGTATTTTTAGGCTCTGGAAGAGACTTAGTGGATCAGATAACTGGTTGAGACCAAGTTTTATCGCGATACATTGACCAATTACTTGCCTTAGAACCAACACATGAGGTGTGTATGGTGCTGGATTTGAACCCTGGCCATTCACACTGAGTTACGTCTCCCGCCCTTTTTATTCTTTTGAGACAGGGTCTCCCTAAGTTTCTGAGTTGCCCAGGTTGAGCTTGATATTATGATCTTCCTCCTTCAGCCTCCCAGAATGCTGGGATTACAGGCATGTGCTGCCACACCCAGGTTAGATCATCTTACTGACTGATACACACAGAATAGCTTTCCATTTCTTAAGGTAATCAGGAATTGATATTATTGACAAAATTACATTACAAATAAATAAATTTCTGTTTAAGCTTTAACAACTATATGCATTCAGATAAAGCCTAGAGAAAATGTTGTTGATAACTCTTAAGTGGGCATACTGACACTTTTGGGTTATTTACTATGTGACAAGCGTTGTTTATGTACTTTACATGGGTTATATTTAGTCGTTACACCAACCTTCCCACAATAACGTTGTCAGCCCTGTATCATGGATGAACAAATTGAGGCTTTGGAGAGGATACATAACTGGTCTTGAGAGTCGTGTTCATTTAGACATAATAAGCTTTTACTCCTTTTTCTTATCCAGAAAATAGTATAATGTAACCACACAATAATCACACTCTGAATTCCAGAGTTCATCCTCTAGTTGGGATTTAAATTCCAGTTTCTCACTAGCTGCTTCCCCTATAGTAGAAATATCCATGAGGCCTGCCTGGGCTGAAGAGAAGGCAACAAAGAAAGAAGCAGGGGTACCTGAAGGAGACTCCAGGGAGGTAATGTACCTCTGAATGCAGAAGTGACAGGACTGAGTAGGTGAAATCCATCCTAAGAGTCACTGAACTGTCTTGTCATTTCATATAGGAAGTGTGGTAGCACTGAGTTTCTGGTCATGTGTTTAGAACAGATTTGGGACATATTTCACAGATGAATTTCTCAATCCAACTTGAGCCAGGGGTATAGTTCAGTAGTTAAGTCAGACCCTGAGTTTGATTCGATTCCCCAGTACTGCATAAAAATTAGCCGGGCATGGTGGCACACACCTGGAATCCCAGCACTCAGGAAGCTGAAGCAGATGCATTGCCGTCAGTTTGAGGCCAGCCTGGAACTGCATAGTGAGTTCAGTACCAGCCTGGACTACATACAGAATGAGTCCCTATCTCAAAAAAAAAAATAATAATTTTTAAAAAGGCATCTGATTTAACCTATTCCCAGGTACCAAATAATACCACACAGCAGTAGTTACTATAAATGAAAGTGTTTTCAGAGGAATATTTTGGAGAGGAATGCAAAGCAGTCTTAATTTAAATAATATGATCAGATCAAGCTTTTAATTATACTGATTTGTCTTAGCAGTGTTGGCTTATTGCAGAAGAAACTCTTTAGATGTTCCCCATGGAAAATAATGAATTGAAAGTCATAGGGTAACATTGAAACTGTATGGAGCAAAGCAACACACACAGGAGAGTACATTTGGCAGCCTCCCATTCCTCTGTGCAGCCATAGTATTGAGGCTGCTACACCTTGAGTGTATTGTATGCCAGCACTTGCAGCAGATTCTATGCATATGCTTTGGAAGCATGTATCAATGATTATTCTGTGTTTTATACTAAGCTGGCCCTTAACTTTGAATTTGTGTAATTAAATAAATTCTTTGAGAGTTTGTTAAGAATTTGACTGACTTAAAGATTTTTTGTTTTTGCTTCTCTTTTTGGAGACAGAATCTCATTGTGTAAACCAGGATGATCTCAAACTCATGATCCTCCAGCCTTAACTCCCAAATGCTGAGATTACAAGTGTGCACCATACTCCCAGCTATAACATTTTTTAAACATTCTGAAATCTTGTTTTTAATGAAAGATCTGTTTACTGAATTAAAATGGACTGGCAGTATTACCCTCTTATTACAAAGGTTACAGAGGGGTTGGAGGAATGGCACAGCAGTTAAAGCACTTGCTAGCAAGCTTAAGGCCCTGAGTTTGATTCCCCAGCACCATATAAACTGAGCGTGGTGGCACAAGCTTATAATCCCAGCACTGAGGAGACTAAGACAGGAAGATTGTCGTGAGCCCAAGGCCAGCCTGGGCTCCATCGTGAGTGCAAGACCAGCCTGGACTGCAAAGCAAGACCCTGTTTCAATAAAATAAAATAATTTGAAAAAATCATTTGTAAATTTACATAATATACAGTTGATAAGAATTTAAGGACTAGGGGCATAGCTCAGTATAGTGAAAGCACAGGCTTAGCAAGCAGAAGGCCCCGGGTTAAATTCCCCAGCACCACATAAACTGGGCATGGTGGCACATCCTGTAATCCCAGCACTCAGGAAGCTGAGACAGGAAGATTGCTATGAATTTGAGGCTAGCCTGGGCTTCATAGTTAGTTCAGGACCAGCCTAGACTGAGACCAAAAAAAAAAAAGAAAGAAAGAAAGAAAGAAAGAAAAGTTTGGAGCAATGTTTTTTGTTTATTGATTTCTTGGGTTCTTTGTACTCAGGATTGAACCCAGGGCCGCCTTTGTACAGCTTAAAAAGCAGTCTTCATTTAAATAGTATCAGATCAAACTTTGGATTTTTTTTTTTTTTGAAACTGTATCTGCTGTATTACTAAGTTACTCGAATTTGTGATCCTCTTGCCTTATCTCAGAGTGGTAAGATTACAGGTGTGCACCACCATACCCAGCTACAGCAACATTTTTTAAGGGTGATTTACCAGTATGCCTATTTTTCATACCCTTTAATCTAGTAGTTCTACTAAGAATTTACTCCGAAATAATTGTCATGGGTATATGCAGAGTTTGTTTAGCTATAATTATGTTTGTTAATATTCTAATAATAGTAAAAAATAGACAAGTTAAATGTCTAAAAATACGAATAAGTTAAATTATGATATACCTGTTTCTCTGAATATTATGTAACCATTAAAAATATCTAGTTGAAGAATATTGACATGGAAAGATGTTGATGGCAGGCTATAAGTAAAAGCATGATATAGAAAGCATGCAGAATGTACTCATACCTTTATGACAAATGTGTGCGTAGACCAAAAAGATGAAAAGATATGTCATAAGACCTGAACAGTGATTATTTCTGGGTAGTAAGAGTATAGGATACTTTTACATTTGTCTAAAGTACATAAATTTTTGTTTGTTTGTGTGGTGCTGGGGATCAAACCCAAGAATTCCTACATTTAGGCAAGCACTTTACTAGTAGTAACTGACCTCCATCCCCAGCCACAGTCCATAAATGTTTGAATTGAGCATAGTAACTTTTTCTTATAAAGGAAAAAATTTTTTAAATAACAAAAAAGTAAGTGAATTAGCCACAGAATTTTCTTATATTGTTTTGTACATTTAGAAGTAAGACATTAGTTTAAAGCTAGTAAGACATTATACACAACAGATGCTAGTTGAGGTCCAATTCTGAGCTTGGCAATGTACTAGACTCTTGAGATACACCAGTAAACAAAATGCAGAAAAGTAGGTCTATGCTGTATGTAGTTTAATTCCTTGTAATTTTAGCTTGAACTTTTCCCTAAGTATATAACCAAAACTTTGGAGTTTTGCTTAATCATTTTGAGTTTCTGAGTTCAGAGTAAGAAGGTTCAGCCTCTGAATAACCAGAGCTGTTCTTTGAAAGTATGAACAAATGGTTTAAAGAAACTAGGAGACTAAGGCAGCAAGAATGATAAACATCATTAGATCAGTACTTCCTTAGAATTAAAGGTCATGTCCTCGTGGCTTAGGGACGTCTATGTATGTGAATTTTGTGGAGGTCTAAGAAACTTAGAGAATCTTATTTTGTGCCAATGAAAACAAATCTGTTTACAGTAAATTGTTGAGCTTTTTAGTTCTCCAGTGGTACAGCCACAGTGTGGTTCCAGCTACAGGATAAATAGCTCCATATGTATCTGGACCTATTTTCTCCTGGTGAGTTGTCTTCCCCTCCCCCAAGTTTTCCTTATTAAGAATGCATCATCGTATCTTTCAGCAAATGTCTAGAATATGGATTAACAATTTAGTATCATCAGGCTCAGAGAGTCTTCAATTCCAAGGAGTAGATTCTCCAGAAGCCAATTTCCATACAGTTTTTAAAATTAAGAGTTTGAAATACACATGGGTTATTGACTTTTTGGAACACCACAGTTCTGCAGTGCTCATTTCCCAGTGTATCTTTCAGGTCCGCACTACAGAGTTTACACAAGGCTTGTGAAGTGGCCAGAATGCATAACTACTACCCAGGCAGCCTGTTTCTTACCTGGGTGAGTTATTACGAGAGCCATATCAACTCAGATCAGTCCTCAGTCAATGAATGGAATGCTATGCAGGATGTGCAGTCCCATCGGCCCGACTCTCCAGCTCTTTTCACAGACATGTAAGTCAGCTTGATTGTGAAGTCCTCTCTGTGTGTCCTAAACATGTTTCTCCCCGATCTCCTCTCCTAGGGTACTAATCTGGTGATAGTATTCAGCATTAATAACAAACATACTAAGGCCACATGGAAAACACCTGTTCTTTCTCTTGCCTTCAAAGGCATGAAGAATTTCAATCCTGAGCACAATGGTATCTACATAGTCAAGAATTGCAGTACTAAAAATTAATTCATTATTTAGATTCAATTAGTTTGAAATTTGAGCTTAAAAGAGTTGGCTGACGTTTGTTCACATTATCTTCGAAAGGAGCATTTGATAAGCAAATTAATGGCAAAAAAACTTTTAGAGGTGTGTTTGTTCGTTTGTTGTGGTCCTAGACATTGAGGCTAGGCCTTTCACACTGAGCTACAGCCTGCCCATTTTTTAGTTTTGATGTTGAAATGGGCTAGCCATGTCACTAAGTTGGGCACAAACTTGCAGTATCTTCCCAGCCTCCCAGAGTGCTGGGATTACAGGCCTGTGCCATAAGGCCCAGATTAAAGGGATGTTTGTAGTACTTAAGAAAATAATGTCTCAGCACACAGAATTATAAATTCTAAGCCAGCCTGGGCTATAGTGAGCAGCCTGGACTATAGAGCAAGACCCTGTCTCAAAAAAAGAAAAGAAAAACAGAGAAAGAAAATAAGATGTTCGAACAATTTAAAAGAATTGTCATTAAGCAATTTCTTAGCTTTATTTTCAAGTTTGCATTCCGTTCAGAATCTTTTAAAACCAGTTCATCATTCATGTGTCTTATTCCACTCCATCTTCACTTTAAGTCCCTGTCAATAGGTTTGTATTAAAAATCTCCCTGGTATACTCTGAGTTGGATAAAAGCCTAAGGTGGAGCTGATGTTTATTTCCTTTTTAGGTTTATGTGTTGAAATTTCTGTGACTATTTTGAAAGTTTTTTTTCACTTAGTTCCTGCTTTGGAAATTAATCAGGATATTTATTTTTCTCTTAATTGATCTTTCTACACTTTCAGAGTATTACACATCTGGAAAAGAAGAATAGTTACTTACATCTGACCTTACAAACAACATTTGCCTTAAGATTCCTCAAGTCATGCCAAAACAATTTGTGATTTTTTAAAGCCTTATTTAAATAGTAACTTAATAAATGCATTTTTATTAAAAAGGTGAACTTTTCAAGAATTACGTACAAGTCACAGAGAGTAACTTGTACTGCAATCTCTGCTTCATTAGTCCTAGACCTTTCAAGATCCCATAATCACTAACAAGATAAGGATTTGTGGAAAATGTCATTCATGGTTTCATGTTTTACTACTGGTTGATGGGTTTCAAAAAGATGTAGGTCTAGCTCAAAAACCCATTCTAAACCACATTTATGCAAGAGGAAGAAAATTCTTCTACCCATTTTCCTGATTTTATTAGCAAGAATTTTGAAACTATAATACACACTAGAAAATAAAGGAGAAAGGAAATTGTTTATGAACTTGCTGCATCTGCAGGTTAAAAAATGTAAAAGGTAGTTCCTGGCACTGGTTGAAGGTCATGAAATATTAGTTCTTATGTTCTTATGTACAATATAACACCTATTTTAAATATATTCAATAAATAAATGTCTATTTGTAGACAGCAGTACATGAAAACTATAGGCCAGAGTATTAATAATGATTATCACTGGATAGAGGAATTTTCTTTGTAGCTTTATGTATTTTTCAAGTCTTTTCCCAGTGAAAATAAAGAAGAAAAAGTATACATACTGTATTGCTTTTTCCATCCTCTTATCCTCCCGAGGTTGACCAGAAAAACCTATAAGAGGGTGCTGAGGATACAAGGACAGTGTGTGAGCCAAAATGAACTTAAGTGCTGTACTGTAAAGAGTTTATATTTGAAAACTTTAGAAAAGAATATATATGTATGATGCCTGCAGTCTACATCTATTGCTATACCAAGCACTTCATACACAGGATCTTATATAATTTTCATATGACTCTCAAGAGACAAGTGTTTTTACTACTCTTATTTTATTGAAAAGGAAGGAGTCTCAGAAAAGAGAAGAAACTTGTTTAGGATTTACATCACCAGTAAGTTGCAGGGCTAAAATTAAAACCTAAATCTTTCTGCTCCCAAATTACTCAAAGAAGCATGAGGGATTGGAAGAAAAATTACTAAACTAAGAAATGTAGGCTACATGTACAGGTGCTTTTAACAGTACAACTTTTTAGTGTAGCACTGAAATTACACATTTGCTTTCTACTGTTAGCTATGTCTGGGAAAAGTAGAGAATAGATAAGGGCTACTAGGGCTAGAGGAGTAGCTCAGCAGTTAAAGCACCTGCCTAGCAAACTCAAGGCCCTGGGTTCGATTCCCCAGTACCACATGAACCAGCCATGGTGGCACATGCCTGTAATCCCAGCACTTGGGAGGCTGAGGTAGGAGGACTACCAGTAGTTCAGGGTCAGCCTGGGCTACAGAGTGAGGTTAGGACCAGCCTGGGCTACAGAGTGAGACCCTCGTCTCAAAAAAAAGAAAAAAAATTCTACTCCTAGTCAAGAGAGAGAGCTGCCTTTGCTGACTGAAAGGGAAATGGCTCCAATATTAGTTATGTTCTGCATTCTGCAGCGTGTGTGAGAAGCTAAGAGCCCAAGTGGTGTGGAACTCCAAGGTTGTGGGGTTTGAGCAGCCATTTTTGGAATTACCAAAGCTATTTTTGCAGGGGATGATAAGGCTGTAAGCAGCAAGGGCAGGCAGATTGCCCGAGGCTTAGTCCATTTCCATCTCCAAATAAGGAGACATAGAGCAGATACCTTTCTTGAGTAGGTAGGGGGAAGGATGAGACAGAAAGTACTCTGTCATCCTGACTCAAATTCTGCATAATATGAAAATGCCTTTACAGTGAAGCATCTAGTTACATTGAACCAATACTTTTCTGGTAATTGGAGAGTTGACTGTTAGTTTGATTTTTTATTAAAGTTCCAAGGGTAACTTCATTTTAAAAGATTCTTTAAGATGGAGGAAAATGATGCAGTCCTGTAGGCTGGACTGATCATTCTTATTGTCCTGTCAGTGACTGTCATCATCAGCATGTCTTTTAAACTGTTTTCTTCATCTGTATGACGAGGATACCAGTTACAGCAGTGTTGTGAAAATTAAGAAAAGGAAAGCATTTTGCATGGGCACACTGTAGGTAGTTGACTGCCACAGCGTATTTTGGGAGGGAATTTGTCTTTTAGAAAAAGGCAGGTTTTCTCTTCTCTCTTGTCTGTTTTTTAGAGCCGCAGCAATGAACGATCGACATTGGGTGGCATTTTAAGCTACGGAAGACCCAATTTCATAGTGGGTCACGCTAGGTATACTGCTTGGTATTCTGGATTAGTAAGTGATACCAGGAACAGAATAGGAGAGAATGCAAGCTGTCCTCCACTAAGAACCAGTCAGTATACACAGTTCATCTGTTAATCTCTCAAGTAATAATTTCTGCATGTTCCATTCTACACATTCTTGAAACTTTAAAATACATAATTTTCATTTGCCATGTCTCCACAGTATAAATTTGAGGGTAACAGAGACAAAGATTATCAGCTTCAAAATATAATCAGATAGTACATTTGTTAACTTTAATTCTTGATTAAGAAAAATTGCCCCTTTTCTATTCTCAGACCAACTGAACGTGAGCGAACAGAAAGACTAATTAAAACCAAATTAAGGGAGATTATGATGCAGAAGGATTTAGAGAACATCACCTCCAAAGAGGTAAGAGAATCTCACTCAATATTCCAAGTCTAGGAGTAAGATAACAGTAGCTGTGGGGCTAGAAGTGGCACGTGGTTGGATGCACAGAGGATCTTTACAGAGATTAGTACAATGTGTTATCTTTCTTTCAGATACGAACAGAATTGGAAATGCAAATGGTGTGTAACTTGAGGGAGTTCAAGGAATTCATAGATAACGAGATGATAGTGATCCTTGGTCAGATGGATAGTCCCACACAAATATTTGAACATGTCTTCCTGGTAAGTTTCAGGACCACTGTAAGCAGTTGTTAAATTCTGTTATATTTAAATAAAATACAGTCTACATTCAAAATAAAGGAGCTAGACATGGTGGTGCATGCCTATAATCCTAGCACTCCAGAAGGCTGAGGTAAGAGGATTACCAAGAGTTTTAGACCAGCCTGGGCTACCTAGTGAGCTCAGGACCATCCTGGGCTATAGGATGAGACTGTCTCAAAGTCAATTAATTAATTAAAAATATATAAATATACAAATAATACTCAAAACCTCCTAATCATTGACCGTGTTTTAATATCTGTACTCTTAAATTTATTTCTACCTAGTACATGTTAAAAATTTTGAATAATAGTATGCCACTGCTCATCTCTTCCCATTTTTCATTCATTAACACCAAGCTAGTAGATTGCTACTGTGAGAACATTTACATCAAGGAAACTACAAGCCTGCTTCATCATGCTTTTCTTCCCCTAATTTGTTAAGTATTTCTGTTTTTCATACTACTTACAGTAAAAAACACCAGTCTCCTATAGTTTTGTATGCGTATCAAAATACAATGTTTTTGTGGCTGTTTAATTTGTTTGTTGGATTGTTTTGGGTTTTGTTGTGTTTTGTTTTGTATAGGCACTGGAGATTGAACCCAGGGCCTTGCACGTGCTAGGCAAGTAGTCTTCCACAGAGCTATATCCCTGGTCATAAACAGAATGATCTTTAAAGTCCTTCTTTCAAGTCTGCCAAAAGTGTATTAGATCTGATATATTTGAGCAGAACAGGTGGAAACTACTTAACAACTGAGAGACAATTGAACATTATTTTTTTGGTGCTTAGGACTGACCCAGCTTCATACTTGCAAGCAGGTACTCTACCACTGAGCTACATTGCAGCCCTGGACTTTTTAAACATGTAAAACCTTGTAGCTATGTTTTGAATACTCAAATACTTTTCATAATTATCAAAAATATGACTAAAATTGTTCTGTATGATTCCAAAATATACAGTGACCTGTATTTCGCCCAAAAAGACCTCTGGCAGACAAATTAGGAAAGTTTCTAATATCCCAAGATCCATTTACCTCTCAAATGTTGAAAAGTTCTAGTTTTCATCTCTGCACAGTTATGGGAACAAAGATTAGCAAGGATAATTGAAATTAATTTTTTTTGAGGCAGGATCTCACCTGGCATTCAGGCTGGGCCTGAGCTCACCGTGTAGCCCAGGCTGGCTTCAAACCCATGACAATCCTTTTGCCTTAGCCTCCCAAATGCCAGGATTACAGGCGTGCACCACCATGCCCAGCTGACATTGTGCTGTGGAATCAAACCCAGGACCTTCAGCTTGCTAGGCAAGCACTTTAACCACTTGAGCCTATAATTAAAATTAATGAGGAATGCTAAAAGCTTATTCTTGTTTCTATATTTTGTTTCCCATATATTTTGACCAAAAATGTTAAGAAGAAACTAAATTAATTGGCTTGTTTCATTTGTTTTCTCTGGTGAGGACATTTGTGAACTGTGAAAAGGCTAGAATCTGGAAAATAGAAGAGAAATGAGTGTCCAACCTAAACATTCATACTTCATGCCATCAAAGTCTTATGCCATGGGACTGGAGGAATGACTCAGTGGTTAAAGCACTTACCTAGCAAGCGCTACATCAAGTGCTAAGTACCCAACTTAGATTCCCCAGCACCACATATACCAGGCAGCACTTAAGGAGACTGAGGCCAGCGTGGGCTCCATAGTAAGTTCAAGACCAGCCTGGACTACAGAGTGAGACCCTATCTCAAAAATATAATAAAAATAAAAGGCTTATTCCCCGAGTCAATATGTTGACATTCTAGAGTGTATGTGTATCTGGAATAATTCATAGTGGACGATAGCTATGAAATTACTCATGCATAACTCAGAGGGGAACTTTTTCTTCAATTCCCTTGAGTGGTATGTATTGCCATTTCTGGATGGAGATCATACCAGATTTTCCATTTGTAAGGCACCTGACATGGTTGTCTCTTATGTATAGTTCCATGAGAAAATATGCATAAGAGATGTCTAACTTACATTATGTTATCTTTAGAAATTACTCATTCTGATGGGCTCTGTCCCCAATTTTCTCCATGAAACCTGACTAATCTTTCTGAAGGTCAAAAGAGCTCATGTTAGAAAGTGACCAGCACTGTTTAAGCTCTATCACTGGCCTGCATCTCCAACCCACAGCTTGGATTTTAACACCTTTAAAGAATGTGGACGTGATGACTATCAAACTCTGCCCATTTCTAACTGATCAGCCTGTTTCATTCCATGAATATTTCTTTACCCTTTTTATTTCTTTAAAATTTCCTTATTTGTGTTACTGAGGATCAAGCTCCAGAGCTATATCACCAGCCCATTTTTCAGTTGTGATTTTGAGACAAGATTTTGCTAAGTTGCTCAGGCTGGACTCCAACTTGTGATCCTCCTGCCTTAGTCTCTGAGAGGGCTAGGATTACAGGCCTGCATCACCAAGCCCAAAACAAACATATTTCCTGTGTCTCTGCCACTATTCCCTCCGGAATTACCACCTTCTCTGCTTCCTCAAATGGTAGACCTTAAAGCAGGAAGGTTTTAGGAGCACTCTAAACAGAATAATTCTTCCAAATTTGCATTTCAGCATCAACTACAAAAGCATTTGAGATTGTACCAGTAAGTCATCTTATTTCACAATTCTTTATTGAGTTTTTATTACAAAAATAATTTATATTCACTGTAGGAAATTTTTGGAAGATAATCGCATTCATTTATAATAAAAGCAGGTAATCATTGTCACCTTTTGTTACTGCCTTCCAGCCATTTTACTTTTATATATATATTTATATATGTATATATATGTACTGATATATAGACTTTTTAGAGTAGTTTTAGGTTCATAGCAAAATTGTAAAAAATACAGCTTTCTCATGTATCCTCCATCCTCACACATGCATAACCACCTGCGGAATCAAATCCCCTACCAGGGTGGTAATTTGTTAACAGCTGATAAACATACATTGGTGTATCATTCTCAACCAAAATCCATCCTTTACATTAGGATTCACTCTTGGTGGTGTACATTGTATTAGTTTGGATGAATTTATGACTAGTATAATTCCAAAATTTTTAATTTTTAAACACATTTATGTACATATTTTAATAAGGAAAAATCTTTAAACTTCAGATAAATTCTGTAAAGAATTGACATCTTTTTTCCATTGTGAAACTTTTTTTTAATTTGAGTAAACAGCTTCCAAACTGGAGAATCCTGAAATTTAACTCCTATCCAAGAAAATAAGCATATAAACAAGTTACCTAAACATCTTGTTATACTTGTTCCTTTCCAGCTTGCTTTCTTTGTTTGCACTGCCATATCCTACGTCCAAACCCCTATCTGTTCCTCAGTGTGTCTGTACACTGCTGTGCTTCCCAGCAGTTGACATGGAAAAAGAGGTCTTATCCTAGCTGCAAGTTGTGGTGTTAGTTTTCTGCAGAGTCATCTCATCTTGTGCATAGCTGCCATGCCTGGAGCTTGACCAGATTTTCTGAAGGGAGGCAGCAGCATTTCTCCCTACTTTGGAAGATTGCTCAGCTCTGCAATGTACTGCATAGAGATGTATCTGTTTGTAAAGGTATCCAGAAGAAACATGAAGAACATTGAAGGAAAATCTGGAATAAGAAGATGGTACATTAGCTGGTGGGGGCCGGGGTGTTAACTAGGGAAAAAAGCAGTCTTCCACACCCTTACAGATGTACACAGACGTGACTTCTCTGAGCTGGAATTCTTTGCCCAGTCACATTTCACTTTCAACAGCTCTTCTGGAGGCTCTCCAGTTTGGCTGAGAAAAAGCTAAATATTGAAGAGATCCTTTGTAGAAAGTGAGGCAACTTTCCTAAACAAGGGAAATGCAAGAGTACTAGAACAACCAGTAATTTTTCTGGGAATAAGAAAAATAGAATTTTACTACCAATTATCTGCTTCAAGATTTGATGTAATAAATCTTTTTAGAAGTGTGTATCCTTTTAAAAGAAAATTTGAGCTTCAGACTGATTTCTTTTACTTTAGGGTACAAAGAAATGGAGAGTATGTGAATAGATGAAGCAGTAGAAAAGTAGATTACTTTTTATCATAGTAATGATTTTTGTTCCTGTACCAGAAATCTGAGGCATAAACTTTTGTTAGAAGGAAAGTTATAGAGAACGTATGCCTGGTTACCACAACCACAGCAGTGACACTGCCAGCATTGTGTGATGGAAGATACGGAAGCCGTGCTTGGTGGCACAGGCCTGTATCCCAGTACCCTGGGAGTCTGAGGCAGGAGGGTGGCAAATTTGAGCCCAGCATGGACATCTTAACAGCTTAGCAAGACCTTGTCATAAAAATCAAAAACAGAAATGGACTGGGGATATAACTCATTGTAGCAATACCACAAACAAAAGAGGATGAACAGGAGGAAGATGTGGACTGGGGGACGAGACACCATAGAACTTAGGGCGTTTTATATTTATCCTAGCAGAACCTCCAGTACAGTTCTGCTGTAAATGTGCTCTCTTTTTAAATTTTTCTTGGAATAGTCAGACTCCAGCAAGGCTATTTCCTGAAGATAACATCTGGGGGGAAATCATTTAGTTGGTCCTTTAAACCAATGTACAGAGTGAGGGAACCTGAGTGAAAGATGGAAATGAATTTACTTAAAAATATACGGGGCTGGAAGATGTAGTTGTGGACAGTGGTTGAGCACTTGCCTAGCATGTGTGAGGCCCTGGGTTTGATCCCCCAGGTCTGCTGTGTATGCATGTGTGTGTATGTCTATGTATTTGCCTATTTGTGTGTCTGTGTACATTTATAGACACAATGTGTCATTTTACAGTAAGATTAGGATGTTTTGCATAATTACATATAACATAGTGGAAAGTCCTGTGGAATAACATCATTATAATCTCGAAAAGGTAAGAGGGATTAATATATGTATATATTATATATGGTCTGTGGAGGGCCTTAGGAGGCCAGTATTCTTGGTATTTATATTGAGGACAGAAAAGTAATTATACCAAGTTGACCAAACTATATTCCTAGTCACTATAATCCTTGTCCTACCTATAATCCAAGTCACTTCTTTATATAGGCTTCACTGAGTCGGTAGCCAGTTTCTTTAATTTATTTTGCCTCTAGATAGGTGTCACTTTAGATTGTCAGATTTCATTGTGTCTACACAGGTAGATAAAAACCACTGACTATTACTATCACATCAATGTTACTTCCATCCAACTGGACAGAGTTCTACAGAGGATTTAGATTTCTAAATTAAGAAGTGAAGTTGTCACATTTCTCTGGCTCCAGTTTAGCCACTCAGCTCTTACTGTTTGGTATCTGTCTCCTCAAGTGTTTTGTAATTGCTTGTAGCAAGGGTTAGTTTTCTAAAGTTGAGCACTAGACCTTCAGAACCTTCCTTAGTTTCTGAAAACAAGTAGCTGAGCCCTCTTTTTTAGCCATCACTTACTGACCTTTTCCTAAATGGAACTTCAGCTCTGTGTCCTTGAAATCTCCCGGTTCTCAGACAGATTACAGGTCACTTGTAATATGATGATAGTGTTTATATAGCAGTTGACAGTTTTCAGAGTGCTTCCTTTATTTATTTGATCACTCATTCAACAAACATTTGTTGATCCTCTTCATTGTGCTGGGCATGCGACTAGATACTTGTATGATCTGATCTGAGTCCAAAAGGAGAGATTAATGAGTCATATCTGGTGACACCCAAAGAAGGCCAATGGAAAAAGGATGCAAAGGTGACCCGACTGGTCAATTAGGAGAGATCCTTAGCAACACTAGCAAGATCGCTGGGGTAGAGACCAGAGTGCTGTGGGTAGGTACTAGAGACATAAGGAAATACAGAAAGTATTACACTTTATTCTAAGAATGTTAGCTTTGACAGGAAGGGGAGAATAGTGGTGTTTAGAGAAAGATTCAGGATGGAGAGAGAGCTTTTCCATTTTAATATATGGTGTATTTTATGTGTGTAATTTGAAAGGAAGATATCCATTAACAACAGAACTAGAGTGGGAAATAGATTCCATTTTACATATAAAGAAAGACAAGTCATTAGGTTTAAGCAGTTTGCCCCTTGCCCCATGGTAGGAGGACATCAGAACTTGAACTCAGCTATTCTGATGCTCTAGTTCATTTTAATGCATCTAAATATGAAATAGGCGTACTCTTACTGTAAAATGTTTTCCCTTTCAAAAGATATGAACAGATAGTTCGGAGGTTTAAAAAGTGGATCTAAACATTGAAAAATTGCTTACTTTTACTCATAATAGGAATACAGATGGGGGCTGGAGGAATGGCACAGCAGTTAAAGTGCTTGAGGCCCTGAGTTCAGTTCTGCAGTATCACCTAAACTGGATGTGGTTGCGCACTCTAGTAGTAATTGTGGGAGACTGAGGCAGGAGGATTGCTATGAATCCAAAGCTAGCTTGGGCTACATAGTAAGGTCAGGACCAGAATGGGCTACAGAGTGAGACCCTGTCTCAAAAAAAAAAAAAAAAAGAGAGAGAAAGAAATACAAATGAAAGCTACACAGAGATAACATTTTACAGCTGCCAAATTGGCAAAAATTCAGATGCTTAATCCCACAGATTGTTGTTAAATCTTTAGGGAAAGCGGCACTCTCATTTGTTGCTAGTGAGTGAGAATGCAAGAATTGATCAACCTCTGCTAGTAGGGAATTTAGCACTGTCTACTAAAATGCGTCCAGTCTTTAACCCGACAATCCCACTTCCACAAATAGGAGCCACCATTCATAGGAGACTGGTTAAATATAACTACTATACCCCTACATAATGAAATAGATAGGAGTAAGAAATAACACAAATATAAACTATTATATTGAATAGTTCTGAAAATATACTTTAAAATGAATAGCAAAAATATTATCTTAGTATACTGCTTTATGTAAGAATTGGTACTACCAGTAAGAACTAGTAATAAGGATATATTTGCTTCTTTTCCAAAGTAGCACATTAGAACAGATCAGAAATTGATTAAAATAGCTGCCCATGGGAATTGAAAATACATACGTAGGAATGAAGCTTCCTTCCTTATTTATTTATTTATTTTTGAAACAGGGTCTCTGTAGCCCAGGCTGGTCCTGAACTCACTATGGAGCCCAGTCTGGCCTTGGACTCACAGCAATCCTCCTGTCTCAGCCTCCCCAGTGCCGGGATTACAGATGTGCATCACCATGCCTGGTTTATGTGGTGCTGGGGAATCAAACTCGGGTACTTAGTGTTTGACTTAGTGCTAGGCAAGCGCTTTAACCGCTGAGCCATTCCTCCAGCCCCATTCCTTCCTTATTTTTTAATATTGATTTTAGCCCTGTCAAAGGCTTTCATGTTCAAAAAGTAAACAGAAAAGAATGGAAAAATATATATGCTAAAATCAAATACAGACATGGAATAAGTCAATTGAATATCAAATTGATCTCTCAGAAAGAAAATAACTTTTAAGCATGAACTCTGATTATGCCCTTAGCAATATATGGCTAGGAGAAAAAAGACAAAATTTGAACTTAATAGGCTTGGTGTTGGTTTAATAATGTTGGATCTATTTTGTTAGTTGAGCAAATTGTTGGGTCCTCACTGCGAATTAAGAAATACAAAAACAGGCAAAAGTGCCAGGTGTGGAGGCACGCCTTTATAATCCCAGTGCTCAGGAGATTGAGGCAGGGGGATCACCAGTTCAAAGCCAGTTTGAGCTAGGAATGACCCTATCTAAATAAATATTAATAACAAAAGACAAATGAAGGGAAGAGGGTGAGGAAGAACTTTGTGGTACTGAATATGACTTAGCAATACTAATATATATAACTCAATTTTTCCCTCTTTTTGTAATACTAGAGATTTAAACCAGAAGTCTCTACCTCTGAGCTACATTCCCTGCTCTTTTTATTTTGAGACAAGGTCTTGCTGAATTTCTCAGACTGACCTTGAGCTTGCAATGCCCCTGCCTTAACCTCTCAAGTAGCTAGAATAATAGACAGCTGGCTTAACCTCAGTATTTTTTTTTTTTACCAAGATTTCCTAATTTTTTCCACTGAGAAGTTTCAGAAGCAGTGACACCTGTTGGTTAAAGAGTACCTAATTAATTCCCAGCTCTTGATTACAAAGTATCATCCTTCACTAAAGGAAAACAGGATTTTTTTATGGAAATAGAGATTTCACCCATAAATTGAACTTGGAACATTTTATGCCAGAAAGCAAATAAGTACTCATAGACTCATGATGTCATATCAAAAGGAACCAACTGGAGGAGATACACTGGCCAAATTCAGGACAGTGTGTCAAATAACAATAATAATGAATTATACTAAATATAACAGAATGCCAGATCTCAGTCCAGGGACATGCAAGGGCTGAAGCTGTAGCTCAGTGGTAGAGTACTTGCCTAGCATGCACAAGGCCTTGGGTTCAAACTAAAGAAAAAAGACATGATGAAAACTCAGAAAAAGAGGGGAGGAATGGTTAAATGAAGCTCTCTTGTACGGAAGAATGCTAGGAAGAATCACCATTTTGTAACCTCCAGTAAAATAAATGATTTGGGCAAGATCAGCAAATGATACTAAAACCAAAGGGCAAATTATTGTAAAACAGTATATTCATATAACTTTAAAGATGACTAATACAGAGTACTAATTATTGTACAGTAATCTTTACAATAGAAGGATATGAGATTGAAGAAATAGAGACTCCACAAATTCCAGAGCTCAAACCAGCATTTCAGATAATTGTACAAACTGCCATTATATGCCTCCTGACTTGAGGCAGTACAGAGTACACATCACCATCCTTGTAATATTTTTGCCAAAACTGTTTGACCTGAATCTAATCATCAGAAAATAATCTGACAAATCCAGATTGCAGAGAGTTCTCAAAGATAGTAGATCTTGAGTCTACAAAATCTCACCATCATGAAAGACTCCTCCCTTCACCCCCCAAAAAGCTGTGGTGGACCCACTAGTTTAGAAGAGATAAAGAATAAAGATACAGCAACCATGTGCAAAGTGTAATCTCTTAATTTTTTTCAAAGTGTGATCCTTGATTGAGCAAATATAAATTACATTTTGAGCATTGAGGGCATATCCCAGAAGTTAAAACACTTGTCTAACAAGCGTAAAGCTTGTGTTTGGTTTCCCAGCACCTCATAAGCTGGGTGTAGAAAGGCACACTCATAGTCCCAGCGTTCGGGAGGTTGATGCAGGAGGATTGACGTGCACCCAAGGTCAGCCTGGGCTCTGTAATGCATTGAGGATCTCCCTGGACTGTACAGCAAGACCCTTCCTCAAAAATAAATACATAAATTACATTTTGGAGACTGTGTGAAAGTTCAAATATAAATAGTATATTTGGTTATTGTTGCATTTAGTATTTCATTTCTTGAAGGTTATAATAGTATTACATAAGAAAATATTCTTAGATGATACATGTTCATAATTAAGTGTTGTAATACTTAAATTGTTTTCAAATTATTTGGGACAGGGAAGGAATGTGAAATACATAATAGCCAGGTGTGGTGACACATATCTGTAATGCCAGCAGTGGCCTGTAATGCAAGAGACTGAGACAAGAGAATTGTGAATTCAAGTCTGGTTGGGTCCAAATAGCAAGTTCAAGGCCAGCTTGGAATAAGTAGCAAGACCCTTTCTTAAAAAAAAAAAAAAAAATGTGGTATATATTGAAACAAAAAGAAAAGAGAATGATAACATAAATATGGCAAAATAGTACAACTAATGTTTCTTCCAGATAATCTGTAGAATACCCCCCTCAAATTTGCCATTTATCCCTCTCTTAAAATTGTACACATTGTTTTCTTCTTTGGTTTGATTAAAGATATTTCATTCTCTTCCATTACATACTCACTTCCTGCCCCTAAATTCCTTTGATGCAATTTCATGCACTAGAAAATGTGGGCTTTGAAGTCATTTCTACTTAATTCATAATAATGCTGCTTTATTTATTGAGCAAATGGTCACTGAGCACCAGCCAGGTACCAGTCACTGTACAAGGTGCATATATTTGTGTAGGAAGCAAGAGGCCTGATTTCTGCCCTCAAGGAACTTATTTTACAGTAGAAGAAATAATTAAATAAAAATGTAGGGGCTGGGGGAATGGCACGGTGGTGAAGGCCCTGAGTTTGATTCCCCATCATCACATAAAGCCCACATGGTGGTGCATGCCTGTAATCCTAGCACTTGTGAGGCTGAGACAGGAGGGTTGCCATGAGTCCAAGGCCAGCCTGGGCTCCATTGTTAGTTCAGGACTAACCTGGGCTTCAGAGTAAGACCCTGTCTCCAAAAAAATTTTAAATTAAACTAAAAAATAAAAATATAAGTACAATGTAAGATATCAGATTACTGTGAATGACAGTAACATAAGACATCTAATGTAGGCTGAGTGGCCACAGATACCTTTATTGCTCGGTAATATTGAGCAAAAATGATTTGGATTTTATAAGGTTCATTTATCTTGTATTTTAAAAGGAAGGTGAAGGTAGCTGTGTGTGTGAGTGTGCGTGTGCGCGCACACATGCACACTTACTTTTGGTTGAATCTAGGACCTCGTGTATGCTAGGCAAGTCCTCTATCACTGAGCTACATTCCTAGCCCATTTTTTATTTTTGTGACAGGGTCTTGCTAAGTTGCCCGTGCTGACCTTGAATCCTGCTTCATCCTCCTGAGTAACTAGGATTATAAGAGTCCATAACCACACCCAGCAAAAATAACTTACTTACTTCATAACTTGTAGAAACTAGGTGTAATAATACATAAACCACCTGCTACTTAGAGGGCAGTGAGTAGGTGTTATTGGCCCTCTTTTTACCTCTGCTGCTTCCTGTACAGTATTCCTTTTCAAGTGTTGTATTTAATCAATTAGCTGATTTTATCAGATATCTGCTAGTAACTTCTATCTTTTTGATTCTGTAGGGATCAGAATGGAATGCCTCCAACTTAGAGGACTTACAGAACCGAGGGTAAGCACATAAAGCAATTGTTGGCACTCTCATGTGACCGAAGTCCTTGTTTAATCTTTATATTTTCCTAGCGAAGAAGCATAAGTGGGCAACTTTAATCTTGAGTTACTTCCAGTTCATTCTAACTCAGGTATAATTTGATAAAACTTAAGATGACTGTTCTCTGACTATTTCATCTTCCCAAGAAAGACATAATAGGCCGAGGCAGAAGGACTGCTGTGAGTTCAAGGCTAGCGTGAGCTACATTTGTTAAGTTCAGGACCCGCCTGGACTGCAGAGCAAGACCCTGTCTCAAAAGAAAAAAAGAAAGATATAATAGCTCAATGTGAGGGGGTTTGGTTTGCTTTCTTTTTTTTTTTTTTCCTTTTCCATTTTCTTTTTTTATTTTCTTTTTCTTTTTTTGAAACAGCTTTGTGCTACATTGCCTAGGCTAGTTTTAAACTTGCCATCTTCCTGCTTCAGTGTCCTAATTAGCTGAGATTATAAACATGCTCCTTCACAGCACGGGAAGATCATTTGATTTAATAAAAGGACTTTCCAAAACATATACAAAAACAGATGTATTTGGTGCACTTTAAAATCAAATGTGGCCTTGGGTTCCTATTTTTATGTAAGAGTACATAATGCTGCATTATTTTGCATTTTCAGAACTGTTCATTCAACACTTATTGAACATATTCTGTGGGTCAAGTACAGTGCTCAGCTAGGAATCAGCAAACTAAAACAGACTCCATTCTTTTATCCTTTGCTAGCTATTTGAAGATTAGACTATGAATATAAAATGGGCAACCTTCTGAAATTTTAAACAAAACTCACCTTATATTAAGAAAATTATTCCTAAGCAACATGGTTTTTAAGTTTGATTATAGCAACTGAGACTAGAGTGAATATTCACCAAGCAGAAGTGGCTGTTCTTAGTGAATGCTTGCTAAATTTGACTTTGAGCTTTATTGAGGAGGTCAGGTCATCCCATTAATAAAAAAGAAAATCGGTCTTGGGCTGTGGCTCAGTGATGGAGCACTTGCCTAAACATGTGCAAGGTCTTGAGTTCGATTCCCAACACCACAAAAAAAGAGAAACAGGATAAAAAGCTAACACAAAAAAAGCAGGAGTGTTCTGTGCATCAGTAATAATCCACCAACAAATAAATGAAGATAACAATTATTCATGGTATTTTTTTAAAAATTAAAATACCTAGGAATCAATCTAACCAATGAGATAAAAAATATTTCCAGTGATAACTACAGATCTCTGAAGAAAGAAGTTGAAGAAGACATTAGAAAATAGAAAAGCTTTCCTTGTTCTTGGATCTGCAGAATTAATATTATTAAATTGTCCATATTACCAAAGTAATCATATTTATTTAATACAGATTCTATAGAAATACCAACAACATTCTTCACAGAGCTAGAATCAAAAATCCTAAAATCATGTGAAACCAAGAAAGAACCAGAATAACCAAAACAATTCTGAGCAAAAGAACAAAGCAAGAAACATCACAATACCAGATTTCAAGTTTTACTACAAAGGTATAGTAGTGAAAAGAACGTGGTACTGGCATAAAAGCAAACTTGTAGACCAACAGACTAGAACAGAAGACACTGAATAACTCCTACACTGATTTTTAACAGAAGGACGAAACACAGGTATTGGAGAACAGATAGCCTTCTTATAAAATGGTGCTAATCAGCTTATTACAGTAGCTAAATTTTAGAAGCAGCCTTCTGTCCATCAATGAATAAAGAAAACGCCATATATATATCACATATCATATATGTGAAAAGAAAGATAGATTTGAATCATTTGTAGGAAAATGGATGCAATATGGGACCATTAATGCCAAACAAAATCAGACACAGAAGGTTAAATTATTGTCTTATATGCGAAACCCAAAATATAAATTATTATGTATCACAAATGCATACTAATAAAAAGAATATTGTTGAGGAAAAATTGCTGGGAAAATTGGTTATTCACATGCAGACCTAGATATATATTTCTCACCCTGTTCCAAAATCAAAATGGATCAAAAACTCAGATTTAAAAACAGAAATTTTGAAACTGGTGGAATATAACAAAGGGAAACACCTGGAGCCATAGGCACAAAGACTACTGAACAAAACTTCAGCAGCACAGGAAATGACATCAAGAATCAGCTAGGCATGGTGGTACACTAGGTTGCTGAGACAGGAAGATTGCAAATTCAAGACAAACTCGGGCCACTTAGCAACTTAACAAAACCCTGTATCAGAATAAAAAAGGGCTAGGGATGGAGCTCTGTATGAAGGCCCTGGGTTTAATCTTCATTACTACCAAAAGAAAAAAAAAAATCAAATAGGATTGTATCAAATTGAAACACAGCAAATGAAACAAAGGCCAAAAAAAAAAATACTATAGAAAGGGAAAAAATGCTAGATGTTCTTCTGACAAAAGATCAATATCTAGAAGATGTAAGGAACAAAAAAATTAATGTTTATAGACTAAATGAACCAATCAAAAAAATGGACAAATGAAAAGAACAGACACCTCTCACAAGAAGTACAAATGAAAAAAAAAAAAAAAGGAAGTGCAAATGACCGGTAAGTATATGAAAAAATGTCCACCATCTTTAGCCATTGAGACAGTGCAAGTCAGAATAACTCTAGAGATTCCACCTTACCCCAGTCAGAATGCCTGTCATCATGAATACAAGGCAGTGAATGCTAAGAAGGTTGTGGGGGAATGTAAACCAGTACAACCACTATGGAAATCAGGATGGAGATTCCTCAGATTCCATATGACCTAACTATACCTCTCCTGGAAGACATGCTAACATTGATTTGTGCATACCCACTATTCACAATAATAGTGTTTGGAAAATAGCCTTGATGCCTGTTATCAATGAAAGGATAAAGAAAATGTGTTAGCTGGGCCTGGTGGTGCAGGCCTCTCATCCCAGCGCTCAGAGATACTGAGGCAAGAGGATTGCAAGTTCCAGCCCACCCTGGACAATTTAGCGACTTTGTGAGAACCTATCTCATGATCAAAACTAAAAAATAAGATGAGGATGTACTTCACTGTGAAGGTTGGGTTCAATCCTCAGTAACCCCCCACCACCACACATGCATAATGGTATATGTAAATAACAGAATAATATTCAGGTAAAAAGAATGAAATAATGTCATGTGAAGGAAAATGGGTGGGGCCTGAGACCATTTCCAAGAAGTGAAATGAAGTCAGACACAGAAAGGTAAATATCTCATGGCTTTTCTTATAAAAATAAAGCAGATAGTAAAACACAAAAAAGCAGACTTTTAGGTGATAGGGGAGGAGTGAGGTAAGAGGGTAGAGTAAAGATGTGTTACAAGCATCTACCACTTCTGTAAAACAAAGATCATTGTTATGTACTGCAAATATACACTAATAAGAACAGGAAGAAAGGGGAGGGAAAATTGTACCTGAAGTTTGCTGTGCTAATTCTTCATGGTGAATAGAGACAGACCACCTGAGACTTAAAGATAGTGATGGCTGCCTGGCTGTTGCTGGCAGCTTATTTTCTCAGCTGCAAGTCAGCCTTCTGGTTATTGTTTCCAATATGATATGCATTCTCCCTACTTTTTCAACCAGAAGAAAGGTATTTCATAACTGCTAAAATGAACTTAGAGCAAGACTTAAGTGAAATAATTATGCAAAGAATTTCAAAGAGGAAAATCTGGCTGTTTGGAATAAAGTATGAAAATAAAGCTGGTGGTGCACACCTGTAATCCCAGCATTGAGAGGCTGAAGCAGGATTGGCTTGGGTTCAAAGCCAGCCGGGGCTACATAATGAGTTCAGGACCAGCCTGGTACAGAGTAAGACCCTGTCTTTAAAAAAAAAGAAAAAGAAAAAGAAAAAAAGGATAAAATAAATAAATAGAACTTGGAAATTCTAAATGGGTACGGATTGAATCTGGAATTCTTAAAGGCAGAGGCTGTATCTTGGTTTTAGGAATATGTATCTACCTGGCTCAGTCTTATACCAAGATGATGTTCGTTAAATGTGGATGAATAGAAAAGAAATGCACACATGTGAGAATGGTGACTTGCCTAATACCAAACAAGGGGAGGGTTTTCAAGTATAACTTAGACGATAAGACTTTCTACCCAGTCTACGACGTAAGAACATAATTCCAGGTGCTGTTTCAAAACGAGTCAATTACTGCTGGGATGGCAAAGATGTCTCAAGGAGTGGTAGGGCCCACTGACAGTAGTTGCCTCCAGCTCCGCAAGGAAGACTGGGAAGCCCTGTCCTGCCTCCAGAGAGTGCCACAACCTACTACTGAGGTGTAGGTTGAGGGTAGGAAGTGGCTCATGTATTTTAAATAAGAAATATATGCTTGCCTTTTTGTCTGAAAGTTTTATTGAAATGTAATTTACACATTATACAGTTCACCCATTTAAAATGTTTAGTTCAGTAGTTTTTAGTAAATGTTTCACAGAGTTGTACAACCATTACCACAATCAATTTAGAACATTTTCCCTCAAAAAGAAAAGTTTTGTGTGCCCTTTAGCATTTCCCAACATGTTCCTTCTCCCCTCCCCCATCCTTAGAAAGTACTACTGTTCATTAGCGGACAGACACGTTTTGATCATCATAAATAACACTACTGAGGCCTGAAAGAATGGCACAGCAGTTAAAGCATTTACAAGGCCCTGCAAGGCCCTGAGTTTGATTTCCCAGTACCACATAAAGCTGGGCTTGGTCACGTACGCTTGTAATCTCAGCACGTGGGAGGCTGAGGCAGGTGGATTGTCCTGGGTCCAAGGAGAGCCTGGGCTGTATCAGTGAGCTCAGGACCAGCCGGGGCTATAGAGCAGGAACCTACCTCAGAAAAGAAAGAAAGAAAAGACAAGACAAGACAAGACAAAAATAAACAGTCCTGTGTATACAAGTTTTTGGGTAGACTCATGTTTGCATTTCTCTTAGATTTATACCTAAGTAAGGAATTACTGGATCCTACACTAACTGTATTTAATCCTTTGGGGAACTGTTAAACAGTAGCAGTTGTACCATTTTACATTCTTATGATGTGCTTTTTTAAATTTTTTTTTAAAAAGCCTTTCTAGTAGTGAGCTTTGATGCCTAGCAAAAAATAGACTAAATTCATGTGCCAAAAACGCTTTGGCACTGGGCCTTCACTAGAGTTGGTTAACTGTGGCTTTCTTTTTTGTAGTTATTTCTTTGACCCCACAGATTTGGTTTGTCAAACCCCACATTTGGTTCTGAGAATGAAGCAATTTCTCTTCTTGGAATAAACTCTAGTGATGTCTAAGTCTGCACAGCATTGTAAAAAGATAACCTTTGGTAAATTGAACCCAAGCATTTATTGAAATGATACAATGAAAGAGATAATAGAAGAAATTACTGAGAAGCCCTTTTCTGCAAGCAGCTGAGACATATCCACTGCCATAGCTGCCAGGAGTACAGCCACAGTGAAAGGAGTTTCAAGGCCAGCTTCCTTCCCTCTGACCCTTCCAACTCTGGCCTAAGTTGCCTTTCATGTATTTTAAGAAGAGTAATTGAGCAATGATTAACAATTTGGCAGTAGAAATATGGGAAGAAATTTTTCTTTTCTCTTTTTTCCTTGGCGTATATGTCAGTAACTGGCTTTTTGCAAATAACTTCCAAAGAATATTTAATATTTTGGTGACTAGTGACAAATTGTTATAGGTCCCAAGTTGGTTTTTTGGAATAAAATGCAAGGCCTATTTTAGAGAGACTATTTTTAAAAGGACAGTATATTATATAACTATACATAAACTGAAAATGAAACTTAAGCTAGACACAGTAGTGCACGCCTGTAATCTTTGCTACCTGGGTGGGTAGGTAGGATGATCACAAGTCCAAGACCATCCTGGGAAGACCCTTTTGCAAAAAAAAAAAAAGAGAGAGAGACTGCAGAAGTACCTCAGTAACTAAGTAGCCCCCCTGTTTTTGATCCCCAGTACCTGAAAAAAACAGAATTTGAGCCAAACTTGGCAGGTAGTTCTTTGCTCATTAATATCCTCATGCCCAGGTATACGCAAGATCCTGACATTGACCCTGGCTCTGGTCAAACAGTTTCTTTACTAAATAAATATAGCCTCTTTGTTTTTTTAGCTTTGTATTTTTTTGAGATTTTCTAATTCTATTTGTATTTCATTTCATCCTATGGAATAAACACATTTTTAAATAATAAAAACAATCCTGGAGGGAGGGGGAGGGAGGGAGGGAGGGTGGGGGAGAGAGAGAGAGAGAGAGAGAGAGAGTGTGTGTGTGTGTGTGTGTGTGTGTTACTGGAGATCAAGCATAGGGTCTTTTCAGTAAGCTAAATCTCCAGTCATTTTTTACTTTTTATTTTTGAAACAAGGTCTCACTAAATCATCCAGGCTGGACTTGAACTTGGGATTCTGCTTCTTTCACCTCCCAAAGTGCTGAGGTCTGCTACTGGGCCTGCCTAAGAATTGTACTTAGCCTGAATAGTAAAGTACACATTCTCCCTTGGTTTCCTCACAGGGTTCGCTATATCTTGAATGTCACTCGCGAGATAGATAACTTCTTCCCAGGAGTCTTTGAGTATCATAACATACGGGTATATGATGAAGAGGCAACGGACCTCCTCGCTTACTGGAATGACACTTACAAATTCATCTCTAAAGCAAAGTGAGTAACCATCCCACATACGTGTATATTTTTAACCCCCATTTTTTATGCTTCACATGTGGCTCAGGAGAAGGATTAGATAACCTAATGATGCTACTCAGGAAAAAGGACATAAAGGAAAAAGGGGACTGACATTATCCTGTGGTTCCAGGCAAAAGACTGGAGACCTACTATTTTCCCTTTAAGGGATGAATGTGACATCATGTTAACATACATCATATTACTGTTGAGTACAAAATGAAAGAAAATAGTTTTATGAAACAACTAAGAAAATAGAAATATTGTAAACCTTAAATTCTGCACTTGTACATATCAATAAAATGGGGGGGGGGAGAAAATAGAAATAATGTGAGCCAAGTTAAATCTCCCCTCCTTTAAAAAAAAAAAGAGGAAAGAAATGAGAGATGAAAAAAAACTGAATGAAATTCTTAAGTTTCCACTGGGAAGATTTATAAGTTACATATCAGAAATCATTCTGGATGGGTGGAATCTTGGTTTATCCTCTTTGAAGACAAGGAGAGAGCAACATAGTGAGCTTTAGCAATCTTTTCCCATTCTTTACTTTGTGCATGTGTGTGTCATTGGGAATTGAACCTGAGGCCTTAAGCATGCTGGGCAGGTTTTCTACCAACTGAGCTACTTTTTAGCCCATTAATTGGCTCTTTTTCAGCATCTTACAGGGAGTGCTGCCTCAAATGCGTTAATACTGGATACTTCTTGGGTCTCACTCTAATCAGAACCCCAATTTATAATGTGATGCCAGATTTAATCTGGATAATCCTGCTTTGGGGACATTAAGTGCTAAAACTAAAAGATAGAATTGAGTTAGGTAAGAACTGACTTAGCTCCTTCATTACATGAATTAGAAGCTTTCCACTAAAAAATTCCAGTTGAAAATATGCCAAAGAGATGTTGGCTTAGGAGTAGATTTCATAATTGTATTTTACTTAGGATTGTCCACATTTGAGTACCTTCCATGCCTGCAGGCTTAGACCTGAAATTTGATGCAGTAATGTTGTCAGAGCTCAGTGGGAAAATATAGAGCATGTCTTAACTTTCACCTGAGTCACTGGCACTGGCTTCATAACTGTAGCTTAAATGAAAACTTTGTAGTACTGTAAGTAAAACAAATATTCCCCAGTCATTTGAGATAATGTAAGCATGCAGAAACACACACCCAAGCCAACCTTAAGACACCAAAATGTTGCACCTAATTGACAGAAGACTAATCTTCCTCCCCTCTGAGGCTATGCTGATTAATCCAGACCATTCTCTGCATTCCTGTAGCTTATCTAGCACATACATTTTGGCATGTAACCTTGTAATTCTCCCCTTGTCTCTGTTTCTCTAAACAGAATGATAAACTTCACTAGTAATAAAAGTAGCAGTTCTTTTATTTCATGTTTTTAAATATTGTTCCTACTTAAGCATCTGACAGATGTAATCATCAGATCCATAAGTTTGTTTATAGATTTCACAAATATTTGAGAACTTACTATGTACCGGAGACTGCTGTTAGCAGATTGAGCATCACTGAATGATATTTATATTCTAGTTAATTAGCTGTGATACAGCAACACTCAGGTGTTTTCTTTTGTTAGTATAGCTTTGTGGAGGCTTTGTTTTGTCTTCCTTTCAATTCACTAAAAAACAACAGCATCCTCGAGTTGCTTCCTATGCATGAGGCCCTGGGTTCCATCTCTAGCATCCAAAGCCATGTGGTACATCATATGGGCTCCTTCATCCCCCTCGGTGGTGCAGCCAGTCTCTAGACAGGACATCAGTTTTGATGCTGTGAAAAGTAGCAGCATAGAGGAAGCATAGAGGAGCATAGAGGAAGTTGGGCTTCATTTGCCTCATGCTTTCGTCCAGCAAAAGAACCCTTACTGAAACTTAAACTGGAAATAGCTCATTATATTTGAATAAATTAGATGAATCATTGCCACATCTGTAACTCAGAAGAATGCCAACCATGAAACATGCCCCTGGAAAACTGGCCTGTACCACAGACAGAATGAACACTAGACTCTGCATTCAAAGTACATTTTCTATATGCAACTAACATTACACTTACCATGTGGAATGTTGTTTATTTCTCCTACTAAATCCTTCCCAGTAGGGTAAAAATTTACTCATGTTTGCATCTTAGCACTTTGCACATTTTCTTATATATGATCAAATGCCTGGTAAATGTTTGTTGAATGACTTAGGCTTGGGCTGCGGGGGCATAGCTCAGTGGTTAAAGTGCTTGCACAAGACCCTGTGTTCAACAACCTAGCATAAAAATTAACTGCATAAAAATTAGTCCAGTATGGTGGTACATACCTGTAGTCCCAGCATTTGGGAGGCTGAGACAGAAGGATTGCAGTGAGTTTGAGGCCAGCCTCGGCTGCTTAGTGAGTTCAGGACCAGCCTGGCCTACAGAGCAAGACACTATCTCAAAAAAAAAAAAAAATTAGGCTTAATATTAATGTTGAATATTGTTTAGAGATGCCTACCTTTCCCCTCACATCTGACCTTAGGTGTCCATGAGTATACCAGGATGGGGGCTCACATAGCATGGAAATGGAAGGGCAGGACAGGATACTTAGAAAAGTCTAGAACACTAGCTTTTAAAATACACTGTTGTTTTTCTGTTCTCCATACCTCCATCCTCCAATCCAGGAAACATGGATCTAAATGTCTTGTGCATTGCAAGATGGGGGTAAGCCGCTCAGCCTCCACCGTGATTGCCTATGCAATGAAGGAATATGGGTGGAATCTGGACCGAGCCTATGACTATGTGAAGGAAAGGCGGACAGTGACCAAGCCCAACCCTAGTTTCATGAGACAACTAGAAGAGTACCAGGGAATCTTACTGGCAAGGTGAGTTGTCAGGGTGTGTCTCCAGTGCTCTCCTCTTCAGGCTCCAGAAGGCAAGGTAAAGTGTCCTTCTCTGCAGCAAGTTCTCAGCCTAATGTGGATGTGTTCATTTTTGTTAACTTCTTTCTCTGTTACTCGGAATTTTTTTAAATTGTAAATATTAAAGATTAGCAGGGAAACTAGGCACTTAATGCTAAAGGTTGGAAATACTATTCCTTTATTTCACTTCTCAAGTAGATACAGATTCTTTTTTCTTTTTTTTTTTTTCATTTTCTTTTTTCTTTTTTTGTGAGAAGACAGGGTCTTGCTCTATAGTCTAGGCTAGTCCTAAACTGAAGAGGCAGCCCAGGCTGGTCTCAAACTCATGGAAATTCTCCTGTCTCAGCCTCTAATTTTCTGGAATTACAGGCATGTGTCACCACGTCCAGCTTATGTGGTGCTGGGAAATCAAACCCAGGGCCTTGCACTTGCTAGGCAAGTGTATTAACTGCTGAGCTACATCCCCAGCCCCCAAGTACAGATTTTAAACACTTCTCAATGACTTATGAAGACTGGATACAACTGCCTTAATAAAATGGATAACAATTACTCCTAAAGGCAATACTAGATTTAGGTGAAATTCTTGAAAATTTTTTGTCCTATTAAAAAAAAAAAAAATACCTGCTGTTACCTTGAGGTGACAGTGCTTGGTCTTCAGTGCTTGGTTTCATTGAGACCTCTCCAGTAGTCGTGGTCGTGTGGCACATGGACCTAAAGGTACTTCTCAGAAATAGCTTTGTTTTCTGTTTTCAGATAAATCCTTTAATAAAGTTTACAGAACATTACAAAGGGAAAAAATAATTTGTAAGCTCAATACCCAGGGATAGGAGTCAATATCCTACCTATTTCTCTAGGTTTTATTTACTTTATCACATATTTCAGTGACTTTTTTTCCACAAAAACTATTTGCAACCTATCTCTCTAACCCACTCTGGCCTTGAATATATTCCTGTATCAATAATAGGCAACTGTCTTCAGTAATAACTTGATAGCTGGTTATTAAAATGAGTAATTAATTCACTACATCCGTACCCATTTGGGAGTGAAAAACAATCTTCACTTGCTCTTGGAAATAAGCACCAGATATTAAATGACTTTTGGATCAGTTTCTTGAGATTCCACATGCTGTAATTCTATAGATTGCTAGGTTTTGCTTTGTTTTTTCCATGTGAACATGTTTTAGGTGGTTTTGTTATGGTAAAAGCACAGCTGTCTAGAGGAGTTGGGGTAGTGCCAGGATTTGACTCCAACGAGTCTCATGACTTGGTCTTGACTCAAATCTGGGCCGTGTTTCCCCCGAACAAAATGTTAAGTAGTCTTCCAGCTTATTCAGGCAGAGGGACCACCCTCCTAACCCCAAAGTATTGTGAAAATGTGGCCACAGCATAGTATTACGGTTTCCACTAAAATAAACCACTCCTATTTACTCAGCATTTGGCATGATTTCATCTGAGCTGTTCTCTTACAAGGCTGGGAGAATATGTAAGCCTCCTCTGTTGAAAAGAATTTATAGGCTGCTGGGCCAGATTTTGATGACATTTTTAGATTAAGTCAGAAGGTAGGGTATAATAATTCTTTTTGGAACAAGAAAAAGCATCTAAGGGCTTGTTGAGACATAAATATAAATATCATATAGTCCCAGACACACACAGGACAGATGTTAGGCAATATCCTCACGTGACCTCCTGAGAGGAAGGATACTATGTGTCCTGCCAATTTCGTTATTTATTCTGGAATGTCTGGCTACTGCAAGCTGTTGGGTTGAATTTTGAGGGTTGTTTTTTTTTTTAATACATATGTGGTTTTTCTTAGATGCTAAAGGAATTCAGAATCTTAGGTAAGGATAAGAACAGAATAAACCCCTTGAGGCTAGAGGAACAGCAACAGTTAAAGTGCTTGCCTTGCACAGCACCACATATGCCAGGCCTAGTGGTATGTGCCTGTAATCCCAGCACTTGGGAGGCTGGGGCAGGAAGATTGCTGTGAGTCCAAAGCCAGCCTGACCCACACAGTGAGTTCAGGAGCAACCTGGCTACAGAGTAAGACCACCCAAAAATCACCCATTCTTTTCTCTTTCCTCTTTTTTTTTCCTGTTCTTATCCTGACTTTGTGGGCTTGATATTCATGTACAGAGGGCAAGCCCTAGGAACAGAAGACCACGGAATCTGAGTTCGTAGGCCTGCTTTCTATTCCTGGTACACCCCATTTGCGCCACCTTTGCAAATGACTTCACATTTCCCATCCTCACCCAACCTTATCTATAAAATGAAAGCCAAAAGGGCTAATTCCCAGTGTTATTGTGAACAAAAATCTGTGAACATGTTTACTATATGTTGTTGAGGATTCCCATTGTCTCTCTTGCCTGGGGAGACATTGAACATGCAATGTGCATGTGCTGTTTATTTCTTCTTCCTTGAGAACATCCACTGCCCTCCCACCCCCACCACAAACACACCAACTCCACTAGAAAGTAGAAGGGAAAGTGTTCTTGGAGTTTTCTGTGTGGTGTTTTCTGGATTTTAAGTACTAGAGTCTGATTTGGAAACAGCACTTAGGCTGGTTTGGGCCGCTAATAATAGAACACTTCCATTAACAAGGATCTCAACAAGAAACAGCACACTCAGATTAGGATTATTTGAGGAAGATTTTATAGAAAAATCCAAAGAGAGAGAAACACTTAATGGAACAGACTGTTGTAGAGGAAGGCACTTGCAAAGATGGTCAGTAACCTTCCGTAGAGGGAACACAGCTAGGAGCTAGGGAAATAAACACCCTGAAGTCAGAAAATAAGGAGATCCATTGAATGGTCCTTTGACCAGCCTTCAAAGCAAAGAGGAGGGTGAAGAAGCTGAAGAGCAGAAATTCAGGGACAAATAAGACTTCTGGCTCAACACCTCACTACAGGTAGTTTTAAAAATTGTCATCCCTTGTAAGAAAAAGCAGAGAAGTAGTTTCTAGTGGCCTGGTCATGATATAATCAGGAACTTCACCGTGCTTAATCTTTCTTCTCTGCCTTCCTTAGTTAAGGGTCTGTTCCTTGAGATTTTTTTTTTTTTTTTTTTTTTTTTTTTTTTTTTTTTTTTTTTTTTTTTTTTTTTTTTTTTTTTTTTTTTTTTTTTTTTTTTTTTTTTTTTTTGCTATTGTGAGATGCCTATAACATTTGAAGCCATCTGCATGTAGATTGGCAGCATATGGCTGGAAATAAAATGAACATTTAAATTAGGGAGGGTGACCTTTCGCAAAAGTGCCCTATAAGCTTCACCTCCAGACTAGTAGACCATAACTGGGTAATGTGTCTTTCAGTCACTGGCCACAGAAGTAGAATTTCCAGGATTAGCTAAGACATACTCAAATTTGTCCCTTGGAGATACGACAGTACCGTATTCTGTAAGCCCATGGGACAATAAACATCCAAACCAAATGAACCCTTTGACAAAAATGGTTGCTGGATACACAGCCTTTGGGGTCTGCAATCTATGACATATTACCTAGAAACCTCAGTATGTTTAAGTCCAACTGCCAGTAAATTGGGCCTAGTAGACTCTTGCCCAACGCCAAAGTCTTACACCGGAATCTGCTTAGAATAGCAAAGAGAATCTCTGGACGCTTACAGTGGTCAAGGCTTGCAATTTAGGTCATCAATGAGAGTAAAGTCCTTAGAAAAATCCCACTCAATTCTACTTGCAAAGATTCCATTTCCTAGCCAGGTGTCTTAATCTTGTATTTCATATCTTCTCCCAGGAGACATGTGGTAGTTTTCCCAAGGAGCAGGAACCCTAATCTAGTATTTTCTAACTGCATAGTTACCCAGGGTAGCAGTAGATGCTTAACTGAAAGTGACAGCTCTCTCTGTTTGAGGGCTTTAGCTGGCTGTTTTGAACTCTTAGTAAGAAAAGAAGTTTACTAACATGACATCAGGTTCCTGTAGTTATTTATGAATTGATTTCAGAGTGAATCAAGAGTGTGAAGTTGTAGACCAAGCAGTGACACCCTCCAAACTATAAAAGACCTTTTGTATCTTTCAAAATATTAAAGAAAGTTTATTTAATATTTTCCTTTAGACCTAAACAAGAGGGTATCATAAAGCTAGTAATAAAGCCAGATGTACTGGTACACACCTGTCATGCCAGCACTCGGGAGGCGGAGGCAGGAGGATTGCCTTGAGTTCTGGGCCGGCCTGGACTATAGAGTGAGACCCTGTCCCTAAATAATTAAAACTACTAATATTAGTCAGACCTGTTGTTTTTATCCTGTGTTTATAGTTGGGGGATAATAGCAAGACAGGAGCAGGAGAGAGCTGTATGTATATTGAAACTCTTCATTGAACTGCCAGCAGTCCTGTTTGTTATTCTACACTCCAGTCATGCAGATATCGGGCAGATTTGTGTTCCATTAGACAGGTTGAGATTTGAAGTGTACCATTTGCAAGCTGAATATGTGTTTGTATTAGGTCCCATTGTAGGGGAGCAAGGAAGATAACCAGGGAGAATTTGTGTTACATGTACTCAGAAATGTCAGTTTTGATTCTTTGAAGACCCCTGCCACAAGGACTTGAGGATGCAGGGTTGCCTTTTACCCTGGTTTTTCTGGTGAAGACACTGGTCTGGTTAGCCGATGCATAATGGTCTGCTAACAGCAGGGAGCCTGAAAGTGAAAGGACATGGATTCCTGGTCAGGTGGCAGCAAAGCCGGGGAGATGAGAGAGAGGTTTTTTTCTGTACTGGGAAACAAATCCAGAGACACTCTGCTATTGAACTATATCCTCAGCCATTTGCTTTTGTTTTGTTTTGTTTTGAGGGGTTTTTGTTTGTTTGTTTGTTTTTTAGGTAGGGTCTCCCTGATTTGCCCAGGCAAGACTCAAATTTAAAATTCTCCTGCCTCAACCTCCCTAATTGCTGAGGTTATGGACATACATCACCATGCCTGACTGAAAACAATTTTCTTAGTAGCTTTTTAATTGAATAATAAACATCTAGGACTACGCACAACACAGAGAAAATGCTCAATCGTATCTACCCTCTGCCTGATACCCTAAGAAGTAACCATAAACAGTACAGGATTTGCTTACAACTAGTCCTCCATCTTTCACAGTGTTTTCTTCTGTTTAACTTTCCCAGGAGTGATTTCAGTACTAATCAAAGTGTGAGGTTGTAGGCTAAGCAGTGACAACCCCCTGAACTACAAGAGACCTATTAATAACAAGAAAGAAAGTAGAGGAAATAGACAGGAATATCTTATTCACATCCTTATTTAAATTTTCTTCTTATTCATTTACTAAGTAAAAGTCAAAGTCCCACCCGAAGTGTCCCACGTCGTATATGTGTCTGTGTGTTTACATGAATCCAAATTCGGGTCAGAGGCTGCCCAGGAGGGAAAAGGATATGAGCCTTGGTTGCATCATCCAGACAAACTCTGAAGTTCTTTTTTGGCAACTTGTTTACTTGCTGCCTGTCTGGAATGGGGTGGGAAGGTCAGCTGGATTTAACAGTTAACAGTTTAAAATAATAGATATGATCTAATGTCTTACATCTATTCCTACCCATGATAATGCATTAGAATACACTGGCTCCAAACAAAGCTCCACTGGGAAATAGTCTAATAGTTGTTACCAAATAAAACTGATGATGCATACCTATGACCCATGTTTTCTACTCCTGTAACAGCTTTGAGAAATTTAAGTGTATACCAGGCACAAGAATATCCGTGACAGTGTTACTTATAATAGCTAAAACTGTTCATTAACAAGATAGGTAAGTGAATTGTGACATATTTGTTACATACTTATAAATTACTTTTTTGGTACTGGGAATTGAACTCAGGGCAATCCTCACACTAAAGTACTTCCCCAGCTTTTTTTTTTTCTTGCCTTTTTTTTTTTTTTTTTTTTTTTTTTTTTTTTTTTTTTTTTTTTTTTTTTTTTTTTTTTTTTTTTTGAGACAGGTCTCACTCTGTAGTCCAGGCTGATCCTGAACTCACTGTGGAGCCCAGGCTGGCCTTCTAACACACAGCTGGCCTCCTGCCTCAGCCACCAGGGTGCAAGGATTGTAGATATCCACCACTATGCTTGGCTTATGCTGGAAATTGAACCCAGAACCTTGTGCTTGCTGGGAACCACTTTAATCCCTGAGCTGTGCTCCCAAACCAACACTTAAAAACATCATGTGGGGCAAAGAAAAATCAGTCATTGAAGAATGCATGCAGATTGATTTCATTTATATGTATTGTATGACTGAGTAACTTATTAAGAATAAGCTGTGTGGTGACACTTTAAAGAAAACAAAAGGAATAATAAGCAAAAAATTGAGAGGTACCTGTGAGTGAAGAGATGGAAGGAGGAGATCAGGAAGGAAAATGTGGACTTCAAGATGCAGTGTTTCAAAGGTAATGGTAGTGACCGTCAGATCAGAGAGCTCTGCCCACCACTCTCCCTGTGGTCCCACTGCAAAAATGAAAAAGGCAGCTACAACATCAGACCAATTTTTGGGTTGGGATTTTCCTTTCTCCGTCATTATTAGTTACATTCAAGAGCCTCCACTTAATATTTCTGGTGATTATTGGTGCCAGGAAGAGAAGGAAATCCCTCCTGGGCACTATGGCTGTGACATCAGGCAGTTCCTGTGAAACACACGCATATTTGCCTTATAGGAATAACTTCTATTTCTCATTCCCTCCTGACTGATTAGTGATTGTGGGCATTAAAAAACAGGGGGAAAAACCCCTATAGTTTGGGGGATTCTTGGGATTATGAAAATTTTCTCATTTGCCTGTTAACTGATAAGATCAAGTGTTCTTTTTCATTAATAAAAGAATGAGAGCAGCTACTTTTTTAAGCTGTCTTCCCAGTAATGTGCATCACAGGAGTTGCCCTCCCATGGACAGTCAGTGGAACTGACGCAGGTTTGAACATCTCATGATAGGTGACAGAGAGAATTAGAAAACACTGTCATATTTAGGTCAGGAAACAAGAGTATCCAGATACTTAAATGTTAGAAGTGCACTGACCTTGGTTGGTGATAATGTACAATTTTGATCCCACATAACCACGCCACCAGTTTGTCCCTTCCCATATCCGCTCTCTCTTCGGGATGCGTGAGATGTTGTCTCCTCCTGGGGGTGGCTGGAGTTCACGCAGCAAAGCGTGGAAACTCCACCATGCACCTTACACCAACTCAGCTCATTGGTCATTTCCTATCTTCATAAACAGCCTGACCTGCTCTTTACCAGGAAAGCAGCATTCTGCTGTGCAGGCCTGAGTCAGAGAGCCCCACCCAGACAGACGGGGAACTAAGAGCAGGTGCACAGTTGAGAACAAATGGGGACACATCAGTGCAGGCACATGACTCCTGAGTGTGGCTCTGATCCCAAGGCAGGTTGTTTGGGGCCTAGTTTCCCATTCCACTCAGCAGCTAGGTAATGCTTCACCAGGTTTAAGTCATGGAGATTGTAACCCTGAGCATACCACCATATTTAGTGATCTAGTCACTAAGCAGGTGATTCTAACCAACCACACAACCATCTTTCTCTTTTTGGCAGGGGTTTTGGGAATTGCACTTTCTGTGAGTATATGATTTTTAATTAAATCCCAGCCCCACCTCACATCTTCTGTCCATGGAATAACCAAAGGATAAATACGGTGTGGGATAGGTGAGGTTCTCCTTTGGCCCATCAGCTTTTCCAGCTATCTCCTTAGTATGATTGATGATTTTTATCCAAACAGCGTTATGAAAATGGCCTTTCCTATATCCTCACTTAACTCTCAGAACATTCTTTCCAAATTAACTAGCCCCACTTTTGGGGTTTTGTTTTGTTTTTGAGACAAGGTATAACTCAATAGTCCCTGCTGTTCCTGAGTTCTCTGCTTAGCCCAGGCTGGCCTTGAATTCATGGCAGTCCTCCTGCCTCACCCTCACAAGTGCTGGGATTACAGGTGTGCACCACCACACCCAGCTTATAAGGTGCTGGGGGAACAGACAGGGGCCTTGCACTTCCTGGGTAAGCACTCTTAACTGCTGAGTTGTGCCTCCAGCACCCCCACCTTTGCTTGTTTGGGGTTTTGGTGTTTATTGTGGTACTGAAGATTGAATTCAGGAGGACTCTAAAACTGAGTTACATCTCCAGAACTTATTCTGTATTTCAAAGCAGGATTCCCTAATTTGCCTGGGCTGCCCTTGAACTTGCTATCCACCTCCCTCAGCCTTCCAGGTAGCTGGGATTACAGGCTTGTCAGGCCTATGCTACCACACCCAGTAAGATCTTTTCTTCTCTCTCTTTCTGTCTCTCTTATTTGTTGTTGTTGGTGATGGTGTTTTGGTTTTTTTGTTTTTTGTTTTGTTTTGCTTAGTGGCAGCAGTGGCAGCGGTGGTGGTGGTGGTGGTGGTGGTGGTGGTGGTGGTGGTGGTGGTGGTGGTAATGGAGATGGATTAAATACAGGACCTCACACATGCTAAACATGAGCTCTGTCACTGACATACTCCAACTTTTGTTTCTTAATTTAATAATAATCACCATTCTGCCACACTACTACATCAGCCATTAATTCTACATAAAATCTTCCTCCCAATCATGAGGCCCTGATAATGACCTATAATATTGTACTTCTCTTTGTATAGCTTGTATGCTGTGTTGGTTTTAGTTTTTTTCTGGTTTTTCATTGTTTTTTTTAAGTTTAATTTAGCTCATATCACTTAAGTTCAACAATTGTAGAAATGTAGAATATAGAAAGTAATAATGTCTCCAGAAGTATTTGTGCCTTCCTGTGAAGAATCACACTTACCTGTTTAGTGATGTTACTCCACAGTTTTCTCATACCTTTTCTGACATGGAAATTGGCCATTCCCCCATGTGTTCAACATACTCTTTCACTTACTGTGGCTGTACTTTGGACCTTTCACTAAAATTCCTCATAATATATAAACGTATGGCCTGTAATTTTTTGTTGTCTATCTTTAGTATCACAGTATCCCTTTATGTTGATTTGTGTACTTGTAGTATTTCCCCAAGAAAAGGTCTTAAGACTTGATGATAAAAAGTTTAAATTAAATTCTATGATTCATACTTCTGTCAGCAACATGTGAGAGGGCTTGTTTCAGCACACCATTATCAAATAGCTGTTACCAACCATTTTCTCTCTTGTTGGTCTGATAGGTTAAAAAAAGGTCAGGTTTCACATTGACTGAAGATTGTTTTGCTCTGCTTTTTACTGCTAGTTAAACTGTGTACTTTTTTAAATGTTTATTGCCTCGTTCCTCTGAGGACTAGCAAATCACTTTGCAGGTTAAGTTTAATTGGTAGGGTATTGACTGCTTCATAAACCAGATTAAAATGTTGCCTGTGTATGTTCTCCACAGCAAACAGCGTCATAACAAACTCTGGAGATCTCATTCAGATAGTGATCTATCAGACCACCACGAGCCAATATGCAAACCTGGACTGGAACTCAACAAGAAGGAGATCACCACCTCAGCAGACCAGATTGCTGAAGTAAAAACCATGGAGAATCACCCATCAATGCCTCCTGTCTTCGTGGAACACGTGGTCCCACAAGATACAAATCACAAGCCCCTGTGTACCAAAGAAAGAATGATCTGCTTGGAGTTTACTTCTCGGGAATTTCATGCGGGACAGATTGAAGATGAATTAAATTTAAATGATATCAATGGATGCTCATCAGGGTTTTGTCTCAGTGAATCAAAATTTCCTCTTGATAACTGCCATGCATCCAAAGCCTTAATCCAGCCTGGGCAGGACCCAGAAATGGCTCAGAAGTTCCCAGATCTAACAGTGGAAGATTTGGAGACAGATGCTCTGAAAGCAGATATAAATGTCCACTTACTGCCTATGGAAGAGTTGACATCTGAACTTAAAGACCTCCCTATGTCCCCTGATCCTGAGTCACCGAGCCCGCAACCCAGCTGCCAGACTGAAATTTCAGATTTTAGTACAGATCGCATTGATTTTTTTAGTGCCCTAGAAAAATTTGTGGAGCTCTCTCAAGAAACCCGGTCCCGATCTTTTTCCCACTCAAGGATGGAGGAGCTGAGTGGAGGAAGGAGCGAGAGCTGTCGGCTGTCAGTAGTAGAAGCAGCCCCTTCTGAAGTGACCACTGATGACCACAGAAGCAGCTCTTTGAGTAATACTCCCCATGCATCTGAAGACTCTTCAGTGGATGAGGAACAGCCGAAGGTAGAAACCTTATTTATAGTTCTCCACCTAAAGTTCTTTCCAAAGACAAAATATTTGAAATTCTGTTATGTTTACCTTATTTTTTATATTAGTAAAAGATTTAGGAGGGCAGTAAAACAGTCTGGCTGAGAGTTCCTTGAAAAGTTAGGGCCTAAATATTTTTGGATCAGTTGCCTTTTGAGGATTTTATCTTTTCAGACTTCTGGTGTCATTGGAAGCACTTCTGAGCAGGGCTGTCAGAGGAAGGATTAGCTGAAACAAATGTCATGGCTGAACAAGTAAAAGTCCCTCTGAGAAGCTCAGCAGCTTAGATCAAATCTCAGCTGTTATGAAGTGCCAGCGACTCAGATGTTGCCTAAATGCGACCTGTCTCTCTATAAGAAAGTGAATCTGTTTGGGAAATTCTTTTTGTCTCAGAAAATTAAAAGTTTGGATACATAAATATTTATTCGAGTAGCAACTGAATTCCATACTGAGTCTTGGGCCTAATAATGTTTCTGAACTCAACATCTCCAGTCTTAAGGTACTCAGGAATCAAGGGCTGGGGCTGGAGGAATGGCTCAGCGGTTAAAGCGCTTGCCTAGCAAGTACTAAAACTAAGTGCTAAATACCTGAGTTCGATTCCCCAGCACCACATAAGCCAGGCATGATGGTGCATGCCTGTAATCCTAGCACTCAGGAGGCTGAGACAGGAGGATTGCCGCAAGTCCAATGCCAGCCTGGACTCTAGAGGAAGTTCAGGAACAGCCTGGGCTACAGGGCAAGACCCTGTCTCAAAAAAATAAAATAAAATAAAATCAAGGGTTGATTTGAGGAAATGAGTTTGAGAACAGAAAAATCTTAAGATTTATATAGCTCTTTTGTCAAAAAAAATATATATAAATCAACTCTAAGTCTCACACTTATTTTCATTTTGACATTTCTGAAATTAACAGGTATATTTTAATAATGGTGTTTTAGCAAGTGAAGAATAAATGGTTACAGATTTACTCTGAATTATAAAACATTAGTGAATGATATTAATAGTATTCACTAGATTCTTGACATCTGCTGACTTCTGTTTGCGTGCCCCACCTTGCCCATCACTCACTCACTGTCTCTCTCCTTAACTACTCCAGAGCAGTTCTTGCCTCTGCTCTTGTCTTCTCCCATCCCCAAAGGCTGTGCCTCTGTTTTGTTTTTACTGGAAAGTCACAATGCTTTTGCTCTCTTTTGGACCAATGAGTGCAGTGGCACTGACAGAAATAGCCTTCCTGCAGAGTCCCTGGTCATATGAGAGCACCTTCCGTGGCCAGTGCTCACATCAGGCCCCTGTGGCTCCTCTCCAGTCTTGGCAAGAATACCCCTCTCCCTAATGTCCTGGCAGATCTCCCCCAAAGGCATGACTGACCTTGTTGGTTTTCACTAGCGAGGTCCTTTTGAGAGACAAAGAGCAGAAAAATTCCTAGGGAAATACTGTGTTTTGAAGTCATGCATAAAAATGTGAACAAAGTAGACTAGTAGTCATAATGATCCTACTCTAAGAGGTATCCAGAAATAGCAAATTTCCTGCATTTGTAATTCTTATTTTTTAAAAAATAGGATCTCGTTTTCCATTGGCTGGTTTTCTTTGGCCTTGTTCTGAATCCATCAGTGACTTTGTAACTGGTAGAAGAACAGGTCTAAGAGTTATGGTTTCTAAGTTTGCTGAGGTATGTGGCTACAGAAGCCAAGTAAACTTTTCCCAGAAGAAACCATGTGAAACTTGGGGATTGTGTGATCAGATATAAGAATGCATTCTTCCTGCCCATTTGTTCTGGGTTGCTTTGCCTAGGAGGTATGGTGGGAGGGATGTGGATAAAAGCTAGAAATACAGGAATCAGCCAGGCCTGTAACCAGGCCTGTAATCTCAGCAGTGTGGGAGGCTGGCACAGGAGGATTGCAAGCTTGAGCCCAACCTGGGTAACTTAGTAACTTAACCAAGACACTGTCTCAAAATTGAAACTAAAAACTGAGCTAAGGATGTAGTTCAGTGACAAGTCTCAGAGTATCAATTAAATAGATTTTCTTAAGTTTTTTAAGACAGGAGAAAACAGTGAGCCTCCAAGTCAGACATCAGAAAACAGCTACATCCATCTTGCCCTGCCTCACATTGACCTATATAAGGCGGCCACTGAATATTTTAATGGCGTCTTCCTTCTGAATCAGTGAGGGTCAAACTAGTGGTTGACAGGCCAGAGGAAGAAGGTTTCATTTGGGCCAAGAATGGCAGAAAGGTTAATAGATAGTGAGGCAACCTATGATGAATTTTCCGTCTCTGGCCTTGAGGAATCCAGTTGTGTTGTGTGGTGTTATATTGTGTTGTTTTTTCCTGTAACCTGACAGATCACAATAGTATGGTCCCAGGCACTATATAACTTGTATTGTCATAGCCATCTAGGTTCTCTTGGATCAGAGGATTAATAAGTAGAACACTAGCAGTTAACAAGGCTATAATTTGCCATAATCTCCTTACTTTTCTCTTCATAGGCAATCTCAGAACTGGTCAGCCCAGACATCTGCATGCAGTCTCACTCGGAAAATGTGATTTCGGTCAAAGAAATTGTCACTGAAATTGAGTCCATCAGTCAAGGAGTCGGACAGATACAGCTGAAAGGGGACATGCTGTCTAATCCATGCCATACACCAAAGAGGAGCGCCGTCCATGAACTGCCCCTTGAGAGAGCCCAGGTCCCAGAGAGCAGAATCGGGCATATGGAACAGGATGAGGCTTCCTACATAGTTCAGCCTGAACTAGCAAAAGACTCAGGGAAGTGTATCCCAGCAAGCTGCCTAATCACTCATTCATCCACAGCGGATTTGGAAGAAGAGGAACCAGCTGAGGGGGAGCATGAGCTCTGGGGCTCAGGCACGCAGTCAGGTGCCAAGTGGGGCTCTGGGTCTGTGAGGCGAGCCACCCTGGAGTTTGAAGAGCGTTTGCGGCAGGAACAGGAGCACCATACTGCTACCCCAGTGTGTACCTCATTATCCACTCGCAAGAATTCTAAGAATGATTCTCCTGTGACGGACCCAACACCAAAAGGGAAAAGTGATGAAGTCACCCCAGAACATTCATTCACTCCCAAGGAACCAGAGATGAGCAAGAACACAGGGAAATGTAGCAGGTCTGAGGCCAGCTTGCCGTCCCATTGTGAGCAGAATGCCGTTGTTTCAGCACTAGAGCTGCCAGAGTATCATCCCTTCCCTGCAATGCAGGAGAGCTCAGGGCCAGATATTAGAACAAAGCAAGGAATTCCAAAGGAACAGAGAGCTATGGTGTCATGCCAAGGACCTGAGACACAGGCCATCCCTCTTCCTAAGAAGATAGAAATCATTGAATATACCCACACAGTTACATCACTCAATCATACAGATCCAGCGGGTAAAAGAGCCACCAGCGAAGAGCGAAGGGAGCAGGGACTGAGGAAAGTAGAAATGGACAAGTCAGCCACTGTGCTTTGTGCACTGGATGAAAATCTGAACAGGACTGTGGACCCCAACCAGGTATCTCTGCACCCGCAAGTGCTACCTCTGCCTCATTCTTTCCCTCCTAAGCGCGACAGGCCAGTTGACCTGAATTTCATGCTAAACAGCCCTGCAGACAGAGGTAATAGTCCACCAGCATCCCTGGAGACAGCAGCACCTTTTGTCAGTCACACAACCCACATACCATCTGCCAGCTTGGATTATCTGCATCATCAGACCATAGTTCGCCTGGAAGGCTGCACAAATCAAAGCAGCACCACAGACGGCGAGCCTTCTGCAGATCAGGTTAGCTGGAAAGAAAATCAGGAGGGTCCCCTATCCGGTGTCAGTGAAATGCCCCACAGAGACTCCCAGTTAAACAGCAAAGACCTAAGTTTAATTAGTGAACTCAGTGATGACATTGGGGACTTACAGAAAAAGCCAGAGCCATCAATAGCCTGTCAACTGCCACATAGCTCTAGTAGTGAAAATATAAAGGGTCTCAGCCACAGCCCTGGTGGTGTGGTGAAGGAGCGTGCTAAAGAAATTGAGTCTCGGGTGATTTTCCAGGCAGGGCTCACCAAATCCCAAATGAGGCGCTCAGCATCTCTTGCCAAGTTAGGTTACCTGGACCTTTGTAAAGACTATTTACCAGAGAGAGACTCTGTCTCCTCTGAATCTCCTCATCTCAAACTGCTTCAGCACTTCCTCAGAACAGACTCAGGCATGCATGCCATGGAGACCCAGGAGCCCCCCCAGAAAACAGGTACCTCCTGGAACCCAGAGCCTACCAAGTATTTTATAGAGCAACTCAAAACAGCAGAGTGTATTGCACAAAGCAAGCCAGTGGAGATGCCCCTTGTGCAGTATGCCAAAGAATTCGGTTACAGTCAGCAGTGTTTGCTCCCCAGGGCAGGACCAGAATTGACTAGCTCTGAAGGAGGCCTTCCTTTGCTACAGACCCAGGGCCTGCAGTGTGCAGGCCCAGCTCCAGGGCTGGCCGTGGCACCTCGTCAGCAACACGGCAGAACTCACCCCCTTAGGAGACTGAAAAGGGTAAATGATAAAAAACGGACAGCCAACCCCTTCTATAATACCATGTGATTCTGAGCCTATACATGTGATTTTCTAAAAGAAATGTTTGTAATGGGGGCAGGTGTAATATGTAATGAATATGCACTTTATTGGTTAATTTTATAATATTTTGGTCATTTTACTGTTTCTGGCGCATGCAGGGTTTGGATTTTTCAGTGTGTATGTGTGTGTGTATGTAAGGAGAAAAAGATTGACTTGGATGGCAGGACCATTTTATCATTTTTTATGTTTTTTTTTTTAATTCAAACCTCAAAAAAAAACCTCATTTTCAAAGAACACCTTTATCACAGCAAGTTGCTGTTTCTCAGTCAACTACCGCCTGCTCTTCCTTACGCTCTGTGAGAAAAGGCGTGCCTGGTGGATAGAAGGGAGGAGCAGAGGGCGACCCTGACACCGGCCTTCTGATGATGGCTTCCAGGCCACAGGCATCAGGTGGGCTGAAGGGTGGCTGGCCAGGGTGGCAGAATGCTCTCATCCTTGAACTCCAGCCCCAGCTCCTTGTAGTTCCTGGAGAGGGCAGTTTCTGCTTTGCTTTACCGGGGGGTCTTCTAGAATTTGTTTCTTCTGGTATTCTAGAATGTATCATTACAGAAAGGCATCATAGTGGCTGGCATTGTAACTTTGTCAGGCAAGTTTTTATCCTGAAGAAAACTTTTTTAAAAAAATTAAAAGGGAATAACAAGTGAAATCTGAAAAGTCTTCTGTAGAGGAAAGCATGATATGAGGAGAAGGACTTAAGAGAGAAGAGGCTGCTGCCCAGTAACATCTGAGTCGGCAGGGTCCCCACAGGTAATCATCCTCACACCCCCTCCCAGGAAATGTGCTGCACAGCATCCCCCAATTAAGCTAGTGTAGAGACAAGTCTGAGAAACAGCAGCCAAGTTAGTGTGTTCTTGTAAAATGAATTCATGTGTAGGGTTTTCACCCTCCCATTACTTGAATAATTCTATGGGCCTTCTGAGTTTAATGGTCATATTTTTCTCAATTTATTTTACTCTTTCTTGCCGTTTCCCCCCCAAACACGCACCCTGCCTATTTTTTAATTTTATAGATATTTGAATTGTTATAGTACATCTGTATAACCTCCTTGAATGCAAAGTTTTCTACATCCTCACTGTTTAACACTTGACATAGTTTTTCTCCTTTTTCCCCCCCCTGGAAGGTTTGTCATTTCTCTGAAGTATATACAGTATTTATGTACATAATGTCACTTTCTTACAATGTTTTATTGTTGATGTTGTGGGGCTTTTTTGATTTATTCTTCTCTTTTAAGGGTTAGAGTTGCAACTGGAAGAAAACAGAGACACCAGAAATAAAACTGGCAGTTGTTGTTAGGGATCTGCACAGTATATTGTTGGTGATTGTAATTGTTCAGATGGAGACTTCTAATTGCCAACTCCTGCCAGATTATGCATTAGTGACTTCCTCCTCAGAGAAACCCTAAAGGTTCCCATTAGATCACAGTGTGATGGAAGGCTGGTTTCTATTTAAGACTAAAGCCCCAGAACATTGTTTGCCAGTACATGAACCTCAGCCAGAGACTGTGTATGCATTGCCCAGAGTGGAAGCTCCTAATGGAGTCTGAGAGGCTTTGGGGAAGGCCTCTGCCAGGAGCAGGCACCCATAATGACTACATTTAGGAGACTGTTGCTTTGTAGCTAGTAAGATCCTTAACACAGGAGCATCTGCCATAAACAAGCCTCTTCACTTCTTATAGAAAATATATTTAGCTTGCAGTGAAACACCTACTACAGCTTATCCAATGGCAAATTTGCTCTCTTTACTTTGAGCGATGTCTGCATTGCTGAGGGTTGACTGAGCATAAAATTAGGACTTCCAAGTTTTGGATCTATCATAATACTGAAAGGAAGAGACATATACACAGACTGTCAAGGTGATGTCAGAGACCAGAGCTTAGAGGGGACAGATAGTAGGGAAACCCAAAGGATACAGAGAGGCAGGCGAGGCTATTTGCTGATGTTCCAGAAGAGCTGTGGGTCCAGTTGCCGTACGGAAGCCATGGTTGGGTCTGACATCACCGCCGGGAGGCAGGCTAGGCAGAAACCATCTGCTAAAAGTGTATTTATGGTGTAATACTTAGTATACCTGTGTGGCCCTTCAGTAGTTTCCTGAAATACCCAAGCTATCACCCACACAACTTTGTGATTCCTGGATATTTATGTGTTGTAAAGTGTGTTTTTAGGTGGTGTGTCCCGGTGTGAGGAGTTGTGCAAAATATGTGAATTCCAGCACTCATCCATCTAAGCCACCTGTCTTGTTGAGGCAATTCCACTATGAACGTGATAGTGAAAGGACAAGAAATTGTGCTAAGAATGGGGAAAGGACTTGCCAAGGGGTCAGGAGTGACATCCGCATCCCACTTGTTAAGAAGTACAAGCAGTATCATCGTCACGGTAATGATGAAGATGGGAAGGAAATGCTCTTAATGCTGTAGGAAAAAAAACTAAACTTTATTTTTTTAAAGAGTTGAAGGCACAGTCTTGCTTTACCATTCCCTTTTTTAATTATATTTTTTAATCATTTAACTTACCTACCTAAATAAACATCACCTTCGTAGGGCCTGAGATCTAACCATGCCAAAGGGTCTTGCCAGCTTTCTCAAACCCCACACCTGGTTTGAGGGAATAGCACAGCATTAGAGCACCTGCCTATCAAGCCCAAGGCCCTGGGTTCGAGTCCCCACTACCACAAAAGCCAGGCATGGTGGCACACATCTATAATCCTAGCACTGAGGAGGCTGGGGCAGTAGGATTGCTGTGAGTTTGAGACCAGCCTGGGGTACATAATGAGTTCAGGACCAGCCTGGGCTGTAGAGCAAAACCTTATCTCAAAAAAAAAAAATCTTGTATGATCTTGAGTTATGTACATAACATTGTCCTAGAATGTCATACAAGCTGCTGAGGACTTTGCAGACTTCCTCCTTTTCATATTTCTTTGATAATTTCAGTTGGCCTCTTTCCTTTATCTACTCAAGGAAAACCCAGACATGGGACAAGTTTGGTAAATGAACAGATGAGCAGGAAAAACTTCGACTTCTTGTCCAGTGCTTGATCTCTGACCCAAGGCCTCTCCTTATGTTTCTTTTTAAAGGCCACTGTAGTGTGTCAGTAATTCTGGAGGAGTGTGTGTGTGCATGCACACACATACATGCATGTGTACAAAGTGCACAAGGAGTTGATATTTCAGTGCCCAAGATAAAAAGCCCAACGAGCACACAGGATTAGAGCTGTGATCTGGATGGTCACTCAGTCAGTCAGAGAAAACTCCCAGCCCTTTTTCTGATTTTGGGAAGCAGCAGTGTGTGTGCTCTACCAGACACATAGTGCTGTAGTATAATAATAATCCATCTCTTGTTTTGGTCGTCTTTCGGGTTCTAGTTAAAATATTTGTTGAAGATCATTCCTAGCATCTCAGCCTGTCTGTCAGCTATGTATCTAGTCTTTTCCTACTTTTTTCCCAACTAGTATTTCTTCTTTTTGGAAACTGCTAAGAGCTCTAAGGATAGCCTGGTGATGAGAGCTGCAGGCTCTAACGTCCTGTCCTGCCCACAGGCCCCTGACACGTGCTCTCAGGTAGACATGAAGCTTCCTATGAGAAGCCTCTAAACACAGCATCTCCTAGAAGTCTCCACCTGCTTCATTTGAGGATCTAAGCATGTTTGGTAAAGATGTTTTGTAAGAAGTATTCCTCTTCCCTCCCCCAAGAAAGCATTATGCAAAAAGTCACTTTTAAGGGCATTTTAAAATAAAGCCATTTTTGGGGCTTTTTCAGACTATTTGTGGATACTTTGTTTACATTGTGAATATTAAAATATGCATCATCTTGTTGGCCACTCGGTCCTCCAGGCCCCAGCTACCCCCTGAGTCCTCACACAGAGCAGTGCCATGATGTCAGCCCTGTGGACCAGTGGTAAGCCTGGAGCTGACTCCACCGCTGTCCTGCACTCCCATCCAGTACTCTCTATGGAATCGTCATGTCCTCAGTGATGACGTGTCTTAATAGTGATGGTCGTAACGGTGAATGGCTAGTATGGTTTTTGTTTTGTTTTTTGATGATAGACAAGGTAAATTTTCAGTTGTTTCAGCACCAATCCAACTTGAAAGTATCATGGACTTGGTTTTCCCTTCCAAACCGAAAGATCAAGGCATGTATAAGGCATAAGTGTATTTGTTGCCTCAACTTACCCAACAGCATTTTAGGAAAAGGCCTGCCACCAAAGCAGGAAGCTGCACACTCCTAACCTTTTTCCTGGGGCTTGAGGTCCCTTGAAACCATGGAGAGCTTTTGCAAGGTGCTTCTGTACTTTTCCAGCCTGGAAGTAGAGGGGGACTGGGACTGGCTTCTGCTACGAAAAAAAAGAACCAGCCTCATCTTCTCAATGCCCCAGAGATCTAGGACAGAATTTCTAAACTGGAGTTATCCCCAGTCAGCCTGAAGATTCCCCCAAGAGGCGTGTGACTGGGGCTGCCATCTGTGTCCTCTGGCAGCACCCTGTGCACACGGACAGAGCTAGGGCTTAATTCAAGCTGATGGCCCAAACTACTGGGTAACTGACCCTAAAATCTTTCTTACTAAGCCCACTGGGAAGTGTTTGATTTTTATATTTTGTTGAATTTTGGTTTGCTTGGCATAGCTAAAGGTGCCTTTTTTTTTTCCTACTTTATTTTGTAGGGCTTGTTCTGAACAGGGAAGACAAGTCCAGGAAACTCTCCCACTGACTGTTACCTTTGCCCCAGGCTACCCTAAACTTTTATGCTCACATTTTATTAAATAAAGCAGGTGCTTCCTGGAATCTCTGGGATCTTTTTGAGGCATTTGAAGCAGAATATAAAGAGTGGTCTCATCTCCTTCCTTAATCTTCCTGGTGGTTGGGATGTTCCACTTGTATCATAGGTTTTTTTATTACTGATGTGCTCCGCTGTTTTTAAAATGTGAACTTGTGCGCAGATGTGCAGATTCAATGTTCTTGTTACAATAAATTTTTATTTTGAAGATGAAACATGTACTTCATTGTGTACAATGGGGCGGGGTGGGGGAGAGGTTGCTGGGGAAGGCCGAGGGGTTGGAAGAGAACACTGACAGCAGAGAGAACACTGCTCGTTGGCTAATCCCAAGCAAGCCCATCCTGAAGAACTCTAGAGAAAAAAACTTTCTACCTCCCACAAAATAAAAGACTGCATAGGAGAAAGGGTCACTAAAATTACTGCAGTGTGGCTCCAAGCAACCAAGCTGGGAACCTGCCTGGCCAAAGAGGCGCTTGGTCAAAGCTACCACATCAATGTTAGGAGGATGAATAAGCTAAAGAACCAAAATTCCTTTACCGCTTGTGGTGCAGAGTGACTGGTCTGGGACAGCTGCAGTGACCCGTCTAGCATACTGGATCTGCTGGGTGAGTAACCTCTTTGGACATTAGTTAGTGGAACTAACACAAAGCTGCTCAGCTCACTGAAAGGGAGAATCATTTAATGCCAGGAGTATGGGAGGGTGATGGAGGCAAAGGCAGTTCTGGTACATGTGCTGGGGTCCCCACACCCCCTTTCCCACAGACCCATCGTGAGATGTTTGCTGGTGTTGCTCACTTAACAAGAGGGCATCACTGTAGGGACAGAGCTGCTTCCCAGTTGCCCACCAAATTTGCTAAAGCTTCTAGAGAAAACACTCCTTGAGCGAACGTCAGCCTGCTTCATTCTGAGTCACCTGCTTCAAGTGGAAGGGGTACACTACAGGACTCTAGGAGTTCATGACGGTGAAGGTAAGATCATACACAAAATATCCTACAAGTGTATTGTGGTTTGGCTCTGGAATGTCCCCCAAAGGTCTCCTGTATTTAAATGTTACGGATTGTCTATGGAACCATGTGCAGTTGGTAGATTGGGGTCTAGTCTTGAGGGGTGAATTGCAGGCCTGTAAGTTAGGATTACCAGCATGTAAATTAGGGTTAAAGGTGTGTAGTGGCCACACCTGGATCCAGGAGGAGCTAATCACTGGGCTGTGGCTTGGAAGGATATATAAGCTGCGTCCTGCCTCCCTTGGAGGATGAGGATTAGGCTCGACTAGTCTTAACTTGCCTTCTTGTTTGTGATGCCGTGAGAAGCTGTCTCCACCTCTGTCTCTGCCATGTACTTCGATTGCTGCCAGCCACCCCTGAGTGGACTGTGACCTTCTGAAACTGTGAGCTAAAAGAAACCTTTCCTCCCCTCAATTTGTGGATGTTGGATATTGAGTCACAGCAATGAAAAAGTGACTGAGACAGAGTGCTTGGGGTCCCTGACCAATCTAGCTAATCTTGGCTTTCTGTCTGAAACAAATCATAGCTATATTGCCAGCTCACCTTTTTCAGAAAGTACCTTCATGAGATGAAATTCATGCCTGTTTCTAGATGTAGTTCAGAGCCCAGCTGACGGTTCAAGGGGGAAGCACTAAGCCCTTTGCTTCCTTTACTGGTTCTCTGTGGCTTTGCTGTAACTACGTGGCCCAGCCTTGACAGCCAGAAGGCTGCAGGGCTTGGCTGAACCAATACCTGTGAATCTCTGCTCCTGTATTCAGAGGGAACCCTACTTCCCAGACCATACAACTGAAGGCTGAATGGACTGAGGGGCCAGTTTTCTGGTCGCACACTCCTCCCACTAACAGTATCCCTTTTCTCTTCAAAGTGGAGGGAGCAGAAAGGATACTATTTTAGAGTAGAAAACAGCCTGTCAAATCTCTTTGCCACTAGTGATGCAGAGTTTAAACTTGACCCAGTCCTCTTCATTTTACAGTCCAGAGGACTGTGTAAACAAGACAACAGCGCCAAGACGGGAACCTCCACTTTCTGATTAATTCAGGCAGTCTTTCCTCTACGCTGCATAGCGTTAACTGAGGGTCAGCACCTGTGAGATAAAGGGGCACTGTCCTTCAAGGAGAGGCAGAAATACACGGCGCTAAAAGGTCTGCACCCACGTGCCAGATCCTACGGCAAGAATCAGCCCCTCCAGCCACTTGAGTGATGGGTAAGCTACTTAATCTCTCCTGCCTCAGTTTCCTTGCCTGTAAAATAGGAAAAGTACCTTTTGTGGTTAGGATCTGGAGTGTCCCTCAAAAGTCTCGTGCATTTTAATGGAACCATGTGATGTTGGTGGATTGGGGTCTGGTGTGGAGGGTGGGCTGCAGTTAAGATTAGCGGTGTGTAGTGGCCTCACCTGGATGCAGGAGGGACTGGTTACTGGGCAGAGACCTGAAAGGATACATAAGCTGCACCTGCCTTCCTGGAGGACGGGGACTAGTCTCAACTAGCTTCAGCTGGTCTTCCCGTTTGTCCGGGGAAGCTGCCTCCACCTCTCTCTCTGCCGTGTACTTCGATTGTTGCCGGCCGCTCCTGAATGGACTGTGACCTTCGAGACGGTGAGCTAAAATAAGCCTTTCCTGAGTTTGTGGGTGTCGGGTATTGAGTCACAGCAACGAAGAAGTGACTAAGACAGTACCCATCTCCAAAGCTTGTTACCAGAATTGTATTGATATAGGTAAAGCACCTAGAACAGTGCCCAGCTCACAGGAAGTGTGAGCTACTGTTAGTATAAAGGAATAACGGAATACTCATGGTTTTTTTTTTTCCTCCTAATCATATACCTGAGATCTTCAGGTAAAAAGATTCTGCACCCTTCCTCAGAGTCCCCACCCATGCCATGAAATCTTTCTAGGGCACTTGTAACAGTTTCTGACTATATTTCCCAATAAGCCAGTGAATCCCGGGCTCCTCCTGAGAAACCAAAGCCTTGTGGCTCCCACCACCCTCCATTCCGCTTTCCCCAAGGCTGCTCTCTGCCCTCCAAAGCCCTATGTGTTGTTGATTCCAGTTATGCCTGGAATGGGAGAAGTCGTTCTGTCCCCCTCAGGCATTAGGGTCTGCAGGTGTTGGGTAAACCGCATCTCTGGGAGCTAGTTGCTCTTCGCTGGCTCTATTTTGATCCCATTATTGAGGAGGAGGATGCTGGGGATGAAACCCAGGGCCTTTGCACTGTGCTACAGCCCCAACCCATTTTTTGGTTTTTGGTTTTATTTTTCAGTTTTGAGATGAGGTCTGGTGAAGCTGCTGAATTGCCTGAACTGGACTTAAACCTGCAGTGCTCCTGCCTCAGCCTTCCAGAGTGCTGGGATTACAGACTCACACCACCAGGCCCAGTTTATAAGGTTTTTTATTTTCTCCTTTACTTTGGCCAATATTTAGATCCATGAATATTGGGGGAAGAGAAGAGGTTCCCCTAGAACACAAGTGGGGTACCACCAAACAAGGCCCAGACAACATTAGGAGTCGCGCTAAGTAAACAGTCTCTGAGCTGGCTGCTCTGTTCCCTAAAATTTAGCCGAAGACCTCTACAAGCCTCTTTCCCTGAACCGGGGTGATGGGGACCTCCACCAAGTGAGTTCAGTTCACTTTTCTCCTTGCCCTGGCTTTTTTCTTTCTTTTCTTTGAGACAGGGTCTTGCTCTGTAACCCAGGCTGGTCCTGAACTCCCTATGGAGCCCAAACTAGCCTTGGACTCACAGCAATCCTCCTGCCTCAGCCTCCCATGTACTGGAATTACAGGCACGTGCCACCATGCTCAGTTTATGTGGTGCTGAGGAATCAAACCCAGGGCCTTGTGCTTAGCAGCTGTGCCATTCCTCCCTCCAGCCCCCTTCCCCTCATTTCTAAGCTGCATCTGTCCCCAGCTCCATCTCTAACCAAACGAGATACCAGCGCTGCGCCAGTTTTAGTTTCTCAAATGATTGTTATCATTAATCATAATAGTAACATTCACAACTTGTCAGCCGGCCGGGGCCAGCCAAGGATCTCTTCGGATGGCAGAGACCACTACCCCTCCCCTTCCCAGCAGGAGCGGGACGCGCAACCCCGCACCCGGCCGGAAGGGCCGAGCTGAATCGGGAGCGCGGCGTGAGGGGTGCCCGACTCGCGCGGGGCTGCTCCAGGGGCGCACGCCCCTCGCAGGCTCCCCGGCTCCTCGCTGCACCGGCTCCGGAGCCACGGCGTCCCCAGCCTGCCGCAGACGGACAGAAGGGCCCGCAACCCCCGCGCACACGCGCACTTATTTGCACGCTCCTCCGCGCCGGGGGACACTCGGCGGGACGTCCGGGCCGCTCGAGGTTCCACCGCGGGTGAGAGCCGGTGGCCCCGCCCCCGGCCCCGCCCCGCGAGGCCCCGCCCCCAGGTTGATGGCAGCGGCAGCTGGGACTGCGGCGGAGCGCGGCCCTGGAGAGCCGCAGGGGGCGGCCGGAGCACGCAGCGCCACCGCCGAGCCCCGGACGCCACGGACGCCGGTTAGCAGCCTCGGCGCCAGACGCCGCTCCGGCCCCGGCGCACGCCCGGCCCGCTCCGCAGAGCAGTCGCGCGTGAGCACCAGCCCGCCCCGCCTAGGACCAGGTACCCGCAGCCCCCGCCCCACGCTCCGCCTCAGCACGGGAGCCGGCGGCCTCTGCCGCGACCCTCCCCGCCGCCAGATCTGGCCCAAGCAGGGAAGACTCGGTTTCTATATTTGGCCGGACAGGCCTGCGTAGGCCCCTCTAAGAGCGCAGTGCCCAGGCAGGAGGCTGGGAGAGGGTGCGGGGAGGCCGGGCCTTGGGGCCTGGGGCTGAAGAAGAGGTTTGAAGGACACAGCGATGCCAGGGCTGAGAAGGGGCAGAAATCAGGGCCCCTTGGGGAGAACTTGGCGTAGCCTCCAGGGAAGAGAATAGCATAGCACAAGCCCTGGCTACTGGAAAGGCACCTCACCCTCCCAACCCCTGCAAATCCGGTCCTGGCCTGAGGGTCCAGACCCCACACCTGAGAGTTTACTAAGAGAAAGGCCCAGCCCGGGGCAGAGAACCCAAACTAGCTAAACCAAAATATAGAGCCAGAAGACCATGGGTGGTAGGACTTGTTGCAGGTGACAGTACAGGGGGAAATGGAGGGAAAGATCCACCTTAGAAGTGTCATCCCCACACCCATCCTCCACCCTCAGTGTCACTACCAGAATGGGAAGAAGCTGGAAAACAGTAGCAGGAAAGGATCAGATTAGCTGACAGGAGAAACTTTTCCCTTGGCAAGTTTTTACAGAAAATCAAAACAAAGCCCCATTTGCTTAAGCTATGTCGGAGACTGAGAGTGGCGGGGAGGGGGTCTGCAACCTATAACTAGCCTTACCAAGGCCTGTGGTCCTGGACAGGTGCCCCTGGGATATGGAACACTTCGGGGAAGAGATGCTTTCCCAAGCTTGGCTGCAGCCTAGCATTGCCTAGCTTTGAGGCTGCTCCCAAGACACTGTCTTTCAGGAAGCTTTCAGGCCCTGCTAGGTTCCACTATACCCCTAGCCCAGGTCCCTGAGGAGAATCCAGGCCCCAAAATCCCAGGCCCCACCGTTAAACAGCTTTTAACATGTGACAAAGAACTATCTCGGCCCTTGATAACTTTGAAGAAAGTTATCGGCTTCTACAGAGTGAACTCCTGGCCAGATAACCTTTCTCAACCACCAATCGTTTCACTCCTCTCCCCCCACAGCTCACAGGACTAAGGTTGAAGGCACATCTCCATCTCTGCCACAGCCATGAGCAGGCGTGTAGTTCGGCAGAGCAAGTTCCGCCATGTGTTTGGACAGGCAGCAAAGGCCGACCAGGCCTATGAGGACATCCGTGTGTCCAAGGTCACATGGGACAGCTCCTTCTGTGCCGTCAACCCCAAGTTCCTGGCCATTATCGTGGAGGCTGGAGGCGGGGGTGCCTTCATCGTGCTGCCTCTGGTCAAGGTGAGCGGTGGAGGGAAGGAAGCAGATGGGAAGACATTGACCGGGGCTCCAGGGGAGCAGCCTGTGTTCTCACCTAGATCCATTCCTTAGTAAGGAGGCAGTTTGTGTGGAGTGGCAGTTCCCTGTCCCCCAGGTCCTCAGGAAAGGGTGGGGAGATTCCTTCACTCCACCCTGAGTATAGTACCACAGTGGCCTATACTCATTCCCTATCCTGTCTACTTCACCAGGTAGCATGATTTCTGGCAGGAACCAGGAAGGGAGTCGGGTGATAAATACAGCTGGAATGCCACAGAACCATAGCCTAGCCATATTTCGTCCCCATGTCTGCTGATGCCATCCCTCCCCCTTATGTTCTGGGACTGGAAATCCTGGTTCCTGGCCCGGGATTACTGATTAAATCACATCTGAGAGCAGCATAATGGGGACAGCAGAATCCAAAGAGATCATGGCTACCATCTCATTCTTTGCTTGCTTGTTGCAGTCTTGTGGACTGAGCCCAGGGTCTTTTTACACGGAGCTACATGCCCAGTCCTTTTTTATTTTCTTATTTTGAGCTAAGGTCTTGCAAGGGGACATAAAACTTAAGACCAGAGCCCTTCCTACCCTAAGGTATGCGGCAAGACAGTGACTTCTGCTGTGTAACCTCAAGACTCTCAGCCACCATGCCCAGGATTGACACCTCGGTGCATGACCTTGACCTGGATTCTGGCCCCTATACCTTGTTGGAGAGGCCTCATGAGGTGACAGGCAGGCCTGACAATAGCCAGTGACTCATCCTCGACAATGCAGAGGCCATCCAGAGACAGCATCCTCAGGGCTCAAATTTCAGCTAGAGCTACCTCCTTCCCCAGTATGACTGGCATTTAAACACTATATAGTTTTCCTCTTCCCTACTGCCTGGCCTGGGCCAGTGCCAGCCCCTACGCAGGCCTCAGAGCCCCTCCAAGCAGCCCTTGAAGACCAAAAATAGGTAGGCCTCTAGCCTCAGTTGGGAAATAGTAGGCATCAGGATTGTCCTTGCTTGTGGTTCCAATTTGAAGCTAGTGACAAGGGAGAGATCTGCCAGTGGTGGCTAGGAACATTACACTCAGGATTACCTCATCTTGACCTCTTCTCCTAGTGGCTTCCCACAGACATTCATTCCATTTGGGGGAATGGGGACCATCTCTTCTGAGTAGGAATCTTCTGAAAAATACTGAACTAAGAGTTTAAGTCTAGGCTCTACCAGTATCTTGCTGTGGGTCTTTGGCTAAGTCACTTTACCTCTCTGTGTCAGGCTCCCTAAAATTAAATTATCCTGACTGTCTGCCTTCAGCAAAGTGCAGAAAGTGGACTAGAAGGGATTAAAGGTACAGAGAGGGATCTGCCAGGAGAAATGGATTAGAGAGAGTTGAGATAGAAATAGATTGCCCATTTGAAAAAACTACCTGGGCTGGAGATAGTTTGCCTAGCATACAAGAGTCCCTGGGTTTTCTTGAGTATCACAGAAACACACACACACACAGAGAGAGAGAGAGAGAGAGAGAGAGAGAGAGAGAACAGGCCCCACATCTCCTCCTCCCCCTCTGACCCTTCCAGACAGGACGAGTGGATAAGAACTACCCGCTGGTCACTGGGCACACCGCTCCTGTGCTGGACATTGACTGGTGTCCACACAATGACAATGTCATCGCCAGTGCCTCAGATGATACCACCATCATGGTAGGAGCCAGTGGATGCTTCTCGGCAGTGGGCGGGGAGCAGGGAGGGCCGCTTCACCTGTGCTGAGGAAGGTGATAACGAGGTCCTGACTCCCAGAGCCCTGCCCTCACCAGCTTCCAGGCTATTCTTAGCTACATGCCCACTCCATCCCAGGATGCACCGCTTAGGACTAATTATAGCCAGGAACAACTTGGAGGTGGGGGCATTGCTTTGAGGTCTCTGGAGAGCAGGCAGTGCCCCCTCCTGGTTCCCATTGCTTCTGCCCTGCTTTTGACTCTTGCCACTCAACAGAGGAGGGGGGAGAGCCAGCCCCTTATCCTGCCTACTCTGTACCTTTTCCTCCCGCTCAGGTGTGGCAGATTCCAGACTATACTCCTGTGCGCAACATTACAGAACCAATCATCACACTTGAGGGCCACTCAAAGCGTGTGGGAATCCTCTCCTGGCACCCTACTGCCAGGAACGTCCTGCTCAGTGCAGGTCTGACGGCCTAGGGAGGGGCCCGACTGTAGATGAGGGCCAGAGCGGCACGTGTGGGGCACAGGTGACCTCGCCTGGCTGTTCTGGACAGGTGGTGACAATGTGATCATCATCTGGAATGTGGGCACTGGGGAGGCGCTGCTGAGCTTAGAGGACACGCACCCAGACGTCATCCACAGTGTGTGCTGGAACAGCAACGGCAGCTTGCTGGCTACCACCTGCAAGGACAAGACGCTGCGCATTATCGACCCCCGGAAGGGGCGAGTGGTGGCGGTGAGTGCCCGCGCGGGCCATTCCCTAGCAGCCCTTGCCCAGTGACCAGCTGTCAGCACCCTATACTCACAGTCGTCAGAGCCCAGCTTTCGCCTGTCCCATCCCTTCTTCCAGAGACCAGTTATCCTCTCCCGAAGTCTCTGCAACCACAGCTCCCTGCCCTAAACGCGCTGCAATCCTCTGTCCTGCTACCGTGTCCTCGCCTCCCCTGCAACTCTGGAGCCCAGAGGAGGGCTCCTGGCTTTGGGATTGCGGAGGGGAGATGCTGGGCACTGCAGCCTCCCACCACAGCCACAACGTGCATGAAACCCGAGCTCCTGGACCCTCTTCCCAGCCAGCGCCCAGCGCCACGATCCAGGGTTTGGGGCGTGACCTCAGAGCTGGCCTCTCTGCCCCTGTTGACCCGCTGGAAGGGAGGGGGGGCAATCCTCGCGCGGAGCTCGATGCGACCAGGGAGGGCGGTGGCCCTTGCCTCACTGGCCTCAATCTAATCCGAGGCGTGCATGTCTGCGTGGAGCACGTGCGGGGGCAGCGGCCACGCGCAGGGCGGGAGGACAGGGCGCTCTAACCCACTAACCCTGCGAGCAGGAGCGAGCCCGGCCTCACGAGGGCGCCCGCCCGCTGCGGGCCGTCTTCACCGCAGACGGGAAGCTGCTCAGCACCGGCTTCAGCAGGATGAGCGAGCGGCAACTCGCGCTCTGGGACCCGGTAGGCCGGGCAGCGCGGGCGCGCGCCGCGTCCCTGGGCCGGCCAGGAAAGCCTTGCCCCGCGGGGCCCCAGCGGAGCGGAGCGGGCAGCTTCTGTTTGGGAGAAGCCCCGCTACGACCCTGGGGAGCCAGCAACCATCGCCTGCTCTAGGAGTCGGCCTTTGAGGGCCCTTAAGGGCGCCGGATCTGCCGAGAGCCGCGCGCCGGCTGCCCTCTGCAGGGCCAGACGTTCTCCAGGCCGAGAGCCAGCAGGGGCTCCAGGGAAGCTGCGTTCTTAGGGCCCCACCGTCTCCCCCTCGCCTCCACCCCACCCGTGTCGGCAAGCTAGTTGCTTGCTTGGCCCTGCGCGCGCCCCGGGGCAGGCAGCTGGGTGATGTCCCTCCCTTCTCCCCTCCCCCAGGAGAGGTTTGCAGCCCACGAGGGGATGAGGCCCATGCGGGCCGTCTTCACGCGCCAGGGTCATATCTTCACTACGGGATTCACCCGCATGAGCCAGCGAGAGCTGGGCCTGTGGGACCCGGTAAAGCAGCTGAAGGCTTGGAGTGTGTGCCCCGGGACTGGCATCACGGAGAGGGGCCGGGCGCCCCCTGACCGCAGGGCATGCTTATTTGGACAGGGCCGGAGGCCGCTGCCGCCTCTGCAGCGCCTGCCATCCCCACACCCACCCCTTTGCCCTGTTACGCTGCGCTGCGTCGCCTGAAGAAGCTGGAGCTGGCGCCCCCGCCCAGTGATGCCGAGTCCCTGGGGGTGGTTTGTGGTGACTGCATGCCGCAGCCCAGGGGTACGAGAATGGGGAGGCAAAGTGCTGGTTCACCAGGGCTGCTTTACGGGACATGCGGGATCGGGGCGGCAGGATGCATAAAGGTGGTCACCAAATGGCACAAGAGGACGGGCAGGGCTGGTCACGCTTCCTGTACTCGGGCAGAACAACTTTGAGGAACCCGTGGCACTGCAGGAGATGGATACAAGCAACGGAGTCCTGCTGCCCTTCTATGACGCCGACTCCAGCATCGTCTACTTGTGTGGCAAGGTGCTAGCTGCTGGGAGGGACGAGCAGGGGCTGGGCAGAGCTATGCGGTGGCCAGCTGGGGCGCCCCTCTGAATAGACTGGTTTTTCAGGGCGACAGCAGCATTCGGTACTTTGAGATTACCGAGGAGCCACCATTTGTCCACTACCTAAACACATTCAGCAGCAAGGAGCCTCAGCGTGGCATGGGTTTCATGCCCAAGCGGGGCCTGGACGTCAGCAAGTGCGAGATCGCCCGGTCAGCATCCTTGGCCCCCGCTGCACGCCTCCTCTGTCCCCTACTTATGGCAGGTGGTAACCATGGGGCCTCCCCGTATGAAAGGAGAAGGTTGGGGTGGGATCGAAAGGGTCTGCTCAACGCCCGCCCCCGGCCTCTCCTGACTCACCTTCTCTGAGCTTCGGTGTCCTGTAAAATTATGCCAGGCACCCGATCCGAGGTGATTTACACTAGAACTGGTAATGCGCAGGGCGGGGTCCAAAGCATCAGCCTTTCCTGCTCTGCTCGTTGGCCCCAAGCATGGCTAGTCAGAGAAACGGGAGTCTGCGAGGGTGATGAGGCCGGTTTCCCTCCAGGTTCTACAAGTTGCACGAGAGGAAATGTGAGCCCATCGTCATGACTGTGCCACGCAAGGTGAGAGGGGGAGGCGCTGGGCCCGGGCTCCCAGGGGACCGAGTGCAGCCAGCCGGACCCTTCCGCTCACACCGGTTCGCCCGTCCATCTGCCCCGCAGTCAGACCTGTTTCAGGACGATCTGTACCCGGATACTCCCGGTCCAGAGCCCGCCTTGGAAGCGGACGAATGGCTGTCGGGCCAAGATGCGGAACCCGTGCTCATTTCGCTGAGGGATGGTTACGTGCCCCCCAAACACCGAGAGCTGCGGGTCACCAAACGCAACATCTTGGACGTTCGCCCTCCCACTGGACCCCGCCGCAGCCAGTCAGCCAGCGACACCTCTTTGTCGGTAAGATCCTGCCCTGTATGACCGAAACCCAGTCTACGCATCCTCCACCGCCACCCTCCGCCACTCCTTCTCCGCCCTCCGTGCCCCGCAGCAGCACACCCTGGAAACGCTGCTGGAGGAGATCAAGGCCCTTCGCGAGCGGGTGCAGGCCCAGGAACAGCGCATCACGGCGCTGGAGAACATGCTGTGCGAGCTGGTGGACACCGACTAGCGCGCGCTGCGCCCAGCGACCAGCAGGGGCGCGCAGATTCGGCCCTGGCCTTTGGGTCTGGGACTCAGGACCCCGCTTCCCAGGGCTGGGACCCGGAGCGGGACTGGGAAGGTAACTCTTGCGGGAGAGTTGGATGAAAGCAGCCTAGGGGAGACCCACGCTCGTCTGGCAGGAGCTGAGCAGCACGCTCGGTTTACTACTGGGCAGGAGCTGGCCTCAGGAGGCCCCGATACCTGGGGCCTGAGCAAAGGTGCTGCATGGTGAGGTCTCCCTCGGTCCCTCGCTCAGCGCAGGGGAAGTGTTTAGCATTAGCGGGACGCCTGGGGATACTGGACAGCCTGGGCTTGATCTCAAAGGGGTGGTGGTTCCTCAGGTCTCCCCACACTGGGCAGGGAAAACTACAACTTTTCTCCTGATCAGCTTACTTTTTCCCACCACCCTGAGTGGTAAGCCCTATGGGCAACATCTCAGTTCTGCAGATAGAATACAAAAGTCATTGCCCACAGAGCCTGACCAACCAGGATCTGAGACAGAGAAGGGAGACCTGGTCTTCAGGTGAGAGGGCTGTCCTCCACACAGTCCATGCTGGAGAAATCTCAAAATTGGCATGAGGGAGGAGGTTCACCCCACCACACACACTGCCCCCAGCCCTGCTCTGTGGCCTTGATCCTATGAGGAAAACAAGACACAATGAATGAAATATTTTACTAAGTGCAAGTCTGCGCCTCCTGCGTGGTGGGGCTGAGGGGCTCTGGGGTGAGTGAGCGCTGCACCCCTGGCCTGGGCTCAGAACTCACCAGGCAACCTCTTGTCCCAGCGTCATCCTCACATGGAGGTTCAGCAGAACCCCTACCCAAGCCCACTGTGGGTACTCCTTCCCAGTAAAACCAGGTAGGAAGTCTTCGAGTTGAATCCTCTTTTATTTGTGCCTCAGAATCAGTCTGGTGCCCCTGGCATCAATGGAGGGAGTGGGAGAAACAGTTTTTCTTTGTTGCTCTTCTCTTGGGTCCCTTTTTGCATCCCTTCCGATCCTCACTGGTTGAGCCAGTAGAAGAGGCCAGAGACAAGGGTGTGCAGTGGGCCCCTGCCTCTGGCAGGGCCTGTGCTTCTCTGGGTGGGTGGCGCAGGGCGGGAGAGAGCCGGGGGTTAGCACCATTGGATGAGGGGTTTTAGTCGGCCCCTGTGTGGGGGCAAGAGGGATGCACAACCACAGAGGGCTAGCAGCAGCTGGTGGGAAGGGGTGGGTGGTGGTGCCAGGGCCTTAGATGACCCTTTGTATCCAGTTTTATGTCGGGTCTAGTGCTTGTCCCCAGCCCAAGAGGCTTCCCCCACTCCAAGGCACCAGGAGTCAGGCCTTTCCCAGGGCCAGGGGGGCCATCTTGGATACACTCTTCAATCATAAAACATGCCTTGGGGATGGGGGCTTCACCTTCTGGCTGCCCAAGGGAAAGCTGGGACCACCCTGAGACCCATGACGGGTGTGGTGGCTGGGGGAGCCGGGCACCCCGCTAAGTGCACTTGACGCTGAAATGCCGGGGTGGGGTAGGGGCTGGGCCCTTGGTGTGCTGGTTTGTGTCCGGGACAAAGCAGCAACCAACGCAGCACGCTCGGGAACTCAGCTGCCCCTCAGGGGTGTCGAGCGGAGATGCAGTCTTGGGGGTGGGGGGTGTCCTGGAGTGGGGTCAGTGAGCAGAAAGGAGGGCCGGCCAGAAGGAGCGCGGATGGGGCAGTGCTCCTCTGAGGAGTCGGCTCCCCTGCGGAACCACCTAGCTCCACCCTTGAGCGGCCTAGGGGTCAGGATAGCGCTAGGCAAGGGGACCAGGCCACGCCATTTACTCCCGGCGCTCCAGCCTGGAAGGGTACCCCACACTCGGGTTGAACCCCTCCCGGTCTCATGCCTGGTCCACTGCTTCACCCCCAAGGCAGTGGCTGGAGACTCGGCCGCAGCTCACAGCTCAGCGAGGAGTGGCGCTGGTGTCCCTGATCCCAGTCCGGATCCAGGTCCTGGTGTGGAGCGGGCGCTACTGCTCGGTGAGGGAGAGCCTCAGAATCCGCTCCAGCTCCTCCTCCTCCTGCCGAGCACGCCGCCGCCGCTCCTCCTGCTCCTGAGCCGAAAGCTCCATGGCCAAGCGCAACTGCTCGTCATAGCTCCGGAACACATGGCCGCCAGGGCCAGGGCCAGGGCTGGGCCGGGGGCTCGGTACCCGCGCCGGGGGTGCAGGCTGGTGCTGAGGAGTGGGCGGGGTGCTCCTGGGGGCAGGGAGGATTTGTCTAGAGCTCTGGCGCACCTGACAACTAGCACCCAGGCGGGACCTGGCATGAAGGTGACAGGGCACAGCAGCCCTGCCACTCTCTAGGGGAAGTAAAGAGTCTCGCCTTGGCACCTGGCCCCACCCAGTGATGGCAGCACCCAGTCCCAAAGTCCTATCTGGTGAGGATCTGAAACCCAAGGCCTGGATCTCCGCTGCCTGCCTGCCACTGGGGAACACTGCTTAAGGACTCAGCCAGGAAAGGGTAGAAGCTATTCTGATACCAGGTAGGAGGCCTACTGAGGACACCACAGGTTGTCTGGGCCTAGTGGGGGTTCCTGTGTCATCTCTCAATGTGACTGAATCCTGGGGTGCAGAGTGTGTGTGTGTTGCAGGGGCGGAGGACAAGCATCTCCAAATGCTCTTTGGTGTAAGGGGCACTGACCTGTCCTGTCGACGACCCTCATAGGACATGGGGTGAGTGCCTGGCTTGCTGTTGGTTAGCGCCTCCCAGATGGTGACCTGGAGGGAGGGGCCTATTAGGTATGCGTCCCGGCACTCAGGCAGCCAGTGCAGTAGCAGGGACACACCTGGTCATACTCACTGCCTGCCTCCAGCAGGCTCTGCTGGATGGCAAACTGTAGCAGGTCATCATCATCGTCACGTGTCACCGCCTCCCGCTGGCCGCCCAGCACACTGTAGCCCCTCGGGGCCTCGAACAACGCTGGGGAGATCTCACAGCCACGACACGAGGCTAAGGACCAGAGCTGGTGGTCAGGCGTGTGCTGAGCCTACTCCTCCCGCAGCACCCCAGGGTAGTGAGGAGGGAAAGGTGAGCAGGCAGGAAGTGAAGAGTCTCACTCACTCGTGGAACTGGAGCTGCTGACGCTGGAGGAGTCACTGCCTGGGGAGGGGGTCTCGCTGCTGGGGCTGCCTCGCACGGAGGGCACCGGCTCATCACAGCCGTTGAGGTTCCCAAAGGTGATGCGGGCGTTGAGGATGTGAAAGATCGGGATTTCTGAGGATGAGCAAACCATCAGGCACTGGCACCCCTTTCTCATACTTCAGGCCTGCTCCCCTGAACTCATCTAATCTCTGACTCCCTTAAGGGCTGACGGGAAATGCCCGGAGAATCTTACCAATCTTGACAGGGAAACCAGGAGGCAGGCGGAGAGTGATGAAGTCCCGGAGCTTGGCAAAAAGTGCATTGCTGACTGCCATGAGGTCAATGATGGGGGCCACCTGCTCACACAGGGACAGGGGATGCTCCTCACACAGCCACAGCTTGGCCTTGAACCTGCTCCCCCCAAATCCCAGGAGTAAGGGATGCTGCAGGAAGCCATGGCCTCCCAATACCTCTTGGTGCTCCAGCCCTGCCCACCCCTCCCCGGGAGGAGCAGGAGGCCTCACTTCTGTGTCTTGGTGGTCAGTTCCATGGGGCGACCCATGTCCCGGTTGCCAAGCTCAAAGTTGGGGTTGAAGTATTCTTCTGCAGTGATGGCAGTGGGATTGGCTTGGCTCAGGGTCTGAGTGATCAGGGTCTGCATCACATAATAAGGAGCCATGAGCCCTGCTTAGTCCCTGCTTCCAAGCCAGCCAGCTTGTACCACAGGACTCCTAGTTCTCCCCCTTGCCAACGCAGAACTGATATAGCCTTGAGCATTGTAGAAAGGGGTGTACACAATCCACCACTAATAAGCAGGACACCTCCCAAGCCTCCTCAGCCACACCCACACCCTCCACACAGTGACAACCCTGGCACACACTCACCCCATTCTGGGGACCCCCATGCTGCTCAGCAATACCCAGGAAGGACTGCAGAGGTGTCTTACAGCCTATAAGAAATGTGGTATCTCAGAGGACACTCAAGCCCTATACCCATGGGCATCTCACTCACCAGAGTTGACAATATTCAAGACCTAGGTAGGAGGCTTGGGTGAGAAGACTGTCGTCCCCCACCATGTACCCAGGCACCTTGATCCAAGTCATGGACTATGTCAAGAGGCAGGGTCCAGGACCACTGCACACACAGCTGGAATAAATAGGGTTAGGGCCCAGGGAGAGACTCCCAAAAGCACCACACTCTTAAGTTGGTGACACTGGATTGTAAAATACCTCTTTAGTGAGTAGTTCCAGGATAATATGCATGTGCTTCCCTGTATATTATCTTTTTTTTTGAGACAGGGTCTCACTCTATGGTCCATACTGGTCCTGAGCTCACTATAGAGACCAGGCTGACCTTGAACTAATGGTAATCTTGCCTCAGCCTCCTGAGAGCTGGGATTATAGGCATGCGCCACCACGCCTGGCTACCCTGCATATTATTGATTTTATTTCATTCCCATGTGAAGTAGGAACTATATATTTCCCTTGAGATAGTTTAGCTGATGCCTAGAGAATCAGATGTGATATCAATAGGCCCACAGAACAGATCCCTTAATGTCCCGGTAGAATAAAATGGTCAATAAATGGCATGCATGTCTCTTTTTGTCCTCCGAAATGCAATGCAGACATTAGTAATCATCTGTAGCATGCCCTTCCAGTGAGCCCAGATGAGCCCTTAGCATCTTCTTAGCAGTGCTCTAGGCAGCTGCTACCAATCATGGCCTGAACTTGAACCAAAATCTGTTTGCCTGAATAAACCATCCTGGCTCTTGAAGGACTGTCAAAGAGACTACCACATAGACACTGAAGTGGGGACTGGTTGCTCCAGCCCCACAGCACCTCCCCGTACATCCTGGCTTTATTACCTTTGACCTTCCCCTTGTGCTGTTCTGAGAGATGCTCTGTCCGGGTTCGGGTGATGAGCTCCACATTGGATGCCCCATATACCTGGAGACAGAGAGGAAAGGACTAAGAGGCAGCTCTGGTATCCCCACCCAAAGGAATTCTGAGCATTCTCCACAACAAAGGGTCCTGAAGCAGTGCTTTGCTCCAGTCTCCAGGCTTTTAAGCAAGTAAATAAATCAGATTTTGTATTCACTCAGGAGGCTTTATGTGCCTGCCATTGTGGTGGACATCAGAAATACAGTGGCAAAGAAGCCAGATAACAATCTCTCCCTTCATGAAGGTAACATTCTAGTTGGAGAGACAAGATTGACAGCTATGAGTTAGAGTGATACACGTTCTGCTGGGGAATAGCTAGGGGGTCTTATCTCAGCTTACAGAACCAAAGAGGGCTCCCAAGGAGACAGCATGCACAGAACCCTGCAGGCACTTGCCAGTTCCTTCATTCAGCAGCAGCACTGTGTGCTGGCAAGATGTGGGTCACAGAGTTACAGATCGTCTTAAGGGTAAATGCCTAGCTTTGGGATCAGGCCACTAGGATCTGACCCCCAGCTCTGGCACTGACAGCTGTGTCTGTGAGTGGTAGTCACATGGTTTTGCAAGATCACTGAACCACTCCAAGCCTTCTTCATTCCCTCATCATAAAAATGGGCCAATAGTACTACTTTGTGGAGTTGTAAAGAGTAAATGCGATACCATGGAAATGGTTCTACGTATTTATAAAATGGGAGGAATAAAAGCACCTGTCTGAAGGGCTGTGGTGAGGATGAGCGTATGTTTGTGCTCACTCGCACACACAAGGATAAATATTGTCATCCATATGTATGAGAAGTTAGAACAGTGCCTTGAACGTGAACACAGCAAGATCTGCCACTGTCAGCAGGTGACTAATAGTCTAAAGCCCCTTTCTGCATGCCATGTTGCCTGTGCACCTCCCAGGCTGGAGAAGGCAGTCAGGAAACCCTGCTCAGTGTGCTGCAGGTACCAGCTCTGGCATGGGGAGCCATGGCCTCACCTTGGCTTCATACCCATTCACCATCTCCGTCTTTTCGCTGCGCCAGCCCAGGATGCCAGTCTTGTTCCTGGGGAGGCAGAGGGCTCTAGTTGAGGTGGGTACCCCACCGGCTAGCTTCAAGCCAGCCAAAACTGTGCCTGCTCACCTCTCAAAGGAGATGTTCTTGGTGTCAAGCTGCGTGGTGACGACAGGTGCGGTAAGCCGGCTCAGCACCTGCTCTTCAGTAGGCTGGGCAGCAGCCAGCAGCAGCTCCCGGTCCTGCCCAGCCAGTGCCAGCGTCTCTGTATACACCACCCGGCGATCGTGGTCGATCTCCATGACCACAGCACTCGTATCTGCCGGCCATGGAACAGCACAGGGGTCAGGGTGGTTTGGTGCTGTCTCCCATCCTCCCCACCTGTCTCACCTCCTGCCTCCCTGACCTTGGCCCCTGAAGACGAAGCTGCGGTTCCCTCGCTGCCAGGTCATGTGGTCAAAGCCCAGGAGCGTGGTGTCCACCCTCAGGTTCTGCCCGCTCTTCCACACTCTGTAGGTGTCACTAGGGCAGATCTTGGACACCAGGGGCACTGGGTGGAAGTGGAGGTCAGAGGTGGCTTCAGAGAAGCCTGGGCCAGCTCAGGGAATAGGAGTTGGGATCAGTGGTTTGGCCAAGAAAGGATGAAGGAACGGATGTTAAGAGCAGCCCTTCCTCCAACCACCCCCTCGACAAATACAGACCACACTCCTTTGGAGGTGAGCAACCTGTAGCTGGGGACAGGCATGCCTCGGTCACCACTGAGTCTCTAATGCCCCCCGTGTTCATTCATTCACTCAGTCTCTCATCCATTTGTCTTTCAACAAATATTTACTGAACACCTACTACTATTCCAGTCACTGAGAATACAGCACTAAGACAGGGCCCCGCCCTCTCAGAACTTACCTTCTAGAAGGGGGACAGTAATAAACAAATAAGCAAATAATTACAGAGTGAGAGAAATAATAGTGGAGTAAGACAGTGTTGGCGCAGACTGAAAAATCTAGCTGAAGAGGGGGCCCTTATCTGAGGATGAAAGATAAAAGGTGCCCTGAGGAGCTCCGGAACAAAGCTGCAGGCAGGGACTGGAGTATGAAAGCCCACGGCCAGAGAGGCCCCCTTCAGCCCCTCTTACCCCAGCTAGTAAACTCCCATTTCATCTCCACATAGAAGTCCTGGGCCTAAAGGATAGAAAGGAGAGTGGCTAAGCCCACACTAAAAACGGGGTGCAAGGGCTCCAGTGGGGTGGCTGGGTGGCTGGACATACCTTGCGCAGCTTCTCCAGGAGCACAGGGATGCCTGCCAGCCGTTTCACCACCCGCTGGTAGTCCCGGTAGCGCAGCACCAGCTGCACCAGCTCCAGGTCCCGGGTGCTCACAGCCTCTTGGAGCACTGGGAGAGGGGAAGCCATGTCACGGGCAGGCCCCTGTGCCAACCCAAGTTGAGCAACTGATGCTGGGGACCCCGTGTATGGATCCCACCTGTCCAGCCGCTGCGATTCTCTCTCCCCACATCAGCGCCGTGCGCCAGAAGCACGCGGGCACACTCTAGGTGGCCCAGGGTGGTGGCGAGGTGCAGGGGAGTTCGACCACGGGGATCCAGCTGCTCAATATCTACCTGAAGAAGGAGTTGGAGAGGTAGCACTGGTCACTTCATTTTAGGACAGAATCTCACTTGTGAAGTTGCTAAATTGCTCAGGCTGGGCTTGAACTTGAGATCTTTCTGCCTCAGCCTCCCAAGATCACAGGCATGCACCACCATGTCTTGTTCTGCAGTGGTCACTGAGATGCAGCTGACCTGAGCTCAACAGTCCTTCGGCAGGCAGCTATCCTCTACTTGCACCACCCTGCTCACTTTACAAGCCCTGAAAAAGGCCTGCATACACTAGAGCCAGCTAAGTACAGAGAATCCCAGAAGAAAGGGCAGAAAGTTACTCTGGGAGAATGAAAAGGAGGCCCTTCGTCCCGTTTTGTCTGCGAGGCTCCTCTCCGGGTTCCCTCCTCAAGGTCCAGTGGGCTGACCATGAGGAGTAAGCCAGGCTAGTCCGGAGAGGCCGTTGGCTAGGGAAGACGCCAGAGGCTGGACCTACCCCTGGAGTCCAGGCGACAACTTCAGGAAGGATGACCAACTTACATCAGTGACATTATCACTGAATGAAAATGAAAAATAGGCCCAATAACATACTGGCAATAATGAGAGACCATGTTTGGTTACAGTGCAACTTTGAAGCTACTTCACGTGCCCGTGGGACACGATGCATTCACATTTTGTGTAAATCTTATTATTTTGTGAATTGCACCATTACACTGCATGAGACTTTTGTTGTGTGATAAGAGCATATGTTTGTTAGACATAAATATTTAAATATATCACAGAAATCTAGGACTTCTGGTTAAATATAGTGAACTGACCATATGCACGTAACTCCTCCTCTCCTTCCCAAAACTTGGCGAAGATGCGAGTAAAAGGCTTCTATTCCAACCACGACGAGGTAACTGAAATTCTGCTCGCATCACACATAGTGAGATAGTGTTGCTTCAGAGTACATCACGTAATTGTTTTCAGAAATTAGGCAACAAGGAACCTGGGACAAGCATCTTTGGTATAAGGGAGACGTGCCCTGTGATTTCCCTGGATTTCTGCCTGCAGGAAAATTCCAGACTGCAACTCACAGAACAGAGGGGAAAACCCAGCAGAGCATGGCAGGCTCCCTCAGGGAGGCACACACAGACGGCCAAGTTGCGAGGCAGCATTCTGGACAGGAATGAGCCTTGCGAAGAAAGGAGCTCCTCTCTCTATTTTTTGGCTCATTACACTCTAACTCTCTGCTCCAAGGGACAGGGTCCTTTTGAGTCTTTGCTAAATACTGAACTTCATGTGTGCGTAATAATCTCCACAAGTCACAAGGAGCTGATGACCTGTCAGAGCTCACCAAGGGCAGAACGACATTCAAGACTCAGCCAGCTAGTGTCAGTCATTGTTGATCACCCAATATATTCAACAGACGCAGAAGTGTGATGCTTTAGTTACAGGACTAGAGAAAAGGCTCACCTAGACCCACTCTCACAGATTAAGATTTAGCATCATAGGGATTAAACACAGCCAGGTGTGGTAGTACCTACCTGTAATCCCAGCACTCTGGGAGGCTGAGGCAGAAAAACGGCAAGTTTGAGCCCAAAGCTGGGGCAATTTAGTAATCCCATAAGATCTTGTCTCAAAATGTTTTTTAAAAAAAGGTTTTTTTAGTAGGGTCTAGCTCTGTAGTCCAGGCTGCTCCTGAACTCACTATGGAGCCCACACTGGTCTTAAATTCACAAGAATCCTCCTGCCTCAGCCTCCTGCGTGCAGGCTTACAAGCATATATCACCATATCCAGCTGCCCTTTTTTTTTTTTTTTTTTTTTTGAGATAGGGTCTCACTCTGTAGCACAGGTTGGGCCTGAATTCACTATGGAGCACAGGCTAGCCTTCTACTCATAGCAATCCTCCTGCCTCAGCCTCCCGAGTGCTGGGATTATAAGCAAGTGCCACCACACCCAGCTTATGTGGTGCTGGGAATTGAACTCAGGACCTTGAGTTTGCTAGGCAAGCACTTTCAACTGCTGTGCCATTCCTTCAGTGCCCCCAGCTGATTTTTTTATGTGATAATGGGGAATCAAACTCAGGGCTTTGTGCATGCAAAGCAAGCACACTGAATGCTACAACTCCCAGCCCTCAAAATATCAATTTAAACAAGGATGTAGCCCAGTGCAAAAGATGGCCCCTGGGTTCAACCTCAGTACAAAAAAAAAAAAAAAAAAAGAAAAAAAGAAAAAGAAAAAAAGAAAGAAAACAAACTCACTTAGAAGTTCTTTTATTTATTCATTGAGACAGGGTCTTACTCTGTAATCCAGGCTGGTCCTGAATTAACTATGTAGCTCAGGCTCGCCTCGAACTCAGGCAATCCCCCTGCCTCAGTCTCCTGAGTGCTGGGATGACAGGCATGTGCTACTATCCTGTTTATATGGTGTGCTGAGGAATCAAACCCAGGGCCTTGCACTTCCAGGCAAGCACTTTAACCACTGGACTATGCCTTCAGCCCCTATAAGTAATTTAGTCTGCCACAACAAAGCTGAACACTCTTTAAAGAAAGACAACAAAATCCAGACTGCTCAATATTTACAATGTCCAACATCCAGTTAAGAACTCTAGATATGCCAAGAAAGAACTATGACCCATAATGAGGAGAAAAATGATTTGATGGAAACACTCAAAAATGAGAAAGATTATGGTTCAACATGTTCAAGACTTTAAGGAACAAGATGTTCATAAAGACAAAAACTGGGAGATAGAAAAAAGAACCCAATATGCCAGGCATGATAGCGCACAACTGTACTCCTAGCACTAGAGAGGCTGAAGCAGGAGTTTTTGTTTGCTTGTTTGAGACAGGGTCTCACTCTGTAGTCCAGAAGGGTCCTGAACTAACTATGGAGCCCAAGCTGGCCTTGAACTCATGGGACTCCTCCTGCCTCAGCCTCCAAGTGCTGGGATTACAGGCTGTGCACCACCACTCCTGGCTTTATGTGGTGCTAGGTAAATGAACTCAGGCCCCTGAGCTCGCTAGGCAAGCGCCTTAACCACTGTGCCATCCCTCCAGACCCTGAAGCAGGAATTTGAGTTCCAGGCCAGCCTAGACTACATAGCAAGACTCAAAACAAAACAATAAACCATCTAAAGAGAACAAGTTTAATATCTAAAATAAAGAATTCATTAGAGATAGTTAACAGCAGGTTAAACATTTAGGGTTTATGTATTTTTCCTTTTTTTAAATGTGAATTTGGGCTGGGGGCATAGCTCAGTGTTCACACTGTTTGCCTAGAAAGGACAAGGCCCTGGGTTTGATTCCCCAGCACCACATGGTGGCAAATGCCTGTGATCTCAGCACTCCAGGACTGAAGCAGGAGAACTGCCATGAGTTTGAGGCCAGCCTGGGTTACACAGTGAGTTCAAGACCAGCAAGGACTACAGAGTGAGATACTGCCTCAAAAAGAAGAAAAAAAAAATAGTGAATTTGACGTTAGTAATAGAACTACCCAAACTGAAGTATAGACAAGGGAATTAAAAAAAAAAAAAAGGTCAAAAAGCCTCAGCAATCTATGATATACTATCCAGCATTCTAACATACGTGTGATTGAAATCCTAGGGCCCAAAATAAGGATGTTATCCTAGGGAAACAGGACAAATATAAAGAGACAATGGTCAGCACTCCCTTAGCAAGCACCAGGCCCTGAGCTCATTCCCAGCACCACGTAAACAGGTGTGGTGGTGCACACCTGTAATCCCAGTGCTCCAGAGGCTGAGGCAGGAGGACTGCCTGAGTTTAAGGCTATCCTGGACTACACAGTGTATTTAGGACCAGACCAGACAGCAGAGTGAGACTGTCTCAAAAAAGAAAAAGAGAACAGAAATGAAACAATAGTCAAAATTTATTCCAAATTTGATTTAAAACTATTTTAGTGAGTTGAATGGTAGTGCTCTCCAAAAAAAAAAAAAAATAGGTAAATATCACATCCTAACCCATATAGGGGAAAAGGTCTTTAAAGATACACATATACAAATGCTAAGAATCTCAGGATGAAGCATACCCGTAATCCCAGCCCTCTGGGAGGCTGAGACAGGAGGAAAAGAACTTGAGCTCAGGCTGGACTAAGCAGCTTAGCAAGACGCTGTCTCAAAATAAAAAATACAAAAAACGGGGGTAGATATTTAGTTCAATATGAAGGCCCTGGGGCTATGCAGCCACAAGCCAAGGAATGCCTGGCACCACCACTAGAAGCTGGAAGAGGCAAGGAAGGGCCTTGGGAGAGACCTGCCACACCTTGAGCTTGAATTTCTGGCCTCCAGAATTGAGAGAGCATAGATCTTAGGTTTTTTTTTAACCCATCTACTTTGTGGTAATTTGTCGTGGGGAAAAAAAAGCACAATGGTAAATCTATAGAATCAATAAATTCAAAGACTAAATAAGACAAATACAATGAAAATTACACCAAAGTCCATCATAATCATATACTGAAAATTAATAATAAAAAGAACTTTAGAGCATTCAAAGAAACAAGACTTGCATATAGAAGAACAAATACAGGAAATCCCACATACTTCTCTTCAGAAACTATGCAAACCAAAAGACAATATAATGAAATCGCTCAAGTACTAGGGAAAAAAAATTTATTTTCACTCTGTAGTCTAGGCTGGTCCTGAACTCACTATGGAGCCCAGGCTGGCCTTGGACTCATGGCAATCCTCCTGCTTCAGCCTCCCGAGTGCTGGGATTACAGGTGTGTGCCACCACACCTAGCTTATGTGGTGCTGGGGAATCGAAGTCGGGTATTTAGCACTTGACTCAGCAGCACTTGCTAGGCAGACTCTTTAACCGCTGAGTCATTCCTCCAGCCCCTGGGAAAAGTTTTCTAACCTATAATTATATATCCAAAGAAAATAAAGAGGAAGTGCCTGGAGGAATAGCACAGCAGTTAGTGCTTGCTAGCACAAGGTCCTGAGTTCAATTCTCCAATACCACATAAACTAGGCTTCTCAGCTCTCAGGAGGCTAAGGTAGGAGGACTGCCATGAGTTCAACACCAGCCTGGGCTCCAAGTTCAGGACCAGCCCAGACTGGAGAACAAAGAGACCTGTCTCAAAATAATAATAAAAAAGTGGAGAAAGAGACTTTTGCGAAGAGAATTTGCCAGAAGATGTGCAGGAAATGTCAAAGGTAGTTCATCAGGTGGAAAGAAAACGACACCAGATGGAGACACGGATCTATACAAAGGAATGAAGAGCACCAAAAATGTTAAATTTGTAAGTATAAGAATGTCAGTAAAACATTTAAAACCCACAAGAATAAAGAGATGTCAGATGAGAAATTTCAACACATCTTTAGAACATGGAAAGTGGCCAATGCATTACGAGTAACTTAGGGAAGGAAGGGAAGGGGAAGCTAGAACCCGAGCAGCCACAGAGGGGTGGAGGGGGGAGAAGCCTTAAGTATCAGCCCTGCAGGTCCAGGCCTGCAGCAGTGGTGGTGAGACTCCCTGCATAGACCCCTCTGCTCCCTCCCTATCCTCATAAAGCTGGGAGGTGCCCATTCACCACAAGGGGCTAGGACGTTATTCTCTATACAGTATGAGCTACCCTAGCCCCAAGATACTGGCCACAGCAAAGAGCAAGCTCATGAGGCTGAAAACTGACCCATGAGATCTAGCCCCTTCGCTGCCTTGGGCCCTGTGCTACTGGCAGCCAGACCACAAGAGCCCCTCCCTCGTACCCCACACAAGCTGCACCACCAGAGAATGCATCCTCAGAGACACCAACGGCCCCAAGGATCTCTGAATAAATGATCAGGCCAGCATGTGACCTCATCATCTTTTTTTTTTTTTTTTGAGACAGGGTCTCACTCTGTAGTCCAGGCTGGTCCTGAACTCACTGTGGAGCCCAGGCTGACCTCAAACTCATGGCAATCCTCCTTCCTCAGCCTTCTGAGTGCTGGGATTACAGGCGTGTGCCACTATGCTCAGCTTATGTGGGGCTGGGGAGTCAAACTCAAGGCCTTGTGCTTGCTAGGCAAGTGCTTTAACCACTGTGCCGTTCTTCCAGCCCCCTAGTCATCTTATAATAGCATCCTCACATCAGTAAGCTTCACACTCATTCTTAAATATGCCCCACAGCCAAGCAGGACCAGACAGTCGAGGAAAGCTTTCACCATGCAATCAACCCAAATGTACAAGTAGGTGCCAAAAACACAGAGGAAAGTCTGTCAATGCTGGAAGTGAATAATTTACATCTTCAGGAAAATATCATTAAATTACAAACTGAAATGAGACATCCCGCTTTCCTCCCCCCACCCATGACGACTCCTGCTTTCTTTTCTCTTCCTCACTTTCCCTGGCTTGCTTCCTTCCTGGACAACTCTCCCTGCCCCTCTGCATCTGTCCCAGTAAACAATATGTCCATTCACTTTATTTTCAGATAATGAACAAGATTAATTTTTTTTCAGAGCTGGAGGTTGAACTTGGTACCTTGCACATGCTCAGTACCTACTCACACTGAGCTACGCCAGCCCATCCCCCCAACACCTCTGGAACTGTCATTTGGGCTCTTTTCTTACCCTCCACGTGTAACACATCAGCACAAGCTGAATCTCTACCTTCAAAATGGATCTACACACCTCTCGGTTTCATCACCTTCAAGCCACTGTGCTGCTCTCAGCCAACCCATCTCTTTCGTGGTGGCATAGCAGCCCCCTCACTGGTCGCTTTATCCCACACTTGGCTCCACATCATCTTGGCAACTAAAGTCATCCTGTGAAATGTCACTCAAGTCCTGAAATGCTTTAACTCAAGGCCTTCTGGCGGCTGCCCACTGTGTTCAGCACAGAATCCCACAGCCCTAGATTCCTTCACTCTTGCCACAAGCCTTCCCTAGACAGATCTTGTGGGTTCCGCAGTATTATGGATTGGATGCGTTTTGCTCCCCAAAAGTTAATGTGCTGAAGCTTGGTCCCAATGTGGAGATGTTGAGATATGGCAGATCTTTAAGAGATCAAAGAGATCAAACCAGGAGAAAGTGGGTAGAATGCTTGCCTAGCAAGTGCAAGGCCCTGAGCTCGACTCCCCAGCACCACATAAGCCAGGCATGGTGGTGTACATCTGTAATCCCAGCACTTGGGAGGGTGAGGCAGGAGGATTGCTGGGAGTCCAAGGCCAGCCTGAGCTCCACAGTGAGTTCAGGACCAGCGTGGGCTATAGAGCAAGACCCTGTCTCAGAAAAGAGAGAGAGAAACAGAGAGAGAGACAGAGGGGTATGCCTAGTGGGAGGTGAGTAGGTCAGGGGCACCATCTTGGGAATAGATGAGTGCCTTCTCACAGGAGCAGGTCAGGTCCTAGGGGTTAGATCAGTTCCCACCGAGAATGCACAGTAATGCAGGGAGTTCAACTCTCTGGCTTCCTTGCCTCTCTCACTGTACTCTCTCACGAGTGCCCCTTCTCCATTCCCTCCCTCAGCCGCCATGTTGTAAGGCAGCCGTAGAGCCCTGGCCAGACACTGCATGATACAGTTGGTCTTTCCAGCCAGTAGAATCATGAGCCAAATGAATCTCTTGTCCTTAGAAAGTGCTCACACACTTGGGCATTCTAGAGATCTTTTCCTCTGGGGCTAGGAACAGAGCCCAGAGCTTCAGGCACACTAGGCACATGCCTTACTACTCAGCTACAGCCCCAGACTACCATGTGTCCTGTAATAGCAACACACACAAACTAAACCACGTAGGGAGCCATGAAGCATTTTACCCTCACTTTAGGTTGCTACCTGAATGTCACCCTCTTAGATCAGTCCACCCTGACACCTGATCTGAGATGAGAGTCGCTGTTTTTCTCCCCGTTGCCCACTTGAGTTCCCCACCAACACCAATGTCTGTTACGTCTTCCTCCATCTCCTCTCCTGTGCATATCCTCTAAGGCGAGGACTCTGCCTATTTTGTTACTTCTAGCTTTATAGTTCCTATATTAGTATCTGATACAGGACTGGTACTTAATAAAATATTATCTGTAAAAATAAATGCTGCAGACCTGATGGCACAGACCTGTGATCAGCATTGTGGCAGACAGAGGCAGGAGGATCAAGTCTACATGCCAATTTAGCAAATGGACATCTTAGTAACTTGGCAAGACCCTGTCTCAAAACCAAAACAAACAAACAAAAAAATGGGGGACTGGAGGGATGGCACTGTGGTTAAAGCACTTGCCTAGCATGCACAGCCCTGAGTTCGATTCCCTAGCACCACATGAGCTGGGTGTGGTGGCACACACCTGTAATCCCAGCACTCCAGAACTCTGGAGGCTGAGACAGGAGGATTGCCATAAGTCCAAGCCAGCCTGGGCTCCACAGTGAGCTCAGGACTAACCTGGGCTATAGAGAGAGACCCTGTCTCAAAAACAAAACAAAACCAAACCAAACAGAAATACAGGTGGGCTGGCTGGGGATGTAGCTCAATGTGAAGGCCTTAGCTAGGCTCAATCAATCCTCAATTCCACAAAATAAATAACATGAAATAAAATAAAAAATGAACATGTAGGTGACTATACTGAGGAGGGGAAAGTGACAGAGTGTCAAAGTGGTAAACTGCAAAGAGTTGTGTAAGTATGCTGCTTATAATTACCAAGGTAAATAGCAGAGGAGTGGGCCCGGAGTTCAAAGCGGTCTCTAGGGAGTGTAATCAGCCGGGGAGGGGCAGCTGGAGGAAGGCTGCTCCTCCCCGTAGGCCTTTTAGCAACAGCTAACTATTTTAAAACACGAGTACGTACTCCTTTATCCAAACTGAGACATTTTAAATGATTTAAACTATTAATATCACTTTTGCAACCTTGTATTGGCATTTCTTCACTTTTAAATATACTGAGAGCCTTGAAAAACAAGGATGCCTGGCCTTCTCCATGTCTGAGACAGTGGCTTAGAGAGGTGAGGGGTCCCCTGTGGCTCCTCGGCACCAGCTCCTCACAAAGGAGAGCACCGTGTAACTCCTGGTCTGTCGTGGGGTGGGCTCAGCCCCACAGAGTCCCAACCTAGCTGGGGTCCTGAGCTATGAGATGGGAATGGTCAAGGACTCACAGACCCCAAGCTGGCTGGGGACATCAGTGGGTGGCCTTCCTTTGGGGCTTCAGCTGAGTCTCATGGGCCTCGCCTTCCCCCTAGCCCCAGATGCTACTGCTGCTCCTGCTAACAAGACCCCAGGGAGCTGGTGGGGTGCCCGCCTAGCCCCAGGGCACCAGCTGCCATGCACCCTCCCCCTCAGGTGCCTTAGTTCCCAGTCCAAAGAGAGGCTGGCACTGCCTGCCAGGCAGCCTGCTGCCCTCCCACCCCCCTGCTTCCCTCCCCTTCTCAGAAGCACTCCTGGCATCCCACCCCAGGACACCACTGATTCCAGGACCAATGTAGACCCCATACATTCAGCCAGGGCTGAGAGCAGCTCTCACCTGCTCAGAGAAGGGCCTGAGCGCACGTGGCACCCTGCCCTGGGTCGTGGTGGAAGAATTCATTAATCTCTTCAGCAATGGCCTACAGCTGTTTAATTGCTGGAATGAAAAGGTTTCCCGTGAAACCCAATACCCGGCCCTCTCCACTAAAAGAATGGAGAGTCCTCAGCATGAAGGCTGCAGCTGGAGTCAATGCTGGGGTTTTTGGAGCTTTAGGGGCTGGGGTTCCCTGGCAGAGCACCTCCCTGCCTTCCCTTGGGAGCACACGTGCATGCTCATGCAGACAGGAAAGCTCTTGTGCGCAGGTACCACCAAAAACATACTCTTCCACAACCGTGGTACCTGTGCACCCCTATGTATGCAAGCACATGCATGCCCAGCTGCCTTCTGGCTCCAAAGGATTCTATTCATGTTAACATGTGTTCCTTAACAGCATATTTGCACTAAACGCCCCTCACACCCACATGCACTAAGGGCATTTTTAAAACTCCTTCAGCACTGACAGAATCCTTTTGTCAAGTGAAATCTTAAATTAAAGCACACAGTAAATGTACAGACTAGGCCTGGGTGCTGGAGAAAAGGGCATGCGGCCCACAGCATGCACGGGGTCTTGCCTGCTCTGCTCCTTCCCCGGCACCTCCTTTCCCACCCCAGGCAAGGCAGCTGGAGTCCAGTTTGGTCCTAGCTTCTAAGCTCTGCCACTCATCATGGGGTATCAGGGCAGGCGTGCCATCACTGTCCCAAAGGAGGGAGGTGGGGTGCTTCCTGGGCTGCCCAGAGGTGATGGGGGACTGGGGACTCTCCCCACATCTTCCCTCACCGTACAGTCCCTTCCCTGCATCCCTGAACACATTGATTTTTGGTTTCTGGGGTTTGTGACTCCCTTTCCTGAGCTTCCTCACTCACCAGCTGTGGTGATACCCCACAGCCAGGACTGCCCACTGTAGGGTGAGGGAGGAGTCACAGGTGCTCCCCAAGGCCTTCGACACAATGGGTATCTTTAGTAGGGCAGCATCTGTCTGAGCATCTGGGGCCCCACAACCCCATCTTGCCTGCCTCTAGGTCAGAAGGATGAACACGGAAAGCAGGAAGAAGGCCAGTGGCAGAGGCAGCCCTACCCACAGTTGGGACTCTCTGCTGCCAGGAGAGTCCTGTTGTGCCCCATCTCCCTACTATCCATGCACAATGCCCCTGACAGGGAGCTGTGCAGCCTACCCTTTGCTTCTCACCCCCAGGGAACAACAGGGACTCGTGACTCTAGAATAAGGGCTGTGCCCAGCTGGCTGTGCCAACCTCAGAGCTATGCCAGGAAAGGGAGAACTGGCACATCCACTGGCTACAACTGGATGTACCTCCTAACCTGGCAGGATGCTGAGAACTGTGGTACCACCAGGCCCTAGTCAAGTCCCTTCCCTTCACCCCAGCACCTCCTACCTATCCACCACTTCCAGCACCTACAAGCCAATCCTGTGAACCTGCTCTGCAGATTGCCATGCCATTCCCCTCCACGACCAGCCAACACTGCCAAGCCTGCCCCTCGGAGGCCTCTGCAGGGCTTTCTTGGAGTGAAGCAGAGGCAGCTATGCCAAGCAAAGACCAAACTCAGTGCAATCTATCTGCCAAGTGCTTGAGGAAAGCCTGGCTCTTGTCTGTGGCTGCTGGTGCCAGGAGAAGCAAAGATCAGGGACCCCCAGTACACATGCCAGGGGTCTACAAGAGTTTCCTCATGATGTTTAGTGTTCTCACGCCAAGTTCATCCCCTGCAGAAAACAACCTGATACCTGCAGCAGTGCATGTCTGGATGCAAGTGTCAGTCTGGACCACACCTGCAGCTGGGGTGCAGATGGGGCATCTCCAACTCAGCCTCATTGGCATGCCCCTTCTCTATACTCCGGAGGGAAAGAACAACTTGCCTGGCTCTGCTATGCGCGAACTAGAGGTAACCCTAATATGTGCCCTACATCTCCCTGGCCAAGCCTATCACAGGACAGGCAGCGTTCATTTCAGGGAGACATGAACTGACCAGGGCACCTGGTTTCCATGACAGTCTGAGAGGAGAGAAGAGGTATGCTAAGCAGCCCTAAACCACTTCCACCTGCAGGTCTGCTCCCCAGCCCCGCCTCCCCAGCAAGATGGCTGCTGACTTTAGAACTATCGCCAATGAGGCCTTACTTCGAGGGCAATCTGTCTCTCTAGTCTGCTGCAAAAGAACAACCCACATTTCTCGGACAAGGGAAGGATTGAGACATCCTAGAGATTTCAGCCTCTGTCCTTCTGTTTAATAATCCTTGGACCATCAGGAAGTTCCCCTCAGATCACACTTAAATTTTTTGCCAGCTTTAACCTCTGTCAGACACTTGTCTTCTTTAGCCCTCTGAGGAGAAAAGTAGAAAAAAGCCAGAGACAGGACTGTCTATGTCCTAGCATCCTCCGGTACACTACAAGCCCCTGTCCAAATCTGCCTCCTGTCCCTCTCTTCCTTCTCAACCCTAGTACTGGCTGTTGAATCGAGGGTCCTCACAGTGAACTACATCTCCAGCCCTTTTTGAGACATGGTCTTGTTAAATCACAAAGGTGCCTGGGTTGGGCTCAAATTTGAGATCTCCCAGACTCGTCTTCCTAGAGTGCTGGGCTTATAAACATGCACCACCATGTCCTGAGGGTAGGTGTTGTCCCTTGTCTGTTCATTTTCATTTCCCTAGGGTGCTCTGACCTGCCCTCTACCATGTCTGTCATGGCAGCAAACCCCTCCAACTATAGTGGATAAACTGTCCAAGCTGAGGAACATCTTTGAGGGTTCTTGTGTAAGTAGAGGTAGAAACAAAGTGGACATTGGGCCAGCTCAGAGGTTTGTGAGCCCAGGTCACCCTATGTATTGGGAGTGCTATGGGGCTCTTTAGTGGTGGCTCAACGGTGAGCTTCAGAGGCACAGCCTGAGCCTCCCCTGGCTCCCAGATTTTAGCCAGGTTCCAACCAGACTCTTCCCTTGGGAGTTGGACAGCGCCTCACACCGAACAGCCGGGACTCTGGAAGCAGCCTTCAGAAAGAGCATCTGCCCAGGGGCAGCTCCTGGACACACCAGTCACAGTCCACAGCCCCCGAGTCTCAGATCCAGACAGACCAAGTCTGGAGGTGTCAAACTGAGGCAACCCACAGCCGGCTGGACCCAGCTCCAGCCACCATTCCCTACCCTGGAGAATGTCGCTTCTGTGCTATCAGTGCCTATCAGTGGCTTGAGTGTCAAGGGCAGAACTGAGGACTGGCTATGACCCATGCCCGCCTTTGTCCTCAAGAATGGTTAGGAGACCCCACCCCTTCCTCTCTCTTCTTGGAGGCCACTGCCAAGCCCAAAGCTGGTTGACCGACCAACTGCTCCCTCGCCAGCAGGATCCGGGAATCCTATTCCTTATGTAGAGCTTCCAGTCCTTCCGGAGGCCAGTGCCTCCCAAGAGCCAGGCCTGCTCCTTCTGCACCTGGACAAGGCCCTTCGTTGCCTCCCCACAAGGGTGGTTGTCCACTCGCATTCCCGGGCCAGGGCTGGCTCTGAGAGATCTGAGGACTCTGGCTAGGATGAGCTAACAGAACGGCGCTCCTCGGGAAAGGAAAGGGCCCTGGGTGGGGCTGGGAGGCCCGGGAGTGTCCGTCACCTAGCCTGGCTCTGACCTGTGGCCTCCCCTGCCCACCCGGCTTTCTCGCCGTCCGCACACACGCGGAGGTATCGGGCTCGACCGAATGGGGCGGACTCTCCCACCACATGGCATACGGACCCGGCCAGCAGCCCCTCCCCGTCGCCTCGCCGTCCCGACGGAGGAGGGGCCCGTCCACCGACCCCAATCCGGGAGGGTCCCGACCGAGGGCGGGCCTCCCGTCCCGGCAAACGGGGAGAGGGCGGGGGCCGCTCCCATCACCTCTCCCCGGTCGGGAAGCACAAAAGCCGCGGCAGCAAACAAAGAGGCGCCGCGAACTCGCCGGGGAGGCGGGACAGCCGGCGCCGCGCCCCTCCCCGCGCCGCACGGGCGGGCCCGGCCGCGGGGTCCCCGGGCGCCCCGACGCCGTCCTACCTGGCCCGCGCGGACCTCCCTCTCCAACTCGCGGTGGCGGTTGTGCCACACCAAGTAGTGCAGTGGGTATTTGCCCTCTGGCCCCTTCCTGGCGGCGGCGGTGGCGGGGATCATCGCCCGCTCTTCATGCCGGGGCCGCGGCGCCCGGCCCGGGAAGAGGGACGGCGCCGCAGCCGGGGCCCGGGGCCGCGGGGCGGGCGGCCGGCGCTGCCTGCTCGCCGGGCTGCAGCTCTGGCATGTGCGCGCGGCGGCGGCGGGCGGGGGCGGCGCGCCCGGCACGGTGCGGGCGGCGGGCGTCCTCGAGAGGCGGCGGCGGGCGGCGCGGAGAGGCCCCCACCCGCCCGGGGAGGGAGCAGGCGCTCGGCGGCGCGGCGCGGATCCGCGCTTCGCCTCCCACACCCCCGCACACAAAGGCGCCGCTCGGCGGAGGGAACGGGCGCCCGCAGCGGGCGCGGGGGCGCACGGGCGCAGGCCCCGGGGACGCCGCCGCACGGACGAGCGCCCGCAGCCCCCGGCTCCCCGCAGCCGCATAGCCCGGCCCTCAGCCGGAGCGGCCGGCGAGGGATGCAGGGATGCGGGAGAGAGAGGAGGGGACCCGGGTGCCCCGGGCAGAGCCGGCGATCGCTTGGCCCCGCGGCATCATGGGATTTGTAGTTCGCCTCTTGGAATCGAGAGCGGCGGGTGACCTAAAAGGGTCTTGCGGTGTCCCCGGATTCCCTGAAGGCGTGGACAGGGAATCGTGAGTGGCCGAAACCGAATCAGTGTCCTTCCTGGTGCCAGGTGGGGTGGCGCGTACCCTCAACTGTCCTGCAGTTTGCCTTTTTCAAGTGAGAGAGGAGGCTACTGGCCTCGCTGGAGAGTTTGGGGGACAGGGGAAGGTGTGGCGATTCCTGAGCCCACTGGGAGGAATTCAGATTCCCAGAAGACAGTGAACGATTAGGGATCCCCCCATCCCGGGAAAGATGCAGAACATCACTATGAAAGGTCGTTGGGGAACCCAGGGATACGACCCCTGAAATATTTCCTGCCGTCATAGAAATAAACACCTTCCTCCATACATGACGTGGGAACAAGAATGTCCCATAAGACGGAAGAACAGCCTTTCCCTTCCCCAATGCAAGAACCAAAGTGAGTCTGGGCAGAGAAAGCCGCAGGTGGCAGCGCCCCACCTCCACCTCGTGTGGGCACCTCAGGAAGGAAAGTGATTCCAGACTACCTCCTTCCTGAGCGACGCGAAGCACAGAGGTCCTTCCAGAATGGCCTCTACCCAGGGTGGAATTGGCCTCTGGGGCCACCAATTGCGAGGGCTGGAAAGATTGCGAAGTTTGGCCCAGTCCTGGAGGGGAGCGACCGTGTTGTCTGAGAGACCTGATTTCCAATACCTCTTTACTGCCTCACCTTAAGCAAATTGCTTACACTTTCTGAGTTTCTCAGTTCGTTCACCGCTGAAAAGGGACAGGATACTACCTCCTGGAGTCAGCTAAGGCTAGCAACTGCCCCGAAAGAGCACTCCCTCCCCCAACTAAGCGGACTGAGACAGGTGGCAGGACCAAACTCGGTGCCTTTCTGACCCCTCCTCCCCTTAAAACTAGGCGGGAATAAGGAATTCCACATCAGCCCTACTTAGAACAATCCAAGAAGTGTTTGTGTGGGAGGTCACAGAAAAAGCACAGTCCCCCTGCTCCCCCCGGCTGCTTTCGGGTTTCTTTGTGTGGGCTTCTCCCCTGCCTCCACACCCTGCCTTGACAGGCCCCGGCGGGAAAGGGTGAGGGAGGAGCGCACGTCCTCGCCCCTTTCTCCAGTCTGGGAGGAGCCCCGCTGGCTCGGGGCACTGGGGACCGCTGCCCACTTCCTCCACCAGGGGTCAGTAGAGTGTCGGTGCTGCACCCGGAGCTGGGGAGGGGGCTAGAGCGGGGGGAAGGGTGTCTAGGAGTGGCCGGGAGAATGCCTGTGCATTTCTTTACTAAATTGTTTTTAGAACCTTGTGTGTGATTCCGCTTTGGCTGTCCTGTTTCCCGGTGTGGTAAATTCCCCGCAGGAAAATCCTGAAACCCCTGTAGCCTCAGCTTCAAGCTCAGAAGTTCGGCTATGACAAAACGGAGGACGAAGTTTGGCCAGGGTGTCCGAGCCAGGCCACTCCCGGGTAGTCCCAAGACCAACAGGGAGGTAGGGGGTGGGGAGCGGGCTGAATCCTCCAGCCCTGCGCAGCTCCGGAGCTCAAGCCGGGGCGTGCTCCGCCGGATTCGGGGGAAATTTCCCCTGGGCAGCGGGGTTCTCTTTGCGGCAGCCATACACCTTAAGCCCTGGTCGTTTTTCCTCTGGTCCGAGCGCTCCGGCTGCCACGTGCTCGAGACGTGCCGACACAGCAAAGAAACAAAGACGGCCGACCGACAGAGCTGCCAGAAGCCGCCTCGATATTAATAAATGAAATTCCATTGCTGCGGGTCGACCGGGGATGAACAGGGGGTCACGGCTTGTGGCCTGCTCGCCAAGTATGGGCTAGCAGGCCACTCCTCCCGTTTCCCACCTCTCATCCCCCATCGGAACCACCAAGCCCGTGACTCCTGACTCTGAGAGAGTGCGGCAAGAGGCGCTTCCTCCATCACCCCACCCCAGGCACCCGCCAAGTATCTGTGCTGGCACAAGACCCACCAGCTGAGCGGCTGGCTGGGGGTGAGGGGTAGAAGGGAAGGCCTGCAGGATTTTTTTTTTTTAAGGTGAGATTATAAATATATCCCGTGGATTGCGATTTCAGACAGACTTGTCAATCTCGGCTGCAGCAAAGGGCGACGAAGGGAGGCAGCTCTGCATGTATTTCTGGCGGTGTGACTCACATTACTTGTCTCTCCCTTAGGGAAAAAGTCTGCCCACCCACAAGTCACTGCTGCTCCTGCACCGCTGGTGCCTCAAGACTCCTCCCCAAAGAGTCCTCCCCAACCCCTGCCCTGTTACCCAGCAGGAGTCCCTGATGCGGGGGGGGGGGGGGGGACCCTATATTAACGGTGTCACCACCCAGGCTTGGTTCTGGGGACCTCTGGTGTTCGTTTGCTGATGTAAGGATTGGGGCTGGGTGCACATGGGGGAGCATGCTGTGTACAGGGGTACACCCTGGACTTAGGCTCCTGGCCCCCTCTTCCCTGCCCCATCGCGTAGCACTCCTGCCTTTCTGTGTCAAGTACGGGACGAAAGGCCCTCTGCACAAGAAACGGCCCCTGGTGTTATATGCACACACTGTACCCACGCTCGTCTGGTGGCCCAGAAACATCACGACTGTACACAAGGGAGATGACAAGTGCATATGAGTGCAAACAAGTACAGCGGTCACCCCTTAGGAGATCTTAAAAACTGTCCAGATTCTTTCCTCTGGATGCAGGCAAGGATGGAGGGATAAATATGTTCTCAGCCCGGAGGTAGGAAACACCCTGCTTGACCTCCCCAGCACCTAGGCGTCCATGTTGCTGGCAGTACGCACACTTGCATGCTCAGGGTGTGACCACAAACTCACATGGGCACAGATGTGGATCCAGGGGGAGCCAGGACGCACAACTCACTCCAACCAAAGGCAGACGGACACTGCTTCTTTGACGGGGAGAGGGCCTGAACCCCCAGTTCCATCCTCTTTTCCCAAATCCCCACCCAACCTGGCTCCCGTCCCTGGTCTAAGCGTCCCCCAACCTACCCCCACTCCGCAAGTGCAGGAGACGGGGCTACGAGGGTGACTCACACTGCCTCTGGGCCTGGGGAGCGCCGGAGGAGAGGCCAGAACCGCGGACACCGGGGCCAGCCGGCTTGGCGACGGCCGCGGTCCCTTTAAGAACCCCCGCCTCCTCCCGCCCGCACTCGCGGCTTCCTTTCTCCGGGAGGTGCGGCCGACAGCGCCAGGCGGCGGGGCGGGGTGCTGGCTGCCCCTCCCCCGGTGGGCCGGGCCTGCGCCGCTTCCTGCCGGAGCGCCGGGCGCCGCGCAGGGGGCGGGGAGTGCGAGCGCGAGCGGCGGCGGGGCGGCGCGGGGCGGAGGGCGCCCGAGGGCGAGCGGGCGGGCGGGCGCGGCGGGGTCCGGGCCAGCGCCTGCGGCGGACGGTTGGCCGCGCGCGCGGAGCCTCGCCGGGGCCTCGCCGGAGTCGGGCCGGGCAGCAGGGCCGCCGCCGCCGCCCGGGCCCGCCGCCCGCGCCCCCCACGCTGGCCCAGAGGGCTGCGGCCGCGTCGCCGCTGAGGATGTCCCGGAAGGGGCCGCGGGCGGAGGTGTGTGCGGACTGCAGCGCCCCGGGTAAGCGGCCGGACCGGGGCGGGATCGCGCACTCGGGCCGCCGCCGGGCGGGCACCGGGGCCTGGCGGGAGCGACGTGCGGGGCCGGAGGGCGGGGCGGGGCCGGGGGCAGCGGCCTCCGGCCTCGGGCCTGAGCGCCAGCCGGGCCACTGCGGAGCCGCGTCCTTAGCTAGACGGCCGGTCTGGGGCCCCCGGCTCCACAGAGTCCGTGGACAAGCGAGGAAGGACGTTCCCGGTGCCGCCTCCCACCCTTCCGTCGGAGAGAGGCGGGCAGCTAGCTGTCTCCCCACCTCCATCTCCATATCCAAACGGAAGCTCCGGCCTAGGGTGGCAGTAGGGCTGTGGCGAGGCCGGCTGGGTTTGGGAGGTGGGCGCGAGTGTGGTTTTGTGTCATCTCAGTGCCACCCCCGCGTCTTGCACCTGCTGCTTGCACAGTCTGCGTGCCGGGTGGAGTGGCTGAAGGCACTGGGCAGTGAGCAGGGGCTTGTATTCAGTTTCCTCGGGAACACCTGAGGGGATGGGAACTCCTTTAACTCCCCGTTCCTAGCGCCTTGTAGGGCCTGGTGTTCAGGGCCAGTCCAAGCCTGGCCATATATTCCAGGAAGCATCTCCAGGCCTGCTGGTGGCTCCTAACAGCTGGGCTCGTCTTTTTCTGTTCCCGGGCAGACCTCTTAGGGAAGGTGGGCTTGCCATTGTCCAAGCCTGAGCTCAGATTCCAAAACTGAGTAAATAAAGTGCAAGGGATGCCTAGATCCCCTCCCTCATCCAGCTGGCCTCCTGGCTGACCTCCTGGCAGTGTTTAAAACAGTTTTTCCTCTTGCTATTCGAGAAAAGTTAGGTCTGGACTGGTGTTTACCACTCCCTGGTTAGCTGAGGAAATGAGGGGCAGTGACCCAAGAGACTGCTCCTTTCTGATGTGGGAGGTCACAACCTGTGATGGGGCTCAGCAGCTGGCCTAGCAGAGGAAGCTGTTAGCCCTTGTCTGTTCTGTCTTTAGAAAAGGAGCTATAACCCAGGGCAGGCTCAGGGGGTCGACTCTGCTTGATGAGTGTGAGAGTGTGAGGTCACTTCCAGCCAATCCTTAGAAAGTCCCAGATGCCAACACGATGAGCCCTACAGATGGTGTTTACTCCAAGCTGGAGTGTTTAGAAGCTATAGATACCTGGCAGAGGCAAGGGCACAAGATACCTGTGAGTGGTTATGACCCAAGGCTGCCTCTTGGGGCATACCATGATTTGGTGGGCCCTGGAGGAAGAACTATCCAAGAATCGATGTCCTTACCCCTAATTAGCTGGAAACTATGACTTCCTCCCCCAGCAGCTAAAAGAAGACCTTGCCTTTGGTATGTCTGTTTCAGGCTGTTCTGCACATCTGTGGGATGAGGGTGGAGGAGTGGGGGCTTTGTGGTTACCTTATCTGAGAACCTGGGTTTTAGTATTCTTTTTTTTTTTTTTAATCTTGCTCTGGAACCCTTGGCAAGACTTTCTTCATTCTTGTCCTCAGTTTCCTCCACCATAAGGCAAAGAAATTGGAGTAGAAATGGATTTTGAGGGCCTTCCCACCTCTACATCTGTGCTCCTGATTCTGGGCAGAATTCCCCAGCATCGACAAGGCAGTTGTCCTGTCCTCATTGCCTGTGAGGTTCTGGCTGGAGCCTCTGCATGCCCAGTGGGCTCCAAGAGAAATGATGTGTGTCAGATGTTGGATAGCCAGGCTTCTATCCCTAGCCTTCTCCTAATACAAGTATTAATGTCCTGGGTACCTCCTTTTCCCTTGATCCAGAATACAGGTGAAGAAGGTAGTGAGGTGGGTAGGATGTTGACAGTCTTACTCATCCTCCCACCCTTGCACCTGTCCAAGCATCTGGCACATGAGAAACACTCCCCAAATGCAAGTATTTCAGTGTCAAAACTATCCTGTACTCTGATCCTACTCTGCTGACCCTGGCAGCCCGTGGCAACGTCAGGCTGAGTTCTGTAGCATCTAAGGAAAGAGTCATAAAAACACTCCACAGTTTGGAGTCCAGATCCACTGCTGACTCTCTTCACGTAGGCCTCCAACCCACAGTTACAGGCTTTCCTCATTGTGAGAGGCGCCCTGCAGCCCCAGCCCAGGGTTGTCACAGCCTTTTTGTAGTTGCTTAATTTGGAAGGTGGTAGGTAAGATGCAACCTGTGCCCAGAGGCTCATGCACCAAGGGTGAGTGTCAGTATGTTCCAAGGCAGCTGGACATGGCATGGTAGCTGTGGCAGCTTCAGCGTCCTGTTTTTCCCTGCCTGCCTTGAGACTTCAGGAGAAAGTCAGGGCACAGTGTATGGAGCCTGTTGGTTCCACTTCTTTTGTGTCTACCTGCTCTGCCACATTGCCTCAGTCCTGAGCTCCTTGGCCTGGCTCTCAAACACCTGTTCCTCGCCCAGTGGGACTTCACATTAGCCTTTCCATTTTGGCAACTCAGTCATAGGAATGAAGACCCCACCATGCCTGTTCTGTGGGTGAGCAGGCCTTGATCACCCCACCCGATAGGAACGTGTTGTAAGGTAACCTTCATGCCCATTTGTGTCTCTATAATGTAGATTTTGGGCAGGAGGAATAGCTCACTGGTTAAACCACTTACCTAGTAAGCACAAGGCCCTGGGTTCAATTCCCCAGCACCATATGAGCTTGGCATGGTAGCGTATGCCTATAATCCCAGTGCTGGGGAGGCTGAGACTGGATTGTCACAAGTTCCAGGCCAGCCTGGGCTGCACAGTGAGTTCAGGACCAGCCTGAACTACAGAGCAAGACACTGTCTCAAAAAAAAAGTAGATTTTAAGGTAGCACAAATTATGGGCTTTTCTTCCTCTTTTATTAAAATGTAACATGTGTGGCCACATGCCTGTACCTTAGCACTCAACCTGTAGACCTTTACATATATATAAACCTGTGTAACTACTACTATCCTCAAGAAGTAGAACATTTCCATCACACTCACGGTCTTCCTTGAGCTGCTTCTAGTCCTTGTCTACAAAGGTGACCACCATTCTGACCTCTGTCCTGGTAGATTACTTTTGCCTGCTTTCAGGATGGTGGGCTTTTTCCTCTTGTTTTCTTAAGTTCTGGTCCTTAGCTCTGCAGAGACTTGGGGCTGGTCTTTCTTTGCAGACCTACTGGCTCTGCAGATCACTGATGGTTGTAGCTGATGACATGAACTCACCTTAGTAGGGGGTCTTCTGGGGTTGACACTAGTTACCAATATCCCAAGACCTCACTTGCTGCTTTCCCATACCTACCACACCTGTACTCGGGCCAGAAAGAAGCCACTACCTCGACTAACCTCTTACATTCCCTCCCTATGCCTTTCCCCAAGTTTGGAGCTTCTTAGGGACAAGGATTCATGGAACGCAATAGCACAATAGTTTTTATTTTTATTTATTTAATTATGCATTTATTTTTTGAGACAGGGCTCTGTAGTTCAGGCTGGTCCTGAACTCACTACTACCTTGAATCTTGAACCTATGACAGTCCTCCTGTCTCAACCTCCTGAGTGCAGGAATTACAGGTCTGTGTCACCATGCCCAGCTTAGGTGGTGCTAGAGAGTTGAACCCAGGGCCTTGGGCTTGATGGGCAAGCGCTTTAACCACTGTGCTATTCTTGAAGCCCCAAGTTATTTACTTCCAGTAACTCTTCCTACTTTGAAATTGGCCTATATGAGGTTTGGGGCTCCTGCTTAGGTAGACCCAAGGCCATTTAGGCATAGGAAAGAGGTACAGGGGGCTGGAGGAATAGCTCAATAGTTAGAGCACTTGCCTAGCAAGATCAAAGCCCTGAGTTCCACTCCCCAGCATCACATAAACTGGGCCTGGTGGCACACGCCTGTAATCCCAGCATTTGAGAGGCCGAAGCAGAAGCATTGTCATGTGTTTGAAGCCAGCCTGTGCTCCATAGTGAGCTCAAGACCCACCTGGACTACAGCTACAGAGCAAAAAAGAAAGACAGTAGATAAGAGAGTTAAGAGTAGGTAAGGTGGGATTCTCATCATTGTTATCCAGAACTACAGTTGCACCAGTGTGGTCCAGAACAGTGCAGTGTACTCTGCTTAGTTTTCCTGCTTCAGGTTACTACAGAAGAGAGGGAAGAGAATGCCAAGCAAAGCCGTAAATCACATCCCTCGAGTCTTGGTCTCTTAGGCACTGGCACATCCAGGAGCTCACTGTGTCTGGTCTACCCATAGCTTGAAGCCCTGTGGCAGTTGGCCCTGGATGTCTAGCTGGCTTTTCAAGTCCTAGCTTTTCCAGTAGGACAACAGGCCTGGGGTGGAGGCCTCAGGGCAGCCCATTTATGATCCCGGCCTGGGCGGCTCCTCACTGACAGGAAACCCCACCATTTCAACAAGAGGAATTTAGGCTGCATCATTTCCCGCTTCCTGACTGGGCTACTGGAGGTGACTGGCAGGCAGACCCCCTGACTAGTGGTGTTTGGGGTGAGAGAGGGAGATTTCTGTGCCTGGGGTACCATAATGTTTGGATAAGGCCAACATAAAGTGTGCCATAGATCGTCCCATCTTTGCATAAATGGCTAGTCTCTTCCTCATAAGCCCCTGAAATATGGTGATCACCTTGTGTTCCCTTCACTGCCTAGTTTTGTGGAATCACTATAAAGCCTAGAGCCAAAGGACTAGGCTTGCTTTCTTTCACTTCCCATTCCCATCCTTTGTTGGAGACACTGAGCAGAGCTCAGCCGCCACTCAGTGTCTCTACTCCCAATTCTCCTGGAGACCTAGATGGAAATCCTGGGGAGGGAAAAAACAGAATCATTTGAGTGGGAAAGATTTTCATCATCCCAAGACTATCCCTCCTCTGGCGGGGGATCCACTGCTGGCCACCTTGAGTGCAGTGGGCAAAGCAAAGATCTCTCCTACCCCTAGGAGAGGGGGGACAGGCCTTCCTGAGCTGGGGCAGGGGCCTTAGCAGCGCAAAGCATCCTGGGAATGAGACTCCCTGCCCTGCCCCCTCTCAGGCAGCACACAATGCCTGCTTTCTCCCCCATGACCTTTCAGCAGCCTGAGTTGTATACAGCTGTCTCCTCCCCTTCTTCCAAGGGGCCTGGGATGGGTGGCATCTCCTCTGTCCTTGAGAAGGACCTTGGGAGCTTCCACTCAGTTCTTGCCACCCTTATTGTTTCTAAAGTTTATATTTCCCTGAATAGTAGAGAGTGGCCACAAGAACTAGTGCCCATATGGGACTACAGGAGTAGAGGGCAGCAGCATGTGTTCACCTGGTCTGCTCTCTGGCACTGAAGTCCTGGGTCTACATCCCAACAGTTCTGCTCATGAGGTCTGTGACCTTGAGCAAGCCCTCGGACCTCTCTAAGCTACTATATCCTCATCTGTAGAGCAGAATAGCATTTCCTCCCTTCCTGTTAGTTGTAAAAAGTATCCCACTAGTGCACAATGGCCGCTCAAACAAGTCTAGTTCCTTTGCTCTGTCCATCTTTTTAGGAGGAACTCCTGCCCAGGATGCTAGAGTAGCAGGAGACTTAAGCCTGAAAGGGCTTCTTACCTTCCATTGTGCAGGCAGGGGAAGGAGCTTTTGCAGGGGTACAGTCTGTCAGGGAGGTTCCAGCAGAGTCTTGGGTCTAGGACAGGTAAGGCACTATCCTGGAAGAGAGGGGTGCCCAAGGCTATCTGGAACATGGTGTCAGGGCCACATCCTCCAGGGGATTTTTAGTCTCTGGGGGGGAAGGCTAGGGCAGTAGCTTTTCTCTCTGGGGAAAGGCGGGTCCTGGAGAGATGGCTACACGACAGGAAGCTGTGCCCACTGAATGGGCCCTGGGGACCATATGTTCCCAGAGGGACCAGAATGTGTGGTAAAGGGTGTGTGCAGCAGCCCTCAGTTTAGAGCCCCGGGTGAAATCCTCTTTGGGCTCCCAGGCTGTTGAGACCTGGTAAGTAGATGTGCAGTAAGCTCAGGCCCAGAGCCTAGTGAGGAGGTCTCCCCCATCTGGCTCCTGCTAACCCTTGTCATTCCCCACCAACCAGACCCTGGCTGGGCATCCATCAGCAGGGGTGTGCTGGTGTGCGACGAGTGCTGCAGTGTTCACCGGAGCCTGGGACGCCACATCTCCATTGTCAAGCACCTCCGCCACAGCGCTTGGCCTCCTACGCTGCTGCAGGTACAAGGCTGGGCCACTAGCCCTCCTTCGCCACAGGCAGAGGCTGCTGGGCCTAGGCATATGTTCCTCACACTGCATATGCATCTCTCTGGAATCTGCTACTTAACTGAGGCAGTATCCACCTGGGGCAGTGCCTGATTCCAATCCTGATCACCCACCCACTCACCCCGTTCGGAAAGGGTACTCTCACCCTGCTCCGCTACTTATTAGTTTGGATAAGTAGCACTGAGTGAGACACTTTAACTCTCTGAAGCTTGACATACTCACCATGGGACCTCAAGTGTAAATAGGACCCACATCCTTGGGTGGCCTGACTGGACAGAGGCGTGCTTTGCCAGATACTCACTACGTCCCTCCATGCCATTCCAGCAGCAGCAAGCGCTTGGGGTGCTTTCCCCCAGCGCCCAGCATGCAGTGGGCACTCTTACTTGGCAACTCTTCCCTGCAGATGGTGCATACGCTCGCCAGCAACGGGGCCAACTCCATCTGGGAGCACTCCCTGCTGGACCCTGCACAAGTGCAGAGTGGCCGACGCAAAGCCAATCCCCAGGACAAAGTCCAGTGAGTTAGGCTACACGGGTTGGCGTACTATGGGACAAGGGCCGGGGAATGGCGGGGTGACAGCTTCTCCTGCTGTGCTCCCCATGCAGCCCCATCAAGTCAGAGTTCATCAGGGCCAAGTACCAGATGCTGGCATTTGTGCACAAACTTCCCTGCCGGGATGATGATGGGGTCACTGCCAAAGACCTCAGCAAGGTTTGAGGGGCCCCACAATGGATGGGTGGGCCTCTTCTCTTCTTCCCAGGCCTATGATACCCTGAGGCTTCTCCTTTGTCACTACCTAGCCCATTTCCCCAAAGGTAACCTGGGTAGGGGAGATCTGTGGGTACAGTGAGGGGACAAGATTGCTTTATCAAGCTGTCACACAAGGCTAGAATCCCCCAGCAGTCACGCAAAAGCTGAGAAACCTTGGAGCAATTGACCAGACCCTCAGTTTCCTCATTTATAAAATGGGAAAGTAATAACAGCATCTATCTCCTAGGTAGAATTAGTTCCACGCTGAGCGCATAGCACGTGGTAGACATTAACTATCAGCAGCTATTATTAATTGGCATTACCTCCTAGTGGAAAACCCTCTGACCTCCCTGACATACTGCAGTTTTGGCTGGGATGTTTGGAGTTGTTCGGAGTCCCAAGAGCAGCCTGTGCCAGATGCAGCCTGGGGAGTGTTGGGGGTGCCTCACGCATAAATGTACTTACTGCACACTGTTTCTTACAGCAACTGCACTCAAGTGTGCGGACAGGCAACTTGGAGACGTGCCTGCGCCTGCTGTCCCTGGGTGCTCAGGCCAACTTCTTCCATCCAGAAAAAGGCACCACACCTTTACATGTGGCTGCCAAGGCAGGGCAGACCCTGCAGGCCGAGTTGCTGGTAGTATATGGGGCTGACCCTGGCTCCCCTGATGTCAATGGCCGTACACCCATTGACTATGCCAGGTGAGAGTCAGCTGAAAGGTGAGGCTTAGGTGGGTGGGCTCCTTAGTGGGATCCTGCTGCAGGGCTGAGCCGTGCCCCTCCCCACAGGCAGGCGGGGCACCATGAACTGGCGGAAAGGCTAGTCGAGTGCCAGTATGAGCTCACTGACCGGTTGGCCTTCTACCTCTGTGGACGCAAGCCAGGTGAGCACAGCCTGGGTGGCTGGGCTGGGCCAGGCAGGTGGGACCCAGACACACCCCAGCAGCAGGTGCCATAGTGACAAAGCCATCTGGGAACAGTGTTGCTAGGCAACTGGCTCCTGTAAATTGCTGCAGGCTCTGGGCTGCAGCATGATGGGGGGGGGGGGGTGGGACTAACTTCCAGGCAGCTCCCAGTGCTTTTGGGGTCGCCTGCCCTCCCACTTTAATCCTGACACTTCTGGGTGGCAAACGCTGCTCACAGTTGCGAGAGGGGCTCACATTGCTGAGGCCACCCCACATCAGTGACTTGGCATTTTTATTTTTGTTCAGATCACAAGAATGGGCATTACATCATCCCACAGATGGCTGACAGGTGAGAGCCCACCTGATGCCCCTTCTCAGAGGCTATTGGATGCCACAAGGGTGCCAGAGTCCCATTCCTTCCTCTCCCCAGACTTCAGGGGCCCAAGACCCTTCTCTCCCTGGGGCTGGAGGTATAGGTACTCACAGCTCTGTTCTCACTTCTTGATGTGGGCCCACGGCAGGTAAGACGTTAGAATGCAGTCATTACAGCTGAGCCCATGACCGCTGAGTACTTAGAGGGATTGGGTACAAGGATTGGCCCTAAGCTGTTGAGAATGCATCTGTGGGTTCTGATCTGTTATACAAGTTTTAGATAAAATCTCTGCTCTTGAGGGAGACGGTGGGCTGTAAGGAGCTGGCTGAATTTGAGACCGCTGATCACATCCCTGGTATGCCCCCATATTTGGCAGGGGTCTCAGGCAGAACGTGAATGGAACGTGAATGGGCCTTTCTGCTTCTGGTCTGAGAGGCTCCAGCCTAGGCTTTGGAGACATCCCTAACCAGTCACCCAGCTCCCAGAATGAGTGCTGGCGCCACCTGGTGGTCCATGTGTGCCCATGTCATCATGCTGGCTCTGCCTCCTAGCCTGGCCTGGATCTGGAGAGAGGAGGTTTCTTCCCTCCCCAGGGGCCTGTGTGAACAGATGGGATGGTCAGGCCTGGGCAGCTCGATCGCTAAATCCAGACCTCCTCTGTTCTAAGTCCCCGAGACTCCACCCTACTTCTCTAGTGTGATTCTGCCTGGTATGTGTGTGCTTATGTGTGTGCATATATGTAGTGAACACACCAGATATGGACATATATTCTACGAGTTGTTCACTGAGCACCTTCTCAGAGCAAGCTACTACTGTGTGGATAGAGGTAACTCAGAATCCCTCCCCTTAGTGAGCTGAGAATAGATGGGGTGGTGTTATGGTCCACTAAGGGGAGTATAGCAAGGGCACAGGGACACAGATTTGAAATGCTATGCCATGAAATGTAGGCAGCTGGTGTGGCCACAGCATAGTGTGAAAGGCTGGGAGCAAGATCAGGAGTCAGGTGAGAAAGTGAGCGGGCATGTGAGCCTCAGCGAGAACTAAGGACAGAGTTCTAAGCATGGGTAGAAGCTCTGCTGTTTAATTGGCTGGATGTCTTGCAGCCATCTGCTTAATCTCTGTGAGCATTGGTTATCAAACTTGGAAATGGGGGTGATAGTGCCAGTATTTTGCCCAACTGAGATGAGTAAATAAGATAATACACATGTTTGTGTTTGGCATATTTTTATGTTATGTATGTATTTTTTGAGGAGGTACTAGGGCTCAAACTTGGGGCCTTCGCTCTGAGATACACTCTGAGCCTATTTTATTTTATTTTTTATTTCAAGACAAGGTCTCACCAAATACTAAATTGTCAGGGCTGGGCTTGAACTTGCAATCCCTCTGCCTGTGCCTTCCAGAGTGCTAAGGTTACAAACCTATGCCACCAGGCTCAGCTAGCATACTTTTAAAATGAGCTTTTTGAGCTGGAGGAATAGCACCTTTTTGGGTTAGAGATCTTGCCTGGCAAGTATGAGACCCTGAGTTTAATTCTCCAGTACCATGTAAGGTGGGCATGGTAGTGTATGCCTGTAACCGCAACACTGGGGAGGCTGAGGCCAGAGAGGATTGCCATGAGTTCGAGGCCAGCCTAGACTACATAGTGAGTTCAAAACAGCCTGGACTTTTTCTCAAAAAGTAAATACATAAAATGAGTTTTTTGATGAAGTATGGTTAAAGTATGCCATGTATACCTGTTACTGTTGAAATGTTTTAAGGTGAGTCATGGAGGTTGGTTAAGACTAGGCACAGTGGTGCTTGCCTATAATCCCAGCTCCTTAGGATTCTGAGAGTTGGGAAGATTGCAAATTCAAGGTGAGTGTGTGCAACTTAGTGAGACCCCCCATCTCAAAGGGAAAAAATTAAGGCAGTAGGAGGAGGTAGTGCAGCTTGATGTGTCAAATGACTACTGTGGCTGCTGGGTGGGAACAGGGTCTTAGGGGCAAGATTGGAAGTAGGGAGATGGATCAAGACAATTGCAGGAGCCCAGGCAAGAGGAGGTGATGGCAGAACTGACCAGCATGGCTAGGACTTGGAGAATGAGGGAAGACTTGAAGTGACTCCCACATAGCTAACAAAACAGGTCATAGAGGAAGAGCAAACTGGAGAAAGAGTTGGATGAGGAGAGATGAGTCCCCTTTCATACACTCTGGATCAGGTATGTGTGGAGACGGATGTGAGCGTGATGTGAGAAGGTGTGTGGTATCTGCTCGTGGGTAATTGCTACCTCTGTCCTGTTCTTTCCTCTGCTGCCTCTCTCTGGACTTAGATCTCGGCAAAAGTGCATGTCTCAGAGGTATACCATGCCTGCTGGGGAAGCAGGCTTTGGAGGTGTTGGGTCGGGCTGGGAGGCACTTGGTGTGTGGCATCGGGGGTCTTGTCTTCCTGGGATCCCTGCATGTTTGGGAAGTCACTGGCTGAGGCCTGCACCTCCCATGTCTAGCTCCTTACCCCCTTCCTTTATCATTTGCAGCCTCGATCTGTCCGAGTTGGCCAAAGCTGCTAAGAAGAAGCTGCAAGCAGTGAGTCTGCCCAGCCCTTGCGGCTGCTCCCTCTTCCTATGATTCAACCCTCTTTTCCAAAGTTGAGGGTTTTTTTTGTTTTTGAGACAGGGTCTCACTCTATAGTTAGCCAAACTGGTCTTGAACTCAATATGTAGTCCATGCTGGTTTCGAACTCTTAGCAGTCCTCCTGCCTTAACTTCCAGAATGCTGGGATTTTAAGTCACACTGCCATGCCCAGCAAATTTGTATGTGGTGGTGGAGAATCGAACCTAGCTCATTTTTTTACTTAGAGAGAGAGAGAGAGAGAGAGAGAGAGAGAGAGAGAGAGAATGAGAATCTTGCTTTGTAGTCCAGGCTAGTCCTGAATTATGTAGCTCAGGCTGGCCTCCAACTCAGCAGTCCTCCTGCCTCAGCCTCCAGAGTACTGGGATTACAGGCTTGCGCCACCATGCTTGGCTCATCTGATGCTAGAGATTCAAACTCAGGGCAAGCAGTGTAACTTCTATGCTATTCTTCTAGCACCCCCAACCCCTCTTTTTGGAGACAAGAGTTTCACTCTGTAGCCCAGGCTGCCCTTAGACTCAGAGCAATCCTCCTGACTCAGCCTCCCTAGTGCTGGGATTACAGACGTGTGCCACCACGCCCAGCTTATTTGGTGTTGGGGAATTGAACTCAGGTACTTGGTGCTTGCAGCGCTTTAACCTCTGAGCCATTCCTCCAGCCCTCTAGCCCCATTTTTAACTCTTGATTTAGAGATGGGTCTTGCTAAGTTGCTAAATTACCCAGGCTTGGCTCAAATTTGTGATCCTCCTGCCTCAGCCTCCGAGAGTATTGGGACTACAGGCCGTGCCCCTGGGCCAACTTCTCATATTTTTGACCCTACCTACTCACCAGCCTCACTAGTCTTCTCCTTATGGCTTGTCCTTGTCTTTGAGTCTGGCTTTGCCCTCCAAAGAGTTAGGACTCTCGGGGCTTTATCTCTGCCTCTCTGCAAGGGAACAAACTAGCCTGGCCTCTTCTGTCTTCTTCCTTCTGGAGCTTGGCACATGATCCCTCTCCATTTTCCACCTCTGAGACTTTTGGTTTGGAGAACATAAGCCATTCCCCATATCTTACAACATCGCGCAAGCTGGTCTTGTTGGCACTGGGGACTGGTTGATCTGATCTCCTCTCTACTTCCAGCTCAGCAACCGACTTTTTGAAGAACTCGCCATGGATGTGTATGATGAGGTGGATCGAAGAGAAAATGATGCTGGTGAGTAGGGGGTGGGCACCACAGGCCGTGGGTGGAAGAGCTTGCTGGGGAGTCACGCGTCCTTTAGTGGGACCAGGAATTGGTGGCTGGGCTGAGGCTGCTCAGAGGCCTGCCAGCTGTGAGCCTGATGAGCAGCTTCCTCACTGGGCAGAGTGTGCTGAGCCGGAGGCAGCGCCCACCCCACCCCCACCCCAGCCTGGCATGGAGCTCATCCCCACCATGCAGCCTCCTGCCTTGGCTGTCTCCCCAGACCTGCCCCTCCCCTGCCTCTCTCCTTCCAGGCCACAGCCAGATTCCAGCCCAAACTCTGGGTCTGACCTGGCAGGAAGGGCCTTGTTCTGCTCCTCACCCTTCCTTTCCTCACCCTTCCTTGCCCTGGCTCTGCCAAGCTTCAGGCGCTTAGAGACCACCCCCTGTGTTGGACCCTTGGTCTGTAGCTGTGGGGAGGGATAGGAAGGCTTGCTCAGCACTTCCCCACCTCCAGCCTCGGGGCCTGCCCACCGTGGGTGATCTGTTCCCTGTCCCTCCCCCACAGTGTGGCTCGCTACCCAAAACCACAGCACCCTGGTGACGGAGCGCAGTGCTGTGCCCTTCCTGCCAGTTAACCCCGAGTACTCAGCCACACGGAATCAGGTCAGGGGGCTTGGTGGGGCATGGGTGGCCGCCTCCCCTCCTGGGAGTCCCGGCGTCCCTCAGCCTGCTGTGGGCAGGCACAGGCCAGCTCGCCACCTCTCACGGCCTAGCTGGTGCTGGGATTTGGGAACAAGGAAGGGGCCATCCTTTGGGCATTTGGGTGAGCAGCCTCTGATGGGTGTTGTAGCCTCAGCCGCCCAAGGGCCCCCAGAGCTGTTTGCTGGCCTGGCCTTGGATGGCGATACTGGTGGCTAGACAGGGGCAGCTGGGTGTGATTTTTTCTTTAGCTGTGGTGAGATTAAAGCGCAGGGCAGTACCTTGCTGCTGTGTCCCCAGCCCTGTGGGTCAGCTATAAGGGACCCCCTCATCTCTCACATTTGCCTGGTCCTTTTTGCTTTTCAGGGGCGACAGAAACTGGCCCGCTTTAATGCTCGAGAGTTTGCCACCTTAATCATCGACATTCTCAGCGAGGCCAAGAGGAGACAGCAGGGCAAAAGCCTGAGCAGCCCCACAGGTGGAAGGGCCCAAGTGGGGATCCCAAGATACTCTCCTGGGGGTGCCCTTTGCACGGCGCTATTATAAATGGGTTCTATGGCTGAGTGAGTTCTGAGTGACAAGTCTTGTGTTCTCAGACAACCATGAGCTGACCATGCGGAGCCAGAGTGACCTCGATGACCAGCACGACTATGACAGCGTAGCTTCTGACGAGGACACGGACCAGGAGCCCCTGCGCAGTGCCAGTGCCGCTCGGAACAACCGTGCTCGGGTCTGAGCACTGTCCCTCCCTTCCCAGCCCCTCCTGCCCCTTGAAGTTCCAGCTGGCCCCACTCTCAGTGTGGTCTGCAAGCTCCTGCAGCTGACCAGCTTGTGTCCTCTGCAGAGCATGGACTCCTCAGACCTGTCCGATGGAGCCGTGACACTGCAGGAGTACCTGGAGCTGAAGAAGGCTTTGGCCACCTCTGAGGCTAAAGTGCAGCAGCTCATGAAGGTCAACAGCAGCCTGAGTGATGAGCTTCGGAGGCTGCAGAGGGAGGTGAGGGCTGTGTCAGAATTGGTGGGGGAGGCTTCCAGGCTCCTAGGAGGGGGAACTGCCCTCTCCCAGTGGCAGGGGCACCTTTGGGGACCCAGAGTTAGATGCCACTGTGTGCACTCACAGATTCACAAGCTGCAGGCAGAGAACCTGCAGCTCCGGCAGCCGCCAGGGCCAGTACCCGCACCACCAGTCCCCAGTGAACGGGCAGAACACACACCCATGGGGCCCGGTGGAAGCACCCACCGCAGGGATCGACAGGCCTTCTCCATGTATGAGCCAGGCTCCGTCCTGAAGCCCTTTGGGAACACATCTGGGGACGAGCTTACCACACGGCTGCAGCCTTTCCACAGCACTGTGAGTCTGCTGCTTCGGGTGGGGATGCCGGGATAAGGCTGCCACAGGCGCATCGTGATGTCCGTTCTGCCTTCCCTTCCTAGGAACTGGAAGACGATGCCATCTACTCAGTGCATGTCCCCACTGGTCTCTACCGGGTAAGCTGGGCCTGGGAAAGGTGGGTCCACTGTAGCCAGTAGATTCTGAGCCCCCGCAGACATCAGGCCAGGATGGATGTGGGAGCTGAAGAGGAGAGACTGACTCTCTGGCCGCCCCCTGGGTTTCAGATCCGGAAGGGGGTGTCTGCCTCGGCTGTGCCCTTCACTCCCTCCTCTCCGCTGCTGTCTTGCCCCCAAGAAGGAAGCCGCCACGCGGTAAGATTTCCATCCCAGTTCCCCCGAGTGGTGTTGGAAAGTACGGTGCGGGCTCTGTGGGCCCAGGAGTATATACTGACCTTCCACTCCTCCCCACCCCTCCAGAGCAAGCTTTCACGCCATGGCAGTGGTGCTGACAGCGACTATGAGAACACGCAGAGTGGGGACCCACTGCTTGGGTGAGGCAGCCTTGGGTCTCCACTCCACCCTGCCAGCACCCAGAGGGGAGGTGGTGAAGAGGGCCTGTGTTGCAGGCACAGGAAAGCGGGCTGTGCCTGGAACAGCTCTCTCTCCTCCAAACCGGGGTTCAGGCTAGAAGGGAAGAGATTCCTTGAACTGGGCAAGGAGGATGATCTCCACCCTGAGCTCGAAAGCCTGGATGGAGACCTGGACCCTGGGCTCCCCAGCACTGAGGATGTCATCCTGAAGACAGAGCAAGTCACCAAGAACATTCAGGAGCTGTTGAGGGCAGCTCAGGAGTTCAAACATGACAGGTATGTGTGGATGCGCCAGGCTCCTTCCTATTGGCTGTGGGTGTTGCAGGGGCAGCCAAGGAGCCTGGTTCCTCTGTCCCTGGGACCCTTCCTTCCTTCAGTACCTCCTCATCCATCACCTCCCCTCCTCCCCACAGCTTTGTGCCCTGCTCAGAGAAAATCCATTTGGCTGTGACTGAGATGGCCTCTCTCTTCCCAAAGGTACAGGGGCCAAAGGAGGGCAGGAGGGTCTCAGGAAGAGCAGGCACAGGGTATTATCTGACTGTTACCTGAGTGGAGACAGCCACCTACTGGGCCACAAATGAGGTGCACAGCTTCAAGTCCAAGGACCAACCTTCCCTTTCTTCCCTCCAGAGGCCAGCCCTGGAGCCTGTGCGGAGCTCACTGCGGCTGCTCAACGCCAGCGCCTACCGGCTACAGAGTGAATGCCGGAAGACAGTGCCCCCAGAGCCTGGCGCCCCTGTGGACTTCCAGCTGCTGACTCAGCAGGTGATCCAGTGCGCCTATGACATTGCCAAGGCTGCCAAGCAGCTGGTCACCATTACTACCCGAGAGAAGAAGCAGTGACCACTCTCCCTGCCCCCACCCACTCCCTGGGACCTCACTGGCCACAGGAGCTGGGCCCCTCCAGACACTAACCCACCCCAACAGAGCCACTGGCACAAGTGCCCTTAGTGCTGCCACTCTCCCCTGGCAGCCAGGTGCCCTGGTGCCCACCCCCCTCAAGTCCCAAGGATGGGGAGGTGGGGTGGCAGGAGCTTCTGTTCCCCACATTCCATGCACCTCCTCCTGTACATAGCAACCCACCCTTGTGTGCAGGGGTCTGAAAGGTGTCACTCCCCGCCTCTCACCTTCAGCAAAGGGTTGAATGGGGACACTCCAAATGGGGCAGCTCCCCCTACATGCAGCCCACCCCCATGAGCCAGTTCAGCCCTACTGGGGGCTGAGCGGGGGCATCCCTCTCCTTTGTACATAATCTCTGGATGTCCCTGCCCTGTAGCCACCAGCCCCTTGCTGCTCTCCTCTAATGCCAAATGGCCCCTGCCTAGGGCACAGGCTCCAACCTGTGTGCCAGGGTTCCCAGCAGCAAACACTGGAAAATCTTCTTTTCTCTCCTCTCCCCCATCCCTTAATTTTAACTTTGTGGTAACTGAGTGTCCCTGAGTGCCTGCGTGTGACTGTACGGGCGGCAGTGCCGTTCCGGAGGCCTGGACCATCTGGAGCTATGAGGGGCGAGGGACCAGGACAGTGGGACCAGCACTGGGGAAGAGTCAGCCTGTCTTCCCCACCTGGGACCAGGGACTGCTGGGGTCACCAGCTGTGGTCCTGCTGCTGCCTCTTCTCATTACTGCCCCCATTGGTTACTCCTCCCCACCCCCCATCCCCCACCCCAGCCCCACTGTATGAACTTGAAAGGAAAACCACTTCCTTCCATCTCGTCTGCCCTTCCCCGTGGAGGGTAAAGTGCTGGCCAGGCAGAGGGCTGAGCACCTGAGCCTGGGGCTGGCTCCCCAGGGTCCCTACTCAGCCAGTGGCTGTAGAGCTGAGAGCCCCTCCCCATAGCCTCTGAGGCCAGCACTCACCATCACTACCTGCACCTGTGGTCGCCCCCCTGAGGCCTGGGCATCTTGCTGCAGCCTGGGAAGGCTGGAGAGGCAGGCAGCAGCACCCACCAGCTCTCCTCTCCAGTTGATCCACCTCTCCCTCAGGGGGCCAGGCCCTACCTATGTGGTGGTGGGTGGGCTGACTGTCAAGATGTGTGTCATGTACATTTGTATCAAAAATAAATAAGTGACCATGTAGTGCTTCTGATGCTTAAGAGAATTGGGAGTGGGGCATGAAAGCAAACGTGAAAGAAATACAAACCTGGTAAAGCATGGAGCATCTGAAGACTGCCTGTGCCTGTAGACTCAGGGACGTCCTTGCGTTGGAAGTGTCTTAGAAGAGCTGTTGTAAGCCAGCACTCCGAGGCAGGAGGATTACAAGTTCAAGCTCAGCCTGAACAACTTAGTAAGACACTAAGAAATCAAAAATAGGCTGGCCTGACAGCACAAGCCTGTGATCACAGCACTAGGAAGGACTGAGGCAGGATGGGCAATTTAGCGACCTACAAGACCGTCCCAAAATCAAAAAGAAAAATGGGCTGAAGTTGTAACTGTGAAGGCCCTAAGGTTCATCTGTGCCACCCAAACCCTGCAAATAAATTGTGCTGGCTCAAGCCTATAATCACCATCCTGCTAAGCACAGCCGCTAAAGCCTAACAACCCAGGTGGTGCAACGGCCACATCCCGTGGGAGTGTGTTGCAGATGCACAGGCTCAACTCTAGACTCTACTAAAATAATTTAATTGGAAACAAATTTGGGCAAGGTGTCAGGGACAGCTCTTTCTTCCCCGGGCCGTTCTCCTGGAACCATCACATCAAGGAAGAAAGCTGCCGCGACGGGTAGGCAGAGCCGCGCCATCTGCCGCCAGGGGGCGCGCCTGCGCACAGCCCACGTGGCAGAGGCCTCGGCCCTCCAGCGTACACCGTGAAGAGCCACAGCGCCCCGCCAGGTCAGTCTGAGCTGTCCCCATCCGGACCGCTGTCTGGCGTAGGCGGGAGCAGGGGTCTCCGGCGGGACCGCTTGGGCCGGCGCGGGGGCATCAGTAGCCTCCGCTTCAGCACAGCTGTGGGCAGGGGGGTGGGGTGCAGTCAAGGGCGGGGACGCCATTGGGGCCAGGCTGGGTGGGCCAGATGGTAGAGGGGGAGGAAGTGTCTCACCGGCCACTGTGTCCTGGCTGTCCGCTGTGGGACCCCAGTAGATGCTCTCACCTCGGCGGAAGTTTCGGTGCAGCCGAGTGCAGAGCGTAGCCAGAGTGAGCAGCACCAGCAGGAAAGTCAGGGCCATTGCAGCCCAGGCAGCCTCCTCCGTGCGCGGGGTGGGGCCCCGGGGCGACCTGGGAGGCGCTGCTGCTTGGTGGGCAGGGGAAGACTGACTAGGGCAGGCACACCCCCCGGGGTTTCCTTGGGTGTTCGGTATCTGAGCCTCTGTCCTGGAGCTTGCATTGCCTCTAGGCTCCCAAGGCAACAAGGGGACAGGGGGTACAGATGGGGCATCAGACCCTTCATCCAAGATGCCCAAATTGGGCTGCTTGGTCTTTAAACTCCACGGGGAAGCAGAAGGAAGCCTCAGGCCTGCAGGAGTAGACTGGAGACTAAGGGCAGCCCGCAGCTCCCGCCTCTTGCCATCACTGGAAGAGTGCTGGCCGGGCCCTCTAGATGTGACCTCTGTGCCAGGAGGCCTCCAGCTACGCAGAGCAAAGGCCAATGCCGGAGCCTAAGGCGAAGAAATAGTGGTCATTACTGCTCTGCTCAGATATCCCAGTGACTCCACCATCTGCCAAACCTGGGCCCAGCACACCTCACCTGCAAACACCCTCTGGGGCACAGCCTTCCTCTGGTGGGGTTTGGCACAAAGAAAGAGGGCTGAGAAAGACTCTGAGACTGGAACCATAATTTCTTCCTCTGCTTCCTCCTCTGCCTTCTTTTCAGCCAGCTGGCAGCCCAGGCTCGCTCCACCCAGGCCATCTCCAGTGCCATCCCCCAGGCGGTCAGCACCAGGGGCTATGAAACAGGCAACTGTTAGAGCTAAGATAAAGGCAGGGAACAAGCAAGAGGCAACCCTTGAATATTCCTTTCCTGGCACATGGGGCTGAGCCCTTCTGCAGTGGCCAGACAACTGCCTTTCACCAACCACTTACCCTGTCCTGCGTGAGGCTGGAGTCAGGGGTGAGGGAAGGCTTAGTCATACACTCATGAGCCAGAAGGGCAAGCTGGATCTTCAGCCAGGGGTGGGCACAGGGGTGATAGAGGAAGGTGACATCTTCAGCCTAGAGAAAAGGCAGAGACATGGGCCTAGGTTCCTCCCAGAGAATCCCAAGTTCACACAATCAGGAAGCCAGCAAGAAAAGGACTCCAAGGATGGCCAGGTGGCTCTTCCACTTTCAGGGCCGAGAAAAGGGCAAAGGGCTTTGGGTACTCCCTCTTGCCTCTGACGCATTCCTTTCACTTCCCTCTCCACCGAGTGTCACTTCTCAAAGCTGAGCCTCTGAGCTTCTAAGACAACACTCTAGGCAACCTGGTGGCCTCGGACCACATTCTTTAGCTATATTTCTCTACTTCTGCTGTGACAGATCTACAAATCCCCAATCTAGACTATAAACATCCCTCAAAAGAAGCTGAAGTCTTCTCCATTTATTGTTCCCGTCTCTGTAGCGAGTCTCCCAAAAAAAAACCCACAGAGAGGGCCCACTGGCAGCAGGTGCACAATCTCAGGATGGAAACACTTCAGCCATCATTACTTATTCTTTGATTGAATTGACCTGGTGCTAAGTATTTTGCTCGGTGCTGTAGGAGATGCCAAAGAATTCCTGGACAGCCTACTAAGAAGCTAGGTGTCGCAGTGCACATCTGTAATCCTAGCACTCTGGGAGGCTGAGGCAAAAGGAGAGTAGATTCAAGCCCTGCCTGGGAAACTTAGTGTGACCTATGTCAAAATAAAACATAAAAAGGGCTGGGGATGTGGCCCAGTGCTAAGGCCGTAGGTTCGATCCCCCGTATGGGGGGGGGGGGGGAATCACACACCTGAAGAGAAAACCAATGTGGGCTGGGGGCAAGCTCAGCGGTTAAGAGCACTTGCCTAGCAAGCACAAGGCCCTGGGATCAAATCCCCAGAACCACATAAACCAGGCATGCTGGCTCATGCCTATAATCCCAGAACTACCTGAGGCAGGAGGATTACCAAGTAGTGGAAGCCTGGCTGGGCTACACAGAGAGTTCAAGACCAGCCTGGACTACAAGGCCCTGTCCCCCCCCCCCCCCCCCCCCCCCCCCAAAAAAAAACAGGAGGAAAGAAAAAAACTAATGCAAATGAAGGGCAAAAAAACCCAAAGTGGTTAGCTGTTAAGATACAGGCCATGCACACCACAGAAATACAGAGAAAGGGATAAAGAAAGGCTGACAAGATCAGGCAAGGTCTCAGCAGGAGGCGAGTCCTGCACTGGGCTGTGAAAAAGCATGGGACGCAGGCACTGCTCAGCGTAGGTCAGGTGCAGAGAGCAAACAGGACCAAAAACGCAGCCATGGGAATGGGTCGGACGCTCATCTGTGCGGTGAGCAGACCATGACTGGCAAGAACCAAGCCTGGGAGTCAGGTGAAGCTGATTAACTAAAGCCACCGAGCGAGGCTGGGAAGCGTGGCTGTGACAAAGCTGGAAATAAGGAGCCACTGATGATCTGAGCAGTACACCTCGCCTCTTTCTGTAGGACATGGTAAGGCAGGGAGCTGGCTGAGAGCTTCTAGAAGACGCGGAGAAGACTGCAAGAGCACACTGGCTCAGGTGTGCTCAGCCAGCAAGGGCGGGCTCCCCTTGTAACTTACCTGCCCTGGTTTCACCTGTGTGTAGGTCACTTTTGGCCAGACCTACACATGGGGAAAGAAGAGAGTTTAGAGCAGCTGGGGAACTCCATGTCTGGGGTAAAGGGGCCCTAAGACCCGGGCTGGGTGGGAGAAGTTGGCGGCTGAAGCCAACAGGAACCAGCAGAAGTCTCCAGAGTGAACGTGGGAGAGGCAGGGAAGCCGCAGCCGGGCTGGGCTGCCGGTACACACCCCTCTCTTCCTTGGCCCTCCCAGGCCCCTACCTGTGGGGGCAGAGGCCACAGGCCCCCGGGACAACCGGATCCAGCCTCCTCCGCAGACTCGGCCACCACCTGTATGGGTCCAGAGCACAGAACTGGGGCGCCGGCCTCAGCGAGGGCTCTGCCCCCTCTCCCGCTTTCCAGGCCCGAGGACTCCTAGTTTCCCCTCTGCGCGCCACTCCTCCCAGGACGAACTTTCGGCAGTGCGCTTAGAGACCTCGGGCCGAAGCCTTCCCGAGGATGGGCCGCCTTACCTCGCTGGGACCCAGGAGCCTAGCCAGGCCTGCCAGGAGAAGCAACTGAGACGAAGGCGCGAGCGGCGCCATGCCAGCCGGGCTCGCCGCCCGCCAGCGACGGAGCGCGCCCACGTAGACCCCGGGCTTGCGCGCCGCCGGCCGCCCGCCCAACCCCCGGTCCGCCGTGGCCGCCCCGCCCCGCCCGCCCCGCCCCGCTCCGCCCCCGCCGCTCCGCCCCCGCCCCCGCCCCGCCCCGCCCCCGCCGCCCCGGCGGCGGAGCCTGCGCGCGCGTCCCGAGTCCCAAGCCGGAAAAGTTGTGTGCTAGCGTAGCGGTTGAGCGCCGCGTCAGGGCCGGAGAGGACACCTCCCTCGCGGGACTCCGTCTCGGGGGCTCCCCGAGCGCGGCTGCGGCGCTGGGGTTGGATCCTGGAGCGGGGCAAAGGGCGGGCAATAGAATCCCTGTGGACCGGGTGGCCCCGGCGGAAGAGACTGGTCCGCCCTGGCCGCACACGCTTCCCACTCCTCCGTGTGACCTGCAACTGGGAGAGGGCCGGAGTCACGAAGGCCAGCTGCTGAAGGGACAGGGCCCGAGGACCCCACTGTCCCCAGACCCGGAAGCACCGGGACGCGGGATGCGGCCTGGATTTGGGAGTTGCACTGTCCCCCCGCCTTTATCCCGTCCCTCTCTCGCGGCCTTCCTGCCGTGCCCGGGGAGACACGAGTCCCCACGAGGAGAAAAGGAGGCTCGGCGAAGGCCGCGCCCCAGCGGAGGGCGCTGTGCCCGCCCCCCTGCAGCCGGGCGCCGGAGTGATGCTCTCTTCGGCGCTCTGAGGACGGACGGAACGGAGGTGGAGAGTGAGGGATGAGATGCCCAACCCGAATCCTAAAAAAAAGAGCCAACGCGCGTTAGTTCAGCTCCCCCCCCCCCCCCCCGCACCGGCTAGGGGTTCCTTGTCCTCTCAAACTAACTGCCTCAGATAGTGAGCTCATTAAAAAAAAATTTTTTAAAAAACCTTCGCTCAACCCCTGACGGCCCTGTCGCTGGTCCGACAACCCCGAGTCCCCTCCCTCCGCAGATTCTGGAGGCTGGTGCTGTGGGACAGGCCTTCCTGGGGAACGCGGTGACGATTTTCTTTCGTGATATGGAGCTTCTGGGATCCTTCCCCTTGCTAGGCTGGAGGGCGAGTAGGGGGTGGCGGCCGGACAGCGCCTCGGCGCCTGCAAAAGACGGGGCAGTCCCTCTCGCCCTCGCCGGGGCCCTCGGCTGTGTCCCCAGCCCGTGGCGGCATTGCACCGTTGCGGGTCCAAGCGGGCGGGAAAATCTCCCAGGTCAAAGGGCGCGGCCGAGCGGGGTTGGGGATGCTGCGCGTTTGGCTGCTAGCGTTTGCTACTTCTCAGCAGCGGCCCACCACGGCGCGGTGAACCTCGGGCTCCCCCGTCAGCCACAAATTCTGTAGGGCGCGGGAACGGAGGCGGGGGGCTCCGACGCACACCCCGGGTCCCGCAAGCCTGCCTCCGGGCTCCCCGTTTCTGTTTCGAACACCCCCTTCCTTCTGGGTTCGCCCGCTCCTGGGCTGGCCAGGCTCTTTCGCCCTGTGCTCCAGCTTGTCGCAATCGCTGTACAAAGGGCTGGGGGCGGGAGGGGGAGGCCGGGGAACTCGGCTGGCTGCGACCAATCCCGAGCGCGCCCGCCCGCGCGGGAGGGCCCTGGACGGGCGCCGGGCCGGGCGGAGCGGGGAGCCCGCTGCTCGCGGGGGCTCTCCTGCATCGCCATGCTGCCGTGCGGATCCTACCTCGCGCTGCTCCTGGCCGCGCTCGCCCTGCTCCTCCTGCTTGCCTGGCGCGCCGTCGGAGCGAGCACCCTGCCCGGGGCCCTGGTGCAGGACGACAAGGAGAACGTGGATGATGGAGGCTCCGCGGATCGGTTCAGCGACCCCCACGAGCAGCTGCCCGGCGGGTGCAGCCTCGTCTGCAAGCCGTCGGCGCTGGCCCAGTGCCTGCTGCGCGCGCTGCGACGCTCCCCGGCGCTGGACCCCGGCCCGCGCTCCTGGCTCTCCGGGCCCCACCTGCAGACCCTGTGCCACTTCGTCCTGCCCGCCGGACCCGGGCCTGAGCTGGCCCGGGAGTACCTACAGGTGGGGGACGACGGGCTGGTGGCCCTGGACTGGGTCGTAGGACCTTGTTCCCGAGGTCGCCGTATCACCCACTCCGGGGGCCTTCCGCCCGTGCTGCTGGTGATCCCGAATGCTTGGGGGCGCCTCACCCGCAACGTTCTCGGCCTGTGCCTGCTGGCCCTGGAGCGTGGCTACTACCCGGTCATCTTCCACCGCCGCGGCCACCACGGCTGCCCGCTGATCAGCCCCCGGCTGCAGCCTTTTGGGGACCCGTCAGATCTCAAAGAGGCGGTAACCTACATCCGCTTCCGACACCCCGCGGCCGCGCTGTTCGCAGTGAGCGAAGGCTCGGGCTCCGCGCTGCTGCTGTCCTATCTGGGGGAGTGCGGCTCCTCCAGCTACGTGACGGGCGCCGCCTGTATCTCGCCCGTGCTGCGCTGCCGCGAGTGGTTCGAGGCCGGCCTGCCCTGGCCCTACGAGCGCGGCTTCCTACTGTATCAGAAGTTATCTCTCAGCAGGTGGGTAACAGGGGGCTACCACCAGCAGGTGCAGGCCGGGAAAGAGCTCTGACTATGAAAACCAACAGGTGTGGACCATCTGGGGCAAAAAGCTCCTCGCACACATTTTCCAAAGCTGTCCAGATCCTATAGTCTAGGCAAAAGAAAGGAAGCAGGTTTTGAAGCCACAGATAACCTCAAGGAATCACTCAGTACTATTGCACTAGAGCAGGCTGGGCCTCATCGTGTCCTCGGGTGTCCTAGCAACTTGACTGGGCACCTCTAGGGCTAGCAGCTGAGGTGGCACCTGACGTTCACCACTCGGTCTGCAACTCAGCGAGTCAGCAGAGGGCCCGGAAGCAACTGAAACCAATTGTCTAGAATATTTACTTACAATCTCTGAGGATTCAGTTATCAGAAATAGGACAGCACTGAATTTAGTAAGATTCTTTAGATTTGACAAATGTCCCACCTATGTGCTCAACGGATAATTTAAACATTTTAAAAATATTTAAAGAGATTTCTTTTTAATCTCCAGAAGGAAAATCGTTTACTGCCACGGTGACAGGTGTGACTTTCCACTGAGAGGAGCTGAGCGCTATCTCAGCTGTTCCTAGGAGACAGCAAAATGACATCAGAGCCAGGATGGCGCGGCAGAAAGATCTGGAATGTAGAGTTAAACCCGTTTAAGTCCTGAGTTCCCAGCAGGTTAGCTAGCACCTTGAATGCTTCCCCTTTCAGACACAGGGCTCATAGTACACTGCTCATTACATGAAAGCTGGAAATCAAGGGCTGGCATTGGCCGTTACCCAGAAAATGGCAATTACGCTTCTCTTTTCTTGCCCCATTTTGCCTCCTGTTTTGAAACGGTGGAACCCTGAGCTGAACAACAACCTGAAGCACTACCATGGCAACCTGGGGGCTAGAGCAACATAGGAACAAGATGCTCTCTGAGGGCTTAACTGCCATAGTGTCCAGATGACCACCATTAATACTGGCCCGGGGCGCCAGCTTAGAGGGTTAGGTGAGGGAAGTAGAAACATTTTTTTTTTTTTTTGAGACAGGTTTCACTATGGAGCCCAGGCTACCATGGACTCACAGCAATCCTCCTGCCTCAGCCTCCTGAGTGCTAGGATTACAGGCATGTGCCACCCCACAGGCTAATGTGGTGAATTGAACTCAGGGCCTTGTGCTTGCTAGGCAAGTGCTTTAACTGCTGTGTCTTTCCTGCAGCCCCTAGGAAGGAAATCTTTACAAATGGCCCTTCCTGTGGAAGTTTGCAATGAACACTCAGAGCTGTGTTCCAGTGTTTTCAGGCAACATATATTAAACTCACCTGGTTGAGGCTGGCTAGATTAACCCACCCAAAGGACTGAGCTACCATCCTAGCCTCTTCATTAGGGTGCCATCCCTCTCTAGGGAGCCAGAAACATTCCTCTTCTCCAAAGAAGTTGTGCTCAGGCCCATTTGGAGTAAGTTACTCTCCTGGTTGCTCTGTCTGCCACCTAGCGCTCTCTAGGAATACCTGCCCCAGTGTCTACACTCATTTATCATCAACGTGACAGCATAGCAGCTTAAACTTTATTTTTTGAAAAGCTAATTCAGGGGCTGGGTGCATAGTTCAGTGATTAGAACACTTACCTAGGAAGCTTGAAACCCTGGATTCGATCCCCCAGCACCACACACTAGTTGGGTGTGATGGTGCACACTTGTAATCCCAGTGCTTTGGAGACCAGTAGGAGTTGCCACGAGTTCTAGGCCAGCCTGGGCTGTATAGTGAATTCAGGGCCAGCCTAAACTACAGAGCAAGACTGTCTCAAAAAAAAAAAAAATAGAAAAAGCAAAACAAAACTAATGTAGTTAGAAAATGTGATTAGTTGTGGGGACGGATGTCACTTACTGGTTTGGATAGTCTGAGCCAGTGAGTTCTTCTGAGGGAGGGGAAGGGGTCCAAGAGGTGATACTTTAGAGTAAGGTTTCCTGGGGAGGGCTAGAAGCCGGGGTGTAGGAGGAGAGCTGTCCCTGTAGATAAGAAACTGCAAAGTCAAAAGCCAGCTGCAAGCCTGAGTAGGTAATACCAGGTATGACAGGCCTGGTGGGCACCATCACACAGAACGGAATCTCAGCTCACGTGGCCAGATCTTCCCACTTCCCTGGAGAAGCCAGGCATCTACATCTCATGCAAAATCTGATTTTAAACAATGGCTATGAAATGGAAGGTTTTTAAGGAGCTACACAATCAAAAAGCCTCGGTGTCTAGAATCTGGCCTATGAGCCTTTCCCCTGCAGCTTCTGCTGCCGGCTGGTTCTGATTCTTCCTTCTTTCTCTCACCTTACTCGTGCTAGGTATGCCACAGCCCTGCAGGACACAGTGGACACTGGCAAGCTGTTCAGCAGCCGCTCCTTGCGAGAGTTTGAGGAGGCCCTCTTCTGCCATACCAAGAGCTTTCCCATCAGCTGGGATACCTACTGGGACCGCAATGACCCGCTTCGGGATGTGGATGAGGCAGCTGTGCCTGTGCTGTGCATCTCCAGTGCTGATGACCCGGTGTGCGGACCTCCGGGCCACATTCTGCCTGCCGAACTCTTCCACAGCAACCCCTACTTCTTCCTCCTGCTCAGTCACCATGGAGGCCACTGTGGCTTTCTGCGCCAGGAGCCCTTGCCAGCTTGGAGCCATGAGGTCATCTTAGAATCCTTCCGGGCCTTGACTGAATTCTTCCGAATGGAAGATAGGATGAAAGGCCTGACCAGGCACCGGACCTCATTTCTGGGGGGCCGCCGCCGCTGGGCAGCTCTGCAGAAGCGGGAGGTCTCTTCCTCCAATCTGGAGGAGATCTTTAGCTGGAAGCGGTCATACACAAGGTGAGGCCTGGCAGGAGCAGCCCTGGTCTTGCAGGATGAACAGAGCTGAGTATAGATGGAGAGCTGGATGGGGAATCCATAATTCTTTGCTCATAATTCTGCCCTTTATCTCTTCAAGACATGGAGCTTCCTATAAGCCTGTCCTCACTCTCTGGGCAGAACTGCTAACCAACGCTCTGTTTAAAACATTCATGCTCAGTCAGCCCCGGTCACTGTCCCTACTGCCAACTTCATAAGCCCAAGAATAATACCTTTAAGTCCATAGACTTAGGAGAAAATGCTCTGTTCTTAGCCACAACTACAGGGACGAAGAGTTTATGGGGGTCATTGGAATGCTGTGTCTCACATGAATAATCAGCGGGTGACTGGAGCCACTTGATATAGAAAGGACAGGATGTTTGTGTGTCTGTCCCACTTCCCTCATGTGCTCTGTGGTTGCGGCTCCACTCCAGCTTGACTCATCAGCAGCCATGGAAGCAGGCTCTCAGAATTGCCTGAGTCCGAGAAGGCAGCAGAGCCTGCGCCAGGTACCGTACTCTTCGGGATCGGCTTGGAGAGGCCTCGCAAGGGCAAGAAAGCATACGTCTGTCCCCGGACATAAAAGTCTGGTCTCTCAGATGAGCTCTGCCAGTCTCAGTTGAGTGCAGGACTGATCTGCTACCCCAGTCTATGCTCTCAAGCCTTACTGGAAGGAACCAGCAAGTATTTTAGGAATAGGAAGTGCTTTCACCCACAGTCTGAGGGTAGACCATGCTCAAGTAGTCAGACTCTTAAGGATCCTAGATGCCCCCTCCAGTTCCATTTTGGGTATTACTCCAGAGAGGCCTAGCCACAGCTGTTTTTAAGAGATAGGGTTTCCCTAAGTTAGTAAGAAATAAAAACCTCAGAACTTAGGTTTCTTGTTAAGTACTACCTAGCCTCTCCCTTGCCATGTGGGACCAGAGGAGACAAAAGCACCCATGAAGTTGACTAGAGATGACTCACTGATCTGTAGATATCTCTTACCACCACGTTTCAACCACTCAGTCATTCAGAATCCCATCCGCGTAAAGGAAGAAAAGCTTCTCCGTGGATCTGACCACTCAGTGGCCAAGTGGGGCATTTGATTTTACGAAAATAAGATGTAGTGTGCAGATTGACCCATATTTCCTTTTTTTTCACAATAGGAGATCTAGCTCCATGTGTTAAGATTCAGATATTTAATAAAACTTGCCTTAAAGTTATTTTGGAGCTGGGGAGGGAACCCAAGGCCGTATGTGGTAGGCAAGAAGAATGACAGGACACTTCGCACTCAGGTTCCTCAGCTGCCTCGGCCTTGAGCCCCTAAGCCTCTTCTTCGTCCCGTGCCCTTCAGGCCAGTGGTACTCATCTCACTTCACAAGAAGCTGTTCCTCATCTACTTGTCACTGCTTACAGACTAGCACTGAGAATCTTATTTGTACCAAGAAACTATTTCCTGTTTCAGCAGGAAATGTTTGAATGATCCTGTCCTTTAGCCAGATTGGTTCTGTTTTGGAAAATAATCATGTGAAACCAGCTAGAGAAGATCCAGGCATACTATTCTCTTTTTTCTTCTTCGTCTTACCCCTTTCGTACTGGGATGGAACCACGGGCCTTTGCTTTGAGCTCCCCAGGCTCTTCCTATTTTTTTTTTTTTTTCAAATTGAGACAGGGTCTTGCTAAATTACTAAATTGCCCAACTGGACTCAAACTTGGGATCCTCCAGCTTCAGCCTCCCAGAGTGCTAGGATGACAGGCCTGTGCCACCATGTGTGGCTCCTTTGAACAAAATGGCAAGTTCTGAGTTGGAAGAAACAGAACAATAAAACAGACCACTAAGAAGCACCTCTGAGTTGGAGAGTCCATGTGTGGGGTCTGGCACAATCCTCAGGCCTCATGACTTGCTGGCCTTCCTTTTGGTGTCTTGGCTATTTATAAACACCTCCAAATAGTAAAGGAAGAAACAAAACAAAACCCCCAGTGACTTAAGGGAGGTATTATCTTACAAGTGCAATTCTGTTTCCACCTGGGGATCAGAACTGACTAAGTTTTCACCTGATATCAGACTGTTAAACCTTAATGTAATTTACATAACTATATTAATATATTTATAGGTTTTGAGAATGGTTTGGCTGGAAACAATATGAAAAGCAAAGCTTTAAATTCTCATATTTAATTATTTTTTGAGACAGGGACTTACTCTGTAACCCAAGCTGGCCTTGAACTCATGGTAATCCTCCTACCTCAGCCTTCCAAGTGCTGGGATTACAGCGTGCGCCACCATACCTGGCTTTAGGTGGTGCTGGAGACTCAGCAATCACTTTAACCTCTGTGCCATTCCTCCAGCCCAGACATATTTTGAATGAAAATATCTTTTACTCTTAGGAAAGAAGTCTTGGCACAGGAAGTATCTTTAAGTATTTTCTTTTTTTTCTGAGGCAGAACCTCACTCTGTAGTCCACGCTGCTTCTGAACTCATTATATAGCCCAGGCTGGCCTGAACTCACAGCAATTCTCCCGCCTCAGCCTTCTAAGTGGTAGGATTATAGGCATGCACCACTATACCCAGCTTATGTGGCGCTGGAAAATTGAACTCGATTATTTAGTGCTTGCCAGGCAAATGTTTTAACCCCTGAGCTATTACTCCAGCCCTGCATTTTTTTTTTAATAATGGCTTTATATGTAACTTTAAAACTACCCCAGAATCAGAAACGCCTCTGTACTCATCTTTCATAGAAAGCACAATATACTTTGTTGTCAGACATCCTTAAGTAATGCCAAGTTTGCTTCCATTAGAAATGAATATTAGCATGAATTCTCCCTGTTTACACAGATGCACCTGTTCACATTGATAGGCCTTTGTAATGATGCCAGAAGGTAAGCCGCAAAGGATGAAATGAAATTGTTTTTACAGGTAATCACAATACGTAAAGACTGCTTTTACGAAGCCTGGAAAAATTACACACATCACACAGTGATGTCTTGAGTGCTCAGATAATAGAGTGAGTGTCCTAGAAAGCAGTATGTCCCATATTGTTGGTGCAATATTCACACTAGACTACCTTTTGACACCTATGATAGAGATGTACCAAAAAATTAGTGTGGTCCAGGTCAAACAGATCTCCACCCACATAAACGTGTATGAGTTGAAATAATGCCAATGTGAGCTAAGAGGGTTGTAAAGACTTCTGGTTGGTTTTTGGATTTTGGAGGATCAGGAAGCCACAGATTTGAACAGGACACTGGGAACTGGGAGATAACAAAAATTCCCCAAAAATCGTCTTGCCAAAGTGATAGGAAATCCAATAATCAATTATGCTTTAGTCCTAGGTGCCCTTGAAGTGCTAAAAATTAGAAGGTAAGACGAAATTTCACTAAAACAGTAGAAGACATGAACATATGAAAACTAAGTCCCTGAGCCCATCCCAGCAGCACAGGCCTATAACCCCAGCTTTCTGGGATACCAAGTCAAGAGGACTGCAATTTGGACCCCAGCTTGGGTAATTTAGCCACGTAGTGAGACCCTGTCTCGTGTGAAGGCCCTGACCCAGTAACAGAGAGGGGGGGGCGGGGAGGGACTCTCCTACCCCTTAAGCTTTTCCTTGAATGAAATAAGGTAAATACCTTTATTACTAGTGTGGTTGAACAAAAAAAATCCTCTCTTCAACTTGTTTGCCTCTGAATAGTAAATAAAACTTGCAATCACCCTGCAACACAGGAATGTTATTTCTTAAATCTTCAGAAACAAACATGTGCTGTTTGTCTTTTAAAGTCCCCTGTGTACTGGGTCATGCTTACCTACGTCGGAGTTTAACATAGCTTCCCCACATTCTACACTCACTAATTGTTCTCCCTTCGGGAGATTTAGCCTTGTGTCCCCTAACACTAACCAGGGGCAGCTGTTTAATCAACAACCAGGCCTCTCGCTCTGAGCTAATAATTTCTCAGCAAGCTTAAAATTCCCTGAGCGTTAGTACTGACGTAGGGGTTTTCCAGTGGGCAATTAGTGTTTGTTGTACAGAACAGAGCAGGAGTCCCCAACCCCCATGCCACGGACCGGTACCTGTCCATGGCCTTGGAAGGACCAGGAATGGGACAGAGGAGCAGCTAGCAGGTGCTGGGCAGGAAGCAGAGCTCTCCCTCCTGTCAGTGAGCACCTATGAGATTCCAAAGCCGCTGCTGATCTGATCTATGACACAGCTTCATTCCCCGCCTTCTGCATAACAAGTACTTCCTTCCCTTCTCCTTACGGGGAGGGTGATCTTCAATTAAAGCTGTCCATGATGTCCAAAAGGTTGGGTGGGGATCCCTGGATAGAGTACTGAGATAGATTTACTTTCCAACCTGAGCTTTACTTTCCACTTTATTTACAAAGCCAAGATGTTCTAGTTCTTAGTTCCACTGTAAAGATGAGAAGGCCTACAAGAATAGCACTTTTGAGCTGCACAAGTTGGGTTATTCAGTTGATTTATTATTCATTTATTTAGTACTGGGCTATATGCCCAGACTTTTTTATTAGTTTTTGTTTTTGAGACAGGATCTTGCTAAATTATTAAATTGCCCAGGCCAGGCTCAAACTTGTAATCCTCCTGCCTCAGGCTCCCAGAATGCTGGGATTATAGGTTTGCGCCACCAGGCCCTCCCTGGATTACCATTACCCTGCATACACTTGAGACCACATTATAGCAAACAGGTCTTATGTTGGTTCCTTTCTTTTATCCAAAGCTCTACTATTTCTTACAGCATATGGTGGTAAGGCCAGACCCTAGCCCACGCTCTCCGCGCCATGTCTTCTCCTAGCAAACCACTGTCTTGACATACTAATGTTAATTTTAGACTCCATAATGTAAAGGATCTTTAGAACTGCTGGAGTAAGCTGGGAACGGTGGCGTGCACCTGTAATGAGTTTAGAACTAGCATGGACTACAGTGAGACCCAGCCTCAAAAAAAAGAAAGAAAGAAAAAAAGGAACTGCTCGAGTGCACAATGCCTCAGGGCACGCACACGAATCCCTAAAAGGCATCCCCCGAAGTGACTTATTGCATATTGCATACCCCTCATACCTTTCCCACCTTCAGCAGCTTTGTCTCCTATTCATCTGAAAAGAGCAGCACTTAAAGTCATTAACTGCCATATAATTACATGCACAGGACACGCACAGAAAGATGGGGTTCTGGAACATGGCTGAGATGCAAACAGCAACTGGTGACGTGGAACCAACCACTGTGATTTCCTTTTCTTCTTTTTCTTGACACGGTCTAACTCTGTAGTCCAGGCTGGCCTTGGACTCATGGCAATCCTCCTGCCTCAGCCTCCTGAGAGTGGGAATTAAATGTGTGTACTACTACACTCGGTTTATGTGGTGCTTGGGATTTGAACTCAGGGCCTTGTGCTTGCTAGTCAAGCACTATAACCACTGTGCCAATCCTCCAGCCCTGTACTACTGTTTACATCCAAATTTTACAGTCAGGTAGAGGTTTTCACTCATTCTTTACTCACACTTAATCCAATTTGGAGAGTCCAGTTGTGGGAGTAAAGTAGAAATACAATTTTGTATTTCAAACTCTGAGTTCTCCCAAATACAGAGGAAAATATTGAAAATGCCCACGACAGATCTAGGATCTAATTTTGGCTCTGCCACATACTTACTTGGCTTGGGCAAATTAAATACTATATAAATGTTTGTGTTAAAAATAGCTTTATACCAGTATGAGGAATTAAAAAGCAGTGCCATTTTTTAAAAAAAAGTATTCTGTCCAATACAGAAAACTGGGTGAGTAATCTATATTTCTTAAAATGGTATTTAGGGGGTCAGGTGTAGCTCAGTAGTAGAGCTCTTGCCTAGCACCCCTAAGTCCCTGAGTTTGATCCCTGGAACCATTCCCATCATACTCAGAAAAAATACTTAAAACTATTTTTAAAGAACAAGCCAGGTGTGGCGGCATACACCTTAATCCCAGCACTCTGGAGTCTGAGGTAGGATAGCTGTTGAGTTTGAGGCCAGCCTGGGCTACACAGTGAGTTCAGAACTAGTCTGGACTACAGAGAGCCTAACTGTCTTACTTTTTCGTTACTGTGACTCAATACCCGACACCCACAAACTTAGGAAAGGAAAGGTTTATTTTAGCTCACAGTCTCGAAGGTCACAGTCCATTCAGGGGTGGCCGGCAACAATCGAAGTACATGGCAGAGAGAGAGGTGGAGGCAGCTTCCCCGAACAAACAGGAAGACAAACTGAGGCTAGTTGAGACTAGTCCCCGCCCTCTAGGAAGGCAGGTGCAGCTTATGTATCCTTTCAGGTCTCCGCCCAGTAACCAGTCCCTCCTGCATCCAGGTGTGGCCACTCCACACCGTTAATCCTAACTTAACTGCAATCCACCCCTCCAGACCAGACCCCAATCCACCAACATCACAAGGTTCCATTAAAATACATGAGACTTTTGGGGGACACTCCAGATCCTAACCACAACATTTCACCCCTGGCCCCCAAAAGACTCATGTCCTTCTCCCCATGCAAAATGCAGTTAGTCCTTCTCCAAGAATCACCAAAGTCTTAACAGTTTCAGCACTGCTAAAGAAACTCCAAGTCCATAGTCTCCTCTGAGATGTGAGACAAACTTTTAGCTGTGAACTCCTGTTCAAACCAGAGTTAAGCACTTCCAACATAAAATGGCACAGGGTAAACATTTCCATTCCAAAAGGGAGGAATAAGGGGATAAAAGGCAATAGGGCCAGAACAATTCCTAAATCCAGCAGGGCAAGGGTTAAATCCTGTAGCTCCGTGTCCAGCAACTGGGGGTAAATTCTGGCAAGGCATGAACTCCAAAGGGCTTGGGTGGTCCCACCCCTGTGGCATTGCTGCTGATTGCAACCACCATCTTCCCTCCTTTGGGCTGTATCCACTCGCAGCCTGCTGCGTTTCTCAGCTGACAATCCATGCTCCTGGCTTCTCCAAATATTTAGGCTTTCCACAGGACCTTAGGCTTCTCCTTCACAATTTCACACATCGCCCTCCCAGGGGCACATTGCTTGGCCTCCAAGGCCTGAAACCTGGGTGGCAGCCTCCATGAACCCACAACTCTTGGGCTCTGCAAGCTTGTAAAGCCAGGACCGCGTGGACATCTCCAAGATCCGCCACTGACTTGAGCAGTAATCTGGCTCCTTTGTGCCACGGTTGCAGCAGCTTCTGAATGCCTGGATTGCTGAACTCTAGGAAGCTGAACTCCAGCAAACACTTCCCTCTTTGGCCATACAGGGTGTCCTGGGGTACTCTTCACAGGACAAGATCTTGTGCCTTTGCACCCTTTAATTGGTGAAGGGTGGGATCTTGCTGATTCCTGAATTACTGCGAAGGCCTCTTTTTTACAGTCCTGATTCCAACTTTTTGGCTTCTGTTTAATGTTAGTCTCTTGAACAATCACGTTTCTCCACTCCAGACTGCGAGCTTTTTACATCTGTTCTCTCTGCCATTGTCTCCTGTCTTTCACTACAAAGCTGGCTAAAAGCCGCAAACAGTTGCCATGTAACAGTTTAAACATCGGTCTGTCTTGAGATTTCCTCCACCAGAGTAAGCAGTCCACCAGCCTTAATTTCAGTTTCAGGCAAAATCTCTGGACAAGAGCAAAATGCCAACAAACTTTTTGCCAGAGCGTAGCACACATGGTTTTTAGGCCACTTGCCAATACAGTCCTCCTTCCCATCTGGAACTTCTTGAGCCTGGCCTTTCCAAACCACACTTCTATCAGCATTCTGGTTTTCAGAATCTCCCCTGAAGCTCGGCTCAGAGCACTCCAAGGCTTTTCCAGCTTGCATACCCAAACTTTCCCAAATTCCTTCTGCAAACCGGTTCCAAAGACTTCTGAGCCACATCTTCAGGTAAAGTACAGCAACGATCACACTTGTCTTTGTTACTTTTTCATTGCTGTGACTCAGTACCCGACACCCACAAACTCAAGAAAGGAAAGGCTTATTTTAGCTCACAGTCTCGAAGGTCACAGTCCATTCAGGAGTGGCCGGCAACAATCGAAGTACATGGCAGAGAGAGAGGTGGAGGCAGCTTCCCCGGACAAACAGGAAGACCAGCTGAGGCTAGTTGAGACTAGTCCCAGTCCTCAAGGAAGGCAGGTGTAGCTTATGTATCCTTTCAGGTCTCCGCCCAGTAACCAGTCCCTCCTGCATCTAGGTGTGGCCACTACACACCATTAATCTTAACTGTAATCCACCCCTCCAGACCAGACCCCAATCCACCAACATCACATGGTTCCAATAAAATACATGAGACTTTTGGGGGACACTCCAGATCCTAACCACAACACTAACACACACACACACACACACACCCAAATCCACCCCAGAACCCACGCATATCTCCATTCTGGATTAACCTTCTGACAAAAATGTTGCCCAGCTTTAAACAAGACTAGATTAGATGGTCTGTCTCACATTAAATCAGGGTCATCTTTGTGGGCATGGTAGCACTTGGGAGGCTGAGGTAGTAAGACTGCTGCTACTCAGTTCCAAGGGCAGAACTATGTCAGTGATTTTCAGATTGGGAGATAAACCCGAATGAGATCATCCACTGATGCTTGGTATAAGGTCCAAGAGAATTGCCTGTTTATGTGGCCATGTGTTTGTAAGGTGGAGAGTTGTAGCAGTCATACAGAATACAACACAGGAATAAAAGTTAAGGTCTTTTATCAAACAGAACCAAAAGTAGAAACATCTCACAGTAGGCCAATTCCTTCTCTGGAGGGAAGCTAAGGCAATTAGACTAGAAGGGTTTTTGCGTGTGTGTGTGTGTGTGTGGGGGGGGGGGGTTGGTAAAGTCCAGATCTTCGGTCTATAGGCCAGGCTGGTACTAAACTATAATGCCCAGGCTCCCCTCAAACTCATGATAATCCTCCTGCCCCTCAGCCGTCCAAATGCCAAGATTCAAGGTATGTGCTACCATGGCCCAGCTTATGTGGTGCTCAGGAATCAAACCCAGGGCCTTGTCCTTGGCTAGGTGAGCACTTTGACTGCTTGAGCCACACCTCCAGACCCCCCCCCCCCCACTTTTTTTTGAGACAGGGTCTCATTCTGTAGTCCAGGCTGGTCCTGAATTCACTATGTACCCCAGCCTGACCTAGAACTTACCGTAATTCTCCTGCCTCAGATTACAGGCATATGTCACCAGGTCTCTACAGATCTTACTAATTTTTGTAATCCTAACATCTAGTACTATGCTTAAGTTTCGGTGACTACTGAATTTCTGCTGAACTGAAATGTACTGTTAAGGGAATAAAATTGCTTAAAAAAACTGAGCAGACACTGTGTACTAAAATTACTTTATTACAGTTGATTTTTTAAACATTTCCTTTGCTATGATACAAAGGATACTTACAAACAAAATATTACATATGACCTTGTTTTCGCTCTTAGGTTCTGACAACTTGGTAACATCTTTAAATGCACAATCTATACAATTAATACAGGTTATATATGAACTATAAGATATGCCAAACCAGAAGAATACTGACAATATACTGTACAATAAGCCTTACCAGTTAGTGCTGTGGACCATTTCTACCAAAATGAAAATGCACGTCTGTACAGTCACCTTCACCAGCTGGTGCTGACAGTGAGGGAGAGGCTCCTTTCTCCTTGCAACCCTTGACGAGCCTCCACTGAGGGTATCTGTTTGGTCCGAAAATTGAGAAGGACTATGTATGTTGAAACTCAGTCATGGAAAAGTGGTAAAACACTACTCACTTTCAACATGATAATCTCTCACCCGAAAGTCAGTCCCAGTTATAAAGACCACAAGTCCTGTGTCCACTAAGAAAACCCTACAGGCTCAAGGGCTTTAGGAGAAGATGAAGGCTGCCAAAAAAAGGAGGCAAGAAACCAAGCCAAAATCTAGGTCTTGCAAAATCATTTTTCCCTTCATCAAAGGGAAGTAGAAATGTACAAATTCATTGATGAACCTCAATGATAATGTATCAGTTAGCTGATAACCCTCATTTTATCTGGACCCCTGACTTGTGGGAATAACTGAAATAAGACTGTGGATAACATATACCACTTTTTAGAAACAAACATCTTGCTTAGTTAAAATATTCCCTTAGCCACCACAGCTGGTCCTGGGCTATGACAGGTGTGCATTCATCTCTCAATGGTCTACTCAGAAATGATAAGGTTACAGCTTTTTCCTTTTTTTTTCTTTTTTTTCTTTTAAATAAAAAAGCAACTGACTGAAGCATTTTCTTTCTTTTTTAAAGGTAAATAGCAAAAATAAAAAATAAAAACCAACCCTGGCATTTGCACAAATAATGCAAATGGAGTGATATGGCCTTTAAGGAAGGAGTTAGTAGAAAGGAAGAGAGAAGTGAAGAAAATGATGTATTAATTTCTTTTTAAAATTTCTACATGTGCAAAAAATCATGCTGTTTGAGAAAAACAAAGGGAAATGAGTACATAATACTAAAAATATAAATAATGTTTGGATGACTGGTAGAAGCAGAAACCAACCTGGGTTACAAAAAGGATTATACATTCAAGATGCTCTTAAACCCAGTGGGATAACTTAGTTAAACTGTGTTAATAGTTATGTTAAAAATCTCAAGTTTGTTTTTAAATCTTCACAATACAAGCAAAGCTGTTTTAAAATATACACTATACATATTTGTCATAGTCTCTCCAACCTCATTAATGAACATTAGTTTATTTTTCATATACTAAAACAAGAGGGTTCCTGAAAGCTAAATTGCTTATAGTAACCCATCCATTTTTTAAATGTTTTAAGTTGTAAGTGGGTTAAAAACTTTAGCAGACTTACATAAATAGGATTTAGCAACACAGGTGTTAATTTAAAAAACTCTAAAGCATTTACAAATAATCAGTTTGAACAGTTGGGGAAGTTATATGCACTATACTTTAAAATGTTATTTACATCAGACCATCACTTTTGTAAAAATTTTCCTAAAAAGTTAAAAAAATTTGGAAAAATTAACCTGTTCTAACCTAGCAGAGAAGGATCATAAAAGGAAAAGTAAAATAATCTCCTATTAGAAGCCCCATACATCCCTCTTCACTTAGATTTTACTCTAATAAACCACTTGCAACTCCCAATAGGCTCATATATCAAATGTCAAGAAAATGTGGCAAAATATCTTTCTCAAATAGAGTACTGGCCTAAAGTGAACTTTCTTAATTTTTAAAGATGTTTTCTTTCCTTGTGTAGCTGATTGATTTATTTTTTTAATTTTTAAATACATGTAATTGTTTGGAGGGGCGCTCTAGGCACATTTCCCATTTAATGCAGAATAAAAGGCAAAAAATGCTGTTAGGAAGATGGACTGGTTGGTGGTTTCTTTGATAGTATGAAATGCAAGGAAGAATAATAGCATATTTGGAATGGGCACCAAAAACATCTGTCTGGCAACCTACCAGAAGGAGCCAGTATCTTAAAAAACTCAATATGCCATTTATGATCCCCCCCCAAAAAGTGTTAGAAGGGTTCCAAGTCTCCCTGTGGATTTTGACACTAGCCAAATGGTCACACACACTAGCCAGAAACTGAAAACATTAGGCTGCTCCATCATTTTTAATTACATTAATTCATTCTATGACCATGTGCAATTTTAGTAATAATAATGTTCATGCCCAGACAATGCATTTGAGGGCGAAGGAAAAGCAAAATGTGCCACTGAGAGAAACCTGTTCCCACATAAATGATCTTCATGCTTTCAAGTGGCTCTAATATACCTTGGATACTTAGCCAAGCCATGCAAAAGCAAAGAGTACATACTTTTCATTAACATTAGTATCTCATTTCTAAACCACTGACTTCAAAGTTGCCATAGAAACATATAACACAAGTATACTGAAAGCATACAATTGAGGGTTCATATAGATTTTTAAGAAAAGCATTTCCCTCATTTATGCTCGCCAGTCTTTAGTACCTTGGCTACAATGCATATCAGAGAAAGGGAGGTTAAGTGGGGGTAATGTCTAAGGAACACATATAATTCTAGAATTAGGAAAAAATGTTCCAGAAATGGGATAAATGTGCCAGTGATAAGCATTTCATTTGAAAATTCAGGAAAAGAGCCCATAAACAGTCCCAAACCATAACGTTATCACCTGCATAATTTACATGAACAGTAACACACTTGCACTTTATAGACAAAACACACTTCTGTAAACATGGCCACTGGGGGAAGGAGGCTCCTACCTCACTCATAATTGAGGACATGTAATCATTATAGTAAATAAAATTGCTTCAACAGATTTCAAAACCTGACCAGTGATTAAGTTTCATTTCCCCCTGTTTAACAACATTTAAGCATTAGTTCTAAAAATGCCACCTAAGGTGGTTTCAGGGTTAGATGCTAGAACCACAACTGGCAATGACGGCAACTCCTCTCTATCTGGCACAGACCTATAAACTTTAGTACAAAACCAAAAAAATACAGAAACTAGGTCAATTTGTTAGCTACATATTTACAAGTAATTACATGATTTTTCACTCACAATTGCTAAAAACTATGAGTGAAAGGAAACTGTGCAGGTTGAATTACCCGTACTTTGAGGGGAATTCTTGGGCATCACAATACCCTCTTTAATTCGTTCAGAAGTCTCACCTTTTCTCCACTTTTTCGTTGCAAACTACCTACAGATATTCAGATCAGTCTATCCAGTGGGAATCCTGCTGTTTGAGAGGGATTAACCTTTTTCTCTATTTTAACAGGCCTTTGCATATTTAAAAACAAGGCAACATGTAAAACAAAGGGACACAAACAGCCTCACCAAAATAAACAAAAAAATCTCTGAAACTTCAAGATTGGATTGCTGGGTAAGTGTTAACAGTGATGGTGACACAGTACATGACTCCTCAGGTTTAACTCACTGCCTTTGTTTCCCTTAAAAAGATGTCTTTGGGTGGGTGGGGAGTGCAAGTTTAAGAAACCCACATCAGGCAGATAAGGTGCATTCTAATTTATGCATGTATTATGACCTGAAAACTATCATCATGCCAAATGGATTCTCTTCCCTTGTGAGCGAATTGTTGGAAATCTGAACAAGGAAAACAAGGAAAAAACTAGTCAGTGTGACTTTGAAGGAGGCCACCAGAATTCAGTAGAAAATATAAATGTAGAATAAAGGAAGAGCTCTCAGCTTCACTTTCTTTTTCTAGACAGTGTTTAATAAAACTTACTTCTTTACAAATAATCATTTCCAACATAGATCTACTGTAGTGATTTCATAAAAGTGCAGACAACATAACCAGACACAGCAAAACAGACTTCAATCAGTAGTCCTTGCATACAAGAGGCAAGTATGCTGAGTGTACACAGCACACTCTTCCTTTAAGGAATCTGAGGATGGGAAGTTTCCAGTTCTTAACAACCGTGAGTGAGTGCATTTCAAAAGGCAATGCTAAGGGAACACTAGCCCGTCTGATGATAAAGTAGCTTGTTTCTCTTCAGTAATGATCTGTATTTGGTAAGCAGCTCAAAGGTGACAGCCCAAGTTTTGACTTCTCTCCATACAGAAGGCTCTAAGAAACGAGAATTTCTTCTTCCATCATTTCGGGAGAGTTCTTAAATATATTAATTTCTGACCTGAATATGAACTAGGACACTTCACATTTTGAGCACAGGACAAAATGCAGAACTACACAAACCTCCAAGGGAAGGGTTGCTGTGCTGGGCCAAATCTCTGCTTGAACAGTAGTGGCTCAGAAGAGGCGGAAGGTGCACAAAGATCTTACTAGTAGCAAGCAAGAAGAGGCAGCTAAAAGCAGAAAGCCCCTCACACCAACACCGTCATCCTACTCTCCCAGTGGCCATTTCCTTTTGATTTTACAGATTAGGAGAACCTTAGGTGCTTTAGTAGTAATTCTTTTCTTGGCTGTCTTGACCCTCAGCAAACATATAATTATTAGTATTAGTGGAACAAAAAAGGATCAATGGCATCACTACAAAGAAAACAGACTGTGATTCTTAATTTTTTTAGCATTTTCGCAGAGGAATCACCTCCAGTGTTCTTATTTTCCACGGTTCATTTCTCTCTGCATCATTTATCTTTTACTGAATAACAAAACAAAGTCACAGAAACACTAACTGGCTCCTTCCCCAGCACTATTTTACGGCACTGCAACTTACGGTTTCATATTTGACTTTTCTCTCCACTCACACAAGTGCTAAGAAGGGATTAAAAAGAAAAAATCTGAGTCTAATGATCACTTCTCATAAATATCAACCTAGAGTACTCATTCTTTAAAAAACACATGCATTCTTGCCTTAACTGAGAACTGAAATAACAAAACCAAACAAAAACAACAGAACCTTAAGTGCCCTGATGGAAATGTACAGTTATGAGTTACATCCATCCATCTATACACACATATAGACCCTTATATGTATATACAATATATACATACAAATGGTAATAGCTATACCAAAAATGTGCATATTTAACACAGTTTCAAAAAGCCAGTAGATCATGGTATAATACAATTTATTTCCACTAGTGAATGGCACAAATGGAGAATTGAAAAGAGGTGTTTCAAGTACAATGAAGTCATTTTCACAGGTGAAAATAAATAGTATTATTCCAGTGTCCAACACATGTATTCTATAAAAGTTTAAAATGCCAGACATTTAGTACTTACAAAAGTAGAAAGTTACTAAAGTCCATCTTGTGGTCTGAAAAAGACACAGTTTTCAATTTTTTGAAAGGGGGAAAAGGTTGAGAAAAAACTGGTGGAAATGGGAGTATTCAGGAAAGCTTCTTTAGTGTTTTGAATGGTCTTTACCTGATGTCCGAGCAGCTGAAAAATCATTACTATGCTAAGAAGTTCAAATTACCAGCAACTCCTTAAGAGCACTATTGTATATTACACCTGTGAGTGTGACTTCAAATGTAGAACTACTCATCTCTAGGTATAGAAATGAACAGAAAGAATGGCAGCTCTGATAAAAATATAAATACATTCTTAAGCTAACATCATCTCAAAATGAAGATGCTTTTGGATGTTCTAATTTGGAGTTAGAACTGGTTTTAAAAGGAGAGAAAGATATATGTAAAGGGAAGGGAATCTAATTAGGAATAAAATATTCCAAGGCATGAGGCTTTTCATCTCTAAAATGCTAACCCAGAATAGGGAGAAGAGCAAACAGAAAACATTTTCCACTGCCAGGCTCTGGATACCAGATATAGCACTTAGAATTTATGATATGCTACACAAATTTCCAATAATTTTAATTTTTTAAAACATATAATGAGTGAACACCAACAGTGGAGAGGAGGTAGTGTTACTTTGACCAAATATTACATTTGCACAGATTCAGAAAGCACTTACTTTTTCTTCTGGGTTATCTCAAAATCTTTTAAATTTTCCTGCTACTGGTTCTACTCTAGGACAATTCCTACCATATATGAGATTCATTAGAAGTTAACATCTCATAAACGCATACAAACCAGTTGATTCAAATTATCTTTCCAAATTAAATAGATTTTAATTAAAATTAATGATAGGATCAAGGTATAGTCATGACCTACATGTAAAACTGGTCACACAAATTAGACACAAAGCTTTAATGGGTCGAAATTTGGGGTAAATATTTGATCATACTTTTGAAAACACACATGATGGGAATGAACTCAATAACTCATTTTGAATAACTGAAACTGACAACTGAATTTCAAAATGTACCATTAGTAGTACTTTGGGTTTGAAAAAAATTTTATAAGCAAATCTGATTTGCTTCCCTATTCCATATCTCTGGTAGTCTTTAAAGGGCCAGATCTTCTGAAGAACGTTTTTAAAGGTATTAAAACCTATTACACTCTTAGATACTTTATTAAATTCTAAATCTCTCTTATCATTTCCCCCAATAGGTAAGTTTCTCAATTTGCTTGAAATATTTCACAATATTTGAAAACAAAAAAGATAGTAAGAAGACCTAAAGCCCTTTCCATCAAATATGACAAAAATTCATCATGGTTTACCTAAAAACTGGTGATCTCAAAAATGGCTAAAAGTATAACAATCAAGGGTGCTACTCGAAACACTGGCTAGACATATGTATGAACTCCACTGAGATCTTGGGTTCAAAGGATTTATATTGACACTTTAATTTTCCTTCTAATCACCTCCTAATCAATGTCATAAATTCCTAAAGGAGAGAACTCATGGAAACTGTGCCAACATACCTGGGGAAGACTGAACATCTGATTGAGAAAACCAACTGATGGATAGTTTGTTCTAGGTAAAAAGTATCACTGTGAGCAATTTGGAGAGTTCTACCTTGGAGCCCTCTGATTATGAGAAGCAGGATCCAGAGTTAGCAGCAAGAATTTTTCAAGACGACTGGAGAGGGGACAAGACAGTAACTTGTAAGAAACTTGGATCTGTCACTGAAGATGACGTTTTTGTTCTTCAAGTTATATTCACAGCTCCCCACCTACCTCCAACTCAACTTCCACACATGTAATGGAATACCAAGTAACATCTGACTTTCAACATTGGTTTGATCCTTCATTATAAAACAGAACAAAACAGAACAAAAAACAAAAAATGCCCCACCCTGAAAAAACAATGTTAGCTTTTGTTGAGAGATTCCCTGACCGCAATAATTTACTTTTACTTTTTTTGTTAGTTTTTATTTTCATTTGCCAAACTTCCCAGCTCCTTTTCAGTAGTACTTTAGCACTGAGACTTGAGACTTCTGGAGTGGTGTTCGCTGTTGTATGATGTTAATTAACGGGATACCAAATGGTCACTAAGTCTCAAGGAACTAGAAGTTTGTAAAGTACTGCAGCAACAACAACAATTACAAAACGGAGGACCTGCACATGCAGCAAAATCTACAGTGGTGATGAGGATTAGTCAGCAGCTGGTAGATACTGGCTCAGTGGCTCCTGGTTCACTATGGCAACTAAACATTTAAATAGTCAACTATTCTAATTGTAAACAGGAAATACCATAAGCCAAAAGTGATAATCAAATTATGTCTATGTAGTGTGAGAAGAATTCCAACAGATGGCAGTTTGCAAATATGGCATCATTCAAATACCTCTGGCATTTGACATACTTGTATTGGCTATGTGTCTTTATTTCTGTACAAAGTAAAAGTACTGTTTGGGGTCTTGGGACTTTTAGAGCTTAGCTAGGATGAGATATCACAGTATAAGCAACAATGTCAGGATATATAGGTTTCATCTCCTCACTCTGCTGCTGGACATACCTATCAAATGAATTTTCAGAGGCCCCTCTTACCCGGCTGATCTTCCCCTTTAAAGGCTCACAGGTTTGTTAATACAATCCTCAACAACTTGTGATTTCCTTAAGCAACTCCATGTTACTGTGACACAAAGAAGGCACAACTGAATGGAAAAAAAATCGACAAACTTACTTATGAAACGTTCAGAAAAAGAAATAAGTTGTTTTTACCATCTGAAAAGGTCAACTTACAATCCTTTAGTGTTTGTGGATTTCTTATTTTTTAATCCAAATGAAGCTGAAAAGTCAGACCAATTTAATAAAACAACCACACACATTGGTGAGAGGGTGTAGTTGTATTCCTACAATAACTTGCTTCAACATATGCTGCCCTGCTGTTAGTGGTTCATAAGTATTTTGAATATGGAGGATGGCTTCAGATCTTCCCACAAACTTCTTAGGATACCAATATCCTAGTGATGACTCAAACCACTTTGCTGCATTTTATTTTTGCAGTATTCAGAAAACATCCCCTCTATATAGCCAATTTCTTTTTACCACATGCATGTAATATTTATTATCAATTAACCTTTTCAAAATTTTCCTGAAAGTTAAAAAAAAAAATCAAACCCGGCAGCCAAATACTATGACATCCCAATTAGTAAACACAAAACAGAATGCTTTACAAAAATGATAAAATATACCATATGCACTCAGCTTCCACACTGTAGTACCCAAGTGAGGACGCTGCTGTGATGACGTCTGTAGGCAGTTTCTTTTGGCAGACAGCTTCCGCGGAATTGCCACTCTCAATTACTAAGTTATGTGTAAGACATGTGTGACCCATTGGATATCTGTGAAGTGACACTCGTGCTTCTGCTCATGCCCTGCTCCGTCCGTCCCCCAGAAGCGGTCCGCCTCAGAGCCTGGGGGCTATTGCGGACTCCTATACTGCTACCTCGAGGTACCCCTTGAATTGGCCCTGAGGGGTGACCCCAAGGCTGGGGTCCACCTTGCATTGGATGGCCCCAAGCTTGCGGTGGGCCACCCATAGGATGACCCCAATGCGGTCCTGGACCCCCAGCAGGATTGTGAGACCAACCAGAAGCTCCAGGGTAGCTGTGGCTGAATGCTTCAGGGGAGAGATTAGAAAGGACCATGTTACTAAAACCTAGTCTCATACTTTCAGAGTCAAAAGCTTCAATTTCTCTGGCTTGACGTTCTAGCAGGCTCCGTATTCGTTCTGTGCGTTCATTCTGCAAAGCCAACATCTCTTCTTCAATCTGTTGGGGGTTGAAAAAGGAAAGCAAAAAGAAAGACTACATTAAAAAATTTTAAACTATAAGTAATGATTATATGGTTTTGAAATGGCTATTTTATGGATACATATTTAAAAATCAAAAGATAGGCACTATAAAAATCATGTAACTTATACTTCTAAAATGTATAAAATCAAGTTATTAAAAGCAAAAGTGATAAAGTCTATTGAAATAATAAATTAGGGCTCAATGAATACAAAGGGGGTTAGACTGCTTGCCTAGCAAGAGCTAGGGCCTGAGTTCAATTCTCTGCACCACATAGCTGGGAGTGGTTGCACACACCTATAATCCCAGCAACTTGGAAAGCTGAGGCAAGAGGATTGCCTGAGTATAAAGTCACAGATTAGCAAAATGACAATAGGATTAAAAACAGAGTTTGTAGGTCTTTAATGCAGAACAACACTGGAGGTGCAGCACAAAGGTAGTATGCTTGCCCAGCACACACTAGGTCCTGCTTCTCACCAACATTGAAATTAAAAAAGGACTACACATAATGAAGAATTAGTTGGACAGCCATCATATTCAGTTCATGAAAATAGAAAATTACAGATTTATTACTAATAAAGGGGCCAGAGGAATAGCTCTCTTAAATATCTTGCCTAACAAGTAAATGGCCCTGGGTTTCATTCTCTAGCACTGAGCATGGTGGTGTACACCTGTAACCCCAACACATGTGAGGCTGAGGCAGGAGGACTGCCATGAGTTCAAAGCCAGCCTGGGTTCCATAGTTGAGTTAAGGACCAGCCTAGACTAGAGAGTGAGACCTATGTCAAAAAGAAAAAAAAAAGAAGAGTTGACTAAAAAAAAGCCAGAAAGGTATTTTTTTAAAACTTGAAATATTTACTGGGTGACCAGACTGACAATACCTGAATCTACTAGTTAATATAACCACTTAAAAATGAAACTAGAGGGGCTGGAGGAGTAACACAGCAGTTACATGTGTGGTGATGCACGCCTGTGATCCCAGCATCAGTGAGGCAGAGGCAGAAGGACTGCCATGAGTTAGAGGCCAGCATGGGCTCCACAGCATAGACCAGCGTGAAGTACAGAATGAGACTGTCCCAAAAAGGGAAGTGGGGAGTAGGGGTAGGACTGGAGGAATAGCATAGCTGTTAAGATTGCTTACTTTGCCCAAACACACAGGCCCTGAGTTCGATTCCCCAGCAACTCATAAACTGGGCATAGTGGCGTACACCTGTAATCCCCAGTCCTGGGGAGGCTGAAGCAAGAGGATTGCTGTTTGAGGTCAGCTTGGACTATATAGTAAGTTCAGGACCTGCCTCGACTGCAGAGTAAGAGTAAAAAAAAAAAAAAAAAAAAAAATACAGTAGTCTTTACGAAAAATCCTTGTTTTTAAAGGAGAAACTTAAAAAAATTGAACCTAAATATAATCATGTCTTTGGATCTGACTACTAGTTTACAGAAAATACGAAGTGATACCATGAAGAGACAATCAGCCAAATCTAGAACTCAGATGTTTCTACATAGTAAACAATCCAATCTACAATTTATAAAATGAGGGGACAGAAAGGAATATTACAGATGAAAAATTTTAAAGGCAATTAACTAAATGTAACATACAACCCTTGTTGGGCTTCGAATCCCAACAAACCAATCATACCAAAAGACATTTTTAGGTACTAGAAAAATTTAGACATGAACTAAAAAATAATACTTCTGTTGTTAGATTTCATAATGGAAACATGGTCACGTAACCGTGATTAATGTGAGGCCAAAAAGTCCATCCCTAGGAGTGAAATGATACTATATTAGGATGTTTTAAAAGCTCCAGAGGATCTGGAGGAATTGCACAGTGGTTAAAGTGCTTGCCTAGCAAATTTAATGCCCTGAGTTCAATTCCCCAGCACCACAAAAGCTGGGTGTACTGGTGCACATCTGTAATCCCAGCACTCTGGAGGATGAGGCAGGAGGATTCCTGTGAGTCCAAGGCCAGCTTGGACATCATAGTGAGCTCAAGACCAAGATGGGCTACAGACTGAGACCTTGTCTCAAAAAAAAAAAAAAAAAAAAAAAAAAAAAAAAAAAAAAAAAAAAAAAAAAAAAAAAAAAAAAAAAAAAAAAAAAAAAAAAAAAAAAAAAAAAAAAAAAAAAAAAAAAAGAAAAGAAAAAAGAAAGGCTACAGAAACTATCTCCCTCTAAAGGTGTTAAGAAGAATTGGGAAAAAAATTGCAAAATACTAATAAATTGGTAATGTATTTTCTTTATATTTTAGTAAAGTCTTTCACATTAAATGGCACATGTACCTCACATTTAGACCCACACCTAACTTCCAGTTTCTCCCCTGTGTCAAGTCTGGGATTACACCCAATTTATGGGGTGCTGGGGAATCGAAAATAGGGTGTGGCAATTAGTAAACATGAAACAGAATGCTCAGGTATGTGTAAGACATGTGTGACCCACAGGATATCTGTGAAGTGACACTTGTGCTTCTGGTCATGCCCTGCATATAAACTCATACTGCTATGCCATTCCTCCAGGCCCTAGGCTTTGTCTCATATGTTGAAGACTGTACCTAAGGTGTTAGTGAACAGTTTTATTATTAACCATTAGGTGGGGCTAAAATTCTGTCTATTCCTTTCCTTTCATTGTTGTAGTTCTGGAAATTGGAACCAGAACCTTGACACTGAGCTACATCCCCAGTCCTTTATATTTGATTTTAACTCTGAGACAGTGTCTAAGTTGTCCAGGTTGGGCTTGAACTTGCAATATTCCAGCCTCATCTCCCACAATGCTGGGATCACAGGCACTTGACTGGGTACAATCATAATTCAAAAGAATCTATATTTCTCTCACAACACTATTCTTACAATACCAATGAGGAGTTTTTCTTTGTAATAATAAGTCTGAATATTAAAAGAGAATTTTAAATATCAAAAGATGGAGCTGGACATATTTAGAAAATCTCTACATAAGAATAACAAGATTTTTCAGAATTTATATGTTTCTGTTTTTCCCATCTTAGATGAGAAACAACTTTTAGAGGCAAGCACCTCACCAAGAAGCCACCAATAAAGACAACTGTGTCACAAAAGTAGAAACATCTTTGTAAGATCAGGTTTTTAAGTATCAGTCAAAATTAAATTCAATTAAAGATAAATAAAGACAGGTATGGTGGTATATGTCTGTAATCCCAGCACTCTGGGGAGCTGAGACAACTTAGTGAGGCCTTGTCTCAACATAAAAAATAAGAGGGCTGGGAATGTAGATGAGTGTAAAAGCCCATGTTTAATCCTTAGTACTACAAAAGAAGAAAAGTAAAACAAGTAACTAAGCAAGCAAGACAAATATAGTGGCACATACTTCTAATTCCAATGTTCTGAGTCTGAGACAAAAGGATTGCAAGTTCAGGCCCAGGATGGTCAATGCAGCAATTTAGTGAGACCTCGCCTCAAAACAAAAAACAAAACAAAACTCTACCCCATAATGATAGGGTATAGCTCAATGCAATGGTCCTGGGTTCAATCTACTGCACCACGACCAACAATAACAAAAAGAACTTTTAGTTTAATAACGCTTTCTACTTTTAATCACAAGAACTATAGGAAATAGAAACCTACAGACCATGATCCATAAACAATGACAACTCTGGAAGACCAATAGGGGACTACTAACTAACATATGCAAAGGACCTGAAATCCTACACCAGCTGTCAGGAACTTAGGACTCAAGAATTCTGAAACAGTACTCTGAACCCTGGATACAACTGAATAGTCTATCATTTCTCACAATGAATGCCTTATCTCCATTTCAATCTCTCAAAAATTTATATAACCCTTCCTAAAAAAACATTCACACACACACCCTTCTTAGAACTCTGAAGGATGAAAACAAATTTGGAGATTCTAACTCTATTCCCTAATACATCTGACAAAGAATACAAAAACATAAAGATGTACCTAAAAGTAACATTTTTCTGTCTGACTTTTCATCTATGTGGAGCGAGTTTACCTACTATCCCTGAAATTTTCTATCTATCTGTACAGTTCCAGGCCAAGGCAACATGAGGAAAGTATGTGTTTCTGTTCCTTTGTCCCTGTCTCTTTCAGGCAACTATTAGTTTTTTTTCTTCACTGGTCAAGTCTTTCTCCAACTTCCTTAGGTAGAACTACATCTATAAAAGAAGTTGGGGAACATGAAGCCAGCCCGGCACACTTAAAATTAACATACTTTCTTCAAATAAACTCATACTTTAACAATTACTAATTAGTTATATTAATCCCCTTGCTTTTTAGAATTGAGTCATTTGGTTCATTAATGAAACAGTATTATTTTTAAAGAAAATAATACCTACCAAACTAGAGTTAAGGAAATATGGTAATACGAAAGAAAAGTAATGTAACCTCTTTCAATATAATAATGTATTTACAAAATGGTACCAATAAAAGCAAGTACTAAAGCAACCATCTTCCTTCTGTAATTCATACCTTTTGTTCTAAGAGTGCCCTACGGAGAGAAACCCTCTGTTCAAGCTCCCGAAGCTCTCGATCATGTTGGGCCTCAGCTTGCATCTTGATTTTGCTCTGATATGCATTCAAGAGCTCCAGTTCTTGCTGCAGCTGCATCTTCAAAACCTGGCACTCTGCTTCCTGTGCTTCATCCAAACGCAGCTGAGAGAGAAAGAAAACAGATATAGTCTACTGTCAGCTATCCATTCATGTCCTGCGGAAAGAAGGGACAACAGAGACAGAGTAATCTTTTGTAGCCTACACAACTGTTCCCTCTTGTGTCTTGAAATAAACTTATCTCTGAAAAAGAAAGGCACAAAAGAACCAATGATGGCACTGTAAAAATAAAATCATAAGCTATATGGAGGATGCCTGAATAACCACATTTTTAAGAAAAACCTAGAAACTAATAAATGATGTAAAACTCCGATTCTCTTCTTCCTTAGCAGAAATAACTACAGGTCAGAGGCCAGAAAACTGTAGATTAACAGGCCAAACTTGGGGAGCCACTTGTTTTGTTATAGCTACCGAGCTAAGAGTGCTTTTTATATTTTGAAATGATTACATTTCAAATGATTATATTTTGAAATAGTTACATTTTTAAATGATTATTTAAGTACCCACACAAAATCCTGAATTTGGTTTCCTGGCTTGTAAAGCCAAAAATATTATCTGATCCTTTAAGAAAAAAACTGCAAATATTTCATATTTATACTCAAATGTACAACCATTTGGATTCTTAATATAGTACTAGTTTTTGTAGACTATCAAAGCTCTTGTTCTAGTTTCTAGTCTTTAATTTTTGTTGTCTTTTTTTTTTTTTGGTAGAACTAGAGGTAGTACACAGGGCCTTCTCTTTAGGCTACATCTCCAGCTTATTTTTTACTTTTGATTTTGAGACAGGGTCTCCCTAAATTACTGAATTGCCCTAGGGGGGCTCCAACATGCAATCCTCCTGCCTCAGCTTCCCAGAGGCTAGGGTTAAAAGTCTGAGCCACCAGTCCTGCTTCTTTTTTCAGTCTTAATACACTGTTTAGCTTTCTGCTTGCAGGGAGCCTATTTAGGGGCTCATTCTAAATGCATCACGGCACTTCCAAGTAATACTGAGAGCAGGAAGAATATGGATCACCACTACCCTCTCCCCAGCTTCAAAACCACTATTATTTCCAACTAATGCTTTTCTTTTATTTCTTCCTAGTGCTAGGAATTGGACCCAGGGCCTTCAGCATGCTAGTCCACTGAGCTACATTCCCAAACAACCTCTATCACACCCCGTTTTTTTTTTTTTTTTTTTTTGTAATCTTTAGAAACAGGGTCTTGGTTGGCCTCCAATTTACAATCTTCCAACCTCAACCTCCGAAGTAGTGAGATTATAGTTATGTGGTATCATACTTGGCTTCTAATCAATATCTTAATTGCTGGGATTTTAATCAAATGATGGAAAGCAAGAAAAGCACTAAATTTGTTTTGCTTAAAGCAAACTTACAGCCTGTGTGGAGAGCATTTCATTAATGCTGTGATCATACTGCTCAGCCAAGATGGCTAATTTCCGGGTCTGCTCTTCCTTGAGCCTTTTCAGAACAGCTTTGTGCTCACTCTTTGGTGTAGTCTCCAGTAGATGATTTCTTAATGCTTTGTACTGTCTGGTTTGAATTTTGCAGGTATCCTGAAACTGCTTTTTTATTTGGAGTTCTTTTGACTAGGGGGAGAAAATGCAGATAAATACAAGATTTCACAGATAGTACTTGATATACCTTATGGTTATTTACTTACAAATGAAGAAAAAGGAGGTGAAAACACAAAAAGATCAGATGATAAAGTTCCAGGTATTTTTGCATGTAGATTACTATTTCAAATTATTGGATTGTATGCACCTCTTTTTTTTTTTTTGAGTCAGAGTTTCAGTCTGTAGTCCAGGCTGGTTCTGAGCTCACCAAGTAGCCAAGGTTGGCCTTGAGTTCAGAGTAACTCAGCTCCTGAGTGCTGAGGATTATATACATTTTAACAACAAAAACCTCTAATTTATCAGAGGACTTCAAGCACACTTGTCCTTTCACTTGTAAATTCAATGACTTCAATAATGTAAAAATAGCTTTTATTATTATATGTATTCATGGCAAAAATTTCTTCTCATGAATTAATTTCAGTAGATATAAAAACATTTTATTGAGAAGGCAATTTTTTTTTAAAGACAGGGTCTCGCTCTGTAGCCCAGGCTGGCCTTGGACTCACAGCAATCCAATCTCAGCCTCCCAAGTGCTGGGATCACAGGTGTGTGACACATGCCTGGCTTATGTGGTGCTGGGGAATCAAAATTAGGTACTTAGCACTTGAGCCATTCCTCCAGCCTGGAGAAGGCAAATTTTTATCAGGTATCTCAGGCAGAAAATAAAGTACATTTATGTTGCACTGTATTGAAACACTTTACTTCTATTTCTTTTAATAACAATCTTAAAACCAATGATCTACATTAGACCTTACATTTTGTATAATCTATATACCAAATTTAAGATTAACATGGAAATCTGTATTAGTAACTAATTATTATTGTAACTACTTTTCCTTAAGAGATAGAAACATATTTATTCTTTAGTACTACAAGGCTGAAGTCAGTTAAATAATTTTTTCAAGGTTGAACAAAAGTTATTGCGCACAGAAGGGGCAAACTTCTTAAGAGTAGTAACAGACATGAACTAAGGAACTACATCAACATCTATGAGATAAAAATGATCTAAGTTTAGAGAAATACATAGCAAAATTCTGCAGTGACAAGCACTCCACAATGAAATACACCAGAGATGTTAAAATGCAAACAAATAAGTATATTCAATTTCTTTATATAATCAGACATCAGCCTTAGACTTTCCTGCTCATACGGACACCTCTGATCTGTTTTCCCCTTTGTACCTTCAAACTTTTAGGCTGCTGTCGAACTTCCATGACATGCTTTCGTCTTAGTTCTCGTTCCCTTCGCTTATTATATTCCAGCTGGTTGGTGAGCTCAGTTTGATGCTGTAATCTGATCAACTCACAGCGCATCTTCTGAATTGTGTTGAGGTGACGGAATTCCAGTTCTTGCATGGATTCATGCTGTCTCAATAGCATGGCATGCTCTAAATCCTTTTGAGTCTGTCTTTTGTTTAATTCCTAATGCATAACACAAAAGACAAAGGCATAATTTATTCATGTACAATGCTACAAAAATCCTAAGAAAAAGAATAACCAGGAGAGAGATGTAACAGTTCACAATAAATATTAGGATTCTCTTTCTTTCTCCTCAAAATTTGGGACTAAACCCCAGATCCTGTACATCTGATAAACATGCATTCTCTCACTGAAAATACAGGCCCAGCTATATTTCATGGATTTAATGTAAGGGGGAAAAAAGCGCTCAAAAATAGAAAGTTCTCAAAGTAATACCTTTTGGGCTAGTACACTCAATAACTACTATTCATTATAAAAACGTTCTCTCAGATCAAAAGAACATATATACACACACATACGTTTTATGTCAATGTTTGTAACCCGACAAACTTCTTTCCCAGTTTTGTGCATAAGATTCTCATTTGTTGTGATACATCTAATACTTGAAAAGTTTCAATTAATACACAATAACATGATTACAGACTATAATACACATTACAGGCATATACATTAATACATATTATACACATTAATACACAATTACCAGCCAAAAATTGCTTTGTTCATTTAATAATATGTACATATTAATTCATTTAATGCACATATATATATGTATCCAGATCAGATGAGTAGAGACTTTTTAAAAAAGTTTCACTGAAAACTAAGGTTTTTTTTTTTGGAGGCTGGGTCTTGAATTGTCGTCCAAACTGGTCCTGAACTCACTATGGAGCCCAGGTTGACCTCAAACTCACAGCAATCCTCCTGCCTCAGCCTCCCGAGTGCTGGGATTACAGGCATGTGGTACCACACCCCAGCTTCTGTGGTGCTGGGGAACTGAACCCAGGAACCTTGAGCTTGCTAGTTGCCAGGCAAGTGCTTTGACCTCTGAGCTATTCCTCCAGCCCTGTTGAGTTTTTTTTTTGAAAGCTACTTCTTTGTCGTATTAATTATTTCAATAATTCCATCTAACTGACATTTATGCTCCTTTCATATTTTGCTTTTACAGATTCACTAAACACACATATATAATACAGCTATGTTAGTATTTCTATAGAACTCCAGAAGCTGATTTGATAATTAATGAACTATAGAAAGGATTCCTGAAAGTATATAAGTGTAGTCTTCAAGCATGAATGCATTTGTGTGTGTGTGTGTATATATATGAGCATGTACATACACAAACACACACCACACATACACACATATTGTGAGTCAAGGTCATGCTAGTAGTCCAGATTGCTTCTCAACTTACTCAAACACATGGCAACCCTCCTGAGTGCTGGGAGTACAGGTGTGTGCCACCACACCTAGTTTATATGGTGTTGGGGAATTGAATTCAGGGCCCTGTGCTTGTTAGGCAAGTGCTCTAATTGCTGTGTTATTCCCCCAACCCCATGTGCATGTATTTTTATTTATTACTATATTATTACTTCTGTTTGTTCTGGTTTGTAGTACTAGGAACTGAGCCCAGGTCCTTCATAATGAGCTACATCTCCACCCCATTTTTAAATCCTGAGAATGAGTTTTGCTAAGTCACTAAATTGTCCAGGCTGGGCTCACACTTGAATCCTCTGGCTTACGCCTCCTGAAGTGTTGTGATCACAAAGAGGCACCATGAAGACCAACTAAAGGTATCACCTTTTAATGAGAACAACTATTTCCATTTGCATAAAAAGTTTCTAAAACATCTGCTATTAATGTAATTATAAAAATGTTAAACAGCACAACATATCTCACAGAACTCAACAAAGAGGTAAAGGCTGCTTAAAGTAATGGCCTGATATTTAAAACTAATATCTATTTTCTTCATATTTAATTCTTTCTTTATTGAATACCTACTATCAGCCAAATGCACTGGGGCTACAAAGAACTGAACAGTTAGGCACAGTGACAGACATCTATAATCCCAGTACTTTGGGAAGCTGAAGCAGGCAGAATGCATGTTTGAGGCGAGGTTGGATAATATAAGTGGGATCCTAGCTCAAAATAAAAAAAAGACTGGGGATGCAGACCAGCGCAAGGACTTTCTTGGGCTCAATCCCCAATACTGGTGGAAAAAAAGAGCACATACGCCATATACACACACATAGAAATTTGAGCAAAGTCAGATGTTACACAAATTTTATCCTACAGAGGGTGAGACAGTCTTTTTTTCCCCAAAGAAGTGTGTGCATGTGCATGTGTATGATTGTGTGTGCATGTTTTATGAGGGAAAATTAAAAAAAAAATTTTAAAAGGGAGAAGGTTTTGGCAGTCAGCGAAGGCCATTTCTGGGGGAGGTGACATTTGAGTAGAGACATAAAGCAGGGAGAAAGCATATCCTGTATCTGGAGAAAAGTGACTCAGGCAAAGAGAAATACAAGGGCAAAGGCCCAGAGACTGGGATGTGATTGTTATACACTGATAACAGATTCGGTTAATAAAGAATTTTAAATTTTACATCATTCAAACATACCTCCCTGACAAGGTCCTGCTCCAAGTTATGGCGCCCAAGTAACATTCTTCTCTTGAAGCGACGGCATTCTAACTCCAAGTATTGTCTCTGACGCCGAAGAAGGTTAGCTTCTTCTTCTGCTTGGAAATGTTGTATATTCTCCTTCTGCTTTGAAAGCCATTCCTGTTTTTCTTTTTTAGGGGTGCTTTGGTTTTCATTCAGCTCCTGGCAACATAAAAACATCTCAGTTCAGGGCTGGAGGAATGGCACAGCAGTTAAAGCACTAGACTAGCACGTGCTAAGTACCCAGGTTTGATTCCCCAGCACCACATAAGCAGGGCATGGTGGTGCACGCCTGTAATCCTTGCACTGGGGAGGCCAAGGCAGGAGGATTGCCCTTGAGTCTCAAGGCCAGCCTGGGCTCCTTAGTGAGTTCAGAACCAGCCTGGGCTAACAGAACAAGACCCTGTCTCAAAAAACCAAACCAAAACTAAAACAAAAAACAAAATAAAAAACAAATCTCAGTTCAAAATACATAAGAATAAACTAGAGTTATTGCACAATATACGTGTCCTCCCTACTGTTCAGGCAAGCTAATAACTTGCAGAAAGTAAGTAGGATTTTTTTCCTTCTTCAGTTTTTATTTTATTTTTTTGTGGTGGTACTGGGAATTGAATCCAGGGACTCCACACTGAGATATATCTCCATCTTTTCTTTAAATATTTTATCTTGAGACAAGGTTTTCCTAACTTACATTGTCCAAGTTGGGCTCCAACATGTGATCCCCCTGACTCAGTTTACCAGAGTGCTGGGATTAGAGGCGTGTGCCACCATACCTGGCTAGTTACCGTCTTTTCTATTTCACTCATGAAATAGAACAAGAAAAAGAGAGATGTATGCCAGAAAACATGCATACTTTTTAACATGGCACAGAAGAGAGAGCAAGCAGTGCTTTCAAGCAAAACTCATTCATAAGTTAAAATTAGGGCTACATTTCTTAGATTTTGACATCCTTGACAGTAAGCTTTTGGCAAAATTATAGATGGATTCATTGTAAAATAACTGAAAATTAAATGAAAAACCAACAAAACAATGAGAGAATAGAAATCTTTATCAATGATATTATTAGTGTTACTAATCATTGAACAAATCTAAATCAGTAATTTCATTTTCAAAACTAAGTCACAAAAAATTAAATAAAAATGCATGTACATTAGGCAAGATTAAAGAACTGACAATATACTCAATGAGGCAAATCCTAAGATGCAATTAATACTGGTATAATTTAAACCTAAAGGGCACTACTACAGTACAGAATATAAATCAGCCATCTTTCCTATGTATAAAATGATTCTTCAGAGACTATTATACTCTATCTTCCCTCTTGTTATTCAAGAAACAGATCAAGTTTTATGGTTTTATTTTAAAAAATACTCATGTACATAAAAAATACAAGCATATGAATTAGTAGTTCTTAAGCAAGTATGTGTATATGCACACTGAGAAAAAAGTAACAGGGGCACTTGCATCATTAGAATCACTTGAGTATGTTTTAAAATCGACCAGGGAATTTCACATCAAGACTCTATGTCCTCTTCCTCTGTATTGAAAATCATTAAATTTTATAAGAAGATCTACCTTCTAAAAGATAATTTGTTAGGTTGAATACAGGTTCTGAAGTACTATGTAAACCAACTAATCCATAAAGATAAAATTTCATTCACAAGAAAACAGAACTATATAATTACATTTTGTTAGATATTTGTTTACAGTAGGAAATACTATTTACAATCTCTCCCCAACGCTTTGGGGATTGAACCCACGGCCTGGCACATGCAAGGGAAGTGCTCTATAACTGAGCTACTATTTACAACCATTTTAGGCTCAATGTTCCAGTATAGATCTGGTTTCTATATTATAGTGACAGGAACATGCAGGTTTGTTCTACATTTAGAAAAACTCTTATAATGAAGCTATAGTGGCACGATACACAGCAAGTCTTTGTTATGCCAAAATATGTATGTAGTAAGACACACATAACTGATTATACGGTAAATTCCTACATATACACACCCGTCACGTCAGAGGTTACCCTTATTTTTTTCAAGATAAATTATCACAGAATACTCATTATATGAATTAAAATTCTCAGTCACTCTGGAAGGAAGAATAAATTAAAAGACATCTCATTTGTCTATCCTGGCTACTAGCATAAACTATCCCCTTTCAAAAAAAGTCTCAGAACTGGGTGTGGTGGTATATACTTCTAATCCCAACACTCTAGGAGCCTGCAGCAATAGTTCAAGCCCACCTTGGGCAACTTAGTGAGATTCTGTCACAAAAAAGAAAAAAAAAGTTTTTAAAGAGTTGGACTCTAGTTCAAGTCAGGGTTCTGGGATCAGTCCTCAGTAATGAAAAGAAAAAGTCTTGAAATAATTAGGATTCAAAGTTAAGACTAAATCTGCTTTTAAAAGAAGTTATATTCTTTTAAAAGAATATAAAGGATAAATAAGTATGAAACACACAGCCATATAAAATAACATTCTATTAAAGAAAATAAGGCATGTTAGTCTACACTATAATTGGCAAAACAACAAACTATTAAAATCTTCTCAACCAAAAATCAGAAGGTATAGCTTATGTTTTTTATTTCTAAGACACTGTCTCACATGTTATCCATCAGGGTTTCAAACTCCTAAAGACAAGTAATCTTCCCACCTAAGCCTCTTAAGCTGGGGCTGAGTACAGGTGTATACCACCTGTACGGGGATACTGGGATGACCTTTTTTTGGATACAGGGCACCACTATGTAGTCCAGGCTAGAAATCACTATGTAGCTCACAATGGTCTTGAATTTGCAATCCTCTTGCCTCCCTTCTGAGTGCTAGGATTACACATGTAAGCCACTATGCCTAGCCTGATTTCTTTTTTTTTTTTCCTGAGACAGGGTCTTGCTCTATCACCGAGGCTGGTCCTGAACTCACTATGTATCCCCAGTTGGTGCTGGGCTCACAGCAATCCTCTTGCCTCAGCCTCCCAAGTGCTGGGATTACAAGCACGTGGCACCACACTCAGCTTTATGTGGTACTAGGAAATTGACCTCAAGTGCAAGTGCTTTAACTGCTGTGCCATTCCTTCACTCCTGGTTTCCTTTTAAAGTAAGAAATAAATTTTCACAGCTCAAATATTTTTATTTCTAAGGACTCAAGAAGCATTTAGGAAAGCTATCATAAATGAGAAAAACTGTATTTTTATAAAATGATTATTTTAAAATCTTTTTTATCCTTTTCCCCCCATCTTTTCAAATCTTAAGGGCAAATTGATAATAACATCTTCATGTAAGCAGATACACATTTATTGGCCACAATCAACAAAATACAAATTTATCCTAATGGTTTTATGCGTTAAGAAATTACTGACTACAATGAATAACTAATGACATTATTGTAATTTTTATAAAATAAGTACCTCCTTGAGCTGCTCTTTTCGCAGTTTATATTCTCTTTTCTGGGACTCCAAAAAGCTATTCAGTTCTTTCTTCTGTTGGGCCTGAATATGTTGCTGAAATTTTTTCTCCTCATTGGCCATCACTTTAGCCTATATAAAATTTTTAAAATAAATGTTAGTTAAGTAGAGTATCAAAACAGCAGTGTGATAACATCACTAAGAACAAAACATCAGTAATAATAAATGAATGAATATATATATCCTCCTTTCAAAAAACCCCACAAAAATATCTATATCTATCTATATCTATCTTGAAGTATTATGACACCATCTTTTGTTTAGGTTGTTCTACATATTAAATAATGGAATATGATCACATTCAAATTAAACCCTGACTTAATTTATATATTAATATGAAAGTAGTAAATATTATATATCATACTATTTTATTTTTAATTATGTATGTAATATCCATTCATTTAGAAAATGCAGAAAAAAATTTCACATTAATTTGACATCCAGAATAACCAAAGTAAACATTTTGCTGCATAAACATTGAATTTTTTCAAGAATACGTATTTTCCAACAAATTTTAATCATAGTTCATATCATCCTATCTCCTGAATATGTTAGTGATTTTCTAAAGATGTTAGTATCTACCTTTTTTTAGCTTTTAAAAACACCACTCATTACCTAATAGAATTCTAAATACTTGTATATTATTTCTTCAAATTATTTCAAAATCAAACATTTATTTATACTGTAACTTCCTTTGTCAAATTCCTTACTATTATGAAAAATTTTCTTTTTGAGAGGGGGAAGAACAGGTTAATTATGATAAATGCTTCAATGTACACTAACTGAACACGTTTTGATGATACAAGAGTCACTGACTGAGAAACATTCTATTAGATGTAACTGCTAGCAACTAAATGAAACTGACAGGATGCGAAAAACCTTACAGGAATCATGGAATACTAAAAAAAAAAAAAAAATACATCTATATCTTAAAGAGTAATGATTCTTGGTTATAAATTGTCTAACTCAATCTGAATCTCTCAATTTCTAATATTAAAAATTCTCTGCATGTATTACAGCAATCTTCAGCAATTCTAAGAATGATGTCTACACTTAAGGGAAAGATTCTAAAAAGTATACAGAGTAGAAAATCATAAATGACTTTTTAAGACTTAAATCACTTAAAGTTCACAACTAACCAGGGTACCAAAAACCTTGAATAGCTGAGTTAGAGTTAATTCCTATGATATGATAAAACAATCGAGTATCAGGAAATGATTGTATGTTTATTAGTTTCCAGACCCAGTATCTGACATAAAAACACATCAATTTTTTTCATAACCAAAATGTACATATTCACAAAATCAGAGAAAAATCACAGGTCTCTTTTTTTTTGGTGACAGATCTATCATCAATTTACAGAAAGCTTTATACAGTTTACATAAATGGTTCTCCCCCAATTTACCTGGTACCTAGCAACTGACACCCTAATATCAAAATGCAATAGTGGTCAATTCTGAAATAGACACAAGCTAAAATAAGCAAATTAATGGCACTAAAGCAACTACCTCTTTTTCCATAGCAGCCTGATGTTTCTTTATAAGTTTCTCCATTTCTGCAGCAAAATTGTTACGCTGAGTTTCAAGATCTTTGTCTAATCTGAGGCGATGTTCATCCATCTCAGCCTTTAGCTTATTTTCCAAAGTCATCAGTTGCTTTTGATGTTGTCGTCTCATTCGCTTATACCCAGACATCTGCTCTCTAAGCTCCGAGTCCTGCTCATGTTCTTGCATTTGCCTTGTAACCTAGACACACAAATAACAGACAAAAAGTACATAATACTTTTAAAAAATACTTAAACCCCTATATTATTAACTATGCAGATAATTAAGATCCCAATGTAAGTAGTTTCCAACTAAATTTCCACTGTGTCTTCTAAAGAAACAGACAAGCTGTTAAAATTTATATGGAATAAACCAAGGAGATCAAGGAAAACAGCTCAGGCACAGCAGCAAAATAAATTAGACATAACACAGAACATTCTATGTGGTTCTACTCACGTGAAATTCAAAAACATTTATAACTAAAAATGATGAACTAACAGAAAACAACGGTTATGGAAATAAGAACTGACTTAGAAAACTTTTTGAGATACAATTTTGACATGCCTTATTTTCAGTGACAACATGGGTGCTAACAAGTGTAAAAACTTTTCAAATTGAATATATAAAACCTGCGAATTTTACTGCACGAAGAAAATCCAAGTTAGCTTTTCCTGACAGAGAACACTCATAATACTCTGGGATGTTGAGGCAGGAAGATCACCAAGTAAAGCCTAGCCTGGGCAACTTGATGACTTAGAAAGACTGTTTCAAAATAAAAAAATCGGCTCAGAATATTGCTTAGTGCAAAGGCCTTGGATTCAATTCCCAGTACCAAACACAGAGACACACACACAAAAGAAAAGGCAGAATAATTTATGGTACATAATGTACTCACGAAGAATAATACTGTTATGCTTAGTTATACAAAAATCTACATATTAATTAAGTATTTTATTTGTAATAAAAGAAAATTATTGGGCTTAAGATATCTATCCCATGTATTTTTACTTATCAAATCCAAAACGTATAAAAGCACCTGAATTTGAGAACACCAAAATATGAGAGATTTCCTAGAGAAGACTTAATTATTCATTCATTCATTTTTTTTTTTTAAGACAGGGTTTCATTCTGTAGCCCAGGCTCATCCTGAACTCACTAATAAGTCTAGGCTAGCCTTGGACTCATAGCAATCCTCTTGCCTCAGCCACCTGAGTGCTAGGATTACAGGTATGTGTCACCAGACCCAGCTTATGTGATGCTGAGGAATCAAATTCAGGGTCTTGCAACAGTAAGCACTTTAACCACTGTGCTATTACTCCAGCCATCCTTGAGAACATTTAATATATGCTGAGTTGGAAAGAGCTTTTCCCCTCATCTGGGCCTTCTTTATGTATCTATCAACAGTTATGAATAAAAATAGAAGCAATCTTCACAATGTCCTTCTTTAAAGTGCTATGTACCTATTACTGAACAATGGGATTAATCACCTAACTTGTAATGGGGCACTGCATTCCAGACACCACATATTATAGACTACTGGGTTATAGCACAGGATTTATAAAATCTGCTTATTATACAGTTGGGAACTCAGAAAACAGCCATGCCTTTTTAAAAATCCTGTTGTATTTTCCAGTAATCTACTTTTCATGTGATATCTTAATATAACTTCTTCCTATCCCTAGTAACCTGTACTAAGCTTTGGTTCTACTTGTCCCACTACAACATTTTTGTAATGGATAAAAATTCCATATTTATTGTTATTTGGAAAATCAGAATGACATTTAATCTACATCAAACAAGATTATTTGTTATGTTCAAACATTTTTCTCTTTTTAGTTATCCTCAAAAAATATTTCTTTAATGACAATTCTTACGTGAAAATGCCATTTCTCCTTTTTCCTCGTGCCTAAAGACTTTAAATACTCAAGTTATTTGTTTCATAAATACCTCTTCTACATTCCTAATAAAAAACCACCCAAATACTGCTAAGTGCCTTGAAGCTCCCACAAGTATTTACTGTGTGTGTGTGTATATATATATATATATATATATATATATATATATATTCTGAACTACTGGTTTTTGTCTATGTCTTGAAGACATTATTAGTTTAATATTTCACAGAGTGCTTTTCTTATCTTTCACATATAGGTACTTAGTATTAAATGAATATAAATCCCAAATGCAAAAAATACAATATACTTTAGTCTATACTACCAAGGTTCAATACGAAAAATGCATTTTCTCTCTAGGTGCAGGAAAGTACATACCAGGGATGCCGTCCTGATAGTTGCAAAATGTTCGCGGTTACGATAGTGTGATTTGTGACGAGACACTTGGGGTGGAGACTGTGGGTCTGTTGGTCTTGTTCGAGGGTCTCCTTCTTCTCTGTAGTTTTCTTCCTCCTAACCAGAAAAAAACATGTTATCGTGTAAGGTGGACAGTTTGTTTGAATCTTTGAGGAAATAACAGACAATCTGATCAATAAATCTCAGATACATAAGTTTTAAGAGAAAATAAACCAAAAATGAGTGCTGTCATTTTATTTTTAATATAATTACAATTACTGAAAATTACCCTAGGTTTGATTCCACAGTATCACATAAACTGGGTGTGGTGGTACATGCCTATAGCCTCAGCACTTGGGAGGCTGAGGCAGGACTATCGTGTGTTTTAAGGTCAGCCTGGGCTACACAGCTAATTCAGTACCAGCTCTGAACTACAGAATGAGACTCTGTCTTTAAAACAAACAGTCAATATTTTAAATAATATTAACAGAAATTAATTAACCAACAGTTTTTGGGTTTTAGGAGCCCTACAGCTTAAATTTATCTTTATAATATTTCTGTCATCTGCCCAAATAAGCAACAATAAAGTTGCAAAAATAAAAGAACTGAGTTAAGATATATCTCAGTAGTAGCATATGCAAGGACCTGATTTGATCCCCAATATCATGATGAATGGATAAATACTTGTGATTTTCATGTTTGCCTCCTTTTACTACCTGAAGAAATCAATTACGTAGCAACCAATTATAGAAATAATCCCTTTTATGACTGATTTCACTGTCTTTTAACATAAAAAATTAAATGTGATTTTGTTCTAAATAATACTACTGCTTAATGGTGGGTGGGTGGGTGTTACTGGTAACTGAAACCAGAGCTCCTTGTACTTGCTAAGCAAATATTCTGCCACTGAGCTACACCCCCAGCTCTTCCTTTTTTTAAATTTTGAGACAGTGTCTCAATAAAATGTGCAAGCTAGCTTCAAACTCGTGATCTTCTGCCCCGACATCATAAGTAGCTAGGATTATAGCTTTGTGAGCCACTATGCCAGGCATAACCATCATTCTCAATATGTTAAAAATACATGTAACAAAAAATTTGCCATTTTTGTCTTAAACCTGCATAATTACATTCTCAATGTTTGTGTATCTATCACTATTTCAAAAACTTTTCAATCACTCCAAACAATGACTCCATATCCTTTAGTAATTAACTTCTATTTTGCCATCCACTCAGTCCTTGGTTAGTAATCTCTCAATTGCTTCCCATTTCTATAAATTTGCCCACTCTACATATTTAAGCTGAATTATATGGGGCTGGAGGAATAAAAGAGCAGCTGGAGCATTTGCCTGGGAAGGCTCTGAGTTCAACTCCCCAGCACTACATATACCAGGCATGGTGGCACTATGCCTGTAACCACAGCTCTTGGAGACTGAGGCAGGACTGCTGTGTTTTCCAGGCCAACCTGGGCTAAAATAAAAATTGAATTACATTATACAACATTTGTTCTTTTATGCCTGGCTTATGTCACTTGGCAGGTTTTTAATATTTATCCATAGTGCAGCACATATCAGAATTTCACTCCTTTTATGGGTGTATAATATCAAACAGAACGTACAAACACAATTTATCCATTCATCTGTTGCTGAGCATTTGAATGGTTCCTTTTTAGCCACTGGGCCTAATAACTTCTTAGATCATATTGCAAAATGAGGTATAAAAATTCTAACTTCTAATTGTAAGGAGAGTTGACTAAACTTTTCAATACTTTTGATAAAATTTAGAATTTGCTCTCCAAATTGCAGAAAATAAGGTAACAGATATCCATATTTCTTAAGGACTAAAAGTATAATTTTCCACAGTCACACTCAGTTTTATTTTAATAACATAAAAATGCATAAATGTAAGACATTATGCTAAGATAAGGTTTTCCTAAGTTGTTCAGTCTGGGCTAGAACTTGAGAATGATCTTCTTACCTATACACCCCAATTATTGAGATTATAGGTATAGTACCATCATACTTGTCTGCAAGTTATTTTTTATTTTTGATACTGAGAATTGAACCCAATGCCTTCACAAATCTCCATTCCCTCCCCATTTTTTGGCCACAAGGTCTTGGTAAGCTGTTGAATTACCCAGGCTAGACCTGAACTTATGACTATCTTGCCTCAGCCTTCCTGCTTTTGATTATCACTTATCTCAATTCTCTTACTTTTTAATGGAAACCATTAATTATCATGAATTATAGATTTCCAATTTTTCAATATATTTTCCCATATAACTAAATGCAATGCAGTGTGTCTCTTTTACTTCTAATATTATAAGATAGCTCCACATTGTAATAATTATTTAGTTTTCGTCATACTGAGGATCAAGCCCAAGACCTTTATACTGATCTATGTTCCCAGTTTATTTTTGATTTTGAGTTAAGGTCTTGCTAAGTTTCCCAAGCTGAGCTGAGCTTGTGAATCTCTTGCCACAGCCTCCCATAGTGCTGCGATCGCAGGCTTGTACCACCAGACCCGGGCAAAACATTTTTGAAAATTTTAAAATACTAGTTTTTTAAGTATAAATAAACAAATTAGGAATTCATTAATAAGACTACTGTCATTTAAAATATTCAACTGCCTGAAACTTCCTTTTCTTAAACCAATCAGATGTAGGAAATTTACTAAAGCTGAAAAATTTCCCTAAAATTGAAATACTCACAGGTTTTAAATGAATGACAGAACTGTTGGACATCACTGTATGGTCTCCCTCCATCATGTCTAGCTCACTCTTATCATCTGAAGCATCTGGAAGACTGTTAACACTACTGCTTTGGCTGCTGGCACTGATAGACATACTGGGTATAGACTGATTACTTCCAACACTATTCACTGTTCCTGTCCGGCCAACACCATGATCTTGTTCCTAAAAGAAAAGAGCATTAGATTTAAATCTCTCTTTTTTGAATTCTTGACTCAAGTATCTGCCAAATATACAACTTGGATAACAATGATCAGAAATAAAACTAGAGATTTATCAGAAGAAATTCCCTTTTCTGCCAACACCAGAAATGTTCTGAACTATTGACTGATTTTTAAAAAATGACAAGTAAATAACAACAAAAATCTGAACCCCTACCTGCTGGAAAAAAAAAATCAGGTATTCAGTTTTTGGTAATTTCCTTTCCTTCCTTCCTTTTTCTTTTCTTTCTTCCTTCCTTTTTCTTTCTTTTTGCCCCCCAAATGCTAGGGATAAAATCCAGGGTGTCATGAATACTATGCAAGCGGTAACCACAGAGCTACACACTAGGCCAATTTTGAGCGATATCTAATACACAGCATTTTCTCTAAATTGCTTGACATTTCCTTAAAAGCATTTCTACAACAAATCTCATAAGGGTAGACATTTTGCTCATTTCTTAATGACTCCTGTCATTAACACATTCTTCTTATTTTAAAAAATCCCTTAAATTTAAGCCCCGTATTAATTTTTACTCTTCACTAAATCATTTTATGAAGTAGATTCTTTCTTCCTGAAAATACAGCTTTTAGATTACCTACATAAACTAAGAATTATAAACTATATATAAAATCATAATCACAAAGATGTTTTCTTAATTAGGCAGCCATGGGACCAATATCATCAACATCTTACTATACCAGAAATGCTAGAACCTAATCAATATACACTCAGTTTATATAAAAGAACTTTACTTAAAGCCTCAATAAAGTAAATACCATTAACAATTCAACCACAAGAACTGTATTAATGTCCTAACCTTATTAAAATATTTCATGTATCTAAAACAACGCAATTTCACGTAAGAACTAAAAAACAAATCCTAAAAACAAAAATTATGACTCATTTTTATAACTCATCATTTAGTGCTACTAAAAGAACAAAAAAATCCACCTCATATTGTTCATGATTTCAGAATACAAAGGAATAGCTCTCATTGAAAAGTAATAAAAAACCCAAATATTTGGAAATTTGAAAAGGGCAAAGAAAAAAATTGTTTTTAAAAAAGGCTATTTATATATAAAACTCTTTATATTTCTGTGTGAGAAAGGTCTATAACATTTCTACTACAAATCTGTATCCCATTCTCCCTAAAAGGGAACACAGAAAAAAAATTAGTTTTGAGAATCAGAGTTATAAATTTGAACCCAAGTGCCTCTAAGTATTTTGAACTTTGCTTTTCTCATCTATTAAAATGATTATTGCAGAACCAGGTAGATGGGATAAAGTCATGCAAAACTAATTTCCTGGTGATAGTAGAATAGCTGGTAATATTCTAATGGCTTCTTAATGAATACAGTCAACCCTAAGAGTCTATAATTTTAAGTGCTTCCAAAAGTACTCCCCATAGAACTGGGTAAGCAGTAAAAAAAGGCTGAGTCACTAAGAAATATGAGAGGCACTAGATTAAATAACGTTAATACTTCAAAATAGCCTTCAATAGGCCAATATGCACTATAAAGGGGCTAAGTTTAGAGCATGCAACCTAGCATGATTAAATACCTTTTGTTTTCTGAACTGAATCTTACAGAAAAAACATTAAGAAAACACAACCTGGGAATTGTTGATACAAAAGGTAATTTCTTCACAGGGCAAGATGATAAGGAAGAAAAAAAAATAACTCCAGATCTGAGTCATTTTAGGCATTACCTCTTCTTCTTCCTGTGCTTCTACTGTTGGTCCATTATGTGCCTCCTGGAAAAGGAGTTTCTTCATTTTTCGATACTGTAGATTGTCCAGCTCTCTTACTGCATCCTTTGTCCTCTGAATAAGATCTATTAACACTGTTTCAGGGCGTTCCCGAAGAACAAACATGTGCTGGAGAGGGTAAAAAGTAAAAGCAGATTAAAACAGTTTTTAAATTAGTTCAAATACACTCCTTCTCAGACTCTGTAGAATTACTACACCATGATGCATAATGTGTGCAATCTATAGCAAATTCCACTGTACTTATGGCCTCTGACACTTAACAAAAATTACAATTATCACTTTATAAACAACTACTCTGTTCCCACAAAACCAGCCCTGTATGTTTCGTAAGACCTTCAACTTAGTATTTTTGGAAACCAAATCAAAGATTTGAAATTACTCAAGAATCTAAGCACTAAGAATTATGTCTAATCAGAGCCATTGATAACAGGCTTGAATACTGTAAGAACTGATGACTTAATATAAAAGAACTTTTGGTTCTGACCTATATTTATCTCAACATGAGTATTTACTGACGATGAATTAAGTAATCTGGATTTAGATATTAAAGGTTCCTTTATATGCTGCATAAGCAAGATATTTCATAAACACTAATAGCCACTGGTTTTTTTGTTTGTTTTTGCCCTTTGGGGCTTTTTTTAAAAGACAGTGTCTTGCTCTGTAGCCCAGACTAGCCTTGGACTCCGAGTGCTGGGATTATAGGTATGCATTACCACACCCAGATTTATGTGGTGCTAGGAACTGAACTCAGGGTCTTAAGCTTGTTAGGCAAGTGCTTTAGCTGCTAAGTTATTTTTCTGGTCCCTAGCCACTATATTATTAATTTTTATCACTTACATTTAATAAAACTTAGCTCTATCAAACACATTAAAACAGAAAGATAAAGAATAGTAAATAACTCTTTTACTATTACTCTTTTTTTCTCCCTGGTGGAGTTACGGATTGAACCCAGGACCCAGGCAAGCCCTCCATCACTGAGCTACAGCTCCAGCCTCATCTTGCTTAGTTCCCACTCCCCCCCCACACCAGGTAAATTCTTAGGTATATTACTGCTTTTGTTGTTACAATCATTGCCTATTTATTCAGGCTTTCAATACTGAGACCATGAGTAAGCTCACTGCATGGAACTCTATAAAATAAACTACTGACACTTTATCACTCTCCCACTATATACTGTGGCTTCATATAGTATCATCAAACATATATTATGTCTTTTTGTGAAAAACCCAAGATTCCTTAGAGTTACAAAGAGACAGTCAAATCTTACTGATTACTGCTATCTCTAGATGTTTTAATAATTATATGGAATCCAACAATGCCATTTTAGAGGCATTAATAGGCCATTCAGCCCAAAAAAGAAGTAATCAAATATGTTAAAAATTAAATAGAACTTATACAATTTTCATAATAATTTTAGAGCTAATTGAGAAAAATGCTTTTATATGAGGTATTGTGGTTTGGATCTTGAATGTCCCCCAAAAGTCTCATGTATTTTAATGTTATAGATTGTATATGGAACCATGTGCTGTTGGGAGATCGGGGCCTAGTCTGGAGGGGTGGATTACAGACATGTAAATTGGGTTACAAGCGTGTAGTAGGGGTTTACCACAGCTCCCACACCTGGATCCTGGAGAGGCTGATCACTGCAATGAGACCTGGAAAGATACGTAAACTGATTCCTGTCTTCCTTGGGGGACTAGTCTCAACTTGCCTTGACCTGGCTTCCTGTTTCTGACATTGTAAGAAGCTGTCTTCACCTCTGCCTCTGCCATGTACTTCCACTGTTGCCGGCCACCCCTGAAGAGACTGTGACCTTCTGAAACTGTGAACTAAAATAAACCTTTCCTCCCCTAAATTTGTGGATGTTGGGTATTGAGTCACAGCAACAAAAAAGTAACTAAGAAATAGGGATTTCTTTTCTTTTTGTGAAGGAAAGGGTCTTGCTATGTTGCCTAGGCTGGCTCTAAGTCTTAGGCTTAAGTGATCTTCTGGTCTCAGACTCTAATAGCTGGGACTATAGTCTCCTGCTATTGTACCCAGATGGAACAGAAATATCCAATTTAAGAAGAATTTCTCACATATTAATGTATTTTCCCCTTATATATTTATTTCATATTAGTATTAGATCAATATACAAGATATTGCAGATAAAAACATTGTACCTAAGCTGGGGATGATAGCATAGATTGTTATCCCAGTATTCTGAAAAACTGAGGTAGGGGAATTGCAGATTCAAGATCAGCCTGGGCAATTTATATCCCATATCCAAGTACAAACAAACAAAAGTAGCTGGGAATGTAACTCAGTACAAAGACCCTGGATTAAATCCTAGTAATGTCAAAGAAATCCCCAAGCAACAAGAAAAAAAGATTTTAAATGAATCTATGTTGTACCTTTTTTTCCCCTTTTATTCAGTATTAGGGAACTGAACCCAAGAGCTTTTGCACTAAGCAACATCCCTATCCCTTTTTACTTTTTCTTTTAAGTCAGAGTCTTAAAAGTTTACTAAACTGATTCAGACTGGGTTTGAATTTGTGATCCACCTGCCTCAGCCTCCGAGAATGCTGGGATTACTGGCATGCACCACCATCACCAGTTCTGTTGTACCAATTTTGAAATAAGGTTGTTCTACACAAAATAAGATTTATAGAGGTAGAGAGTATGACTCAGTGGCAGGGCATCTGCCTACTAACATACAAGGCCCTATGTTTGATAACCCAGCACCACACACACACATGTGCATACAAAGACATACACAAATTTATAATTAAAAAAATAAAGTGAATATATTTTTGCAGGTATATTTAGCTATTTGATACAGTTCTGAGTATTTACTTAAAAATGGGGAAAACAGCTAATCTACTTGATATTAAAGCAACAATAAAAAACTCAGTATCTAAGAAAAGTTTCTAATGGGTATGAGTGGTAGAGTACTTGTTTAGAATGCACAAAGCCCTGAGATCCATCCCCAGCACCACCATACATACTCTCCCCTCCAAAAAGAAAAATGTTTCTAGAGACAGCAGTATAGAATAATCAGCATGTTACAGTGTTCAAAAAACTAGTACAATATACTTGATCCTGATACAGAATGAAAGAATAATAAAACAGGTACTGCGGAAGTAGCTCAGCGGCTAAAGTGCTTGTCTAGCATGCACAAAGCCCTGGGATTGATTCCCCAGCATAACATAAGTTGAGTAAGCCTAGCACTTGGGAGCCTGAGGCAATATGATTGCCTTTAGTTCAAGGCCAGCCTGAGCTACAGTCAGCTTAGGTAGGAGTGGCATGGACTACAGAGTGAGACACTGCCTCAAAAAAAGAAAATAATAAAAAAATACATGGTATAAAACTATTTTTCAAGGGTAACAGCTTCAAAAGATTCAAAACAGATTATGAGTAATGGAGTACTGACCTTTAAAAGTTCCTCAGATGTTGGACGATCCTGAGGGATTTTCTGGAGGCAAGAATCTACAAAGTTTCGAAAATAATCAGACCTATTGTAAAGAAAGTATCAAGTGAACATATTGCTATTTCCTTTAAAAACACATTCATAAATCAAGACATATGCTTACTTGCCATAGAGGGAATGGAAAAAGAGACGATTAAAAAAAGCAAAGAGTGTGTTTTCATGAAATTCTGTGAAACATGGTCTAGGGCAATCGGTAAATTTTTACCATTTTCCAAAGATGAAACTATATAAATCATTTAAAAATCCTGGGATGGCGTAAAGTTTAGTGGTAGACTAAGAACTTAGCATGGGGTTTGATCTCCAGCACCAAGAAAAAGTAAATAAAAAAATCCTGTTATCACACATTTAACTCTTCACAGTACATTCAATATATTGAGAAAAACTGAGAAAAGCAACTCAAATCCTTTACTTTATCAAATAATTTACCAAATACTTAAAAAAAATTTTTCCTCCCTTCCCTTTTCCCCAAACTACCTCTCATTTTTATTTTGCCCCATGGATTATTTTCCACATAAGATACTTCAGAACATTACTCTATCTGCTCTCAAGATAGCAATTATTATACCTGAGTAGTTGATGCCCATGAGCAAATGGATAAGAATTCCATTACATCTAGATAACCAAATTAATATATTTTAAGGAAATTAAACATACTACTATTATATAATGTTATTTATGAGAATTCAGTGATTAAGGCAATAAATAATTGCTCCACTAACATTTGCCCACATAATTCATATAAAATTTTAAATGCCTTATAGGTAAAAATTCTTTTATAAATGCCTTAAAACTTAGACACAATATAAAGATAGCCTGTGTTCAATATATTCGTTTCTTGTATGTACTATGCTATGGTTTGAATGCTTTTTTTCCCTATCTAAATGCAAGCTGAAACTAAATCTCAATGCAACAGTGCTGTGAGATAGTTCTAAATAGAAGTGTTTAGATTATGAACTCTGCCCTCAGAAATAGAGTATTGCCATCAGAAAAAGAGCTGCATTGGTGAGTTCATTCTCCTTCTTTTGCCATATATAAATATAACACTGCTTCCTTCCGGATGATGCGGAATTCAAAGCACCATCTTAGAAGCAAAAAACCTGAACCTTAACCTATCGGTGGCCTAGGCCTCAGATCTTCCAGCCTCCAAAACTGTGCAACATAAATTTCCGTTCATTACTCAGTTTCAAATATTCTATCACAGCTACACACAAGAAAGGACTAAGATGCATCCTAATGCTAACAACACTGTCAAAGACTATTTTTTTTTTGAGACAGGGTCTCACTCTGTAGTCTAGTCTGGTTCTGAGCTCACTATGTAGCCCACACTGGTCCTGAACTCATGGCAATCCTCCTTCCTCAAATTCCTCAAACACGTGAGTGCTACAAATACAGTCGCGCATCACCATGCCTAGTGTATGTGGTGCTGGGGAATGTAACTGGGATACTTAGTGCTTTAATCGCCCAGCTATTCCTCCAGCCCCTGCCAAGAGATTTTTATGTATCTCCACATAATTAACAGATTTATATGTAATCTTTAAAAAACATAGCACCCTTATTTTATGAATCTATTAGTAAATATTTTTAAGTATGCTGAACATTGCCCTAGAATTTTTCGAATAAGTAACCTGACAAATTAACTTCCTGCTATAATATTTTTAATCACTGATAAAAATCTTGGTTTTTAAAAAATGTCAATCCTTTCTCCCTAAACTTTTTTACATAAATGAACTTAATTTTATAAGTCAAGGAAACAATAATAGCCAGATATAGTGGCACATGTCTGTAATCCCAGCACTCCAGGAGACTGGGGACAAACAACTGTAAATTCAAGCCCAGCCAGATCATCTCAAAGATATATGTATTTTTTGAGACAGGGTCTTACTCGATAGTCCAGCTGGTTCTGAACTCAGTATGTAGCCCAGGGTGGCCTCAAACTGACTGCAATCCTCCTGCCTTAGCGTCCCCAAGTCTAGGATTACGGGTATGTGCTACCATGCCCAGCTTTCAAAGATAACAAATTGTCAAAAAGGGCTGTGGATGTAGCTCAGCATAAGGCCCTGTGTTCAATACCCAGTAGTATCATACGAAAGAAAAAAGGAATAACACAGCAATGTGAACATCATAAATAGAATAACTCCATAGTTTTTAATTTCTTAGCAATTTTGATACAGTCAAATCATCTTACATGTGACTTATATCACAAAAATTATAAGCCATCTCACAGTCAAGTATCATTATAAGTTGTTATAATCTATACATTTTAGTTATAAAATATTATCTTTTTTTAAGACAGGGTCTCACTCTGTAGCCTAGGCTGGCCTTGGACTCAGGATAATCCGCCTGCCTCAGCCTCACAAGTGCTGGGATTACAGGTGTGCACTACCATGCCCAGCTTTTTATGTGATGTTGGGGAATTGGACTCAAGATAAATACAATATAAGAAAGAGTAAAATAAACCTATTTATCTCTTTATGTAATACATTTTAGCTAAATAACATTCTAAAAAGACATTTCATTTATATGTCATACTATCTCTCAGCAATACTTACCATTCATTAGACTGCAGTGTAGGGGATTCATTTTGGGCTATGTGATATAAGGCACTCATTGCATTCATATTAAATAAAGGAGGCTTCCTTTCCGCTGCAAAAGAAAGGAAATTTCCTATTAAAATATTTGCATGTTACAAAGAGACACTCAATCTGATACTTCTACCTGTTGGGACCTAGAATACAGTTAACAAAGTAGAATCAAAACAAAAACAAAAACCCAGAGACACTCAAATACTGCCAAACTTACAGACAAAAAATTGTATTTTCCCAATTATCCTCAAGCATCTGTAATATTTAAAGTAACTGCCACCTCTCACTCCTGATTACCAGAAATTTGTTTTCAACAAGTTTATCCGTTTTATTGATCTTCTCAAAGAACTAGCTTCATCGACTGCCTCTGTAATTTTTCAATTTTTCATTCCATTGATTTTTGTTTTGATATTTATTATTGTCTGTGTATTTTAGATTTAAATTACTCTTCTGAGTTTCTTAAGGTGAAAACTGAAATCATGATGACAATTTTGTAGTATATAGGACTCTTCAATGTTCTTCAGTTTGAATTTGTATGATGTCTCTTATTAGATCTAGGGTACATTTTGGAATACTAGAGAAATAATGCTATATATTTTACATTTTACTCTTTATATCTATGAGCTGGAAAGTGAGTTTGAGGGGGGTCACATTTTGACTGTATTCCCTTTGATCATTTCATTAAGACTGTTTGTCAGGCTTCTTTATGGTAAAGTTTCTCTTTTTTCTTTTGGTATTTAAGAATTTTAGAAGAACATTATTTTGAATCTATGTAAATATTCCATTTTCATAAAACTTTCATTTTTAATTATATGGATTAATATATTTTCATTTTATTTAATACATTAATATCATTTATTATGGAACCTTCTTAAAGTTGGCTTCTATTTTGTCTTTTGGATACTCTTCATTATTCTCTGGCATTTCCTTACATTCTAGTACATAAAGACATTCTCCAGTATCAATCTGTACTTTCCTATCAAAAAACCCTGAATTGACAATTTCTCCAAGGAACCATGGCACTACATTAGCTCACTGCTCCTGGAGTGTTACTTTTTTCAGATTCTCTCAACAGACAGAGGAAATACACACATGCACAATATATCTGTATACACAGATGCACACAAAACATCTATACTTCTACAAAAATACATTTATGTCTATATTTATTAAAAACAAAGAGTTCATTATTATTTTCTCACATTGTTGTGATTTATTCTAGTTTTTTCATTTTTGTAAAGTTCTTCTGACAATAGCAATCTTTTACTTGTTATCCTTATTTCAATAAATATATCTCCTCTCCCATATGTAGCCAAGTTCCTATCTTTACCATCATCTCTTCCAAGAAGATATCCTCCTTGCCCTGTTTTAATTCTGAATCCAAATTTCATTTTACTAAAAAATAAACTTTTTCCCCCCTTTTACTTTGGGTATTACTGAGGATCAAGCTCAGGACCTACACACTGAGCCACATTCCCACCCCATTTTTATTTCTGACTTTGAGACACAGTCCCATTAAATTGCCCTCAGGGGGCATGAACTTGTGATCCTCCTGCTTCAGGCTCCCATAGTGCTGGGATTATAGGCTTGTGCCACCAGACCCAGCTGAAGCTTTCTTTATCTACTCAGTTTCTGACATCTTACTCAAATCAGGTTACTTCTCTACAGCAAGGTACACAAAACTCGTCAGGGAAGCCCTCTTCATTTTTATTAGGTTATACCACTGTATTAAAAGTGCTCTTAAATATGGACTGACTTTTCAGACTTTGACTCTCTATAATGGGATCTTCCCCTTGTTGTTGTTCCTCATCCTCCTTGGGCTTTTATAACTCATGCTGAGACACTTCTATTTATGAATGCCTTATTCATTCCACTAGAATTTTTGAGTATGCATATCTGAAAGCCTCTCTACACAGATATACTCAATTTCTGATTCTACATACCATGCTAAGGAAACTCTGTGCTACCCTCAATTGACTGTCACTTATTCTGGGTTACCACGGCTCATCAACTAGTGTGGGTACAATGACAGATAACCCAGTTGTCAACTTGACTAGTCTAAGATATAACTGTATTTCCAGTGTGTCTGTCTGAGAGGGTGTTCCCAGAAAGACTGGTATGTGGGACAGCAAACTGAGAGCGGATATCCTGAATGCAGGCAGAACTATCCAATAGGCAAAGGCTTGGGTAGAACAAAAGTATATGGCCTGCCAGTGTACATGATCATGCTTTCGTGCTTGTGAGTGTCTATCTCATCTCTTAACGCCCCCCCCCCCCACACACCTTTCCCGCCTAAATAAGGTAAGTAGCCTTGCTACACCACCCACTTCCAAACCCAGAAACAATGACGCCAACCAACCACGGACTACAAGCCTAAAACTGCGAGCCAAAATAAACTCCTCTTTAAAGTTGTTATTGTCACAGTTGCTTTAGGACCGAATAGTTTGGGGAAGGAAAAAGCCCACTGATATTAATTCTGAATGAATAAATTAAAGAAATTATCTGGCTCTACAAGAGTAGTTATGGCCTTTAATTTAGCAGATTCAATTGACATCTTCTATCTCAAAACTTCTAAGTGACTATTAAATTTAAATTTGACTTAAACTAAAAATTTTTAATGAGTTACAAAGTTCTTATTCCTTATTATGGTGTTTCCAAAATGTCTCTGTCCATAAATGCGAATTACTTCTATAAAATACCACCCAAAATATAAAGAAAATAAGATGAAACTGACATAGAACAACTAGAAGGTCCAAAAATTAAATCTCACAAAACACATCAAATAAAAATACTATAGAGGAAGAATTCATATTATATATACCTATATAGTAGAATAATCATAAAAGATAATGTAAATGCATTTAAATTTTATCACTTTTCCTTTATGGCCATATCTATCGACAGGAAAATTAGCTGTATTTGCTTACAAATTAATGCTGACAAGAAATTCAGTTAACAGTTCACTTACCTACCTGGGTTCACTTACAATAGGAAAGTTAGTAGGTTAAGATGGTCTACTGCTTCAACACAGTTCTGCTTATAAGCAGCAAAACAAAACGTGTGCTTAAAATCAAACTGCTACAGGGAGTTGAGACCAATCTCATTTCTAGAATAAAAGATTCCATTATAACAGTTTATATGCCTATTACATGGTACCCTAAATAAAATCTGCCTTGACATCTGAAAATGTAATAAAAATATCAAACTGTTACCATATGGCATGTAGCCTGACATCTAATTTTCATATTTAACTTAAAGTAATAATTATTTTAAGTAGGGATAAGGAACTTGTAAACATTATACAGACCTTCCATGGATGGTAATCCTTCTTAATAACAGGCACAGTTTAGTTGTTAAACAAATATTCATTAATGTTAGACATAACTCAAACTGTTTAAAACCATAGTGGGAAATTATTTTAGATCTAGTTTAACAAATATAATTAAGACCAATACTTACCAAGTTCAATACATGTTATTCCAAGAGACCATACATCAACTTTGCCATCATACTGTCCTTCATCCATGGCTAAAATTACTTCTGGGGCCATCCTAAAACATAAAATGTTTATTTAAAAAGTATACTGTTCTTTCAGAATTTAAGAACTATACAGAGAACATGGGTTTGAAGTCCAGCCTGTATATGTGGACACAGAATGTTTATACTTAGAAATGATTACAGAGAGATTGTGAGGCAAATACAGAAAAGATACAAAATTTTAGATTCATTCTCACTCCCTGCTGAGATCAAGTAACAGCATCCCAAACAAAGGCCAATTCCAGAGCAGGACTGTATTGTATTCTGAAACTGTTCAAGTTTGAAGACTCTAATTTTCATGCCCCTTATGCTGGCGGTTCTCAAGCACTTCTGGTCTCAGGATTTCAAGACAAAAACTTTAATTTTTGCTTTAATTTTACTACTGGCAACAGATACTGTCAGTTGTTCTGGAGCTGACAACCTCACTTCATTTACCTGAGAAATATCTGCCATAATAACTAAGACCAAATAACCAGTTTGTGTGTGTCTCTCTTTCAAGTACAAATGATAAAAGTGGCTGAGGGAAGCTCATAATCACAGAATTATCAGTCTTATAAGTAACTTACCTATCAAATGAAACACCAATTCATATGTATTTGCTTACCAGAAAAGTCATGACATGTTTTGATTCTTTTTCAAAGGTCATATTTATGTAAAGAACAAAGATCAATCAATGGCATATTGCCCATTTTCTTCTATAACCTTCTGGCACCTTCCAGTTAGCTTCAAAATTCCTTGTTCACTGAAGGACCTGTCTTTACTGGCAAAAAAAGTGAACAAGGCGCTGATGTATAGCCTCATCTGAATTCCACATTTTACTACGCAAGGACTTTTTCAGAGAGAGAGAAACAAATGGAAGTCTGAAGGTACAAGGTCAGGCAAATGTGTTGCATGTGGCAACACATCCCATTCAAGCTTCGATAAATTTTTATGGGTGATCAAATCTGTATGTGGTCTCACACTGTCTCCCTGAACACAACTCCTTGACGATTAACGAACTCTGGGTATTCCTGGAGGACAGACTCAATACACATTCAAACTGATTGAATGGTTCCTTAGTAACAGTTCAAAAAACACAAAACTTTAAAAATCCCACCACGAGGCAGGAGGAACAGCACATTAGCTAGAGCACTTGCCTAGCAAGCTTAAGGCTCTGAGTTTTATTCCCCAGAATCACTTAAGCAGGACACAGTGGCACACACCTATATTTCCAGCACTTAGGAGGCTGAGGAAGGAGGATTGCTCTGAGTTCAAGGCCAACATGGGCTACAAAGCACGTTCAGGACCAGCCTAGACTAAAGAATAAGAACTTGTCTCAGAAATAAATGAACAGAGACTTCTAGTCAAGATGGCGGCTGAGTAACAGAGCTGCACAAGGTCTCCTCATCGACCCACTTAAAAAGTCAAGAATTTAGCCATAAAAACGCATGTTCAATGTAGCTAGGGAAGAGAGGAGCACCCCAAAAACTGAAAGGAGGCTAAGGGGTGGTCAGAAATTCTGAAGGAACACCAATAGCAGAGGGAAAAAAATCCTAGCAGTCCAGAAAGACACCATAAGTCAGCTGCGAACATCTGGGAGCCACCAGCAGCTGCGGACAGAGGAAAACTCGCGTGGAGACCAGAACATCTGAAGGAGCTAGGAGAGGAAGGATCTCCCCAACAAATGATAGGAGGAAGCGGGAAGGTGAGAAACCCTTAAGTCATATCGTAAGTGGAGGAAAATAGCAGCCAATTCAGCATGGTCCTGAGTTGCTGGCATCCACAGACCACAGATGGAGGAAAGCCTGTAGGCCAGAACCTCAGTGCGAGGTAAGCGCGAATCCGGGAGAAGTGGGAACTGTCGGCAGATGGCAACCCCAGCCTCCGAAAAATGAACCTGGAGGTAGTGTATACTACAAATGCATTGTGAGCTCCCCCTAGAAAAGGCCCCTGGGTACCTAAAAAGGGAGCCCATCACCCCGTCCCTGTAGCATGTGCCAGAGGCTTCCGGTTCACCACTGCCCTGCACGCCAGTGGCATCTAGGACTGGGAAATCCACTGCCTGCCCACCTGCCCATCCCATGAGTCAGAGCCTTTTAGAGGCTGCCCTGGAATTTCATCGCCCTGTCTGTGCCTTGGGCCAGAGGCTTCCAGAGACATCTAGGACTGGGCCTTTGCCAAACCCTTCTTTCCTGTGTACCAGAGACAGCCAGAGACAGCCAACCAGACACAGCCAGAGATAGCAGAACCATAAGGAAACATGGTAATAAATCTCCTACAAAATGTCCTGACACCCCAAAAGATGATATAAGGGATACTGAAATTGCAGAATCCAAAGATGAAAATGGCAAAATGATAGTAACTTCCTGGCCCAGAAATACAGTGAATTAAAGCAGGAAATGAAACGGATAGTGCAAAAGCTACTCCAAGACATAGCTAAGCTAAAAGCAAGCCTTGAAAAGCAATTAGAGGAGACCAAAGAAGATACAAACCAGAAGATAATGAAGGTAATACAAGAAATTAGAGAACACAACAGAGACATAAAAAAATTGAATGCAGATATTCAGGAAGTGAAAAACACACAGGAAATAATAAGCAACCGCATTAAACATCTTCAGAATAGAATGTCAGACCTAGAAAATAAAGTGACTGAGCTGCAACATACAGGCCATGAAGAACACAAAGTAAATAAGGAAGAAAGCGAATCATTACAACGGCTGATAGATGACTCAAGGAGAAACAACCTCAGAACTATGGGAGTCCAGGAGAAGACTGAGGACAAAACAAAAGGCTTAAAGGACATGTTCAATGAAATAATAAAAGAAAATTTCCCAAATCTAAGAAATGAACATGGAACTACTGCAGGCATATAGAACACCAAACAACTTTGATCAGAAGAGACCCTCATCACGACACATCATAATCAAAATACTAGAAACCCAACACAGAGAGAAAATACTAAAACCTATAATAACAGAAGGTGACCTACAAAGATAAGCCCATCAGGATAACTGCAGACTTTTCAAGCCAGATTCTATAAGCCAGAAGATCATGGAACAATGTCATCCAAGCATTAAGAGAACATAAATGCCAACCAAGACTGCTATATCCAGCAAAACTATCTTTTAAATTAGAGGGAGAAATTAAAACTTTCCATGATATAGAAAGCTTAAAGAAATTTGCAGCCACTAAGCCAGCATTGCAGAAAATACTTAAAGGAAACTTACAAAGCGACAGGGAGGCCAACAACACCAATGACCCCAGAGAAAAAGAGACAACAGTTAGAGGAGAATGAGCTGAGAAAAAAGTAAGGCTAACAAGCAATGCTGAAAAACTATAACGATGGCAGGACATACCAAACATAATGCAATAATTACTCTAAAAGTGAACGGCCTCAACTCACCTATTAAAAGACACACACTGGCTGACTGGATCAAAAAACAGAAACCCACAATTTGTTGCTTACAAGAGACTCACTTCAACCACAAGGAGCTGGTTCTTTGAAAGAATAAACAAGATAGACAAACCTGTAGCTAAACTCACCAAAAGAAGGAAAGAGAAAGCACAGATTAGCGCACTTAGAAATGAAAAGGGTGAAATTACAACAGACTTTGCAGAAATCCAGAATATTTGAAAAATTATTTTGAATACCTATATTCTGACAAGTTAGAGAAATGGGAAGAAATAGACGACTTCCTAGATACATACAAAATAACAAAATTGAAGGAAGAAGATATAAAAATCTCGAACAACCCTAATACACATAGAGAAACTGAAGCAAAAATAAAAGCCTAGGACCAGATGGATTCACAGCAGAATTCTTTCAGTACTTCAAGGAAGAACTAACTCCAATCCTTTTCAAACTGTTCCATGAAGCTGAAAGAGAATGAATACCACCAAACTAATTTCTGGAGGGTAACATCACCCTAGTCCCAAAACCAGACAAAGATTTAAACAGGAAGGAAAACTTAGACCAATATGCTTAATGAATATATTACCACATGGTGTGAAAGCAGGAGTTGGGGATGGGTATGGGGAGGATCAAATTTGGGAAGGGATTGTAAAGTCAATATGATATATATGTGCACAAAATACTCAAGTTCATTGTAAACATTATGTATTGCATATGTATATTAAAAAATGATGGGGAGAAAAAAATTACGAAATTAGGCAAAGCTATGTTTTGTATTTTTTAATAAAAGGTTTTCCAGGTCTTTTTAATATCTAGTACTCATCACAAATTTCTAAAGAAGGAGATCACTAAGAAGTATTATTGGACCAGGGAATTAATTTGTTTGTTTTTGGTACTGGAAATTAAACCTATGGCCTCGACACTCAGCTACTCCCCAGCCCGTTTTTCAATTTTATTTTGGGATAGTCTTGTTAAACTGCCCACAAGGAACTCAAATTTGCTATCCTCCTGCCTCAGCCTCCCACACTGATGGCATTACAGACCCACCTAAGAATTAGGGAAATTTCTGGTTATTTACAACAGTGATCTTTAACATTTTTCAACTCATTTGCCTTCTAGAAATTATTTTTTTTTTAAATCATCCCCTGTCAACATTCTGGGGTTCATACTAAATTTTATAAATTAACAGTTGTAAAAGATATAACATACAGCACACACAAAATGTTAAATGTATGTGCACTTTAAAGAACACTTAAAACTAGGAATTGAAGTAGCTCCCTCTTTAAAAAATACTACCATAACATCTAATTAACAAATGTAATCTTCAGGTCTTATTAGACAAACGAGAATCACTTTCTGTCAAAAGGTCTGACTTCATTTTTTTAAAAAACACAAACATATTCAATGTGTCTCCACAATCATCTCTGCCCTAAATTCTACACTAGGGAGAGAAGCGGGGTGTGTGTGTGTGTGTGTGGGGGGGGAGTTGCAAAGAAATAGAAGTTACTGGGGAAAAAAAGAAAAGAGGAGGACTACAGAGCAAGGGAGGGACAATGCCTAGGGGACACTGAACCTGCCACCAATCTGCACTTTGACTTTCCAAAGTTGCTCACAGGTACAGGACAATCTCAAAACATCCCCTGGTACAACTCTAAAGCTTTTGTATCCCAAAGAAATGCACCACTCTAACATGCAAGTTGGGTGGGAGGCCTGTGTTTTACAAAGTGGGAGAAGAGAATTTTGAAAAGTAGGTAGAAAAGAAGATATAGTAGATCTAACGTTACCACTTTCAGTATATATAAAGAAGATACATATGGAAGTCAAAGATCTAAAAATAATTCCCTTCAAACTTTTTCTGACACATACTAAATTATTTCCAAATGAAATCAAAGAATTAGTCTAAGAGTTCCTTCAAAATAACTAGAGTGGGAAGAAATGAGGGTTCATATGCAAGGACTAGCCATGTGACAATGTTTTTGGCCTGGGTAATCGATTTGTGTGAAATCATTACACTTTTGTCCACTAGTATGAATGTTTTAAATTCTTTGCATTAAGAAGTCAAAACAAAACCAAAACCCTCCAAGTAAGTCACCAGTCTTTTTTTGAGTATGATGATCAGGAGATTTAAATTCCCTAAATGATAAGCATTTATTTTATTTACTTATTTAGTACAAATTTGTTTACACGCTGATTACATACAACTAACTGAACTAGTGTCCTTAAGTAAATTTAAATTTATAGATACCATACAAACTACTACTTAGCTTATCTACTTCCTCCTCTCATTAAATATTACTCTTTTCACTCCCACACCAATATATGATAACACAAAAGCAAATGTGTAGGGGATAAAAATCAAGTGGAGATTTAAAAAAATTAAAGATGAAAAAGAAAAATTGTAAAAAGAGAAGCAAAGACAGAACTTAAATCTATATTTAAAATGAATTGAAGTAAAATGTCCAAAATGGAAATATATTTTTCAGAATAAAAGATAAAACACCTAAAAAAAAAAAGCATAACCAAACACTGCCTTTTTCAATAATGGAGATCAATACCGATAGGCCTCTTACCAATATGGTGTTCCCACAAAAGAATTGGCAGGGGATGCCATGGAAGCAGATCCAAAGTCAGCTAGTTTCACCTGGCCTGGTTCTGTCAGAAGAATATTTCCTGCTTTGATATCTCTGGGTTTAAGGAACACAAACAATTACCTTTCCTTCATTACACAGTATTTAAAATGATAAAAATCAAGTAAGAATTCTTAAGACAAGGGGAAATAAAAATAATTAAATGTCAGATAATCTCACAATTGTCAAAATGATAATACATAACAAAAACTACAGAATGTAAATAAACACATGATAATATTCCTAAAAATAAATTTAAAAACAAATAGTGGTTTAAAAAGACAGGAAATAAGGTAATTAGAGCATACAGCCTATAGCTGAGTTTCTTTTTCTTTGAGACAGGGTCTCGCTCTATAGTCCAGGCTGATCCTGAATTCACTATGAAGCCCAGGCTAGCCTCAAACTCATGGCAATCCTCCTGCCTCAGCCTCCCAAGTGGTGATGATTATAGGCGTGCACTACTATAGCCCTGTTTATGTGGGACTGGGGAATCTTCTCAAGGCTTTGAGCTTTGCCAGGCAAAAGTGCTTTAACCACTGAGCTATTCCTCCAGCCCCTCGAATTTCTATTTATTGGTATTAACAATGTTCTGAGGGATTTTTTTTTTAGTTTTGTTTCTTTCTTCTTTTCTTTCTTTTTTATTTCATTTATTTATTTATTTATTTTTTGTGGTGCAGGCCTTCCTACTATGCTATATTTCCACCCCATTTTTTGGTTTTGATTTGAGACAGGGGCTCACTAAGTCCTGAGTTACTCAGGCTGGACTAGCACTTGTGATCCTTCTGCCTCAGCCTCTCTGGAGTACTGGGATTATAAAGCTTGAGACTCCAGGCCTAACTAATGGTTTTCAAAACTGAGTTTAATTGGCTAATTCCTTCACAATGTGTTAAGATTTAAGTATCCCATGATCTCATTTATCATTTAATGCTTTAAAAAAGACAAAAAGAATCTTAACTTCTAATTTGGTTTTTAAAAAACAGCATTATTCACATGGTTTTCAACTTCAGTATTACTCTCCCAAATAAATATGAAAAGGCAAAACACATGGATAGTGATTGCAAACTTACTTTCAAACTTATTTTTCTGAAACAGCAAACATCCAAATTAAGAAAATTATGTAATTAGACTCTATATCCAACTAGCACTAGAACAAACATATAACCTTTCAAAAATCAAAAAAGAAAAATTTCCAAGCGAAACTTGCACAAAAATGCTTTATAACATAACTTCACCTCACAATGACTACTCGTTATCAAGGATTCCTAAAGATTAATGCTCAAAAGACAGTCTTTGTCTACGCCAAGGATTAAAGAAACAAGTTTGTGATAACAAGTCACCGGAAAGACAAAATATTTGTTAAAACCTATCTCTTAACTTATGTGGCTTTCCAACTTTCAGGAGATGATAATCACAAACTGGGGCATCAGGGTTAGGGGAATGGCACAGTGGTTAAAGCGCTCATCTTAAAAGTTCAAGGCCCTGAGATAGATTCCCCAGTACCACATAAAGCTGAGCATGGTGGCACATGCCTGTAATCCTAGCACTAGGAAGGCTGAGGCTGGCAGATTGTCTTAAGTCCAAGATTAGCCTGGCTACACTACGCCAATGAGTTCAAGACCAGCCTGGGGTACAGAAGGGACTGTCTCAAACAAACAACAACAACAGAAACCAAAGTGGGCAGCAGTTTCTTTACCGGTTAAGTGAAAATGACAGACCATATGATTCCTAATATCCTTTTAGTTTAAAATTTAAATGAGCTGGGGATGTAGCTCAGTGTGAAGACGCAGGGTTCAATCCCCAGTACCAAAATAAGTAAGTATAAATGAAACTAAATTTTTAAAAATTAAATATTCTACAACTAAGTTTCTTTACAACCCATAAAGTACATATTCCCCAGAAAACCAGTAGCCCATGTAGGTAGAGATAAAAATTAACCTAATTACTACATTCTTCTTAATACACGGACAATAAGAAAAATGTGTTATAAAATTCTATTTAGCTAAAAACAACAAAAACCTCAGGATTACTAGACTGGAGGATTGGGCAATGTAACATGTCACTTGCTTGTCAACATAATTTGAAGGCACTTACCTGTGGATCATGGTATGAGAATGTAAGTAGGCTAATCCCTGGAGAGCACCATGTGTTATTGCTGCTATTTCCACTTCTTGTAGTGGCTTTTTGTGAACTTAAAATAAAAAAATTTTTGAAGATAATTACTATATTAGATACTTTAAAAAGCAAATGTATCTATATGATGATGTATGGGGCTTTTTGAAAACTTACATTAGCAATAAGAGATTTCCCATGATGATAAAAAAAGATTGTAACTAGTATACAGTTACACTACAAATAACTTTATAACTAGTATACAGTCGTACCAGGTGTTAAAGTATAATTTTCAGCCAGTTTCCCTCTTGGCTAACTTTTTTCTTCTCTTCCTTTCTCCCTCTGCCCACCCCCCAACCAATGTGGTTTTCCAAACAAAAAGGCTTTAACTTGCACTCCTCTTATGTGTCTTAAGACTTCTGAATGTTGAGATTATAGGCATGTGTGACCATGCCTGTCCTAAGCTAACAATATTAAGCTATTACTTTGTGATTATTAAAACAAAAGTAACAGGAAGCTCTCCCTTTATTTTTATTTATCTTTGTTTTGAATAGAAGCAAGCAGCTTTTCAAGCTGAATGACATATCTAAGAATTCTACTTTTTCTGGGAAGTTTTATTTGACATTAACACTATTTAATTTCTAATTAAATTATCCTTTTATTCTATTATTTTATTTTTAATAATTAATGGAAATTTACCTTCTAGTAGATCCGAAGCAGATCCCAAACAATACTCCATCACAAGCTTCATAGGAAGAAATTACAAAAGCATTAAAATATAAAGATCTATTCTACATGAGATAAAATTAATCCGTTCAGGAGATCAAGACAGTCTGAAGTAAAACAAACTCTGGTCATCATTTACCTTACAAATAAAGTTATATATTTAGTTACATTTAAATGCATGTATCAAATTAAGCTAATGACACACTTATCTTCTATCAATAGCAACATGTAATGACACCTAAAGCTGTGAAAGTTGTGAATTTTAAAGCTAATTAGAATTTCAAAGGAATATTTTGTATTTTTAAAAATTCCACCAATAAAACTGGTAACTGCTAAAAGGTAGAAGGCTTAACTCTGGAAATATACATGTACAAAGTCTAATGGTACCAAATGAAACGGCTTTTTAATTTTGTGTGGGTGTGATGTGTGTGCATGCTCTCTCTTTCTCATTTTTTGAGACAGATTCTCACTTTGTTGGAGAGATTGAAACTGAACTCCTGGGCCCATGTGATCCCCTTGCCTTAGACACCTAAATAGTTGGAGATATAGGCATGGTTCTAAATGTTTCTTTTAAAACATAGATCACCACCTCTGTGCCAGATATTTTATATATGTATTAACCACTTTAATCCTCAAAAAACCTTAAAAGTATGCCCTATTATCCTTGTTTTACACATAAGAGAAAATTAAGAGTATCAGTGCTTTTCCTTAAATCATGGCCTCAACTTTTAATAACTGCCATCACCAAAATTATAATCAATAACTGCACCAAATATTACAAATCTAAATCTAAGCCAAGTATATTAAATGATAATTAACTGATTTATTCAAAATAACAGACTATTTATAAGAAATTTTAATCTTTTTCTTAAAAAAGTCAATATACACATACCATTCTAAAACTACTACCATATTGCCTCAGTGTCAACGACAAGATAAAATAATTTTTATTTCTTGTAAGAAAGTATCTCAATTCTCTACCTAGAGTTTTAGGTAAAAAATTATGATTAGTTCAAATTCTACCCTGCTTTTTCTAGTTGAATGGATTACAATCCAATTATGTCAAAAAGAGACATAATTTTCATCCTCAAGCAACAGGATTGTTTTCACAACATTTAGATGGTATCACTGAACGTATCAATATATACTTTACCAGGAAAAAAAGCAGAATTCTGAAGAAAATCTGCAGTAGACTTGTAAAAGTTCTTGTTTTCTCTTTTTGCCTGAGTTCTATGATGCCAAAACAGGAATGCTAGTCTTTCTTTCCCAGGATGAAAAAACATTCCAGGTATTTTCTGCATGGCTTTATACCACAGTTTGAGACACTTTTGAATTAATTTATTCTAAATAAAAACTTAAAACAGCAACAAAGAGGAAGAAGATACCAACCCATGCTGTATGTTCACGTAAATAGCAGCCTTTGTATTCTATACTATTGGGATGTTTTATTCTTTGTAGAAACCTGACTTCCTTAATAATATCTTGCCATTTCTGTTGAAAGAGAAACAGGAATAAGAGAATTAAGAACAACTGGTTTTTCTTAGAAAAGTTATAGAAGAGTTCTACACTGGGTTAGTAAGAAGGTACAACTGTGTCAATTTATAATTTTTAGATACAATGTCAAAATAAATTTAGAAATTTTGTTCATACACTTTGTAATAAAAATGATTTACAAAAACACCTCAATGAAAATTTTAATTTGATAAAATTTATGATTAATGAGTCTTACTGTAATTTTACAACTACATAAACACTGAACATGTTGATGGTGACCACCTATCATTTTCAGTGATCGTTCTTCAAAAGTCCAACATTTCCCTTTTTTATGTATTTATTTTTTTTTGAGAAAGGGTCCCACTCTATAGTCCACACTGGTCCTGAACTCACTATGGGGCCAAGGCTGGCCTTGGATTCATGGCAGTACTACTGTCTCATCCTCCAAGTGCCAAGTGTGTGCCACCACACCCAGCTTATGTGGTGCTGGCGAATCGGACTCTTCCAGTACTTAGCACTTGATGTAGCGCTTGCTAAGCAAGTGCTTTAACCGCTGACCCATTCCTCCAGCCCCAGGTGAACTTTCTTAAGTATAAAGTTTGTTTTGTAAGACTGAAAATCATAGAGAGGGAGGTGGTAACAGTGGTACAACAAGGTGAAGGCACTTAATGCTTTTAAACTGCATACTTCACAAATGGCTAAGACAGTAAATTTTGTTAAGTATTTTATCGCATTTAGAAGTTAGACTATTAAACAAAGTGGGTCATGTTATATAAAAAATTTATGTAATTAAGTTGACTAAATATAAACTAAAAAGAATCAGAATAATAAAACTAAACTTCACTGTAGCATTATTTTCATTCTGGTTTCTCAAATTGTTGCTATGTATGACATGTTAACTAAAATCAATTTCTATCTATCTATCTATCTATCTATCTATCTATCTATCTATCTATCTATCAATCAAGACAGGGTATCACTCTGTAACCCAGGCTGGTCCTGAACTTACTACGCAGCTCAGGCTAACCTTGGATTCATGGCAATCCTGCCTCAGCCTCCCCAGTGCTGGGATTACAGGCAAGTGCCACCACACCCAGTTTATGTGGTGCTGGGGAATTGTATTCTGGCACTTAGCGCTTTTCCACCAGCCCCACTAAAATTTATTTTAAATAACCATTTGTAAACTGAAAGATTATAACCCATATCACTTATGTCAAGTACACTCTATCCTCCTTTATTTTTTTTAGAAAGCTAAACAAATTCAAAGACAACTATAGGACAGTATAATAAACATAGTTTAAGAAAACTAAAAGCATGGACACAAGTTGGGAGGCTTCTCAGATACTCCAAATGGTATGGTTCTTAATATCAGTTATTAAATGGGTACTATCAGCTTGTAAAAGATAATTCACTGCAATATACATTTAAGAATTGGGGATTTTTCTTTGTTCATACTATACATTTAAAAACTAATGCTTATTTCAAACTAAAAATACTATGTTTTTCTATAACATGCCAACAAGAATACATATATTTAACTTACTTCAGTAGACTGCTTTCCACTATAAGACATTTTCTTGATGGCCACCACTTCATTGGTTCGAACATCTCGTGCCTAAAACGAGAACAAAGAAAGAAAGGACTACAGATTAAATCTGGACAATCACTTCTTTGAGAATAAATGTATTTGGAAACTACCATGTCAAAAAGGACACCACGAGAGTCAAAAAGGGAGAGGGGAAGAATTTGTAATTTTGCCACAATATATATGTACACAAAATACTAAAGTTCAAAGTAAATATTATGTATCACATATATATTTATCAATAAAATGGGGGTGGGGGACAAAGCATACAAAAGAGTAGGTATGTAAGATTAAAAATCTAAAGATCTAATTACAACATAGAACCAAGTTAATACAATGATATTGTACTAGGGAATTCTGTTAAGTAAGTAGGTTTCAGCGGCTATTGTCACACAAAAAATTAACTTGCGAAATAGACATTAACTTCTGTCACTTCAATTACCATTTTATTGTGTGTTTATGCATGTATTCTATAACCTAAGATTGTAAACCTCAAAATAAAAAATAATGAAAACTTACTTTAAAAAATTAATAACAGAATAATAAAATGAAACATTCATTCATTTATTTAAGGAACTCTACTAGGGGCTGGGAACAGAGCTCAGCGGTTAAAGCACTTGCCTAGCAAGTACAAAGCTCTGGGTTTGATTTCCCAGCACTACATAAACCAGGCACACCTATAATACCAGCATTCCAGAGGTGGAGGCAGAAGATAGTCGTGAGTGCTCGTTCAGTCTGGACTATATAGTGAGGTCAGGACTAGTGTAGGCTACAAAGCAAGACTCTGTCTCAAAACAAAATCTATTATTATATTTTGATCTAAAATGGCCCCCAGAAGAGCATGTGCTCAGAAGTAGGGCTTTTATAAGATGACTGGATCATGGGATCACTCTATTCATCATTGGATTTAATCTAAGTTCATACCTGAAGGTGCTGCTTTTAAGGTAGTATCTTACCTTACATTTTTGTCATTGTGACTCAACACCCAACATGCACAACTTTAGGGATAAAAGATTTATTTTCGCTCACAGTTTCAGAAGGTCTCAGCCCTTTCACGGGTGGGTGGCTGGAAAATGGTGGAATCATATGGCAGGGGTACAGCTGGGACTGGCACCAGAGCTGGAGTTCCAGAGGCAGAGATTCTCACAGCATGGTGGAACATACAAACCTAGGAGGGAGGGCGCACGAGCACACATCCCCCAAGCATCTGCCCCTTTCAGCCAGTCCCCACCTCCTAACACTACACAGTACCTATAGGTACATGATGCTTTTGGGGGACACTCCAGATCCAAATACAACATACCTGCTTAGAGGTGATCTAGAAGGGTCTATTCTCATCTGTAGCCCCTTCCTCCTTTCTCTGGCTCTCTAACCCTCTTTCTCTGCTTCCCTAGCTGCCAGGAGTTGGCATCTTTCTTCCCCTACACTCTTATGCCATAGTATCTCTGCCTTTAGACCAGCAGACCTTGAATTGAAACTTCTGAAATCATGAGCCAAATAAATCTTTTGTCTTTCATAATGCATATGTCAGGTATTCTGTCCCAGCAATATGAAAGTTGATCAATATAACTATACAGTGATTTTTATAAAATGTCCTAGAAGATGGTATTTAGAAAGAAAAACAAAGCACACTTGTCTTTGATTAACCCAGCTGACAAGGAACTATAGAAATCTGAGCAGTAATATAGCAAAGGAGATAAAAGACAGACAGACAGACACACACACATATCTATGCCAATAAATTTTAAATCTTGTTGAAATGGAAAATCTTATAGGAAACAATGTATTACTAAAATTCACCTAAAGAAGAAAACTTCTGACAGTTTAAATATTAACACCAATGAGCTACCTTTAAAATAGCATTCAATAAAAAGCAGTTTTATCACATAAACTTTTCAGCATATAAGGGGGAAAAGGGAAAGTTATCCTATTAATTTTATGAAGGCAGTATAATCCTGTAATTAAAATTACAAAAAAGCACAAAATGGAAAATTAGGTATAAATTTAATTTGTAAATATAGTTTTCTAAAATTAATCAATCAAATTTTATAGGAAATGAGAAGATACTTTCATTTGGATAAAATAGACAATCACAGGAATGCAAAAGATATTGATACAAAAAAAGCATTTTAGGAGTAGCTGAGTGGTACAGTAATCGCCTAGCACATGTGAGGCTCTGGATTCACCGCTTAGTGCCACAAAATAAATAAATAAAAATAAAAATACAATAATCCATTTAAAAAATCATAATTCTCCACATTTTTTAAAAGTCAAAAGGGAAAAACAAACTTAACAGTAAGTGCTGAAATTGTGGTAAGGACCTAATTCTAAATTGCCTAAGAGGCCAAACATTTAGAAAACCAAAATTAGAAAGGTAATTCTTCACCTAGGCATGGTGGCACACACCTACTACTCTGAGAGGCTGAGGCAAAAACGTCCCAAGTGTGAGCTCAGCATAGAAAATTTAATGAAATCCTGAAGAAAGAAGTTAATTGCTTGATTTGATAAATCATATCCATTAAAAACAAGTGCTAATCAAAATCAAGATTCCTAACATGTTACCAGAATGATTATTTAGCAATGTTTAAAAACAGTAACAGAAACTTATGGTTAACTCTTTACAGAGAAAAGGTAAACTCTCAATATGTATAAATAAAATGAGTGAGGTATAGCGGTACACACCTACAAAACCCTCTATTCAGGACGCTGAGGCAGGAGGATTACAAATTTAAGGCCAACCCGGGTAAGTCAGTCTGACCCCAACTCAAAATAAAAAATAAAAAGGACTGGCACAATTGCTCAGTGGCAGGAAAAAGCCAAAACCTCAAATCATCTGTGAAGAAACACGTTTTTGATGTAGAATTTAATGAACTCTCCAAAACAAAATGTTCTAAAATTGGATTATGGTGATGGTTATAAAATTGGTATTTAGTAAAACTAACTGAAATGTACACTTAACACTGGCAGATTTATGGTGTGCAAATTATATGTGTGGTCTCATAAGAGTGAACAATACTAAACAATTTATGTAACAATTAAAAATATAAAACTTGCAAGGTCACCTCTAGCAGGCTAAGGTAGAAAGACTGCAAATTTGAGCTAGCCTGGGTAACTCTGTGAGGTCCTGGTTCAAAATAAAAAGTTAAAAAGGGCTGTGGATATAGCAAAGTGTTAAGGCGCTGGGTTCAATCCTTAGTACCACAAGAATAATTAATGCTAAAGCTAGGTGTGGTGGCATGTGCCTGTAATATCAGCACTCAGGAGACTGAGGCAGGAGGATTGCCATAAGTCCAAGGCCAGCCTGGGGTACAGGACAAGCCTGAGCTACAAAGGGAGACCCTGTCTCAAAAAAAGAAAAGAAAAATTAATACTCTTATCCCCCCAAAAGAGTACAGATTAGTACAACCTTACACTAAGAAATAAAAAAAAATATTTCATCCTGTTTTTAAAAGTGGACCATCACTACTCCAAAGAACCCTAACTTTTACGAAGTAAACAAATGACTCTGCTTATATTATACATTTGTGAGCAAATTCCCTACTTCTCAAGCCAGTGTTTTCTGTGGCTTTTTTTTAATAATGTACAAATTATACCTCAACTGTGGCCCAACTACTGATATCATATAGGCTTTATCTAAGGCACCGAAAACTAAGAATGAGTATTTATCTTCCTTGCCACCTAGAGATATTCATCCTCTTGGTATCTGACTTCTTAGTTGGTTTCAAATGCCATTATACCCATTCTTGATAGCTTGCCTGATGAGAGCCATGGTATCTGGCTCAATTGAGACTATTTTCAAATTTAATGTGATCCCTACTGCCAATTCATCTAAAAGAGTTACCAGTGAATCTCTCCTCTATATAGTTTATTGGCAAACACTGTACATTTACCGCTGTCACAAGGGGTGGGGATGAGCAGAAACCTGACAAAAGAAGACACATAGCAGTTTAACTGATATATTAAGTTCAGTGCACTCAAAATGAAATTACAGCAAAATTATTCAATTCTGGAATATATTCATACTTTCCTTATTTATATGCTATATATGCTACTTGTTTCTCAGACATAAGACAAATAACCAAAAAAACAACTGCTTTAATTAGTTGCCCCTAACTTCTTTGCTTCTGTCCAAATACCCGAGATTGTCCTAAGCTTAGATTTCTTAGCTTCCTATGTCATCATTAAAAAAATAAAACAAACAAAACCCAAAACTCCTGTATATTTTGAGTCAACTCAAAACACCAGTAAAGTCACTTTTAAAAATGCAATCTCTTGTTATGTTTTCCTCTTAAGTTAAAAAAGGGTTGGGGGTGTAGTTCAGAGCCAAGGCCCTGGGATCAGAACCCAGCACCTCCAAGAAAGGGAGGAAAAAACAAATCAATACTCATTTTATATTAGAAAAACAGCAAAGAATAGAAAGAAGAGCAGAAAGATTAAGAGTTGAAACAGTACATTGTTAGAAACTGTGAAAGTCTAATCTGACTACAACTTAAATATACTATGAGAGTAACCGAGAAGAAAACTATGAGAAAAATAAAATATATATATACACCAAAAGGTTTTAATAACAGAAAAATGTTTTAATTGTGTCTTCTTGGTCCTGTTTTTCCCCCTAATTACAGAGTTCATAAAGATAGTATACAAGCGTATGTTTGATACACAAACCAAACAACTCAAAGTCGGCATCCACACCTTTTTTGACAGGTTCTCACACTCTGGGAAACGTTCATCTGCTATGGTAACTACAGGGTCAAGTATGAGCCAATTGGGGACAGTAACTCTACCACAGACCCTGCTGAAATTACTTCACTAGTCAATCTTGAGATTGATTGACCTATATTGCCTGTATCTTCCCAGAGAAAATTTATAAAGGCCCTGCTCATGTTTTTCCTTACTCTTTCTGTTTTATAACTACTCTGTGTGGTCCCCTTCATGATCCCTTTCTTTCGGGATCTATGAGTATAACAACTATTTTTCAAATGGTAAGTGTTCCTTGACCTATCTGCTTCATCATTCCTGAATTATAATAAAAACCTGCACTTAAAACAAAAACATGCAATAATTTCATTAATTCAAAAGATGGAAAGAAAAACAAATGAAGAATGAGACAAATAGAAATCAAACAGAAAGACTCAAACCCAACTACATCAGTTAGTTCAAATATATGTGGGCGAAACAGTCCAATTAAAACAGTAAAAATAATGGGGTATAGTGGCCCACACTTATAAACCCACCTACTCTAGGGCTGAAGTGGGAGGATTGCTTGAGCCCAGGAATTTGAAAGAAGTAGCCTAGACAACATAGTGAAACTCCTAGTGGTAGAGCAATTGCCTAGAATGACCAAGGTTCTTAGTTCTATCCCTAGCACTGCAATAATAATAATAATAATAGCAATAATAATAATAATGAAATAGAAAACTCAACTGCACGTTGTGTATCGGTATATGATTAATATCAAAGTAAATTTTAAGGTAATACATACTATTAAAGATTAAATTTTTGAATGACAATGAGGCATTCAAAGGCAAATAAGGTAAACTTAAATTTGTATCCTACTAATGTATCTTAGAAATATATAAAGCAACACAAGACAGAACTAAAAGGAAAAAGAGAACAACACAACTGTTTCATTTTGTAAAGTGATAAAACAAGCCATGCAAAACAAGGAAACTCATTAATGATGTCAAAGTGTGGCACATACTTAAAATCTCAGCACTCTGGGAAGCTGAGGAAGAGGATCACAAGTTTCAGCCAAGCCTGGGCAACTTAGTGAGTTGGTGAGCCTCTTGTCTTAAAAGGCTGGACATGAAATTCAGTGCAAGGGCCCTGGGATCAGTACGAGATCTTAGATGTGTATTTTATATATCATAATTACTCCAGATACGTAGTTATTTATGTTCTCTCTTATTTTATTAAAGATAAGGGTTTGATGAATGTATTTTCTCTTTATGGATATTTTTGTCAGTTTTGGAAGAAAAAAATAGAAATATGGTAATGTGAATAACTTAGAAAATAATGAATAGGAGAGCTATGAATTGTAAATTATAAGAAAGTACAACACAATTATTAAAGCCCTGTGATACTAGTGCCTGAATAGACAAGGAGCAGGACAGAAGAGATCCAGAAACCGCACAGCATTAATTTAAAGAACGTTTTTGAATGAAAATATTTTATGATTTTTTTATTTTTAGGTTGTTTGTTTTTTGATACTGGGGATTGAACCCACAGCCTTTGCACTGAGCTGCTTCCCACTCTTTATTTTGAGACAGGACCTCGCTAATTGCTAAGTTGCCTACACTGGGCTTGAACTTATGCTCCTGCCTCAGATGATAAGCAGGTGCACCAGGCCTGGGTCTTATTGGGTCTTACTTGGTAATTTCTTAGATAGATATATGGATACATGCACATAGGTTGAGAAAGAAAACAATACATTTTAAGACACTGCAGTTGTAGATGACAGCAAGCCTGAAATTACTGATAAAGCTAGCAATCGGAAGACCCAGGGAAGAGTTTGAAGTTAAAGACAGTTTGCTGCCAAAATTCCATCTTCCTTAGCAGTGGTCACTTTTTTCCTCTGAAGTCTTCAGCTGATTACATGAGGCTCCTGTACACTTTAGGACAACTGCTTTACTTAAGAGTCTACCGATTAAATTCCATCTCGAAAAGTACCTTCACACTAGCATCTTGAGCACTTTTTTTTTTGAGACAGGGTCCGCTCTATAGTCCAGGCTGGTCCTGATCTCACTATGGAGCCCAGACCAGCCTTAGACTCACAGCAATCCTCCTGTCTCAACCTCCCCAGTGCTGGGATTACAGGCACATACCACTACCTGTGGCTTATGTGGTGCTGGGAAACTCAGGGTCTTGCTAGGCAAGTGCTTTTTAATTACTGTGCAGTTCCTCCAGCCACCCCGGAATACTCTTTGACTAAACATCTGGATATTATGACTAACTTGATATACAAAGCTACAACATTGTTACATGATTATTTTATAGTTTCTCCATTCTGTTTTTGAAAAGCTGGACTGTTTATAGTTTCGGCTTTTATGAATCAAACTGCTGTGAACATTCTTGCGCAGTTCTCTTTGTAGATTTTAAGGTTTCATTTGTTTCTGCAATAAACTCTGAGAAGGAAATTTTTGGGTCATGAATATATTTATTTTTATAGGAAATTATACTTTTTTATCAAGACCTAGAAACTTTATACTCCAATTAGTAGTCCATGAAAATTGTCTACTTTATATTCTTTCCAACATTTATTATTGTGACAGTTGGAGAGATTATGTCAGGAACCACACCTAGATTGGAAATTGGGAACCAGCCTGGATTAGAGTGTGAGCGACTTGTGGGCCAGTGAATAAGAGAAGAACATCCACCCAGATGTGGGAGGCCCAACTAGAATGGTATAAAAGGAAGAAAGAAGAAAGACTGTCACAGCTTCTTCCTCTTGCAAAGCTCTTCCCTTTGCAATTTCTCTGGACACTGACTGGTTATATGCTGCACATCTTCATCACACATTCACTCCAGTCTCACGCCTGTCTGCCTATTGCTTATCTTCAGTCTCCAGTCTTCTCCATTGTTCTTCAAACAACCGAGATCCACACTAGCTGTCGTCCTGGAGATGTGTCCTACTTTGCGGCTGAGCAGCCATGGCATACTCCAGCTCTTGCACTTGCAAGCTGCCGTTTGGCCTATCTCTATCCTTGGATTTGTAAACCTTCCAAGTAGATCCTTTTTAATACAATTTCTGTAAATTCTGCCTTTTGAAAGAACCCAAACTAACATAATTATTGACAGTCATTTTAATTTGACCTGTTGTGATGGATATTAAATACTGTTCTTTTGGGAAAGGATCTAACTATGTTGCCCAGATTGGTCTTAAACTTGTGGATTCAAGGGATTCTGCAGCTTGATCCCCCTTTGTAACTGGGTATCTTCTTGAAATATTTTGTGCATGTTTGTGTGCACGTCTTTTTTCTTTCTTTCCCTGTTCTATGGTACTGAGTATTGAACTCACGGGACCACAAAGAGTAGTTATAAGACAGAAAGAGTAAAGGAAAAACATAAGCAGGGCCTTTATAAATTTTCTCTGGGAAGATACAGGCAATATAGGTCAATCAATCTCAAAATTGACTCTTTAAGAAATTTCGGTAGAATCTGTGCTAGAGTTACTATCCCCAAATGTCTCATACTTGACCCGTAGTTACTAAAGCAGATGAACGTTTCCCAGAGTGTAAGAACCTGACAAAAAAGGTTGTGGATATAGACTTCAAATTGTTTGGTTTGTGTATCAAACACTTGCTTATACACAATCTCTAGGAATTCTCTAAGTAGGTGGAAAAAAAATAGGAACAAGAAGACATAACTAATTATCTTGAATATTTATACATATTTATACAATCTGAAAAGAAACTAATGTAGTACATAAACACTTTTAGCACTTATTGATATGAACAACAAATAAAGTGCATAAAACAAGTGATAGTTTGTTTCAGAAAGTAAACTGTGAATGACAGAATATACACATAAACATCACACTTTTAAAAATATATGTAGGATGACCAGCCACCTTGGTTCTCCCCAGACTGAGAGTTTTCCAATATACAGAACTTTTACTGCTAAAACCAGAAGGGCACAGGACAAACATGGAAAAAAGTCACCTGAGGTATAGTCATTCTATTTCAAAGGTTAAAAGGATGAAACATTATCAATAGCTCTATGGCAGGAAATAACTATAAGTAATGGATTCTTTGTGTTTTTCTATTTTAAAAGGTTAGAGTAAAATAATATACCTTTACTCAATTTTTCCAAAGAATGGTTTATGAAAAAATCTCAAAACAGAATGAAAGTTAAGGTTAAAAGAAACTGATTTAGATGTACTGGCAAAGAACTAGATATAGAAATAACTAAAAATTTGGAGAGTGAGGAAATCACAGAAATAAAAAGGATTATATGACAATACTACCAGTAACTGTATGCTTATTAAATAGATAACAAATTACTAAAAACAAAAACTTACTTCAATTAACTCAACCTAAAAATCTCAACAGAGCTATGCAAGAGACAGAAACTGTAATTAAAAACCCTCCAAGAAAGAAAAGTCCAGACTCCAATGGTTTCCCTGATGAATTATTCTATCAAACATTTAAACACCACCAATCCTTCACAAGAAAATGAGAAACAAATAGTTCCTAAATTAATTCTATGAAGCCAGTATTACCCTGATAGCAACACCAGATTAAGACATCATCAGAAAATTTCACATTAGTATCTCTTGTGACAATAAAATAAAAAATCTGCAACAATATATTAGCAAACCAAAAGAACTATAAACCAATACAAAGTGGAATTTATCCCAGAAATGCAAAAAATAGTTCAACATAACAAATCAACCAAATTTATAATGTAATATACCACACTGTTAGATGAAGGGAAAAAAAGGCGCAGAAAAACAGGAAGGGAAAAAAAAAAAACCTGAAAGAGGGCTGAAGAAAATAGCATAGTAGTCAGAGTACTTGCCTAGCAAGCACAAGGCCTTGAGTTCAATTCCCACACTACATAAGCCAGGTGTGGTGGCACACACTGGTAATCCAGCACTAGGAGACTGAGGCAGTAGGACTGCTGTGCGTTCCAGGCCAGCTTTCACTACATAGTAAGTTCAGGACCAGCCTGGGCTACAGAGCCTAGACTCTGTCTCAAAAAAAGAGAAGAGCTATTAATAAAAGGAATTTCTTTGACACTAGTAAAAAAAAAATGGCAGAAAGTTTTAAAAAGATTTAATGAATTTTTAAAATAATTTTTTTCCTCAAAAAAGGAACTTCTTTAACATTATAAAAGGCACTTATGAAAAATCTGTCACTAACTTCATAGCCAATGGTCAAATTTTAACTAGGATCCCTAGTATCAGGAACAAAACCAGATGCTCACTTTGTTGTTGTTATTTGTTTGTTAGTTTTTGAGACAAGGTCTTGCTCTGTAGTCCAGCTGGCCTTGGACTCATGGCAATCCTCTTGTCTCAGCCTCCCAAGTGCTGGGGTCACAGGCATGTGCCACCAACGCCTGGCTTATGTGGTGCTGTGGAATCGAACTCGGGTACTTAGTGCTTGACTTCTGCTGAGCCATTTCTCTAGCCCTAGATGCTCACTTTTACCACTGTTATCTAACACAGTGGCAGAAGTTCTAGCCAAAGTAATTCAGATAGAAAATTAAAAATCATTCAAACTGCAAATAAATAGACAAATCTCCATTTGCAGATGACATGCTCCTGCAGAAATCCTGGAGAATCCAAAATAAACATATCAAAGCATATAAATCCAGCAAATATGTAGAATACATGGTCAATACACAAAAATCAGCTGTATTTATATACGCCAGCAATAAATAATTCAGAAAGGAAATTTATAACGTAACTCCAGGTAGCCAGGCATAGTGGTACACATGTGTGACCCCAAGCTACTTACAAGTCTGAGGAAGTTTATGCCCACTCTGTGCAGTTTACCACGACCATGTCTGAAAATAACATATTAATAAACAGGACTGGAGTGCTGCTCAGTGGCTGAGTACCTGCCTAGCAAGTATGAGGCCTTGGTTTTGGAAAAATGACTATTTTAGTCCTTTTTCCCACTTGTAAAATTGGATGGCTGTCTCTGTTGTTGAGTTGCAATAGGGGGTTTCTCTTTATATTATATTCAGGATATCGCTTTACTTTGGGTGGTGCCTGAAATCCAATACAGCATGAAAGACCCTGAGTTTGTTCACAAGCATAATACAAATGAACAAAAATACACTTAAATATACATAATGAACTGCTACAATTCAGCAAACGATGATTCAATTTTACCAATGGGGGAAAGGACTAGAGTAGGCATTTATCCATGAAGAAACAGAAATGGCATCTGGAATGATACTCAGTATCATCAGTCTTTTTTTTTTTTCTTTTTCTTTCCTTTTTTCATCCCTGAGACAAGGTCTCACTTTGTAGCCCAGGCTGATCCTGAACTCACTGGTATAGCCCAGGCTGGCCTTGAATTCAGGATAATCCACCTGCCTCAGCCTCCCAAGTGCTGGCATTATAGGTGTGCACTGCCACGTCCAGCATTATGTGGTTCTGGGGAATTGAACTCAGGACCTGGTGCTTGCAAGGCAAGTGCTTTAACCACTGTGTAATTCCTCCAGCCCTATCATCAGTCTTTACCATCAGCAATGCAAATCCAAACACAATGACCTACTACTTCACACTCAGTAATTTGGCTATCATCAAAATAAGAGGATAGCTATCCTCCAACAGGCCTTGTCATATATGTGAAGAAACTGAAATATACTCTTGGTTGGAATGGAAATGGTACAACTACTACAGTGCAGTTTGGTAGTTTCTCAAAATATATACACACAGAACTGTCAAAGGAACTTGCAATTCCACTTCTATGTATACACTCAAAATTGATAACAAGGACTTACCAAGGCTGAGAATACAATATCCTAAAGTAAGGCAACTTGACATACCAAATATACTGAACCAAAATGCAAAGCCAGAACCAACATCTTTCTGACCTTTTTTAGAACCCTGTCTCCTTTCTTTCTCATCCAAAGTCCAGAGAGCAGCTTTCTGAAGGTTTCAAATTGTATGCTGTTTTAAGTAATGTGCTCCACTCTGTCCAAGACATGAATCCTCCCTTTGCTCAGAGTACAACATTATAAAGAAAGAAAATGAAATATGTGCTAGCTTTCTAGTATTTGTGAGGCCCTGGGTTTGATCCCCGCACTCTGACAATCAATAAATCAATATAAGAACAAATAATGAAAAGACATTTAAGTTATAAGGCTCAATACTATCTTTGGTTTCAGGCATGCACTGGGAGTTTTGGAATTAACCCCTAAGACGAAAAGGACACTTTTATAAGAAAGTTTTACATTTTCACTTTCTTTTCCAAAGTTTTCAATAATCTTAGTCTTATGAAATGAAAGAGCAATAGAGACATAGGAAAGAAAAAAGCACACACATTTAATAATGTACAGAAACACAGGAGCCATAAAGCAAGGCAGGAAATGCAAAGAAAAGGCAAGATAGTTGAACATTAAATAGCACTTTAAGCGACAGAAAGAAATAGGGGCTGACGAGCCAAGTGTGAAAAGCACATGCCTGTAATCCCAGCACTCAGGAGGCTAAGGCAGGAAAATCACAAGTTTCAAGCCAGCATGGTCTACAGTGAGACTATATCTTAAAAATGAAATACAGATAGAGAAAAAAAAGAGAAAGGAAGAGAGACAGTGAGATAATGAGAGAGAGGGAGGAATAGAGGCAGGCAGGTTTGAGGCTGCTGGGAGATGGTGACTGCCTATTATGAAAAACTGAGGAAAGCAAGACAAGGTGGACAAAGGCTCACTTACGAAACAGATAAGTCTCCCAAGTGACAGTCATGTCTGGATAATATGTTAGGACTCCCATCTTTTATTCCTGTGAAAAGATCTTTCCTACGCAGATAGGAGTTATCACATAGAAAAGCCTATGCCCGTGTGCACTGTTTACTAATATAGATGATGGCAAACTTCTTTTCACAAAAGAATAGTTTTGAGAGCCACTCCAGTTTCTGCAGAAATGGGCTTTTTCTCTGAATAACTAAGTCAGACTATCCAAAAAAATACTTTGATCTCCTTCAACTAGATCATCTGTTAAAACATTTGGCCTCTTTTCCTTTGTTTTAGAAACAGATCAAGCCACTATACAGCCATAAAGGTGAAAAAGATAGTCTTGTCATTCAGTAATGTCCTAACAACTACACCTAAGCTTACTTTAACAAGTTGATTTTTGGAAAGCCCCTGGATAACCACAGGACAGAAAGACAATTGGTAGAGGAACAAACCATGGTGCTGAGGGAACTGAAATCATAACCTTCCCCCCACCCCACCTACCTAAAGAAAAGGGAAAGAGGTCAAAATTTGGGTTAATCATCTCTGGCTAACGATGTGATCAACAGCAGTAATGAAGCCTTCATGAAACAAAAAACAAAACAAAAAAAAAGAGTTCAGGGCTTCAAAAAAAGCAAACAAGAATATAACCACATGCTAACTTTGAGACGGGCATGTCCCAATTTTTATGATGATTCAAGTGCACGTATTGTGCTCTTTATTTCTATTAATACTGTATTATGTATTGTAAGTTGTATAATTATTTCATTACAAATTACTATGTGAAATGAAATGGAGCTCAGGATGCAATGCTTGTTATGTGGAACAGCCACCAATACAGCTGAAGCTTCAGCCGCCTGCGTGATGCTCTGCAGCCTGGTATCTAACAGGCCATGGGCTGATAATGTGGATGGGTGTTGGAGGCTCTGCTTTAGAGCATCCTTCATAGTAAGCTGACTTCCCTTAACAATGTAAACTGCTCTAGCAAATTAAACGAACCAACGAGGGAGTTATGATAATCCAGATTTATAGCTGATGGGCTAGAACAGTAGAACCTGTAGTTTTTGACTGGCATATGAAGTCGGAAGCAGCCTTGTGAGACTGAACCCTCAACCTGTGGGATCTGACACTGTCTCCAGGTAGTGCTGGAAAAGAAGTGAATTGGAGGACATTCAGAAAGTGTCTGCTACAGAACTGATTGCCTCCTTGATATGTAAAGATTCATCTGGTGTAAGAAGTATGTTGTGGGGCTGGTGATATATCTCATTGGTTAGAGACCCTGTGTTAGATTACCCAGCATCACATAAAAATTAGCCAGGCATGGTGGTGCATGCCTGTAATCTCAGCATGTAGGAAGTTAAGACAGGAGGACTGCTGTGAGTCTGAGACCATTCTAGACTACACAGGGAGTTCAGGACCAGCCTGAACTACAGAAAGAGACATTGTCTCAAAATATGAAAAGTATGCTGCCAGAATATATGGTTTATTTTTTCTACTCAGCAGATTTTATAATTCATTGTATTATTTTTTATGGTAATATAGAATCTTTTAACACTTACAAAATACACCGCTCCAAAGCTTCCATGGCCAATTTCTCTAAGATCAGTGAAGAGCTTCTCTGGATCTTCTTTGAAGAAGAGCTCTGCAATTTCAGGGTCCTTTAGACTGCCTGCTCTGTTAGTTGATGGCATCCTGCTGGGCAGTCAGCTGTCTGGTTCTAATTTTAAACTGCTATCCCAATCCTTGGTTCATCTGTATGAATGAAGCCACGCTGGCATAAACTATGTAAAGAGAAAAGAAAAGAAAAACAAGTAAATTAAAACCTAGTAAGAATAATTTGTATAAGATCATTTATTGACAGCATCCAAAAAAATCAAGTCAAGCCAAGAATTTCATTGATAAGGCAATGTGATTTACTACCACAGTAGTTCCTAAGTCTAGCTCATTATCATAATTACTTCAAGCATTCTAAAAAAATTCCTAAGCAAGGCACATGGGGCACATCTATAATTCCACGGAGGTAGGAATATCCCAAGTTTGAGCTTAGCTTGGGCAATTTGGGGACTCAGACCGTCTCCCCTCTCCTCCTCAACTGAAAAAAAGGCTGGGGATACGGGAAAGTACCTCAGTGCAAATGCCAAGTGCTGAAAAAAGAAAGGAAAAGAAAGAAAAAGAAGTGATTTCTACAATACAGCATCTTAAAATTTGGAGCCATCTTTATATCATGAGAAGCTCTCAATATCATGACGCAGTTGGAGATTCACCTAGTTCTAACACAGCAGAAGAGATGGTATAATACAGGAACAATTAAGGACGCAACAACAAAAGCAACACTTAAGAGTTTCTTAACAATAGGAAAATGCAACCTATTAATGACCAACATATATAATACACAAAAGATACAATTCAGTAAATGTTCCTTTTCGATGCCACATGACTGTGGAGTAATCAAAATTAACAGACATTCCCAAGGAACAATACAGCAAGATATAATACGGATTTAACACATTTCACATTTTATTTACACACAAAAAAGGCCTTTATCAACTCTACCACCTTAGATGAGTGGACATACAGATAATCAGAAAATTTCTTGATGGTTTTGCTCCCAATTTGTTTGTTAGTTATACAATTTATAAATCTGTGTGCTAAAAAGAGAGGTTCCAGACCTAGGGTTCTAGAATGACACTACCTAGTTATGAATCCCAGAAATACTATTTACAAGCTTTGAAATTGAGTAGCCTCATTTTCCTAATCTAAACTAAAAAAAAAAAAAAAAATTGAAAAAGATGAACACAGGGTGAATACAGCCTGAATGACTCAAAGAGACCAGCAGCAAATGGTCTAAGTTTCACATCAGTGGAAGAGCATAAATAGAATAAAAATACATTGACAAAGAAAAAATGTTTCCTGCATTAATGACAAAAAAAATTCCTCAAATTTGGAAAAAATAATTTTACAGACTGAAGAATCCCAACAAATTCCAAAGAGAACATTTTCAAAGAAAATCAAAAGTAGACCCATAAAATCAAAATGTCATTAAAAATATACAAAGAAACGAGAATTACTACAGTTCTCATTGTAAACAATGAAGCTCAGAGAAAGTGAAATAGTACCCTTAAGGTGATAAATCAGAACCCTTTACACAGCAGAAATCTGCCAAAAAGCAGTAGGAAAAAAGAAATTACAAACATCAGATCTGAAATTAATGAAACTGAAATTTTAAAAAAAGATGAATGAGTCAAAACCTTGGTTCTTTGAAATGCTAAACAAGATTGACAAACCTCTTGCTAAACTCGCCAAAAGAAAGAAAAAGCACAGATTAATGCACTTAGAAGAGGGTGAAATTACAACCCTCTGCAGAAATTCAGAATATTATGATAAATTGTTTTGAATACCTATATTCTAGTAAGTTAGAAAATTGGGAAGAAATGGGTGACTTCCGAGATACATAAAAAATACCAAAATTGAAGGAAGACATAAAAAATCTTGAACAACCCCATTACACACACAGACATTGAAGCAGTAATAAAAGCTCTACCTAAATATAAAAACCCAGGACCATAGGGATTCACAGCAGAATTTTTCAGAATTTCAGGGAAGAACTAACACCAATTCTTATCAAATTGTTCCATGAAGTTGAGAGAGAAGGAATACTACCAAGCTCGTTTCTGGATGCTAGCATCACCTTAGTCCCAAAACCAGACAAAGACTTAACCAGGAAGGAAAATTATAGACCAATATCCTCAATGAATATAGATGTAAAAATTCTTAATAAGATTCTGGCAAAGACCATACACCACAATCAAGTGGGCTGCATTCCTGGGATGCAAGGCTGGTTCAACATACAAAAATCAATCAGTGTAATACACCACATCAACAAAAGCAAAAACAAAAACCACATGATCATCTCAATTGATGCAGAAAAGGCCTTTGATAAAATCCAACACCCTTTCATAAGAACTCTGAGAAAAATAGATATACAAGGGTCTTATCTCAAACTCACAGAAGTTACATATGCCAAACCTACCACAAATATATTAGTAAGTGGAGAAAAATTAAAAGTATTTCCTCTCAAATCAGGAACATGACAAAGCTGTCCACTTTCAGCACTGTTATTCAACGAAATCCTCGAAACACTTGCCACAGCAATCAGGCAAGAAAATGAAATAAAGGAACTTTGCTTTGGAAAGGAGGAAGTCAAACTATCCTTATTGCAGATGATATTATTATTTACATAGAAGACCCCAAAAACTCCACAATGAAACTCTTTTTTAAAAACCAATTCAGCCAAATCACAGGCTACAAATCAATACTAAAAAATCAATAGCTTTTCTCTACACCAAAAAACAGACCTACTGAGAAAGAGCTCAAAGAATAATCTCATTCTCAACAGCCCAGCAAAAAATTAAATACCTAGGAGTGTATCTAACCAAGGAAGTGAAGGACCTATGTAAAGAAAACTACATTAGACTGAACAAAGAAGTTGTAGACAACATCAGAACATGGAAAGACACTCCCTGTTCTTGGACAGGCAGAATCAATATAGTCAAAATGTCTAAACTGGCAAAACTGATATACAGATTGAATGCAATTCCTATCAAAATACCAGAAACTTTTTTTCTCAGAACTGAAAAAATATCCTTAAATTCATATGGAACCAAGGAGACCTAGAATAGCCAAAGCAATCTTGAGTAACAAGACTAAAGGAGGAGGAATTACGATACCAGATATCAAGTTATACTATAAAGCAATGGTCGTTAAAAACAACACTGTACTGGCATAAAAACAGACAGACCAGTGGAACAGAAGTGCCTCAGAAATGAAAGCAGAAGGGAGAAAGGAAGGATAGAGCTTAGATGAAGGAAAACAAAGAAAAGGTATATAACCAGCAGACTGCACTAAAAAACAATACGAAATACAAAAGAGAAAAATAAAGCTGGAGTGGTTATATTAATAGTAGACAAAACAAATTCCTGAGTTAGGAAAATTTTAAGAGATAAAGACAGGCTGGAGGAATGAATAGCTCAATGCCTAACAAGTGGTAAGTATCCAAATTTGACACCCCAGAACCACATAAACTGGGCACGGTGGCACATGCCTGTAATCCAGCACTCTGGAGACTGAGGCAGCAGGATTGTCCTGAGTCCAAGGCCAGCCTGGGCTCCATAGTGAGTTCAGGACCAGCCTGAGAGTGAGAGTGAGAGCCTGTCTCACAAAGAGAGAAAGAGAGAGCAAGAGTGAGAGTGAGAGAGAGACAGAGAGAGATTAATGTGTTAATTTGCAAAAAAAGTTTAATGTTATGTCATGTGAATATTTTTTACCAAAATAAATTTTAAAAAATAAAAAGAACACTACATGATAAAATGTCCATTCACCAAATCCTAAATTTTTATGTACCTGACTTTATATTACATGAAGCTAAAACTGTTAAAAACTGAAAAAGAAATAACAGAATAAAAATAATAAATAGAAATAAGAGATAAATTCATTATTACTATTTTAGTTTGGCTCTGGAATGTCACCCATAAGTTTCATGCAATTCATTTACTCATGTTGAGACAGGGTCTTAAACTGCCTATACTAGACTCAAAACTGACAATCCCCCTAACTCAGCATCTCAGTGCTGGAATTACAGGTTTGAACCACTACATCCAGCTTTATGTGCCAATCTTTAAAAAGGCAAAAATCCACCAAGTAAAATTAGCACAATGAATCTAGTGGTATATAAAGACAATATTACATAACAACAAAGAGAGATTCTACATAAAGACAAAGAGCTTTGCGTGTGTGTGTGTGTGTGTGTGTGTGTGTGTGTGTGTGTGTGTGTGTGTGGTTCTGAGGATCAAACCCAGTCTTGTGCATGCTAAGCAAATACTCTACACTAAAGTATATGCACAGCCCTCTGAGTAGAATGTATGTAGTTAGGAACAATAAAACTCTGACTAAAAAAAAAAAAAAATCAAAGTTGACCTAGCTAAATGAAGATGAACTTTGTACATGGACTGACTTAATATCAGGATGAGTTTATCTTTCTAATTTAAAATATTATTGACTCAGACTCAACACAATCTCAAATTACACATTTTTGTAGATATAGAAAAGCTGATTCTAAAATACAAAAAAAAACATCCGAATAAGTCAAAATAATTTTGAAAAGAATGAAGCAAGACTTTCACTATCTGATTTTAAGCCTAAACATGAAACCACAATGAAGTTGTACAGTGAAATGATAGACATATAGTTCAATGAAACAATGTACAAATTCAGAAACAAGACCATACAAATTATCAACTGATTTTTGACAAAGATGCAAGAGAAAAAATTTTTACAAAATGATGCCACATCAATTATATAAGATTGTATTTTGACAGACAACTTATGGTAAATTAAAAATAGCTCACTTAGGCCATGTAAAAGATTAACACTATATCATGTAAAATGTTCTGAAACAAAAAAAGGAGAAAGCAAAGGCTAACAGGCTCTTTTATATCTGACACCAAAAGCTTGATCAAGAAAAATCAAAACTGCTAATTTGGACTTCAAAATTAACAGCTTTTGTTCTTGTCAAGAGACATATTAAAAAATAAAATCAAGTCAGAACTGAGAAAGAAATACTTCCAAATCACATAGCTCAAAAAGGAATTGAATTCAAACTGTTGATACATTAAAAAAAAAAAAAAAAGTATTTCCAGGACTGGAAGAATGGAACAGTGTTTAAAGCACTTGCCTAGCAAACACAAAGCCCCAAGTTTGATTCCCACAGCATCACATAAACTGGGTATAGTGGTGCATGCCTGTAATCCCAGCACTTGGGAGGCTAAGGCAGAAGGATTGCTGTGATCCCAGGCTACCTTGGGCTCCACAGTGAGACCCTGCCTCAAAAATAAATAAATAAATAAATAAAATGAATAATTTCAACCCAGCCCAGTGACAAAGGTCTGTAATGTCAGCACTCCCGCAGGCTTAGGCAGGAGGATTGCCAAATTTGAGCCCAGCCTGGCAATTTGATGACTTACCAAGACTCTGTCTCAAAATAAAAATGGGCTAGGGATATAGCTTCACATGAAAGCCCTGATCTTGACTCCCCCTCACCCCAGTACAAAAACAAAACAAAACACAATAATAAATAAACTTTCAAAACTCGATAATGGAGTCTAGGTGCACAAAATACTCAAGTTAAATATAACCATTATGTATCACACACACACACACACACACACACACACACGCACGCACGCACACAGGCGCGCACACACACACACACACACACATATTAATAAAAATGGGAAAAAATAATGGAGTCTAAGAGTACACATTTAAATAGTAAAACTGGGAAGAAACTCCCAGAAGTGATTCCTGTGAGAATAGTGGTCAATCTGGGTGAAAGGACAGAATTTTATGTGAGAAAAAGCATACTGAAGAAATTCTGGAGTGGTTGGCTGGCTATGTTCTATTTCTTACACTTGGTAGTATTCAAAAAGGTATTTATAACTTGCTATAGGTTTGGGTTTTGTTTTTATTTTGGTTTTTTGGGACAGGGTCTCACTCTACATTTTGCAGCCTTGCCTTGAAATTGCTATGCAGCTCAGGCTAGCCTTAAATTCTTTCTGCATCAGTCTTTCAAGTGCTGGGATTATAGGCAGGGGCCACCATGGCCAGCAATGTTTTATGTATTTTCTATATTGTGTTTGATTGAAATAAAAATATAAAACAAAAACTGTATACAATACAGAAGTATTAAAAAGAGGGAAACATACTAAAATGTGGTCTTATTTTTGGATAGTTATGGGCTAATGTTATAGGCAACATGTTCAAGCTCCAAATTTTACATGGTATGTTCACAGTTCTCGTAACTAAAAAAAGATGAAAGATCCAATTTTACTTATGCATCTTCTTTGGACCACTAGGAGGCAGAAAATATGACAAAAATAAAAACATGGAAACAACAGAAAAGTTAAAAATCCCTGAAATATTAATATTCCATTACAACACATTGTTAAGCCAGAATTAACTGTAGCCAGTGCTTCACTGCTTCTTTCCTATACATACTCAAATTCTAAAAACTAAAATCATCTATTAAAAAAACTCAGCATCATTCTGGTTTCCCTGCACCTTTCCCAAATATTGCTGTAACAGGATCATCAATGTAAAATGGTAAGTCCTGCTCATTTTACAACATTATCATAAAAAACTACAGAAAAGAAACAGTACAGAGAAACTAATTTCATAGCAACTCTCCAATCACAAACTCCTTAATTCTAGTCTACTGAATATATTACATGAATATACAAATGAAGCACAGGACAAAGATAAACTACTAGATTGATATGCTACAGTTTAGTTCAAAGACATAATTATTAGCAACAACTTCTTAAAATTAATACTAAAGTGCACAGTCTTTTTTTACAAAAAGACTATATAAAATTATTTTTATGTTATAATCTCTACTTAAGGGAACTATCATTAATTTGCCAAATCATTCCTAAAAATACCAACCACATAATCATTCCTCAAAAGCAACCACATAATCAATGACATCTAGTATGTACTTGGCTCCACAAAAATAAATTAGGTGACTATCATTTATTAACTTGCTTGTTATTAAGCACATAAAAGGTGAGCAAGGTAAGGTAGCACATGCCTATAATCCCACCACTGGGGAGTCTGGTATCATGGTGAGCTAGAGAGCAACCTGAACTATGCAGCAAGTTCAAGGGCAGCCTCAACTATATAACAATACACTGACTAAACAAAATAGTACAAATTAGGCAAAGGGATAGAATTTTTGTGTGCAGTATTATTTTAGTCCAACTAATACCACACCTCCAAGAATACTGATAAAACTAGAATAAAACCCAATATAAGAATGACACTTTATCTCAAAAAAGGCTCAATATAATATATTTTAAAATCCCAGACAAATATGAAAATATTAAATTATTTTATATTTGCAAAACAAAATACATACAAGTGAAAAGCAACAGAATTAGAAGATGGGAGGAGGGCATTGATAATTTCTATAAATTCTGTACTATGTAAATGTGCTTTTGGATCAACAGTGATGATTTCATGGTATTCTATCATCTAAGAATATTCAAGCTATGTTAGACCCAGTGGCACAGGCCTGTATTCCCAGCAACTCTCCAATAATAAACAGCATAATTTTAGTCTACTGAATATACACATATGAATATACAAATGAAGCACAGGACTCTGGGAGGCTGAGGCAGGAGAACTACCAAGTTCGAACTTGGTATGGGCAGCTTAGTGAGACACTGTCTTAAAAATTAAAACCAAAAAATGGAGCTGGGGATGCAGCATGAAGTAAAGGCCCTCAGTTTCATCCCCAGCCAAATTAAGAAAAAGTCCCCCAAATTTTCACGCAAAGGACATTTTTGGTCCTAAGCAACTAATTTATTATCATAAAAGCCTTTCCTTACATATGTTAATTAAAGGACTCCAGTTAGGAAGTAGCTAATTTAGTTAAATGTTTGGTCAGTAAAAAATTGCCTATTGACACAGAGATTATATTATCTACTATAACCTCCCTTTAACAGACATGCATACATGTCACTACAACAGTATCTAGAACAATGAATAAACCTGAGAAATACTGATAAAATAAAATGATATACGGATTAGGTTTAATCCACACAGTATTAATTTTACCTGTTTAAACCTACTTAGAAAGATTAACCTTTTCCGGGGATCTTCCCAAGTTAAAGTCTTCATACTACACTGTGGTTAAGGCGCTTGCCTTACAAGCACAAGGCCCTGACTTCGATCCCCCAGCACCACATAAAGCCAGGCGTGGTGGCGCACATCTGTAATCCCAGCAGGGAAGGCTGAGGCAGATTATCCTCAGTCCAAGCCTAGCCAGGGCTATACCAGTGAGTTCAGGACCAGCCTGGGCTATGGAGCGAAACACACACACACACACACACGAAAAAAAAAAAAAAACCAAAACAGTAACAACAACACTGAGCTTCCATCTACTCCGGTAGGAATGATGGCTGGCATCAACAACAAATGCTGGTGACGTGGTAGGGGAAAAGAAACCCTTGTATATTGCTGGTGGGACTGTAAAATGGTACAACCATTATGGAAAGCAGTATGGAAAATCCTCAAAAAAAATGAAAATAGATAACCCATTAGACCCAGCTATGTCTCTGCTGGTTATCTTCCCAAAAGAGTTGAAATCATCATGTAAGAATAGCAACAAATGAGTAGATACAGAAGATATGGTATATTTACACAACGGAGTACAAATTAGAGTCATCTATAAGAAAATGGATACACCTTGAGACCATTATGCTTAATGAATTGATTCAGACACAGGTTAAATATAACATGGTTTCTCTAGTACAAGAAAACCAAACTATAAAAAATGTAAGAGAGAGATGAAAGAAGAAGATGGACTTTGTGAAAAGGAAAAGGCTATGTCGGAGAGGTGATGGAGTGGTAAGGTGTAAGGGGTAAGGAAAAAGGGAAGTAAAATTGATCAAGATGTAATATATAAATACATCAATTTCTCAAGCTATTATTATGCATTATAAATGCATGTTAATAATTTTTGAAAAAAATGGGTCAGGGATGTAGTAGCTCAGTCCTGAATCAAACCCTAGTAACATCAAAAATTAAAAATAAGAAAAAAATATAAATGCAAATGTGGTGCTACACACTTGTAATCCCACTACCCTACAAGGGTAGAGACAGGAAAATTAACCAGAAACTATGTTAACAAACTCAAAGATTCTTTTACGCCCCCAGAAGGATAACCACTAGCAGAACAGTAATTGGGTAAAGAACTATCAAAAAGTCTTGCATTTTCCTAATGACTATAAACTGGACTGGATAAATTATCTTGCCTAAAATCCTGATCCTGGTTTAAAAAATAAAGCTAAGCCTACCCATTTAAGAGAGACATCTAAAATAAATTAAATAAAAGGTTAAATACAGTATGATGAGCCACATTAGGTGAAAAATATAAGATACAAAGGAGTGTGTAAACTACAGTATGCCTGTGTGTGTGTTTTAAATGGAAGAAATATATGTCAGGTATTAATATACATTTATATGCACTTACATCGTGGAATAGTATTCTAATAAATACATAGTGACTATCTGCCTCCAGGGAAAGGTACTTGGACTCTGAGGAATAAGAATTAATTTTACACTGTAATTAAGTGCATAATCTCAGAAGCTAAACTGTAACATAACTCCAGACTCTCTGCTTACCAGATGTGTAATAATGGGTAAGCCAATTGTTACATACTTTGGATCTAGCGTGTCCCCCAAAATCTCAAGTATTTGGAAGGTGACTGGATTGTGGGAGTTAACTGGATACAGAGAGTTAATCTATTATTTCAAAGCTGTTAAGAGATGGTGGCTGGTTGGGAAAGGTGTATCACCTAAAGTGTAAACTGAAAGGATATATGTATTCTTGCCCAATGTCTTAGGTATGTTCTCGTTGCTGTGACAAAATATCCAACATTCACAATTTAAGGGAAGAAAGATTAACTCAGCACAGTTTCAGAAGATCTCACTATTAATAGTCAGCTGGCAATGGTGGAAGGACATGGCAAACGCTGGAGAGCTTCTCAACCCCTTGCAGACAGAAACCAAGTGAAGCAGGAGTCAACCTGACATCTGGAAACTCAGGCAAGGCTAGAGCTTTACTAGGAAGAAGTTAGCAATGTTGCATCTTCTAATTATTTTCAGATGGCAGTTGGGTCCTCCCACCCTCAGCATAGGTGTCCCTCCCTCAATTCCTGGCCGGTAGGTCAGTAACAAACATCTGAAAGCTCCGCCCTGAGCAGACTCACCTCCCAGTCTCAACAAGTTGACACAATCTTTCCAGGTCAAGTATCTTCCACCTTTCAGCCAAGCCCTACCTCCGAATAACACACAGTTCCAAATACATCAGGCTTTAGGGAACACCCATGATGTAAACTACAGCACCCCACTTCTGCCCAACTGCTCTTACTGCAGCAATGTCATTAGTAGCCATCCTTCGGCAGGCCATTTTGCCATGCCCTTCTGCCATTACCAGCCAATCACGCAAGGACTAAGATTTCTATTGTGAACTAAAATTAATCTTTCCTCCCTTAAGTTTTGAGTGTGAGGTACTGTGTCCCAGGAGGATAGCAACTAAGAGATCATTTAATCTTTCTATGACTCAGTTTCCTTCTCTATAAAGTGGTCCAGTACAACACTTAGGGTGTTGCGAGCATTATTAGTGCTAAGGGGTATTCTACTGTATGGATACAACACTCACGGATTTTTCTAAAAATTTTTCTATCATTCTGCACCTGATAATCTAGAATGATAAAGTTTTCTTTTTTTACAGTGTTAAAGACTTACTCCAGAGCTTCACGCATGTTACACAAGTGCTGTACTAATGAAATACATTCCCTGCCCTTTGTATTTATTTTGAGACAGGGACTCACTAAAAATGTCCAGGCTGGCCTCAAACTTGGGATGTACCTGTCTGAGCTTCCTAAGCAGGTCAGAATTATAGGTATGTGCCTCTATGCCTGGCTGAGAAATTTAATTCTTAGCCAGAAATTAGTTTTTAACCTTCATCAAAGGTTAAAATACATATTACATATAATATATATTATATATTTCTTATCAGTTATGAAATAAGCCTCCTATTCTCCATTATTCAACAGTGTTCCCAAGCTAACAGCATTGCCAGCATATATGATAATACATAAAGCATTTCGCAAAGGCCAATAACATGAAAAAGATTCCACAAATAAGCAAGTCACAGAATAAGAAATAAATGAAAATAGATGAACATGACATGCTTGGGGTACAGGTCTATATTCTCAGCACTCTGAAAGTCTGAAGAAGGAGGATCCCAAGTTTCAATCCAGCCCGGGGAATTCAGTGACAAAGTGACATCCTGTCTCAAAATTAAAAATAACAATGGGCTGGTGATGTAACTCAGTGTGAAGATGGGCTTGATCCCCAGTATGACAAAACAAAGAACTCAACAAACCAAAAATAGAATAAAATTTCCTCAAACTGATAAAAGTCACCCACAAAAAAGAAAAAATCTACATGTAACATTTAATGGTAAATGACTGAAAAATTCCCTCTTAAAATCAGAAACAAGACAAAGATGCCTGGTCTCACCACTTCCAATAAAATACTAGAAGTTCTTGCCAGGGTAATTGGGAGGGGGAGAATTCAGATTAGAAAGGAAAAAATAAAACTTTTTATTCACAGATGACATGATTTTATGTAAGAAAAACCTAAAGAATCACCAAATAAACTAAAAGAATAAACGTATTCAATAGACTAACTAGTAATAAACTCTTACATGAAAGATTTCTAGTTTTAGCTTCCCAATCTCTCCATTAATCCTCTTATTTGTTACACAAATATTTATTAAATACAAATTACAGACAAGGAAATTTTTATGAGGAGTCACAGACTACTTTTTTTGGTATTTTTAAAAAACTCAGCATCATAATGCTTACGTAAGTTCACATCAGCTAAACAGTGTTTAAGAACTCTACAATCTGGCTTAATCCTTCCTGTCCCTTCTCCTAGTATATGTACCTCTAAATCACAGTATTTACGTCATCAACAGCCCTCTATGACACTGGAAATATTGTACTTTATTTTTAACAGACCTACCCCATTCTTTTTCCAAACCTGACTTCAAATTCATAAAAAAAGATTTAAAATTAATTCCCTCTTCTTCCTATATATTTTCATTTTGTATCTCTACTTTAATTATTTATTTTACTCTATATTACATTCTAATTGTTTATGTCCCTAGGCCCCAATACTAACATCACAAGGCTCAAAGGCTCCTCTGAAGAACCTGACAACTTCACATAGTAGCTAGTAAAAATGAAAATGTCTGTTGAAGAACTAATAGTCCTATCACTTCATTAATTTCTATTATTTCTTATACATACTGACAAGTTTAGGTGAGGCTCCAATTAAAAGAAGACATAGTTTGGAAGTGAGGTGTTACTAGGGATTGAATCCAAGGCCATTCCACTAAGCTACACCTCCAATCCTTTTTATTTGTATTTTAAGACAAGATCTTACTAAGTTGTTAAAATGTTCAAGCTGGCCTCAAACTTGTGATTTTCCTGCCTCTACCTCCCAGAGCACTAGGATTACAGTAGTGTCACTGGTGACATTTGAGTATTATATTCCTAATTCTATTTCTTCCGTGAGTCCTGTGACTGCTACTTTATTAACCTCAAAAACCATGGTGATTGTTAAGGACTGCATATATTGTATAATAGCAGAACTGCCTGTAATTTGAGTACTACTGTGCTACTACTCTCTAACAGGGACAGTGATTTTATAAACTATACTATTCCCTAAGTTACATCATAAAATTTCTTAATAGAAAGATACTAGTCATATGCTTCTGAGATACAGTAATAAATATTAATTTGCTACTTAGTCTAAATAAACTGCTCTACATTCTCATTTTTTCTGGTGCTGAGAATTAAACACATTCTCTTTAATCAGATTCACACAGTGATATATTTCCAATAAAAATCATTCCTTTCAAATGTTTAGTTTGATCATTTGATATATGTATATTTAATACTGATATTATTATCAAACTAAAATTTTCTACTATTCCCTTGATTCACTGCCCTTGATCCAATTTCTGTCCTTATAGTCTTGCCTTTTGTAGAAATTCATATAAAATGGAATTATGGATCTTACAGTTTTTGGTGGCCATTTTTTCCACTCTTATTTTTTCTGAGATTTACCCATCTTGTTACTGAATGCAACACAGTATGTTTATCTCCTCACCACAAAAACATGCGCACACGCATGTGCACACGGAACAGGATGGGAGGGAGAGAAGGAGGAAAGAGACGGGGGGAAGGGAGGTCTGATAAAAGAGAAATCACAAGAGTCAGAAATTTAGATCATCCCAATGCCTATCCTCACATTTACCTTTGTACAATACAACAGTTAGCAGTTTGTCCAACCACATCTTCAGCAACACTAGGTGTTTATGGTTGGTTTATAACTTTACTAAGCTCCAAGATCACACAAGTAGAATTCAGAGTTGAAGGGAGGCTTAGAATAAATCTTATACTTCAAGCTAAGAAAACGAAAGATGAGAAATAGGCTGGGGAGGTGGCTCAGGTGAGCATGTGGTTCTGAGTCAACAGGAATACTGGGACACAAAACGTGGCACAGTGAAATGGCGAGTAAGTAACAAAGACATAATTCAATCATAGGTTCCATAGCCCACCACCCCACCCCACCCCACCCCACCCCTGTGCTAGGAACAGAACCAAGGTCTTCACACTATGCTACATCCTCAACTCTTCATTGTATTTATTTGCTTTTTTTGAGACAACGTCTCTCTCTGCAGTCCAGACTGGTCATGACCTCACCATATAGCCCAGGCTGGCCTCAAACTCAGGTAATCCTCTTGCCTCAGCCTCCCAAGGCATGTACCAGCACCCTTAGCTATTATGTAGTGCTGGGGAATCAAATCTGGGGCCTCAGGCTACAACCCTAGCATCTGCAGCCCCTTTTTGGTTTTTGATTTTGAGACAAGGTCTTGCTAAGTTGCCCAGTCTAGGCTCAAACTTGTAATCCTCCTGCCTCAGTCTTCCAGACAGTTGGGATTACAGACCTGTGATACCAGTCCCAGCAGTCCATATTTTTATCCATTGAGGACTTAATCCAGGAACAGGTATACCCTAAGCAAGAACTTCACCAATGAGCAACACCACACAGCTAACAAGCCACTTAGCCCTACAGTCTTAACTCTTACCACTGCCACTTGCATAAAACCAGGATTCCAGGTCTCTCTAGCTATCTCAACAAACAATAGCCACTTGCTTTGGTCCACTTTTGAAGTACTGTATACACATAAAATTATAAGCTGCACAGAATAATTTGTTACAGAAATGATTTTACAACAAAAGGAATTTCAAGAAAAAAAAGTCATCTACAAGATCCTGCTTGTTAGTACATAAAAGAATGTATCCACGGCACCAGAAATCATATCCCAGAAAGTATACAAAAATCTATTTAACCTCCCATTTCTGAAATTTTCATTTATTTACATTCTACATATTAAATGCTAAAACTTAAGTTCCTGTTGGCAGTTTCACTTTTAGATTTTTTTCAAGTAGATCACAAAAGAAAAAGTCCTACATTAAAAAAGATGTGATTATAGAATTCAATATGTAACAGTTAATAATTTCTAAATGAGTTTATTCAATTGTCTAGAAAAAATTCGCTATTAAAGCTACATGCAAATTTTTAGTATAAACATATAATACATAAGACATTATTTGTAAAACCAGAGGCCAGGCCCTGTGATATAGGCCTGCAATCCCAGCACTCTGGGAGGAAGAGGTAGGAAAATTGCATTTTCAAACTTAGCCTGGGGAATTCAACAATCTGGAGAGACCCTGTCTCCAAATCAAAAATCAATAATGGGCTGGGGATGTAGCTCAGTGTGAAGGTTCGCTGCTTGATCGCCAGTATCACAAAAACAAATTCAATAAAAACCCAGAGACATTTGAGTATCTACACAGCAAAGTATTATACAGGGTAGGAGAACAAAAGTGATTAAGATTCTGAATTTATTACCTTAATTTTTAAAAAGTTTTGTTTTATTTTATACTGCTGGAGATCAAATCCAAGGCTTTAGCCTGTTAGGCAAGAACTCTACCACAGAGCTACATCCCCCAGTCCAATAAAAATTTTGAATGCAAAAGGGGCCAAAAGTATAAGTGACTATGATAAATTATATAAATGACTTATACCTGAAAACAACGACAGAACTTTAACAGTTCTGAAAACAGAGATCATGTTCCTTCTAGATGTAGGGTGGAAAGGAAAAAAGATTCATGGGGGCTGGAGGAATGGCTCAGTAGTTAAAAGTGCTTGCCTAGCAAGGGCTAAGTACGTGACTTGGATTCCTCAGTACCACATAAACTGGGTGTGGTGGTGCACACCTGTAATCCCAGTACTCAGGAGGCTGAGACACGAGGATTACCATGAGTCCAAGACCAGCCTGGGATGCATAATGAGTTCAGGATCAGCTTGGGCAACAGAGCGAGACCCTGACAGAAGAAAGAAGAAAGAAGAAAGAAGAACAACAACAACAACAACAACCAGGAAAACAATTCAGGGTAGGTACAACAAAAAAACCTGAAAAAAGACTTTTAAAGACTCCCCTTTCCAAAATGGGCCAGCACCCATATAAAAGGAATAAATGTAAGTAAATACAGAAGAGAAAAAAGAAAAAATACTCAGATCATCAGAGAAGATTAGTTTCATAATGTAACTATCTCAGGAAGGATAATTTAAAAAGGTGGTAAAGGGGCTTATTTCTAAATAGGGATACTGGAGGACTGCAGTAGTGTTCCTTGTACAATAATGTGACCACACCCAGTGGTGCAGGTCTGTAATTCCAGCATTCAGGGAGGATGAGTCAGGAGGTTCACAAATTCAAGCCCAGCATGGGCAACTTAGTGAGATTCTGTCTCAAAACAAACCTAAAAAAGGGATGGGGATGTAACTCAGTATGAAGGCACTGGACTGTATTCAAGTATCAAATAAATGAATGAACCTTGCTTTATCTCTCTGTTCCTCAGAGGAGACTCTAAATCCTTACATATTCTAAGCAACAGGAAGTACTTATTTTAGACAAAAAAAGATACAGTTTCCATCCCTTAACAATGTAATCATTTTTAAGTTACAAAATGAAGAGTCAGCAGGTGGTACAAGACTGTAACCCCAGGGGGTTAAAGCAGAAAAATGTCAACTTTAGGGCTAGGATGGGCAATTTAGAAAGACCTTGTCTCAAATTAATAAATAAAAAGTGCTAGGGTATGCAGCTCAGTGGTAGGATGCATACACAGCATATGCAAGGCCCTTGGCTCAATCCCCACTACTACTCCTACTATATGCACACAGTCATTATGAACTGACTGTTTTCTGATTTTACCAGTCTTTCTACATTTAATCAGTAGTAATTTTTATTTTTTGTACTTCAATTTAGGTTTTAATTTACTACTTCACAATATGGTTATAAAGACAATTATATAGAAGTACAATGATATTTAAAAACCCTATGTAAATGTTAGTGCTATTAAAACAAATTAGACCTAAATAAATTGGTCATTTCAAATGTATTCTGTGACAGCGACCACTGGATGGATATTTGGAATATGGTAGCACTGTTGGCCCCTGAGGAGCAAAATCAAGAGTCTGAAACATACAATGGGAAGACGACGTACCATAACTATTATTATTTTACCTTTTGGGGGGGTTGGGGATAAATAGTACTGAGAGTTGAACCCAAGGCCTTCATACTGAGCCATAATCACAGTCCTCTTTATTTATTTATCAGGGTCTCACTTAAATTGTTAAATTGCTCAGGCTGGGCTGGAATTTGCAATCCTTCCTTAGCCTCACAGAGCACTGCGATTATGGTCATGTGCCACCACACTTATATTTTACATTTTTTTGAGAGAACGTATCTTTTTTCATGTTAAAAGAAAACTAAAGAAAAATCATTCTGTGCCCATGATACTTAAAAATTTAGTACAATAAACACATTTTAGTATTTTCATAATTTTCAATTTTCTACAAGTAATTTCTCTAGTGTTTCTTTATTCCCTACCCCTGGTGACAGAGATTCTCTGGAACTAGAAAAGTAATTAATATGACCACTAGGATTATTCACAGGCAAGGCATGTATGGTGGCACAGACCTGTAATCCCAGCTACTCAGGAGGCCAAGGCAAGACAATCATGAATTCAAGGCCAGCATGGGCAAACTATTAAGATCCTACCTGAAAATAAAATTTTCAAAAAGACTGGAGTAGTTCACAACTACAATGCTTGCCTAGCATGCATGAATAAGGTCCTGAGTTCAATCCCCCGTAATTCCAGGTGGGTTTTCTTGTTTTGGTTTTTTTTCAGGCAAGGTCTTGCTTTGTAGTCCAGGCTGGTCCTGAACTCACAATGTTAGCCCAGGCTAGTCTCAAACTCAAGGCAGTCCTCCTGCCTTACCCTCCTAAGTGCTGAAAAGAACTATTTACAGTACTTGATAAGTATTTAAATGTTAACTTCTAAGACAAGAGCATCTCTTTCCAGTTGCTTCCTTTTAATAAAGTCATGTGTGTACTTCCACATTTCTACTCTTCCATTTATCAATAATATACAGGAGGGAAAGGGAAGCAAGCTACAACCAGTTATATAGTTAGGCACTTTTAATGTATTTTTTTCTCCCTACATATCACATTCTTATTCCTTTAGACTGAGTTTAATCAGAAATAAAAATTAATATTTTCCTTATGTCATAAACATTAAAGCAAAAAATTCTAAAAAATAGCTAATGTCTACATAAAATCTCAAATATCAAGTTGTCAAAAATGACTGTTTATAACAGATGAACCAGGGTAGTAGGTGTAGCTCGGTGATTAGAGTGCTTGCCTAAGAAGCACAAGACCCCAGGTTCTGTCCCTCAGGGCCACACAACAACTGGCCACGGTGGCACATGCCTCAGCCAGCATTCTGGAGGCTGAGGCAGGAGTACTGCCATGAGTGTGAGGGCAGCCTGGGCTACACAAGTGAGGACAGGACCAGCCTGGCCTACAGAGCAAAACCATGTCTTAAGCAAAAAACAAAAGCAACAACAAAAAAAGAAAGTAACAAAACAAATCCAAACAAACCTGGGTCGGGGGCACGTCAGCAGGTAAAGCCCAGCACCACATAAAATACGCATAGTGGCACAGCTTGTAATCTCATCACTGGGGAGGCTGAGGTAGGAGGATTGTGGTGAGGTTAAGGTCAGCCTGAGAAAGATACAGCCTGAACTACTCAATGAGACGGTATATCTAATGAATGAATTAATGAGTGAATAAAAAATAAGTAACAGATGAACCTGTGTACCTACAATGCCAGGTACTCAAGAGGTTGAGGTAGGAGGATCTCCGGTTTGAGGTTACCCTAGGCAAATCAGTAAGACTGTATGAAAATAGGAATATATACACAGTTCAGTTGTGTCGTGTGTGAGATACTGTATTCAATCCCCAGCACCACAAAAATTAGAGCTATAAAACTTTTAGAACTTGCTCTCCTTTCCTTGATTTTTCCCCAGGAAATATTCTTAACTGCATCATTCTCCAAAGAAGTACCTTAACATATATAGCTGCCTTAGTTGCGTTCTACAGCGAGGGACTTTTTCACACCCCTAATAAGAGCAGAGCCCACTGGTATAGGTCTATAATAAAGCCAGTATTCTAAGAAGCTAGAGCAAGAGGACCACATGTTCCAGCCCAGCCTGAGCAACTTAAAAAGACTTTGTCTCAAAATCAAAAATAAAACTGAGCTGGAGATTTAGTTCAGTATGAAAGGTCTGGGTTAGTACACTGAGACTCAAATTCTGTCTGTCTGTCTGTCTGTCTCTCTCTCTCTCTCTCTCTCTCTCTCTCTCTCTGCAATCCTCTAGCCTCACCCTCCCCAAGTGCTGGGATTACAGACATGTGCACCTTATCCAGCTTACATGGTGCTATGGAATCGATCCTAGGGCTTTGCGCTTGCTAGGCAAGTGCTCTAACCGTTGTTCCATTCCTCCAGCTCTCGTATTTTTAATTACAAATAACTGATAAGAGCCTAGAAAAGTAGTAGTAATAGCTAGGGCTGGGGGAATGGCATAGTGGTTAAAGCACTTGCCTTACAAGTGCAAGGCTGAGTTCAATTCCCCAGCACCACATATGTGGTGACACACACCTGTAATTGCCCTCAGGAGGCTGAAACAGGTAGACTGTCCTGAGTTCAAGGCCAGTCTGGGCTACACCAGTGAGCTCAGGACCAGCCTGGGCTACAGAGTGAGACCCTGTCTCATAAAACTACAAAAAAGAAAGAGAGAAAGAAAAAGAAACAGGGGAAAAAAAGGACTAATCAGTGGTGTTATTAGAGATAAGAATAAGACTATTCAATAGAATGAAACTATTCCCACTTCAACTTTAGAAAGCACTTCTAACTTAAAATATACTAATAACTCAAGCCAATCTTCTGAGTTTCCTATATAAAACATAGTATGCACTCTCATGTATCCAATTCAGCAGTTTAGAAATCTTAGCATTACTTTTTGACATCTCTTTCCTAAACTCAACCAAATCCATCACCAAGTCTTACAGATCAATCCTCCTATATCTTTCACAACTTGACTAGTTTTCTTCTATTACCACAATAACCTCTTTATTCCAAGCTACCACTTTCTCTCATTTGGGCTACTTCCTGTAACAAGCTCCTAAATGGTGTCACTGCATACATTCTTGAATTCCCTCCAATCCATTTCATCTAATACAATGAGAATTGTCTTTCAAAATGAAAAATGGATCATATCATTCCTCCTGCTCAAAAGTATACAACGTTTTTACAACTGTATTTTGGTTAAAACAAAAATTCTTAATTGAAGTTCGAAGATACATATATTAAAACCCTACCTACCTCTTTGGCTATGTCTCAGTCCTCTGTTTTTCACCATGCTTCTCCTTCCAAAAAGGCTTTAACACACAGTAATTAAGAACACTGAGAATCATATTCTCATACTCTGATTCCTTTTTCAAAAAAGACTTATTTGAAAAGGGGTATCTGTGAGTTGGAGTCAAATATTTTCAGGCCTTACTTAGTGACAGCTAAGGGGCGGGGGGATGAATTACATTATCTAAGTCTACCTACAATACATTAATCTATTAGTTAGTTCATTCCTAGTATACTGTGTAACCTTGGGTAAATAACCTCTTAATTTTCTCATCTCCAAAACAACAAAAATAATATTTAAATATATATGTAAAGAAACTTTACAGTTTACATGACACTTCTCTGCTTCCTTCAATTTCTGTTATCATTTGCACAGGAAAATGTACCCAACACAACAGTATCTTTCAGGCACAATTAACTGTGTATGTGTTGCACGTGCATGTGTTGCTCCCCTAAGACTTGCTTACACTCAAATAGCATGTGCTTAATCATAGCTTACTGAATTTGTTTTATATATCTATCTCACCCTGGATTAAAATAATAAAAGATAGCACAATTATTAAATGCAAACTTAAGTAGGAAAACGCATAAATGCTTAGTCCAAAATATATTTCAAAATCCTTAAAAGAGAAGAAGTTATTCAACTGAGTATTACTAAATCAAAGTCAATTATAACCCAAGACTACTACTAAATTGCGTTCAATAATTTCTGGGTAAGAGAATCTGAGGGACAGTAAACAACTGTCTTAAAGTTAATTCTAATGTATTTCCCTAACAGAGACCAACTTAGAAATTAAAAGGGGAAGCAATTTAAAATATAACTTAGCCACTACAAAATCATGCCAAGTATAAAAATCAGCAGCAATATTTAATTTTCTTTTAATTTCTGAGGAGTAAGCCCAGAGCTCACACATGCTATACAAGTGCTCTAATCACTGAACTATATGGCCAACCCTAAACTATATTGAATTATCAAGAAAAGATCTGCTCTCACTTATTTCCACAATAGATTCCACTACCCACAAATATACACTTTAAAACTGAACTTCTAATTCTAAGCATTCTACCCACCCTGGTACTTCCAAAAGAAAGCATACATACCTCAAACAATATACATGTTGCATGGCTTCCTATTACCACACAACTGGACAGGACATTTTGTTAATATTTAAAGGAAAGAATAAGAAAGAAAAGCTGGAGAAATAGCTCAGTGTTAAAGCATTTGCCAAGCAAGCTCAAGGACCCAGGTTTGATTCTCCAGCACCATATAAACCAGTGTGGTGGCATACTCCTGTAATCCCAGCACTGGGAAACTGAGGCAGGAGAATTGCCATGAGTCCAAGGCCAGCCTGGGCTACAGAGTAAGACCCTACCTCAAAAATCAATAAATAAAAATAAGAAAGAAAACAAATCCTGGGCTGGCAGCAAAGCTCACTAGTTATAAAGCTTGCCTAGCGAATGCAAGTCTCTAAGTTGACTCCCCAATGCCATGTAAGTCAGGAGTGGTGGTGCACACCTATAATCCCAACACATGACAGGATGAAGTAGGAGGATTGCCCTTAATTCAAGGCCAGCCTGGGCTACATAGTGAGTTTAGGACCAGTTTGTACTACAGAGCAAGAGCAAAAGCAGAAAAGGGAAAAGGAAAAGAGAACTGAAAACCAAACAAAGGCCATTAAGAAAAATTAGCTTGGCATGGTAGCACACACCTGAAATGCCTGTAATCAATCCTAGCACTGGGTCATTATAGCAGGAGAATTGTCATGAGTTCAGGACTAGCCTGGACTACAGAGTGAAATCCTGTCTCAAAAACAGAAACAATTCAAAACAAGAGCAAAGAAAATTAATACTTTTATTAGGGCACAAGATGCCCTGGCAAGCCTTGAAGTGATAGCAAACTTCATGCCTCAGCTTCCCCAGTAGCTGGATTTACAGGCCTCACTTAAATCTTACAATGGTATGGTGGCTTTGTAGTATTTTTTGATACTGGGATAGTGATTCCTCCAGCTTTGCTCTTGTTACTCAGAATTGCTTTAGAGATTCTGGGTCTTTTCTGGCTCCAAATAAATTTTGAGGTTTTTCCTAGTTCTGCGAAGAATACAGTTGGTATTTTGATTGGTATTCCACTGAATCTGTAAAGTAGCTTTGGGAGTATAGCCATTTTGACAATATTAGTCCTTCTATCCAAAACAGAGGATGTCTTCCATTTTATAAAGTCCTCTCCAATCTCTTTCTTCAGGGGTTTGCCATTTTCTCTGTATAGGTCTTTCACTTCTTTGGTGAGGTTTACTCTGAAGTATTTTATTTAATTTATTTTTTGTTGCTATTATGAAGGGGGATGTTTTCTTGATTTCTTTCTCTTTGGATTTGTTACTGGTGTATAAGAATACTATTCATTCATGGGTACTGATTTTATAACCTGCTACTTTCACTGAATTTATTAGTTCTAAGAGTCTTTGGGTGGAATATCTTGGCTCTTCTATGTAGAATATCATGTAATCTGCAAACAGGGATATCTTTATTTCTTCCCTTCCAATGTGTATTCCTTTTATTCCTTGGTCTTGCCTGATGGCTCTTGCCAAAATTTCAAGCACTATGTTGAATAGTAAAGGTGACAGTGGGCACCCTTGTCTTGATCCTGAATTTAGTGTGAATGCTTTCAGTCTTTCTCCATTTAGGATTACACTGACTAAGTGATTATTATAAATAAACACCTTGAATAATGTTGAGATAAGGTCCCTCTATTCCTATTTTCTTCAGAGTCTTTATCATAAATGGATGCTGAATTTTCTCAAATGCTTTTTCTGCACATATTGAGATAATCAACAGGAAAGGATTTTTTGAACAGATCACCAACTGCACATGAAATCTCAGCAAGAATCAACAAATAGCACTACTTTATCAGAAAGCTTTTGCACAGCAAAAGAAACAATCAGCAAGGTGAAGAGACAACCCACAGAGTGGGTAAAGACATCCAGCAGTAACACTTCCAGACAAAGGATTAATATCTGGAATATATAAGGCACTGAAAAACATAAAACTCCCTAAAATAAATGACCCTTTCAAGAAGTGGGCACTTGAAATGAAAAGATACTTCTCAGAAGAATTATAAATGGCCAACAAACATATGAAAAAGTGTTATTCATCATCGGCCATCAAAGAAATGCAAATAAAAACACTGAAGTTTCACCTCACTCCAGTGAGAATGGCCTACATCAAGAACTCAAAAAACAGTTAATTGTTGGCAAGGCTGTGAAAAGAAAGGATCTCTATTCCACTGTTGGTGGGAATGCAAGCTGGTACAGCCATTAAGGAAAGCAGTCTAGAAGTTTCCTAGAAAGGCAAGAATAGAAATTCCATTTGATCCAGCTACTGCCCTAGTGGGCATATTCCCAAAAGAAATAAAGTTAACATACCAACAAGACACACACATATTCATGTTTATAGCAGCATAATTCATAACAGCCAAATCCTGGAAACAACTTACCTGCCCATCCATAGAGGAATGGTTAAAGATGTGGTACTATGCACAATGGAATACTATGCAGCCATAAAGAAAGATATGAACTGAATGAAAATGGGACCACCTAGAGTCAATAATGTTCAGTAAAATGAACCAAAAACAAAAGACTGACTATAGATGGGTATCCTTCTTATGAAATGCACATAAATAAATAAATAAATAAATACATAAAAAGGCCCAAACATGGGCAGGATAGAAAGAGAGGCAAAGGTCAGATAGTAAAGGACTGAACCTCTGAAAAAGGGGTGGGCACACATACTCATTAATTCTCCAAACCCCATGGTTCTAATGTGTTACAGAATTTGGAAATAAAAAAAAAAAACAGTTAAGTTTTTTGTAAAAATTGGGGGAAGGGAGATTAAAAAAAAAAAAACGACCTCTATAGTTTGGGTCTGGAGTGTCCTTCAAAAGCCTCATATATTCTAATGCAGTGGGATAACTGTGTAACTACATGTTATTGGGGGTAGGGCCTGCCTGACAGGGGCAGATGCTTGGGATTTGACCTGGAAAGGATGCATCAACTTGTTGAGACTGTGGGTTGCCCAAGGTAGAGCTTTCAGGTGTTTGTTACTAACTGGTGGGCCAAGAAGTAAAGAGGGGCTGGAGGAATGCCTCAGTGGTTAAAGCACTTGCCTAGCAAGCACTAAGTACCCGAGTTTGATTCCCCTGCACCAAATAAGCTGGGCATGGTGGTGATCACCTGTAATCCCAGCACTCAGGTGGCTGAGGCAGGAGGACTGCTGTGAGTCCAAGGCCAGCCTGGGCTACGAGTGAGACCCTGTCTCAAAAGAAAAAAAAGGGAAGAGGGGTTTGATATGGGGAGCCCAAATGGCAGCTTGAATTAAGTAAAGGAAGGAAAAAGAAGAAGCCTTGTCACATCTTCCTGTGAAAGCTCTACCCTTACTTGAGTTTCCAGACTCATTTGGCTCCTGCTTCACTTGGCTTCTGTCTACAATACCTTAAGCAGCTCTCCAGCCTCTGATATGTGCTTCCACCATTGCCAGCTGCCTGGACTGTGAATGGACTGAACATACTGTGTAAGACCTTCTGAAACTGTAAAGTAAAATAAAATTTTCCTCCCCGAACCAGAAGAAAAAACAATGATATAGTGGCTCATGCCTATGATCTCAGCATTATGGGAGGCTAAGGAAGAAGAACTACAAGTTCAAGCCCAGCCTGGGCAACTTAACATAACCCTGTCTCAAAATAAAATTTTTAAAAAGTATTAGGAGTAAAACATAAAACCCCCTAAAATAAATGACCCCATTAAGAAGTTGGCAGCTGGCTTCCGTTCAAAATGGCAGCTGAGTAACAGCACTGCACAAAGCCTCCTTATCAACTCACTTAAAAAGTCAAGAACATAGTTAGAAAAAGCGTGTTTGGTGTAGCTAGGAAAGAGAGGCGCATCCCCAGAAACTGAAAGGCGACCAGCGGGAGGCCAGAAACTCCAAAGGATCATCAAAATCGGAGGTGGGGGGGAATCCCCGCAGTCCAGTAAGCCGCCACGGCCGGCGGCAAACGGCAGGCAGCTGCGGAGGGAGGAACGCTCGCGGGGACCTGAACATCTGACTGAACAGAGCTGGAGAGGACAGAGCACACAACAATGGGAGAAGAGGCTGTGGGTGGGTCAGGAGCAGCCGACTTGGCGAGGCCCCCGCACTGCCAGCACCCACAGATCACAAACAATGTTCGGAGGCCAGACCTCAGCCCAAGGTAAGCGTGACCCAGACTAGTCAGAATCATTGGCTGTGGGCAGCCTCAGAAGCACCAACCCACGGGTGTTTGTACTATAAACGCAGTGTGCGCTCACCCTAGAAAAGATTCCGGAATCCCAGATCAGAAACGGGACTCAAAAGCCATCTCAGGCAGTGACGTCAACAGGAGCCATTCACTTTTCCTGTGCACGAGAGACAGTCAGAGGTAGCAGTACCATGGGGAAACGTGGTAACAAATCTCATACGAAAAGATCTGATTCCCCAGGGGAGGGTGCAAGGGGTGCTGAAATTGCAGAACCCAAAGAAAAGAACAAAAATGATGGTAACCTCTAGGTCCAGATAGTCAGTGAATTTAAAGGAGGAGCTAAACCAGGAAGCAAAGAAGGAAATAAATCAGACAGCACGAGAACTACAAGAACACTTAGCTAAGCATAAAGCAAGCCTTGAAAAGGAATTAGAGGAGATCAAAGAAGAATTGGGGAAGCGCAGGCACAAACCTCCTACAAAAAGACCTGAAATACCAGGAGATGAAGTCAGGGTAAATAAAGATGAATATGGCAAAAATGATGGCAACTTCTGGACCCAGAAATTCAGTGAATTAAAATGGGAATTAAAGCAGGAAATTAAACAGACAGCAGAAGAGCTACACCAATACATAGATAAGCAAAAAGCAAGCCTTGAAAAGCAACTAGAGGAGACCAGAGAAGAAATATACCAGAAGATAATGAAGACAAAAGAAGAAATTAGAGACAAACACAACAGAGATATAGAAAAATTGAATGCAGATATTCAGGAAATGAAAAACACACAGGTGATAATAAGCAACCACTTTAAACAACTTCAGAATAGAATGTCAGACCTAGAAAATAAAGTGACTAAGCTGCAACATACAGGCCATGAAGAATACAAAGTAAAGAAAGAAAATGAGACATTACAACAACTGATAGATGATTCAAGGAGAAACCACCTCAGAATTATGGGAATCGAGGAGAAGACTGAGGACAAAACAAAAGGCTTAAAGGACATGTTTAATGAACCAATGGAAGAAAATATCCCAAATCTAAGAAGAGAAATGAACATGGAACTTTTGCAGGCATATAGAACACCAAACAACTTTGATCAGAAAAGACCCTCATCACGACACATCATAATTAAGATTCTAGAAACCCAACACAAAGAGAAAATACTAAAAGCGGTAAGAGAAAAAACAGAAGGTAACCTACAAAGATAAACACATCAGGATAACGGCAGATTTCAGCAGATTTTTCAATCCAAACTCTAAAAGCAAGAAAATCGTGGAGCAATATCATCCAAGCACCAAAAAAAATAGATGCCAGCCAAGATTGCTAAATCCAGCAAAATTAACTTTTAACTTAAAGGGAGAACTTAAAACTTTCCATGACAGAGACAGCCTAAAGGAATTTGTAGCCACTGAGCCAGTGTTGCAGAAAATACTTAAAGGAAACTTGGACAGTGAACGGGAGACCAGCGACACCAATGATCCCAGAGAAAAAGTGACAACAGCTAGAGGAGAAGGAGCTGAGAAAAACATAGGTTAGTAATGAGTGAAATATGAGTAAATAAGATATGAAAGTTAGGAAATTAAGAAATAACTAGATTTGCCTACATGTCTGTCACTTTAAGTATATTCATGTGGTACAGATTTAAGTTCATTGAATGTAGCAATGTGATATAGTTTTAACTTTGTTTTGTTGTAACAATTCACTTATTAGGTCACTAATGAAAGTTTATCCTAAGGAAACTGATGTAAACATAACCTTGTGAATGTAGAAATATGCACCTTCCAGTATTCAGATAAGGCAATTGAATTTTATTTATTATTTTTTATTCTTTCCCAAATTAACTATCCTTTTGAACAACATGCTTATAATTATTTTCTAGTGCGAACTGGTGGGTAAGGCCAGATTTAACATTAGCAACAAAGATGTAGGAAAATATGGAAAAAAAAAAACTTTTGGTGAATATCCCAATGAAGGGATCAGTTGGATTCAGAGAGGAGATATCAAGATTTGACTACTGCGAACCCATTAGAGGAACAGGAAGCTGAGGTAGAATGGTGACTTGAGTGAAATGACTTAGGCGTGGAAGATTAATATGTTAAACACCGTATGGTTTCTCAGACTTGGAAAACCCAGAACACAGACATTCTTTGGAACCATATGAAGTGATAGCCGGAGCCAGGGGAAGGGACAGGGAGGGGGTGGGTGGGTAGAAGATGGGAAGAGATTGTGAAGTCGATGTGATACACAGATGTACGAAACACCCAAATTCACTGTAAATACTATGCATTACATTTGTATATTAATAAAAATAGTGGGGAAAAAAAGAAGCTGGCAGCTGAAGTGAAAAGAAACTTTTCAGAAGTACAAATGGCCAGTAAGCACATGAAAAAGTGTTTGTCATCACTGACCATCAAAGAAATGCATATAAAAACAACATTAAGGTTTCACCTCACTCTACTGAGAAAAGCCTACCATCAAGAACTCAAATAAAAGAACTGTTGCTGAGACTGCGTGAAAAAAAGAAACTGTACTCCACTGCCGGTGGGAATGCAAGCTGGTATAGCCATTATGGAAAGCATTCTGAAGATTAATGAGAAAGCTGAAAACAGAAATTCCATTTGATCCAGCTTCAGCTCTATTGGGGATGTTTTCAAAAGGAATAAAGTCAAGAGACCAACAAGACACATGGGTATCCATGTTTATATCAGCACAATCCATAACAGCCAAATCCTGAAAACAATGTACCTGCCCATCCATCGAGTAATGGTTAAAGAAGATGCGGTACCTATACACAATGGAATACTAAGCAGCCATAAAGAAAGTCAGATATGAAGCTTTTGAACAAAAATGGGGCCACCTTGAATCAATAATGCTTAGTGAAATGGACCAAACATAAAAGACTGACTATAGATGGGTGTCCCTTTTAAGAAATCCACACAATAACAGCATAAAAAGGCCCCAACATGAGTGACAGGGTAGAAAAAGGAGCAATGGGAAGCTAGGAAAGGGGTGAACCTCTTAAAAAGGGGTGGGCATAGATGCTCACTGATTCCCTAAACCCCATGTCTCTCACGTACTAGAGAATTTGCAATTCATGCATAAACAGAAAACTATATATGGCAAGACAATAGCTAAAATTACATAATCCAATTCTTAAATTCCCGAATCACGGACCCCTCCATGTATTGAAGTCTGAGATTCATTTGAATTTTTTTGATTATTGTATAATTTTTATTTGTATGCTTTCAAGTCATTGCTGCTTTCTCTGTGCACAGTATTGTTCAAATTATGAATTTCAAATAATAAAGCAGAATTTCAGTGGGGAAAAAAAAGTGTTAGGAGTGTATGTCAGGGCCAAGGCTCTTTAGTTCAGTTCTCAGTATTTGGGTAGGAGAGGACTGGTGTGTGTGAGGCAGGGGGTGCAGGGAGCAATTGGGGAGGGAAAGAGAAATAAAGAAGCACAAGCCTCTTTAGAAAATAGACATACATTTCTGTTCTTCGATAAGCAGATTCAATAGCGTCAAAATGGCCACCATACCAAAAATAATGCAGAAATTTAATGCGATACTAATCAAAATACCAACAGCATTCTTCACAGATCTAGAAAAACAATTTTAAAATCTACATCCAACAGAGAAGGCTCAGAACTGCTAAAAACAATCCTGAGCAACAAGAGCAAAGCAGGAGGCATCACAATCCCAGGCTTCAAATTATATTACAAAGCAACTGTGATTAAAACTACGTGGTTTTGGTACAAAAAGACAAAAGGCTCAATGAAACAGAACTGAGGATCCAGAAACACTCTAGACACTCTCTCAATTTCAGGCCTTCTGGTCATCAACAAAGGGGCCAAAACCATATGCTAGAGAAAGCACACTTCTTTATCAAATGGCGCTGGGGAAATTGGGTTATTGAAATATGCAAAAGAATGAACTCAGAGCCTTATATTTCACCACACACTAAAATCAAATCAGGGCTGGAGGAAAGGCTCAGTGGTTAAAGCACTTGCCTAGCAAGCACTAAGTCAAGCGCTAAGTACCCGAGTTCTGAGTTCAATTCCCCAGCACCACATAAGCTGGGTGTGGTGGCGCATGCCTGGAATCCCAGCACCCAGGAGGCTGAAACAGGAGTACTGCCATGAGCCCAAGGCCAGCCTGTACTACAGAGGGAGACCCTGTCTCAATAAATAAATAAATAAATAAATAAATAAATAAATAAATAAAAATAAAATCAAAATGGTTTAAAGACCTGGACATTAAAACACAAATACTTAGCCAGTCGGAGGATAACCTGGGTAAACCCCAGAAGACATAGGTATAGGAAACAAATTCATGAATACTATACCAATGGTACAAGAAATAACACCAAGAATCAAATGGAATTATATCAAACTAAAAAGTTTTTTTGCACAGCAAAGGAAACAATCAACATAGTGAAGGGACAACCTAAAAAATGAGAAAAAAATTTTGCCAGCTACTCCACAGACAGAAGATTAATATCTCAAGCATATACGGAACTCAAAAGGGAGATGAAGGCAACTGAAATGAATAGACAGCTGTCACAACAAGACGTACTAATGGCTAAAAAGTACATGGAAAAATACATCTATGGCCATCAGAGAAATTCAAATCAAAACATCTTCCAATAAGAATGGCTAACATGAAGAATTCAAAAATAAATGTTTGCAAGGACATAATGAAAAAGGCTTCTACAATGATGGTGGAACTGTAAATCAGTACAACCACTACGAAAGTCAGTATGGAGATTTCTCAGAAAACTGGAAACATAAATACCACTTGACCTAGCTACACCTTTTCTGGGCATCATTCAAAGAGTTAAAAACATCATTCTACAGAGACACATGCATACCTTGTTTATAGTAGTACAATTCACAATAGCTAAATCTTGGAAATAGCCTAAAAGTTCATCAACAGATGAATGCATAAAGAAAATGCAATATATATATACACAATGGAGTATTACTCTGCCATAAAGATAAGTTTAAGTTATGTGTAGGAAAATGGATACACCTTGAGGCCATATTGCTTAGCAAAGTAATCAGACACAAAACATTAAGTACCAGATAGTTTCACTTATATGAGAAACCCAAAATATAAATAATCAAAAGACCAAAATAAGGCTGGGAGCATAGTTCAGCAGTTATAAAGCACTTGCCTAGCAAACACAAGGCCCTAGGTTCAAACCCCCAGCAGCACACCTGTAATTCAGCACTCAGGAAGTTGACTCAGGAGGATTGCTGTGAGTTCAAGGCCAGTCTGGGGAACATAGTGGATTCCATGCGAACTACAGAGCAAGACCCTGTCTCAAGACAGAAAAAGGAAAGAAGAGAGGAAAGGAGGAAGTGAGGAAGGGAGGGAGGGAGGGAGTAGGAAAGAAAAAGGAAAACAGGGAAGTAGATTTTGCAGAGCAGGGAAGAGAACCTGAAGATGCGGAAAGCAGAGAAGGGGAAATGACAAGATCAAAACATGGAATGTGTATTTATCAATTTCTCGAGCTGTATGTAGTCAATATGCAAATAAATATGCATCATAAACATTTACAAATAAAAACAATAACAAAAACCAAAATCTTTTTTGTCTTTTGGGTTCAAATGAAAAAAAGTTCTAAATGTTCTCAAATCTAAATATACAGCCTTCCTTTTATACCAAAGAAAAACTATATGATAAAAGTGAAATTTTTTTAGTCAATAAAGATCTGGTACATTGATGAGATTTAGAGTCTATTTCTTTCACAATAAAAATAAGGCACATTTTGTGATATAAACAGACTCTCAATTTTAAAGATATAAGGTACTTTAGACATCTTTTAAATCAACATTTATGTTAGGAACAAGAGCCTACTTTATTGAATGGAATGCCTAGAACCATAGTTAATAAGAGAACTGGTACTGTAAATTTAAATCTACTAAATGCAAAGTAGTATCCTAAATTGGAATATGAAACAAAAAGGATACTTATTAGTAAAAAGCTTGGTTAAAGTAGGTGGTTTTAGTCAATAATTATCAATGTTAACTTCTTAGCTTTAACAAATATACGACGTTATTCAAGACATTAACATGAGAGGTAGATGAAAGATACAAGTAACTTAGTACTAACTTTGCAATCTTTCTGTAAGTCTACAGTTATAAAATAAAAAGGCTTATTTTAAAAGTTTAAGTGATTTCCAATCCAGGAAGCTTCCCATCTGTTTCCATAAAAATCCCCAAATATAAAAGTATTAAGTTCTAAAACGAAGTAACAGGGATAACAAAATATAGCATACTCCTTCATAGCAACTTCCCACCCAAAACAATCAAAATAAATCCTATTTTTCTGTTTAGTAAGGAACAAAACACTTACTGAATTACTATATTCTAGACTTTATTTCATTTTCACAACTGTCCTAAAATAGTTATCAACTCAAATTATACTTTTAGGTCCAAAGAAGTAATTTGTTATCACACGCTACTAAGAAACACAGCCAGATTTCCACTATACCTCACTATCAAAATTCTCTATATCACTCAGGCAGTGTTTCTTACTAAATTTCTCAGATTTAATCTCCACAGTGTTTTTCACACCAAAATCCTCACTGCCAATCCCACTGGCACTATTTTTGTTACAATCTATCTCCTAGAAAGCTTTTCAAACAAGTATTCCAAACTCCAGCCTTTTCTCCTGTACACCTGGTAAAGAACAATCATTTTGCTGGTCTCCCAATTCCTAACCTTTTGTAGTAGTATCAGATTTTTTTTTTTGAAATAAATTCTTCTCTGCCTAGGTAATAAACAGGATACAGAACTCATTTTCAGGAATTCTGAATTCTCAGCAAAATGACAAGTTTGGGGGAAAAGATGGCTGGTGCTTTCTCATTCTAGTGGCATCCTGATTAGACTGTCAATTCATTCTTGATATTGAGACCATGGGAGCCACCTTACACGGTCTCTCCAGCCTTTATTCTGAATCTTTGAGCAAACTAATAGCCTTATAATGTTCAAAGTTAGATTTCACTTTTATGCTTCCAACAACACTAATGAATGTATTTTTCCTCAATCACATAAGATCTCTAACCTGCTTAACCTTTCTACCCAAAAAGCTCACAGCTTCCCAATTTTACAATCTTTTCCGGGCTTAATTTTCAAGGTCCTCCTAACAGTGATCCAACCTACACTGTTAAAACTTATTTCCCAATGATGGTATTACCTACACAAACTAATTATCCCTTATAGGAAATTCTTGGAGTCAGTAATGTTTTAGATATCAGAGTCATTTCAGAGTTGTAATATTTGCACATATACAAATGAGATATTTTGAAGTGGGACCCAAGTTTAAATAAATTCATTTATGTCTCATATTTATTTGTACATAGTGTGAAGGGAATTCACACAACATTTTTATTGTATTTTGTATTTTAGATCCAAACTTGCATTTTGACTGCAATCTATCATATAAAGTCAGGTGTGGAATTTACCATGTGCAGTATCATGTGGTTAATTCACAGTTTCAGATTTTGGAGCATTTTACATTTCATATTTTCAGACTGGAAATGCTCAAATTTTGAATGTGACCCATAATACCCCCATCTCTGCCTACAAATCTTAATGATCTCGTTCCCCTGTATGTAAATTATTATTCAATTCCACTAACTCACTAGGATACTGTGGGAAAATATCATGTCCTTATTTTATTACTATTCAGCATTCACTTCCTTCTATGAGTTATGTTCCTTCACTGATTTTTAACTTCCAAAAGGCAAAAGAGTGGGAACATGCCAAATAGGGAAAACAGTAGGGTCATAAAGCTCTCGTAAAAATACTGTCAGATGCTGGAGGAACAGAATAGCAGTTAAAGTGCTTGTGTAGCAAGCACAATGCCCGGAGTTTGATTCTCCAGCACCACATGTGCTCAGCATGGCGGCGCACGCTTATAATCCCAGCACTCAGGAAGCTGAGGCAAGAGGACTGCCATGAGTCCGGATTAACCTAGACTACACAGTGAGTTCAGGACCAGCTTGGGCTACAGAGTGAGATCTCGTCTCAAAAAAATACTGTTAAGTCTAATGTTTCATATCTGAAATTCAAGTAAATTCTGTACCCTAGAAACTTTCTGCAATGATAACAATATTCTAAATGTATGTTATCTGATATGGTAATCCTTAGCTACATGGGCTACAAGCAGTCATTACAACTAAGGAACTTAATTTAATTTTATTAACTAACTTTAAGTTTATGGTGGCTAGAAACACTATCTTATACAGCTCAGCTCTAGTGTTAATGTTTCTTACAAAAATAATCAAGAAAGATATCAAATTATTTGGGGACTTTATCTCATCAGGATACCACACCAAAAAAACTAACTTAGAAAATAAAATTTAGCCAGATTAGGTGGCAGAGATCTGTAATCTGAGAGGGAGGAGGATTACAAATCTGAGCCCAACCTGGGCCCTGGGTTCCACTGCTATGGGGAAAAAAAGAAAAGAGAGGGGGAAAAAAATCCTTAAAAGTCCTTAACAAGGCATATAATTCTTCCTCATATATTTGTAATGCATGGAACCTCTGAAGTAATTTGGAAAAAGAACTTTCTGCAAGGATATGCAGTTCAATAAACGTTAAGGCTCAGACAGAAGAACACAGAATTGAATTTCAGCCCTCATTTAGCTCAACCAGTTGTCCTGGACTTCCAGCCACACACTTACACTATATTGAGCCTTTCTCTAGCATTTTATTATAGTTTAGAATGCTTTTCCTTTTCCACCTTTGGCTTGGCAAATACATCCTAAATGTTCTTTCAAACTAACATGTTCATTTACTCTGTTTCCTAATCCCCAATATGGACTGAGTCTTTTCTCTACATTTTGGTAATATATCTGTGATACTGCTCATACCAAAATTGTTTTTTGGGGGTGGAGGGGACTTAAGGTTTTTTGTTTTAGCAGTAATGAGGATTAAAAAGTACCACATGCTAAACAAGCACTCTACCACTGAGCCACATTCCGAATTTTTTTTTTTTCTCAAACAGGTTCTTAGTAACTTTTTAACAGGGACTTAGTAAATTGCCCAGGTCCATCTCAAACTTGCAATCTTCCTGCCTCATCCTCTTGAATAAACAGCATTACAGATATGTGCCACTGTACTCAGCTGTTTTATAATTATCTGTTTTCTCCATTATTCCCCATATACATGAAAAGATGAATCAAAGACCTTTAAATTGAGCTGGAGAAACAGGTGCACAAGCTCCTATGATGGCGCCCCTGCAAGAGGATGGGGGGAACATTACTCATGAGTCTTTTTAAGGGAAGAAAGATTGATTTTAGCTCAGATACAGAAGGTTACAGTCCATTTATGGGCAACTGGAGATGGCAGAAACACAGCTGGACAGCTGTTCACAGCATGGCAGACAGAAAACCAAATGAGGGAGGAAGGGCAGAGCAACTCTTCCAGTTCCTGGTTCTAGTAATCTGACTCACCTGGGTCAATCCCCCGTGTTCTAACCATTCCAACCAGGCCCCACCTCTTAACAGCGCATGTTTTAGAATCTCACAACAACCAAATACATGAAGCTTTGGAAGAACATTTCAGATCCAAACCGTAACATTCTAACCCCGGCCTCTAAAACTCATGTCCACCTCCTTACACAAAATGAATTGAATCCTTCTCTAAGAGTTGCCGAAGTTTTAATTCCAACAGGGCTAAAAAGTCTGAGTACCTTGTCCCCCCCACCCCCCCGCCCGAGATGCAAGGCAAACTCTTAGCTATGAGCCCCTGTGAAAATCAAAGAAAAGTTAGATACTTCCAAAATACAATGGAACGGTAAATATTCCCATTCAAAAAGAGGAATAGGAGGACAGAAAGCAATCAGGCCGAAGCAGGAGCAAAACCTAGCAGGACAACAACCAAATCCTGCAGTTCCATTCAATTCTGTAGTTATGCATCCAGCACCCCAGGCAAGCTGTGGTGAGATATGAACTCCCAAAGGCTTGGGTTGGGTAGCCTCACCTATACAGCACTGCCGCCAACTACAACCTCCACAGCTTTTCTTACAGGTCACCTCTGCTCAGAGCCTATAGCGTTCTTCAACAGACAATAGTGTTTCTGGCATCTCCAAGGTACAGTGGCCCAAGAAATTTAGAGATATGAAATTCATGAGTCTTAAGAGAATCCAATTTCACCTGATTTTATAACAAATTACAGCAACGGCATTTCAATATAATTTATCACTTGTCAATATCTAAACAGTGCAAGAACTTCTATATAAACCAAAACCAGTATTTACTAAAAATATTTAATAAAATTTTTAAATAATTGGACTAGTAACTACTACTGGGCTTTCATGACAGAGACAAGACAGTATATCTTAACAGTATATCAATTTTTATTACATGTAAAATAAAAATGTGTACATAATCCCATGATGAAAATTACAAGCAGAATAAGACTTGCTAAACTAAAATATTCAAAATTCTCAACTTATGCAAGTCACTTCACATTTCAAACCTATTTTCTAAAATAGCAAAGAGAAACAAAAGGTCCTAAGTCAATAAAGAAAACCTGTAGTCAAAAGTCGTGGGGCAATTCTGCAATCCCCGTGTTGTGGGAGGCTAAGGCTGGAGACCGGCAAATCTGAGCCCAGGCTGGGCAATTCAGCATGACCTTGTCTCAAAATAAATCATGAAATAAAAAGGGATTGGAGATGTAGCTCAGTGCAAAGGCCTTGAGTTCAATCTTCAGTACTGGAAAAGGAGAAAGAGGAAGAGGATGTAGAGGAGGAGGAAGAGAAGGAGGATGGGGAAGAGGAGTAAAAGAAGGGAATAGGACAGGGGAAGAAGAGAAAGGAAGGAGAAAGAAGGAAGGAGGAGAAGAAAAAGAAAATTTATGATACCTGGCATAAAATTAAACATTTCCTACTATTGTCCTTATTTTTTTCTATCAGGTAGGCAAAACTCTCAAGTAAACATATGTAAATCATCCAATTTCATACTTTTCCATCAAGTGAACTAGATGAGTCTATTTCTCTGCCCAGTATTTCTTTTCTTTCCTTAGCAAAAGTTCCTGTATCTCCACTTACTGGAGATTAAGCAACGTAGTGTGATTTGTAAATTACTACTTAGTTCCAACTATGACATTCCATCTTTCTCAATATGATCAGTAAGATAAAATTTGTATCTTCTGCTTTTCCAAATATACAATATACAAATTGCATAATGAAGTAAATAGGAAAAAGTTTAAGTCAATGATTTTAAATACCAGAAAGGAATGCCAACAAACCATGCAAACCTCTAAACTACAACTTCTATTGATATTATTTATAATTATCATAATAATTGTTTATAAAACAGCTCAATTTCCATGAAAGAATAATATGCAGTTATTTTTAGTGATGTCATTTTGCTAAGGGTAAACAATGGCTCCTTATTATCAAAGAACTGACTACGCTAATATTCAATTTTATACAACTAGGTGAATATAAACTAACCTAATGTATTTATTTATAGAAACTCCTAGATTTGGGGTAACTCTTCTGTTGGTCAAACAGGCATTTCAGAGGCACAGTTCTTTTATTTCAGGGCACATAAAAGCTTATATTTCACTGGATTTGGTGGCAAAGGACTTTAAACCCCGCACTCTGGGAGGCTGAAGCAGGAGGATCACAAACCAAAGCTGAGTTCAAGGACACGTAGTTGCTCAGGAGACACTCTCAAAATCAAAACCAAAACTGAGATGGAAACTTAGCATAGCACAAAGGCTGTGAGTTCCATCCAAAGTACAATTAGTTAATTAATTTTAAAAATTCAATCAATACTTATCTCACAATATTGATTATAATTCTAAGAAAAAATTTAAACCACTCAAATTGTTTTTGAAAACTGTATCAACAAAAGTGAAATCAACTTGTACTTCTTAGGAATGGTATACTAACTGGGACAGAACTTACTTCTCTCCTATGAACATGTAACAAAATGGAAAGATACAGTATTACTTTTCAGTGGAACCTGGTGGCACAGACCTATAATTCCAGCAATTTGGGAGGCTGAAGAAGTAGGATCGTCAAGTTTGAACCCAGCTTGGGCAACTCAGTGAACTACAAAGACCCGGTCTCAAAATCAAAAACAAAAAACTGAACTGGGGATGCAGCCCAAGTGTGGAAGTCCTAGGCTTGATCCCCAGTACCACACAGCCACTTCCATACCCACCCACATAAAACCACTATTTCAGACACTGGACAAGAAGAAACAGGACTACAAGCTTTGAAAGAACATAAAAAAAACAAAGATAGGTTCTATAGTTGTTTGCTTTCTAACTGAAAATACTTTCTTAAGTGTGTTAAGGAAAAAAAGGTTCTGAGGAAAGTCCCACTGATCTGGAAAGACAGATCAATATTTAAGAAGGATGAAATAGAAGAAGAAAACCATCCATGAAAAGAATTACATACTGTTCAGAAGACATTTTCAGGACTTGACTGAATTCTAAGTTGCACATGCATTAATAATGTAAAACTACATAAGGCCAGGTAAAGATCAATGAGAGAAAAGTGGAATTCTCATTTAGCTGTTCAGATAGGGCTGGGAAGGTATCTGAATTACAACTCAGCCATGGTGGAGAGTCCTTGTTCAAGACTTAGAGCCTTCAGTAAAGCTTCCCAAGAGTGTATCTTAATTGTAGGATTAAATTAGCTGTAGAATAAAGAGCACTGCGCACACACACCTTAATGAAGCTTAAAAGCAGCCAGACTAGAGATGTAGAACACTAGCGGAATGGTTGCCTATCATGCACAATACCCTTGGTTAGATCCTCAATACAAAAATATCAAGCTGCTCCACAACAAAAAGTATTAACACCCTTTAAAGCCAGACCAAAAATTCAGCATACAAAAATGTAAAGCTGACAATATACTAACACCCTATACCCACTCAAAAAAGATGTTTAAAAAAAAAGGCAAAACCAAAAACTTCACAGGAAACATCAGGCATAACCAGTAGAAAAGCTGATCAACAAAACAGACCTTAGAGTGGAAGTCAGCAGTTAAGCCAGGCACAGTAGTGCATACATACTTGTGGTCATAACAACCCCAGAGGCTGATGCAAGAGGACCCAAAGCTCAAGCCCAGCCTGGACAACTTAGCAAAATTCTATCTCAAAATCAGAAAAAAATGAAAAAGGTAGAAGACAGCTCAGTGCAAAGGCTCTGGGTTCAATCCCCAGTAACACAAGTAACACAAAGACAGACAGAGACAGGAGTTAGTCAAGAGCATTATTATAAATATCTTCAGAAATTTACATGAGTATATACATTGATAGAAAATGTAACTTTAAAAGATGAAAAGTACTAGTATCAGATACAAAAACAGACCTAAAAGCATGTGTGACAGTGCTGAAGATCTATAAATTGAAAAAAATGCATAAATATGTAGAATTAGTGTATCAGTCAGCTTTCCCTCACTGGCACAAAATATCCAACAAATGCAAATGAAAGGAGGAGATGTTTATTTTGACTAACAGTTTCATTAGGTTCAGCCCATGATGGACAGGCTTCAAGGCAAAAACTCATGATGGAAGGGTATGGCTGAGAAAAATACTCATGCCAAGGCAGCCAGGAAGCAGAAAGAGAAGGAAGGAGCAAGGACAGTATTTCTTTCCAGGCCATAGCCCCAAGCTCCACCTAACAGCTGTTAATCCCAATACATGAGACTGTTTGAGAAAATTTAGATCCAAAAACTATCCAAATACAAGTACAGAGGAGAAACAATGAAATAAAAATGTACAGAATCTCAGTGGCTGCAAAGCAACATTAAATGGTCTTACATACGTATGTGGAGTGTCTTACATACGTATGTGGAGTATCACATGGAAAAGCAGACTTTTAAAAAAAATTGTTGGGGCTGTAGGAATAGCACAGAAGTTAAGTTAAAAGTGCTTGCTTAGCAAGCACAAGGCCTTGAGTTCAATTCCTCTGAACCACAAAAACTGTATGTTTTGACACACACCTGTAATCCCAGTACTCCGGAGACTGAGGCAGGAAGATTGCGTTGAGTTCAAAGTCAGCTTGAGCTACTTGAGTTCAGGACCAGCCTGGAATGCAGAGCAAGACTGTCTTGAAAGAAAGAAACAGGGCTGGAAGAATGGCTCAGCGGTTAAAGCGCTTGCTTAGCAAGCACTAAGTACCCGAGTTCGACTACCCCAGCACCACAAAAGCAGGGTGTACACTGTAATCCCAGCACCTGGAAAGCTGAGACAGGAGGAGGGTTGCCTTGAGTCCAAGGCCAGCCTGGGCCCCATAGTGAACTCAGGACCAGCCTGGGCCACAGAGCGAGACCCTGTCTAAGAAAAAAAAAAAAGAAATAAAGAAACAAAGAAAGCGAGGGAGGGAGGGAGATATTAGACGAAATAACAAAAAAGTCTCAGTTTTGATGGAAACTATAAACCTACTAATTCAAGAAAATCAATAAATACCACTAAGATAATATCAAATCAAAACCATGGCATATGATAAGCAACATCCTGAAAAATCAATGATAAAGAGAAAGTCATGGCAGGCCAGGTAGCACAAGCTTGTAACCCCAGCACTCTGGAAGGATGAGACAGGAGGATTTGAGCCCAGACTACACAACATAACAACTTAGTGAGACCCTATTTCAAACTAAAAAATAAAAAAGAATTGGGGATAAAGCTCAGTGTAAAAGTTCAATTCCCAGTCTCTCTCTCTCTCTCTCTCTCTCTCTCACACACACACACACACACACACACACACTCTCTCTCTCTCTCTCTCTCTCTCTCTCTCTCACACACACACACACACACACACACACACACACACACACACACACACACAGGACGGAGGATCATAGGCTGGGGATTTAGCTCAAAGGCAGAGCACCAGCCTAACCTGTGCAATCCCCAACGTCACACACACAAGAAACTTAAATGAAGAAGTTTTTAGGACTAAATCTATTTGTTTATTATGGTGCTGGGGATTCAATCTAGGCAAAGGCCCTACCATTGAGCTACTCCCAAACCTTATGCAGGCATAAATTTATCAAGTATGTAGTACATACTTGTATTCTGACACTATAAAACATTGATAAAAATAAAGGCCACCTAACTAAATGATATAAACGATATTTACATAAGATTCAATATCATGAATGTCAATGATCTAAAGTTGCAACAAAATTTCGAAAGGTTGGTGGCCCTTTTTGTATAAACTGACAAAACTGATTTCTAAAATGTATATATAAACTGGGTATGGTGGTGCATGCCTGTAATCCCAGCACTTGGGAGGCTGAGACAGGAGGTGTACCATGAGTCCAAAGCCAGGCGGGGCGCCACAGTGAGTATAGGACCAGCCTAGGCTACAGTGAGACCGTGTCTCATAAAAATGAAACATAAAATGTATATGAACAGCAAAATAGCAGCCAGGCCCGGGGGCACAGGCCTGTAATTCCAATACTCTAGGACACTAAAGGAGGAGGATCTTTAACTCGGGCCCAGCCTGGGCAATTTAGCAACTTAGTAAGACCTTGCTTCAAAATCAGAAACAAAAATAGGCTAAGATATAGCTCAGTCTGAAGGCCCTGGGATCAATTCTCAGAGAGAGAGAGAGAGAGAGAGAGAGAGAGAGAGAGAGAGAGAGAGAGAGAGTTTGTGTGTTGGGGGGAGGAACATCCTACAATTATCAAGATACTGTGGTACTTAAATACTAATAATAGAAACAGATTGATGGAACACAACAGCATCCTAGAAACAGACTCACATATACATGGTCAACCAAGCTTTGAAAAAGATACAAAGAAAATCTGATAGAGAACAAATGTTATGAAACATTTTTATCAAAAACCTATACCTCATCCTTAAACAAAACTTCCCTCAAGATAAATAATGTACCTAAGTGTAAAATCCAAAACTAAAATTTGTATAAAAGAGTTTAAAACAAGCTGAGTATGCCCCCACATGCCTGTAATCCCAGCTACCTGGGAGGCTGAAACAAGAGGATCATAAGTCTGAGGACAGCCTGGGCAATTTTGTAAAACACTGTCTTAAAACGAAAAATACAAAAGGGAAGAAATATAAATCTGTGGTATAATGCCCCCGCCCCTTGTCAGTCCCCAGCACCTCAGAAAGAAGAGGGAAAAAAAATGTGTATATAGATAGATAGATAGATAGATAGGACAAAAACTGGAAGTTTGAGGCAATAAGATCATCATGAGTCCAAGGCTAATCTGGGCTATGCAGTGAGTTCAGGACCAGCTTGGGCTATAGAGGAAGAACTGAGGTTTATACAAAAATGGGTCTGGAAATGTATCTCAGTGAATAAAGTGTTTGCCTAGCAATCACAAGGCCCTCCCTAGCACCACATAAACTGGACATGGCCACACATGCCTGTAATCAGGAACAGAGGCTTGTAATGGCAGCACTCTCAAGAGACTGAAGAACTGCAAGTTCAAGTTCAACCTGTGCAATCTGGGGACTTAAGGAGATATTGTCTCAAAGTAAATACAAAAAATGGACTAGAAATGTACTTGTTGTGAATTCCCTGGGTTGAATCCCCACTACAGAGGGGGGAAAGAAGAGGGAAAAAGAAAAAAGGAAGTATTATGGGTGGCAAACATGAAGAAACATCAAGAAAATACAAATTACAATCACATGAGCCCTTCTCCACTTGAGAACGAACTATACTTACTGACATAGGTGCACAGAATATAAAACAGAAAAAGTAGTAACTTTACAATGAAAAAAGACTAGTAAACACTGCATTAACCAGGTGTGGATAGTTAATATCAGTGTTATCATGCAGCTATTATATAACTCCTGATATGATAAAGGCACAACTCCTCCAACACCCATAATAAGCCCAGGTTAATCATGTGAAAAAGATCAGGTAAATTAGACTGTGAAACATTTTTCAGGATACCTGGCAAACAGTCCTCAAGATACTCAAGGTCATGAAAAAACAAGGAGTAAAAGGGCTAAGACACCCACAGATCAGAGAAGACTATCATACAAAGAGAACACAAAGGGGAAAACTGATAAAATCCAAATAATGTTTAGTTTAGTTAATAAGCAAGTACTGAGCCTAGGTTCTTAGTTTTGAGGAAACAACCATGGGGTGTATGGTATCAGAATATTTATTAAGAAAACAGTAATTTAACAGTGAAGAAATGTAGCAGATACCACTTTAAGCAAATGACACTGTGACAAACTGAGGTCTTGTATCATTACCAATGGTATTATGCATTGAGAAAAGTATAGAGATCATGCTGCAGTATTCTCAACAAAAATATGTATCCTCAATCTAATAATAAAAAATGTCAAATTGAGATTTTAAAATTTTAATCCCAGCCGGCTGGCAGAGCCTATAATCCCAGAACTCTGGCAGGATAAGGCAGGAGGATCACAATTTCAAGCACAGCCTGGGCAACTCAGCAACCTGGTAAACCTCTGTTTTGGAACCAAATATAAAAAATGGGCCGGGATGTAGCTAGGTGCAAAGGCCCTAGACTTGATCTCTAATAATTAAAATATAATTTTTATTTTATTTTGTGCTGCTAGAGATTGAACTCAGGCCTCCTGCATGCTATGCAAGTGACCTCTCTACCATGAATTATTTTCCCAAGCTCTAAATTGGGGAACGCTTAAAAAAATAATGTACAGTACATCAAAACCAAGATGTCAAGATGTGTATGCATTTATTTATTTTTAAAATTTATCTATTGAGACAATATCTCTCTCTGTAGCCCAGGCTGGCCTTGGGCTCAGGGCAATCCTCCTATCTCAGCCTTCCAGGTGCTGGAATTACAGGTATGCACACACTTATGTGGTGTTGGGGGATCTAACTCAGGTACTGAGCTCAGTGCTTGCTAGGCAAATGCTTTAACTCATGAGCCATTCCTCCAGCCTGCATTTATTTTTGAGATAAGGTCTCAACCTGTAGTCCGAGCTCCTCCTCTCTGTTGCCCAGGCTGGCCTCAAAACTCATGGCAATCCTCTTGCCTCTGCCTTGCAAGTGCTGGGATTATAGGTATGCACCATCACTCCCAGTTTACATGGTGCCGAGGAATCAAACCAAAGCCTTGTGCTTGCTAGGCAAGTGCCCTAACCCCATGCTATCTTTTCAGCCCTAAAAGTGTCAAGATTTAAAAAAAAAAACAACAACAACAAAGTCATGAGGACATGCAAAAGACCCTAAGCTCTACCTTCAGCAGCACATTTTTTTTTTTAATGTTACAGAAGAAAGACTGAGGGATAATCACAAAATGGAGATACAGAACACACAACTAACCTGAGTGAAGACATGGAATGAATCTTGAAAAGGAGTCATTGGTAGAAAAATTGATACAATTCAAATAAAGACTAAAATTAAATTTATAGTACTGAACCAATATCTAGTCTCTCGTCTTGATAATTATTCTATGATTATGTAAGATTATGTGAAGATGGGGAAATGGGGACAGAGCTCAGAATAAGAGTATTTGCCTAAAAGAGTAAAGCCAATTCCCCAGTTCTACAAAAGCGAAGCATGATGGTACACACCTGAAACCCCAGCACGTGGGAGGCTGAGGCAGGAGGATAACCTTCTATTGAAGGCCAGGCTGGGCTAAAGAATGAGTTCAGGACCAGGCTGGACTACAAAAGCATCCAAAAAACAAAAGAGAGAGAGAGAGAAGCTGAGTTTGGGCACACCTGAACACTGTAATTTTTAACTGTTTTGTAAACCTAAAATTATTACAATATTTTTTAAAAAGAGTATCCGTCTTTAATGAAATCACCAAAGTTATAAACCCTTGACTAAGAGCTATGTATTAAGGTGATATTCCAGCATTTACTGTGATCTCTATTCTGATCCCATCAAATAATTAGTAAATTTTTGCAATATTAATACTTTTGTACTTGATGACTTTATGACATACTATTAAGTATTGACAAAATGAGAGATGTATTTTTGTTGTGGCTTAGATCTGTAATGTCTCCCAAAAGTTTCATGTACTTATGGATATTGTGTACTGTTGTTGAAGGGGGAGCCTAGCCAAAGGGGCAGACGTTTCTGGCTTGACTGGGAAGGGTGTATACTAACTCCGTCCATCCTCTCTGGAGCTGGCTCTTTCCTTGCCTCTGGTCCCTCCTTGAGTTTTCACCATCACCAGGCACCCATAGTGAACTGAGACCATCTGAAACTGTGAGCTAAAAATAAATTTTCCTCCCTTCAGTTGCTAATGTCAGGTATTCTGTCTCTGCAATGAAAAAATAAAATTTTATTCTAAGCAGTTAGTAATAGTTCATTAACCAAAACAGTAATCAGAGAGATATAAAACAAGCAAATCAGAGAGAAAAAAAGCAAATCATCCTTCCTAAAAATTGGTAAAGATAGCTGAGCCTGGTGGCATGGGCTGTGGAAGCACTGTGGAAGAGCGAGGCAGGAGGATTCCTACCTCAAGCCAGCTTGGGCAATTTAGCATCCTGGCCAGATCCTGTCTCAAAATGAAAAATAAAAATGCTGGTGATGTAGATCAGTGTGAAGATTAGTACCACAAAATTAATCATGATACAGGACTGGAATATATCTCAGTATTAAAGCATATGATTACTAAGAACAGTGAGGTGCCAGGTTTATCTCCAGCACCAAAACTGTGCTTTTATTTTTACTTTTTTGTTTGAGACAGGAGTTTTGCTCTTTAGTCCAGGCTGGTCCTGAACTCACTATGTAGCCCAGGCCAGCCTTCAATACATAGCAATGCTCTTGTCTAATCCTCTCAGTGCAGGGGTTACTGGCATGCATCACCATGCCCAGCTCATGTGGTGCTGGGGAATGGAACCAGGGCCTTCAGCTCACTGGGCAAGTGCTTTAACCACTGAGCTATTCATCCAGTGTTATTCTTACTAATTTAAAAATTTTTTTTTAATTTTTGGAGACAGGGTCTTACTGCTCTACTCCAGACTGCTTTTGAACTATTGTAGCCCAGCCTGGCCTCAAACTCAGGACAATCTCCTGCCTCAGGGGCTGGGATTACAGGTGTGTGCCACCATGCCCAGCTTTAAAAAAACCTCTTGCAGTCGAGGGAATCAACCCAGGAATCTGAACATGCATTCTACCACTGAGCTAAATCTTCAACCCCAAAATAAGTTTTGACCTTAAATTTGAATCATTAACATGAAGGTCTAATAACAATCCATGTTCCGATATCCAAATATATAAAATAACTCATAAGGAAGACAGGGCAACAAGACCAAGCATTCTTCTATTAAACTTGATCCAATTTGCTTTCATTGGATTTTAACTACATAACTATCAAAACCCTAATGGTAAACCAAAATTAGGATTCATTCAATATTTATTACACTTTCACAATCTGCCAAGCCTATTCTGGATGCTGAGATTCAGAAATTCTTAAACAGGAGAGGCAAATCTACAAAAGAGTAATTTCATTTAATAAATATTTATTAAATAATAAAGATACAAATTTTAAGAAAACTCTACCATGACAGTTATTCTTTTGAGAAAATAAATGCATCCAAAATTTATCTCTGTCCAATACCAAACATGCCAACGAATATGACTCCAACAAGGCAAACTAAAATATTGAGTTAAAAAGTTTTACTCAAGTTTTAAAATTAAAAACGATTAAAAGCAGTATTTGTAGCTTGCACTAAAGAAAGAAACCATCGGGTATGTTCTACCACATTTGTTGTATTAAATTCCAATACATAACTGTCCCTTTTCTGATGAACCAAATAATTCCTCCAAGGCTTCACACTGAAAACTGAAAGGGTAACTTTAATGCCTATTCAAAGAACAACACTCAAATATTTGAAATGAGAAAAGCCCTTAAATTAATTATCTGTATTGAAGTTATAATTGTACATGATGTTAGAAGGGTCTTAAAACATTTTCAGACAAAGGTGAAGCTAGTTTCAACACACCTTGTTTTTAAATTACTCATACCACTTTGTATCTGATAATTATAGACACCAAATACCTTATATCTTTAAAGATTTTCCCTGGGGCAAGAGTGGGGGGAGGAGGATGGGTGCTGGAGGAACAGCACAGCAGTTAAAGCTTAAAGCACTTGCCTAGCAAGCACAAGGCCCTGGGTTTGATTCCCCAGCATCACATAAACTGGCATGGTGACGCACGCCTGTAATCTCACCACTTGGGAAGCTGAGGCAGGAGGACTGCCCTGAGTTTGAGGGAAGACCACCATGAGGTCAAGGACAGCCTGGGCTCCACAGTGAGTTCAGGATCAGTTGGACTACAGGGCAACACCCTGTCTCAAAAAAAAAAAAAAAATGATTTTTCTTGGTCTCTTATTAAAAAGTTTACTTTGTATGTTTTCCTAGAGTATATACAAAGCCAACAAGCACACAAAAGACAATCATCTTTAGTCGCTAGTGAAATGCAAATAAAGCCACAAAGAGTTACCACTTCATATCTAATATGATGACTATAAAAAAAAAGGAACCTCTGTACATTTCTGGTAGTAATGTAAAGTTGTTCGGTTCATGTGGAAAACAGTTGACAATTCCTAAAAAAGTTAATCACAGAACTGCCATTACCCCAGAAATTCCAATTCAAGGCATATTGTCCAAAAAAACTGAACACCATTCAAACAAGTACACACAGAGATATATTCATAGCAGCACTATTTAGAACAAAAAATGAAAAACAATCTAAATGTCTATGAACAGATGTGATGAAAAACAAACCACAACATACACATACAATAAAATATTGTATTCAGCCATATAAAAGTAAAATACTATGAGAGGTGAAGTTTTGAAATGTACTAAATAAAAGACACAAAGTTGTAGACTGTATATTCCTAATTATATGAAGTATCCAGAATAAGCAAATCCAAGACACAGAACAAAGATTGATGATTATGAGGAGTACAGGAAGGGAAAATTAGGGAGTACCTGCTAAAGTGGCCAATGGGTTTGCTTTTGGAGTAAAGAAAATGCTTTGGGTAAATAGATGCGGGGGCTGTACAGTATTATGAATGAACTAAATGCCACTGTACTGTTCACTTTAAGTGCCTAATTTTATATTACGTAAACTCCTCCCACCTTTTTTTTTCTTTTATGAGAGACAAATATCTTGCTAAATTGCCCAGGCTGGCCTCAAACTATCAATCTTCCCTCAGCCTTCTGAGTAACCAGAACTACAGAAATGCACAATCATAACTGGCTTGCCTCAATTTTCAAATAAGTTTATTTTAACTACTTGGGGTAGAAGATCTCCTGACTATATTAAACATTTCTATGCAGTCTTACTTCCCTTTTATAAAAAAAAGCACACTAAAACTAATATTTTCCTGTTGACTAAGGAATATCACTATAAATATCGACGAGTAATCTATTCATCTTAAATATCTGAGCCTCATTTGTCTCACCTGTAAAATGTCAGGTTTTTTTGTTCATTCAAAATATCTTAGTAGCTTTAGATTTTGATTCAGAAACTTTTGAATATCCAGTTAAGTTAGATTACTCTACAAAAATGTCCATGTGCACATATACAATAAACTGCATACAACCTCAAGAAGTTCACAGGCCTGTTATAACAATACAAGCAACTCTCACAAGCTCATCATTGTGGGAGTGCACTAAGCAGTATTACCTCTATTGTCCTTTCCAGTTTTAAATTTCTGATTCTTCTGCAAAACAGTACAGCGGAACAGTCTCAAAATTTATAGGCTCATAGAGCTGCCCTGTGCTTTTTACTTCTTGTAGTTTTATAGTTGTCCCACTTCACAGTCAAATTGTCTCTGATTGCTAGTTGTTATCCAACACTTAAGAGTACTTAAACTTCTAAAAATTCAATTAAGTTCTATTCAACAATTAGTATTATATGTCCTCTGCTAGGCATTAGGGGAAATACAAATAATAATAGTCCTGGTAAAAGCTAAAATAAGTAATTACCAAAACCAGGAAAGTATCTTATTAAGTACAAAACTGGGACACTGACAATGAGCCAAAAAGAACTTACAGAACAAGGACATCATAAGACAGAATCTTGAGGACAATTTTACAGAAGGCCTGAATGAATAATGGTACAGGACAGATAAGATCAAAAGAGCATTAAAGGGAAACCATGAACACCGACAGGGAAAGTATAATAATAAAAACTGTATGCTGGGCAGGAATGTAAAACAAAGTAGCAAAACATACGGAAGAATCAAACATAGGTATCCAAAAATATTTAAAAACTCTGAGCCTCCTAGCACATAGCTAATTCACCTTCTTGCAGACGAAGGTAGGAGGATCATAATAACCTGAGCAACACAGGAACACCCTATCTCAAAATAAAAAATAAAAAGGGATGGTAAAGTATCTCAGTGACAGAGCACTTGTCTGACATGCAGGGGACCCTGGATTCAATCCCTGCACCTGGGGGGTGGGGAGATTACAAAACTCATCTATGATAAAAAAACAGATGTGGAAAGGTGATTATTTAGGGAGAAAGAATAAAAAGGAGCCTGTTGGAATGTCAGAAAGCTTTACCTAATAAATTTTGTCTGTTTTGCCATCCCCCCCCCCCCCCCGCCCCTTTATTGAGACAAGATCTTACTCTGTATCCAGGCTAGCCTTGAACTCATGGCAAACTTCTGGCCTCAGCCTCCTGAGTGCTGGAATTACAGGTGTGCACCATCATGCCCAGCTTCTGCCCCCTATTTGCATTATTTGTTTGTTCAATTTATTTACTTTTTAGACAAGGTCTCACTTTGTACCCTAGCCTGGTCCTGAGCTCACTATGTAGCCTAAGGTGGTCTTAAATTCACAGCAATCCTCCTGCCTCAGCCTCCCAAGTGCTGTAATTATAGGAGTACACCACCACACCTGACTTTAGCCAGTGCTATCTCTAGCTCTGTCCCGTTTAAAAAAAAAAAAAAAAGGCAGGTGTGGTGGCACACACCTGTAATCCCAGCACTCGGGAGCCTGAGATAGGAGGATTGCCTGTGAGTCCAAGGCCAGCCTAGGCTCCACAGTGAGTTCAAAACCAGCCTGGGCTGCAGAGCAAGACCCTATCTCAATAAAAACAAAAAACAAAAAACTTGGTATAACTTTAATCTGACTGGTAGACACATTTGTGAAATTTCACTTATGCACTATTTGCCTATTGTATTACAAATAAAATACATGCAAATAGGATGTGTGTACAGGATAATACAGTTATAGCTTTATAAGTTTTGAAAAAGTAACATACTAGGGTACGGGATGTAGTTTAGTGATAGGGTGTTTGCCGAGCATGCACAAAGCCCTGGGTTTGACTCAACACCAATACCACCAAAAAAGAAAAAAAAAAGTGCTGTATTACAAGATAATTCTTACAGGAATACACAAGAGCATCTGAACTGGAAGAGGACAAGAGACTTTAATACAGAATTATGGTAACACTAGCAAATACTATATAACAATGTATCAGGCACTGTTCTAAGATCTGTACATAAAACAATACATCTCATCTTTCTGTGTGTGTTACAGGTAATCAAGCCCAAGGCCTTGGCACTAAGTTACACTCTATCTTATCTTTGATTTTGAAAGAGGGTCTTGCTAAGTCACTAAATTGTTCATGCTGAGCTCAAATTTGTGATCCTCCTGCCTCAGCCTCAGTGCTGGGGTTACAGGCCTGTTCTACCCAACATAGCTCATCCAATCTTCTTCACGATGTTACAGAAAAGTAGTATTATCCCATTCTAAGATGATGAAACTGAGGCCCAAGAGACTGATTTGCCGAAGCACACATGTAATGAGAAAATCATGACAAGCTGGGCCCAAGAGCACAGGCCTATAACCCCAACACTCTCAGAGACTGAGGCAAGAGGACTCCAAGCTGGCACCCAGCTCAACCAATTTAAAAGTTTAGGGAGATCTTGTCTTTAAATCAAAACAAAAAAATGGGCTGGGTGGGGAGGTGGGGGCTGGAGGAGGGGTAAGAGGGGCTGGAGGAATGGCTCAGTGGTTAAAGTGCTTGCATAGCAAGTGCTACGTCAAGTACCAAGTACCCGAGTTTGATTCCCCAGTATCACATAAGCCAGGCATGGTGGTGCACACCTGTAGTAATCCCAGCACTCGGGAGGCTGAGGCAGGAGGCCAGCCTGGGCTCCACAGTGAGTTCAGGACCAGCCTGGGGTACAGAGCAACACTCTGTCTCCAAAGCGGGGGGGGGGGGGGGGGGGGGGGGGGGGGGGGGGGGGGGGGGAAGACTGGGGATACAGCTCGGTGTGAAAGCCCTGTATTCCATCCCCAGTGCCATATGCACACACCTCTACATACATAAAGAAGAAAAAGAAAAATCCACAACCAATTGCATAGAGTCAAACACCTGTAATTCCAGCACTTTGAGAGGCTGAGGCAAGCTCAAGCTTAGCCTGATTAACTTCAGACTCAAAGAAATATTGTCTCAATATTTAATTCAGTGAGAAAACTCTATATATAATTCAGTGAGAAAACTCTGGGTATTCTCCAGTACTGAAAAATGGTACACACACACACACACACACACACACTTCTAAATGAACCACAACACAAACTCTATCCCACATCGATGCCCAATATCAAAAAAAGCGAACAAAGTCATATCACATACTCGCCTAAATACAAAACTATCAACAAGAACAAAGACTAAAACAATGATCACAGACAAAATATATCCAGCAAATACCCTTCTCACTACATAATGTGACTATCAGCACATCCTCTCACCAGTTTCCACCTGAATATGAAACCTCACTCAGCAATTAGAACATCTATCACTGTTACATCTCCTACTTCTAAAAGCTTCACAAAAATAAAAAGTAGTTTATTGCAAAAACATTACAGATCGCTTAAAAAATGAAACATTTCAAGAATACCATGACTTTATAACTTATTTTATGAATACTGAAGAAATTAAAAGAATAAAAATCAACCTTAAAGGTTCTTCAAAGGTATCAGAAAAGTATTAATAGAAATAACAGCTAAGTCTGGTGGTGCAAACCTGTAACTCCAGCACTTTGAATTTGGTATGTGCTTGGTTTGTTCTTTTTGGTGGTACTGAGGATGGAATTTAGGGCCTTCAATTCAAGCCTTTCTTATTTTTTTAAAATTTTGAGATGGGTATTGCTAAGTCCTAAGATGCCCAGGCCGGGTTCATACTTGTGATCTTCTTGTCTAGGCCTCCCAGAGTGCTGGCGGTAGGTATCACAAGTTCCAGCCCAGCCATGGCAACTTAGCAACTTGGCGAGATTCTATCTAATAATAGAAAACTAAAAATGGGCTGGGGGGACAGAAGGAATGGCACAACAGTTAAAGCACTTGCCCAGCAAGCACAAGGCCCTGAGTTCGATTCCCCAACACCACATAAAGCCGGGTACAGTGGCACAAGCCTGTAATCCCAGCACTCAGGAGGCTGAGGGAGGAGGATTGCTGTGAATCCAAGACTAGTCTGGGCTACACTGTGAGGGCAGGAAAAGCCTGGGATACAGAGCAAGACCCTGTCTCAATAAATAAATAAATAAATATATAAATAAAATGGGCGGGGGCTGTAGCTCAGTGTTACGACACAGGATTTGATTTTTAGTACAAAAAAAGAATCAACAAAAATATATGCTCATATATGAGTAGTACACAAATTTTCAATGCTTTACTCATAATAGTTAAAAAACAGAATTGATTACACTCCAAAATGGCAAGCGAATAAGCGAACTAATATATACTAACACTACACTACTACTAACAGAAATGAAATACTGAAACACACAATAACACAACCAGGAAAACTATCACACAGACATCATTCAAACAAAAAAAGCCAATCATATGTGACAGCAGCCACTTACAATGCACTTTGGGAGGCTGAGGCAGAAGAATCAAAAGTCCAAGCCCATCATGGGCAACTTAGCAACTCAGAGATTTTGCCTCAAAATAAAAAATAAATGGGGCTGAGGATATAGCTCAGTGTGAAGGCCCTTGATTCAATCCACAGAACAAAAAAAATTTTAATCAGATTTCATATCATAGTTGTTTCACATAACAAATTTCAAATATTTTCTATCTCAGCAATAAAACCATCTTACTCTTGTTAATGACTAAATTTTCCATCTCAATAGTCAGAAAATACATTTTAAATGTTGCTTTCAATATTTTGTCTATGTCACCACTCCCATTTTTATATATTCCTTGCCATCATCTGAAAGGCTGAACAAAAATCTGTATTTACAATGCTCTTAAATTAAATTAACCAAATGCCTTGTTAATTGTACTTGCTTAGAGTAGATGTAGTATAAAATATTTTGAACTAATTCTCCAATTTCAGGTAACTTTTTGCAAGATCACCTGTATTTTTTAAATCTACATTCTAAATCTGCTGAAAATGACAATTATTTTATTTCTTTTTTTTGAGACAGGACCTTGTTCTGCAGTCCAGTTTGGTCTTAAACTCACTACATAGCCCAGGATGGCCTACAGTTCATGGCAATCCTCTTGTCTCTGCCTCCAGAGTTTTCAATGCACACAACTTCCAAGCTAAATCTATTCACTTTGGTAACAATGAAAACCATCTTCTCAAATCATATTTGTCCCTGTTTACAAAATCCAATTTAACTCCAATACTAAAACTACTAAATCCCCCCTCAAAACAAGAAAACCCAACATCCTTAAGTTATGTCTGATGAATAAACAAACAGAATCTGCTCTGTATGTATTCAACCAGAAAAAAGAACAATTTTAGGGGCTGGAGGAATAGCTCTGTGGTAAAAGCATTTGCCTAGCAAGCTCAAGGCCCTAAGTTTGATTTCCCAGCACCACTTAAACTGGGCATTGTGGCACAAGTTTGTAATCCCAGCATTCAGGAGACTGAGGCAGGAGGACTGAGTTTTAAACTGAGCTGGGCTACATGGTGACTTCTGGACCATCCTGGTCTACAGAATAAGACCCTGTCGCAAAAAAAGAAAGAAAGAAAAAAGAACAAATTTATTTTGCAACAATCCATTACTTAAGGGTTTGGTAGTTTGGTACAACATCTTTTACCCCAGCAATAAACCACAAAACAACCTGTTAAATTACCTAGTGCATATTACGAAAACAAAATATATGTACCGACTTCTTTTTCTTTCTTGTTGCTGCTGCTTCACGGCTGGTGATGGACTCCTGCACTTTGCACACTGCTATGTAAGGATGCTGATGATGAGCTACAACCACAGCCCAACAACATATTTGCTTCTGAAACTAGTCTACTCTTAGTGGATATCACCAACCAGGTTATTACACATTTGTGTACACATAATTGGTTCAATCAAAAGAGTAATATAAACAAAGAAATACCCAAAGTCTGTATTGCCTATTGCAAGCAATGAAGTTTCTCTACTACAGGGCACTTCTTTCTTAAATAAAAATATTTTACATCCTTTCCTTCTGATAATTCTTTTATTTCTCTTTCCCCATTACTAGAGACGGAACCCAGAGACTCAATCATGTTAGGCAGGGCAAACTGCCCAGCTGGTTTCAAACTTGCAATCCTCTTGCTTTGGCCTCCCAAGTAGCTTGGATTACTGGTGTGTATCACCTGCACCAACATTTCTTTTCCTACGACAACTAGCTTTTTCTTTATCTGTGGGGAAATTAGCTTTAGTCTGATGGAGAGGTGGCTGGGCAATCTTTTTACCATTGATTAGACTTTTATGGTATGATTTTAAAGACTTGAGCACTCATACATACAACACAAAAATATCTTGCCATTACCTAAAATGAAGTGTAAAAGTTTTGGGTGTGGGTTTTGGTTTTTGTTTTTGTTTTGCTACTGGAGATTTAACCCAAGGTCTTGCGACGCTAGGCATGCACTCGACCACTGAGCTACACACTCATTTTTATTTTAAGACAGAGTATCACTAAATAGTACAGGCTGGCCTTGAATTTGCCTCTTGCCTCAGCCATGAGTAGCTGGAATTATAAACTTGGATTATAAGCATACACCACAATGACAGGACAAAAATATTTAATTACTACACTTTCAAATTATTTTTTCTTCTCTAAAAGTAAAAAATCATTATCACTAACAACTTTATGTCAAAGTAAATACTGAGAGGTTGAGAGTATATAGCACAATGATTACAGTGTCTGCCTTGGAAGCACAGGCCTGGGGTTCAATCCCCAAGCACCACGTAACATGTAAGCATGATGGAAAGCTGAGGCAAGAGGATTACTATGTGTTTGAGGCCTGCCTGGGATGCACAGTGAGTTCAGGACCAACCTGAACTATAGAGCAAGACCCAATCTCAAAAAAAAAAAAAAAGTAAGTATGACCTTTGGAGACAATATGTCAACTTGAGGCAATCAGGAACCACTTGGATTAGGGTTTATGAATCAGGCCTAAATTAGGCAATTGGGAACCAGCCTGGATTAGGCAGTTAGGAACGAGCCTAGATTAGTATGAGTGATATGTGAGCCAGCAAATAAGGGAGGAGCACATACCTAGATGTGGGAGGCCCACCTGAGAACTCAAACTGTATAAAAGGAAGGAAAAAGATTGTTATTACAGTTTTTTCCTCTTGGGAGGAGACTGGACTTGATGGGACTTCATTTCCTCTGATGTCATGAGGAGCTGCCTCTACCTCTGCCTCTGCCATGTACTTCCACTGCTACTGGCTACCCCAGTGGACTGTGACCTTCTGAAACTGTGAATGAAAATAAACCTTTCCTCCCCTAAATTTGTGGATCTGGGGTACTGAGTTACAGCAACAAAAACGTAACTAAGACAGTAACATATTACATTTTCCCTTATGTGACTGAGAACCCTTAAATTCTATGAAACAAAACCAACTAGAATACCCTCCTTGTACCTTGTGATAAATCTCTATAAACACCATGATCATGATCTTCCATTTACACAGCTTGAGATTAAACAATGTAACACACACTGTACAGTGTTTGTGCCACAATGAGGAGCAAAGTTTCTTTATTAAGTATAATTGTAGGCTAATAAGTAATTTTAGTTATTACAATTAAGAATACAGACGTTTGCCACGCCTGGTAGCACAGGTCTGTAATCCCAGCACTCTTTAAGGCCTACGCAGAAGCATCATAAATTCAAGCCCAGAATGGGCAACTCAGCAACTTGGCAAGACCTTGTCCCAAACTGAAAACTAAAAACATGGGTTGGGGATGTTGCTCAGAGTCAAGGACCTGGGTTTTAATTCTCCTGTACTGTAACAACATTACTACTACTTACTACTACTACTATTGATGATGACGATGATGATGATTATAACACTTTTGGCAAAAACACAAAGCTTTTCCAATTTTCATTAACACCAGATTCCTCCTATGTCTAAAAACGGAAAAAATCCTTGACTTTATTTAGCAATGTTATTTGGCTTTTTCTGAAACTTGCTTCTCAATCTCAATGGGAATAAATTGGTAAAAATTAATACAAACTACAAACTATAGAGACTTACTACTACTACTACTGTGTGTGAACTGAAAACAACCAAGCTGGAAATGGTGACGCACATCTGCAATCTCAGCGTTCTGGAAGTCTGAAGGGAAAGGATCACAAATGTGAGCCCAGCCTGGGCAACTTGGTAACTGAGACCCTGATTTAAAATTTTAAAATGCAAAAAAAATTAAAATGGCTGGGAGCTAGGCCTGAGCAGGCCTGTAATCCCAGTTTCCTGAGAGGCTGAGATAGGAGGATCACAAACTCAAGCCAAGCTTGTGCAATTTAGTGACTTAGCAAGACCCTGTAGCAAAAAGGCTAAAAAATAGGCTGGAGATGTAGCTCAATGAAAAGGTCCTAGATTGGATTCTCAATCCAAGGAAAAAAAAGTGGGGGGACTGGGGACATAATGTAATTCAGTGCAAAGGCCCTGGCTTCAATTCCTAGTACCAAAACTTTAAAACAAAACAAAAACATGAAGATTGTGGTTAGATTTAACACACTGAAATTTTTAATATATTTAGTAGCTATTCAGTATATTAGTCATACAATAAATTTTAAGAAACTACAAAATATTTTTAAACTGTATCTGTTTAATAAATGAGTTTCTTAATATGCTCCAAATAAAATTTTTTCTTGGGGCTAGAGGAAGGACTCAGGGGTTAAAGCACTTGCCTAGCAAACACTAAGTCAAGCACAAGTACCCAAATTCAAGTTCGATTCCCCAGTACCACATAAGTGGGGCGTGGTGGTACACGCCTATAATTCCAGCACTCGGGAGGCTGAGGCAGGAGTACTGTCGTGAGTCCAGGACCAGCGTAGGCTACAGAGTAAAACCTGGTCTCAAAAAAAATTGTTTTTTTTTTTTTTCTTAAAGTTCTCTTTGCCACTTAGTACACTCCTTATAATCCCAGCATTCTGCAACGGCTGAAGCAGAAGGATCACAAATTGCAGCTAAACCTGGGAACTTAGCAACTTAGCAAGCCTGTGTCTCAAATGAAAAGTTAAAAAGGTTGGCAGTGCAGCTTAGTGGAAAGTCCTGGGTTCAATCTCTAGTACTGAGAAAGAGAAAAGAAAAACTCTCTTGTTGGGTGCCGCCTTGGTGTATATCTGTAGTCCCACCTACTTGAGGCCGAGACAGGAAGATCACTCGAGTCCAGCAGAAGCCCAGCAAAAACTGTCCCAACTTAAAAAAAAGAAAATTTTTTTGTTTTAAACAAACTCTGTAATTCATGAGAAACTGCATTCACACAAAAGTATGATACATGTTTTCCCAATACAAAAACCTCTGAGCTGGACTAGTGGCACAGGCCTATAATCCCAGCACTCTCAGAGGCTGCGGCAGAAGGATTAAAAGTTAAAGACCCAGACTGGGAGCTTAGCACTTTAACAATACCCTGTCTCAAAGACAAACATAAAAATGGGCTGAGGATATAGCTCAGTGTGAAGGCCCTCGGCTCGATCCCCAGTATGGGGGGGGAAAACCCTCAGAAATTATCATCTTTCTTACAACTGCTACTAACTCTGTCCAAGACCTTTTAGACAAAATCCTTAGTACTCTAGAATTTTGAGATCTAAGTAAGGTAAATATGTCCAATATGACTACTAAATAGACGAGAGATTGGATATTGGAGTCAGTGAAGTCTGAGGTATAGCTGGGCCTACTGATAAAGGTTTATCACTCTGGGAGGCAGAGGCAGGACAGTAAGTTCAATACAGCCTGGGTAAATTTGTAATTTGGAGGAAAAAGAGTGAGAGAGACAGAGGTAAAATGACGGAAGGCAGAGCTATTGAAGGAAAAAAGAAGTACAAACATAATTAAGAGACATGAGGCTAGAAGTAAAAGGAGGCTAGGAGCATAGTCAAGTACACACATATGCCTAGCATGCATTAGAATCTCGCTTCACTACGCAACACACACACACACACACACACACACACACGAGATGATGTAAAAGAAAAAAATTCAAAATAAAATTTACTTTGGTTCCCAGAACACAAAAAAATAGTAACCATTTCCCATACTATTGTTTACCATTACTTACAAACCACACTCTTGAGGTTTCCCATTATTTTTTAAATTGTTATTATGATTCACTAAATTAAATTCACAAGCCATTAGTGGGTCACAACCTAGAAAGCAATGGCTTACAGAAACTGGTAGTCACAGGAAAGACATAGCTTTCCTGTACTATCTACCTTGAGAAAACTATTCAAGAGTTAAATTGAGAAGACAAAATTTACCCAGGGCAGGGACAATGTCTTAGTGTCACATCATAATCAGGATGGTCTATTCAATTAGTATTTTGGGGTATAAAGCACTTCTAAGGTGAAGACACACCTAAGAAATCACCAAAAAAAAAAAAAAAAATAAGGCTCAAATGAACTCTATATACCTTCAAAGCCAGGGGGTAAATAGAGCTCCAGAAGACAGAAATGGGATACCAAATTCTTCTGAAAGCACTAAAAAAGACAGCTTGGACTACAGAGAGACCCTGCTCAAAAAACAAAAAAGTACCAAAAAGAAAGAAATTTCATTCTTTAGAACAGGTTTTTTGTTTTTTGTTTTGTTTTTTGAGACAGGATTGCTCTCTATAGTTCAGACTGGTCCTGAACTCACTATGGAATCCAGGCTGGCCTTAGACTCACAGCATTCCTCTCACCTCAGCGTCTGGAGTGCTGGGATTACAGGGGTATGACACCACACCTGGCTTATATGGTGCTGGAGAATCGAATTCAAGCACTCAGGGTTTGACTTAGCGCGCTTTAACTGTTGAGCCATTCCTCCAGCCCCAGAACAGGCTTTGTAACCAGCAAAGAAAAAATAAAACTGCGCATGGATTAAAAACTCACAATAAGGAGTGAGTGTACTTATAGCTCAGTGGTGGTACAGCACATACTTGCACAAGGCCATGGGTTCAATCTCCAGGACCCTTCAAACATAACTCCTATTAGTATTATGTAATACAAGGTATGCCATCCATTATAGGTACAAAATGTAAGCTACCCTAATAATCTAACCATTTCTCTCAAATATATGCATCAGACTCATGACTAGAGATGTAGCTAGCCTGCATCAAGCCTTGCGTTCAATCCTCAGAGCCACAAATGTCAGACTCCAAAAGTATAAATAAACTTAACTCAAAATTACAGAATGTAAACCAAGTGGGATAACCCAGACTACAATCTCAAAGCCTAAGGCAAGAAGACTGCAAATTTGGGGCCAGAACAGGCAACTTGAAGAGAGTATCAAAATAAAAGGCAGTGCAGATGTAACTCAAGTATTACAAGAAAAAAATATGCACACATCTTTTTTGTGTGTGTGGTGTTAGGCATCAAACCCAAGACCTTACACACAGCAATCAAGCACTTTACCACTTAGCTACAAATCCTAACACCTGAAAGTCATTTTTAAATTTTTTTTTGACAACGTTTTTGCCTTGTCATCCAAGCTGGCATGGAACTCGTAGCTCAGGCACTTCTCAAACTTAGGATATTTCAGCTTTGGCCTCCCTGAGTGATTGGGTGCACCACCATGCCTGGCTTCATTCTTAAAATATTAGACATTCTTTATTTATTCACAAACATTAAGCAGCAAGTGTGTGATAGCCAACAACTTATAAAGTGCTTACAATGTATATCAGATAATATGTTAAGTATTTTACAAAGATTACCCTTCTTAATAAATTCAACAATTCACGGGGCTGTAGGAATGGCACAGTGGTTAAAGGCGTGCCTAGCAAGTGCAAGGCCTTGGGCTGGATTCCCCAGCACCACATAAAAATGAGGTGGTGGCATAAGTTTCTTAGCTTGTTAGTCCCGGAACTAGGGAGGCTGAGCAGGAGGGAAGCTGAGGCAGGACTGCCGATTCCAAAGCTATCCTTGGCTGTTACACAGAGAGTTCAGGACCAGCCTGAGCTATACAGTAAGACCCTGTCTCAAAAATAAAAAAAAGAAATTTAACAATTCAGTAAAGAAGATACCATTTTTGTAGACTGGAAAAGTGAGGGTTTTTTTATTTACATGTCACATCCCGTTCTCCTTCCCACCCTCTCACTCCACTACTTTCCATTTCCCTCTCCTCAAAGTCCATCTTCATACATTCTTTTATATCTCTTACAAAAAAGTGAAGTTTAAAAGTTAAAAATTTCAGAAATAAGGGTAACATTAATATATACACATACTAAGAACCAGAAAGTTTTATTCCATTCTATCATTTGACAATTTTTTCTTAGAAACTAAACTCTGTACATCATTCTAAATGTTGTATTTACCTATGTCTAAACTTGCATAAAATTATCTGATCAAATAATCTATCAAAAGAAAAATTATAAACTGGGTGTGGTAGTACATGCCTGTAATCATCAGTAGAGAGGCTGAAACAGGAGGATCTCTGTATATTCAGAAGCCAGCCTGGGCTACAGAGTGACTTCAGGACCAGCTTGGAATTCAGAGCAAGACCCTGTCTCAAAAGAAAAGAGAAAAGCAAAAAAAAAAAAAAAAAAAAAAAAAAAAAAAAAAAAAAAAAAAAAAAAAAGGCCCATTTTCAGCTTAAAGTAAATGTAGTTACACTGGTATTTTCCCAGGCTGGTCTTGAACTCATGGACTCAAGTGATCTCCTCGGCCTCCAGAGGAGAATATTAGCATTTTTATCAGCCTGTGGTTTATCTACTGTACCAGGTTCTTAGAAACCTGCATTTTTACTTTATAAATGGGCTAGATACCTACATTTTAAACAATTATTTCGCTTTTTATTGACTACTCAGTCATTGCTTAAGATAGTACAGATTAGACTGCATTTCAGAATAAAAAGTCTGTTTCTAGCACAAATTGAAGAAATTGGTAGGACAGAAACATCTCAACTGAAAATAATTATTTCTAGTCCCTCCATTTGATAGATATTTTATTGTATGAGACTTCTTTAATGAAATTAAACATCAATTTTCATCACAAAAATTCAAGTACTTTGGGCCAGAGGAACAGCATAGCAGTTACAGCACTTGCCAATCAAGTGCAAGGCCCTGAGTTCAATTCCCCAGTATCATGCCTGTAATCTCAGCACTAAGGAGGCAGAGGCAAGAGGACTACTGTGAGTTCAAGGCCAGTCTGGGATACATAGTAAGTATAGGACCAGTTTGGACTACAGAGCAAAACCCTGTCTCAAAAAAAAAAAAAAAATAATCAAAGACTTTAACCCAACAACGAAATATAAAGGAATGAAACTATAAAGGACCCAACTTCACTCTTCTTTTTTCCCCTTTTTGGTAAAGGACCTCTGCATTGAGCCACATCCCCAGTCCTTTATTTTTTATTTTGAGATAGATTGTCACTAAGTTCCCACAGCTAGATTTGAATTTGTAATTGATCTGCCTTAGCCTCTCAGAATGCTAGGAAAACAAGTACGTGCTATAATACTCAGCTCTCACATAACGTAACAGAAACTCTTAATATAAAAAAAAACCAATAAGCAAGTTCAGAAACCTAAAGGGTGGGCTGGAGGAAGAACTTAGCGGTTAAAGCGCTTGCCTAGCAAGCTCAAAGTCCTGAGTTTGATTCCCCAGCACCACATAAACTGAACATGGCAGTGCAGGCCTATAATCCCAGCCCTCAGGAGGCTGAGGCAGGAGGACTGCCATGTGATCAAGGGCAGCCTGGGTTACAGAGTGAGTTCAGAACCAGCCTGGGCTACAGTGATACCATCTCTAAAAAAATAAAGTAAGATGTTAAAAGACAAATTATGTAAAAAAAAAAAAAAAAACTAAAAAATAGATGAATATATGCTGGCACTGTTTTTATTGCTGTTGTTTTGTTTTGTTTTTTGAGACAGGGTCTTGCTCTGTAGCCCAGGCTGGTCCTGAACTCACTATGGAGTCCAGGCTGGCACGGGACTCAGTGCAATCCTCCTGCTGCAGCCTCCCAATTGCTGGGATTACAGGCTTTTACCACCATGCCCAGCTTATGTAGTGCTGGGAAAACGAACTCGGGTACTTAGCACTTGACGCTTTAACTGCTGAGCCATTCCTCCAGCCCCAATGCTGGCACTGTTTAATGAAACAATCTCAATTTATAAAAGACTTGTCTGCAGGTCTGGGGGTGCACAGCTCAGAGATTAACACACTTGGGCCCGGGGTTTGATGCCCCAATACCATATAAACTGGACATAGAGGCACACAACTGTAACCCCAGCAGCACTCAAGAGGATGAGGGAGGAGGATTGCCATGTGATCAAGGGCAGCCTGGGCAACACAGTGAGTTTAGGACCAAACCGAATATAGAGCAAGACACTTAGAATGGAAGGAAGGAAAGAAGGAAGGAAGGAATGAGGGAGGGAGGGAGGGAGGGAGGGCTCAGTGGTTAAAGTGCTTGCCCAGCAAGCACTCCATACCAGAGTTCAATTCCCAGCACCACATAAACCGGGCATGGTGGCGCATGCCTATAATCCCAGCACTCGAGAGGCTGAGACAGGAGGACTGGTGTTAAATACAAGGCCAGCCTGGGCTCCACAGTGAGTTCAGGACCAGTGTGGGCTAGAGAGAGAGACCCTGTCTCCAAAAAGAAAGAAATAACACTTTCTGGAAGTTTAATTTGTATACCATCCTAAACTGAGTAGCATTCACACACAAAAAAAACTTTCTAATTTCTAAAATGTTACATTAGTACAAGTCCAATTAATTGTTTTAAGCAATGCACAATGGGCACAGTGGTACATACTTGCAATCCAAGCTACTTGGGAGACTGAGGCATGGGGATTACAAATTCCAGGTCAATGCAAGCAACTTAAAGACACTCTGTCTTAAAATAAAGTCTGGGGATGTAGCTCAGTAACAAAGCACCCCTACATTTGATTCACTGTGCCCCTTCACACAATGACAGTACTGATCACCAAAAAAAAAAAAAAAAAAAAATGACAGTTCAGCTAATTTTAATAAACAAATCAGTCAAATAAAAAACAAAATTTATTTCCAGGTAATGGTAAGAACAGATTAATCTCAAATCTAACTACTACGATGCCAACAGTTGGCTATTAGATAATATGAGTTTACTTAGATATTCATGTCTACTAAGAATCAGCAAATTTTGGAAAGGCCCAGCAAAGTATTTAACTATACTCTTCTGGTTAATTAAGAGTATCCAGTCCTAGCCTAGTGTGAAAGCACACACCTGTAACTGCAACACTCAGGAGACTGAGACAGGAGGATTGGCATGAGTCTGAGTCCAGTCTCAGTGACACAGTGTATTCAAGGGCAGTGTGGACTACTGACATCCTATCTCAAAAAAAAAAAAAGAGTATCTAGTCTTCCTAGTTCCTACTATTCTATGACTAATCCCTTTCTTTCTTCCTTCCTTTCTTTCTGAGACAGAATCTCACTACGTACCCCAGGCTGGCCTCCAACTCACAGCATATTTTCTCTTGCCTCAGCCCTCCAAATGCGATATTACAGGTGCACACCATCACTCCCACTTTATGTGGTGCTAGGAAATGAAACCAGGGCCTTGTGCTTGCTAGGCAAACACTTTACCCATTGAGCTAAATCCACAGCCCTAATTCATTTCTTTCTTACTGGTGGAATAGATTGTAATATGGGAATAAGTATCATGCACATGTTTCGGTAGCTTATTTTATATCAACATACATTCAATTAGCTGTCAAATCTAGTTTTGAAAAAGGAAAAAAAAAAGTCAGTTAGGCCCACAGGCACAGCTTGTAAACCCAGCTCTCTGGGAAGCTAAAGCAGAAGGACTGCAAATTCAAACCCAACCTATGTAATTTAGCAAGACCCTGTCTCAAACTCAAAATTTAAAAATGGGAAGGGATGTAGCTCAGTGGAAAGGCCTTGGACTCAATCACCAGTACACTAAAATATCTGTATTACCAAAAACACAATAATTATTTTCTATTTAGTTCACTCATATTTTTGGTCTGTTCACAACTGTATCTCTTTAAAACCTCTCAGAAAGTTGGGGACAGAAGCCCCATGAGAGTGCTTACCTAGAACACACAATTTTCACCAAAAAAAAAAAAAACTTTCCAGTTTAAATTAGAGATACTACCCCTTACTTTGAAGCAATGAAAATAACCTTAAACTATTAAAGGCCTCTAAACTAGTTAATTCTGAGAAATTTCTCCATGAATAAAATGAGAATTATAACAAAATTAACAAATCTGATACCAGAATGCCAAAAATTAAGTCATTAAAAGGGAATCCAGAGAAAGAGCCAGTTGTGAAAGAACAGGAAGTGATGTATACTGCCATTTTGTAGATGAACTATTTAGAAACATAAGAAGTGCAATACTAATCTGGAATCAGCTCAGACTAAAAAGCTCTCAGTATTCTGACAGTGACATCAGAGGTCATCAGAAACAACCTTCAGGCAGTTTTTTCTTAATAATGAATTTATCTAATTGATCATGAACACATTTTTATCACTTTTAGGCAGTTCCTCTATAAAACAAAGTTCTTTTTAGTTGTCTTTTAAAGAGTACCCCTTAATTCTAAAATAATTTTAAGACGCAAATAGTTAACCCTAACCTTATGTATATCCTCAAGGTCTGTAGCCTTAATTTATAAAACCTCTCTTCCTGCCTCATTCCCAGATAAAGCCACTCTTTACAAAGCAGTTAGCTTGGATTTATACATACTAGAATACACAAAGTCATTATCAACAACAAATCATAACACAAATTTAGGCTTTATGGCATAACTGGCCTTGCTGAAGAAAGCTACTCATCATAACATGCAGCTTGTACCATGAAACAAATATTCACATGAGGGCTGGAGGCATAGCTCAATAGTTAACAGTGTTTGTCTATCAAGCTCAAGGCCCTGGGTTCGATATTCCAGCACCTGAGAGGCAGAGGCAGGAAGACTCCTGTGAGTTCCATGGCAGCCTGGGCTACACAGTGACTTCAGGGTCCGCCTGGGTTACAGAGCCTTTTACTGGGCATGGTGCCACACAGCTATAATACCAGCACTCAGGAGGCTGAAGCAGGATTGCCATGTATTTGAGGCCAACCTGAACTACACAATGAGTTCAGGACCAATCTAGGCTATAAATCAAGACCTTGTCTCAAGAGGGAAAAAAATTCAAACTGACAGTATTAAGTTAAATCAACTGAGGTAAAACAAAAGAAAGAATGCAAGAAGAGTTCTGTACTGTAAAGAAAAACATAAAACTATATTAACATCATGAAATAAGATGACAGAAACTAAATTAGTGTCTAGCACAGCTGCTAATATCTTTAAATTCAAATAGGGTCCAAAATGTAACATATCAAACATTCAATGACAACATATGTGTGTATTTGAAAAGAATTCACTATGTAAAACTGAAACATCACATACAAAACTTTTAGTAACATAAGACAATTTACAAATACAACCTATTTCCTAATTTTCATCACCTGGTGAAAAATTATTTAATTCTAACATTCATATATGGAACACTTCTAAATCGCCAGCAAAAATAAACACTTAAGGGGCTGGAGGAATGGCTCAGTAGTTAAAGTGCTTGTCTAGCACGCGCTAAGTACCTGAGTTTGATTCCCCAGCACCACATATGCCAGGTGTGGTGGTGCATGCCTGTAATCCCAACACTTGTGAGGCTGAGACAGGAGGACTGCCATGAGTCCAAGGCTGACACGGACTACAAAGTGAGTTCAGAATCAGCCTGGACTAAAGAGCGAGACCCTGTCTCAAAAAAGGGGTGGGGGGAATAAACACTTAAAGAAAAAAGCTATTGTCTGTAACCCTAACACCCTAGAGCCTGGGGTAGATCTGCCGTGAATTCGAGACCAGCCTGAACTACATTATGAGTGTAGGACCAGCCTGGACTACAGAGCAAGAAAAGAAAAAAGGTATTGCCAGTAAATGAAACTTATTAAGTCATGAAAACTACCTTTTGGTCACAAAAGCACATGGCAACATATTTCCAGGATGACAGGATGTTTTATTTTCTTCCACTCTACTAAAGAGAAAATCAACATGTACTACAATAAATAAGATGTTTTTAAAAACAAAGCCAAAGAAATAACAAATATGACTACAGAATAGAATCCCAGTGTAATTAAGCAAATTCGTTTACTATATAATCTTGCATTTCCTTAGGAAAACAGAGCATTTGCTGCAGATGAGAATTTTCCAATTTCAATATCACACAGAATAGTATTAACCTTAAAAATTTAGAGCCCAGGGGCAAATACCAATCAGAGTCTGTATGTAATAATCTGCAACAATTCAAAACTACAAAAAAACACAGAAAGAGAAAAAGGGGAGTGGGTTACAAAATTATTTTATTTGAATCACAACAAAAACTCGATCTGCTTTGAAAAACAAAACAAAAAAAAATCAATCCAGACATCCCTCTCCCTGAAAGAGAGGGAGCAAGAGAGACATCAAAACTGTTCGAACATGAGAAGGTGCCATCAAGAGGCCACATCCCCCAACAGTCACAGGAGCAGATATACTTCCCAGGGACAGATCAAGGTAAGAGTACTAACGGAACAGTAATCAATTTAAAATCTAAGGGAAAAAAAAGAGTAGTGTTTCCAAGGGAAGCGCCATTACTTCCCTCTCCTGCTTCCCCCTCCCTTCACGGTATACACGAGTCTGTGTATGAAGAAACTGCCTTGGACTTCTGCAGCATTGCAGTAGACTAGAGGTTGAGGAAGGGGGAAGGGTAAGGGGAGAGAAACGCTTCCATCACCCCCACAGAAGAGCGGTACAGACTTCCTGGAGGCTGGCGGGGAGACCCACCCAGCTAGCTACCCAGAGTTGTCTCCCTTCCCAAGAATACACAGACACTACAAAGGAGGAGGAGCAGAGGGACCAGAGGAGAAAAGGGGCCTCGCGCCTTTAAGTCGGGGCGCACATCAACACAGTCTCGGCACGAGGGCCACACCTTCTTCAAAACATACCCTTCCACCACCCCTTCCGGTGACCCTCGGGAAAAAAGAAATGTGTAATCGCTCTGGCCCCTCGGAACAGGAGGGCGCCCCGTTCACCGGCTTCTTCACCCCACCCACGGAATCACAGACCCTCCTTGTCTCCTTCCCCCACCCCACCCCCACATCTCTCCTGGCACACACAGCCCCGAGTGGGCCGGATCTCCCCACCCCCACGTCTCCCCTTCCCGAACCAGAGGTGCCCTTACCCTTTCGCCGACAGGTCTGGGGCGGAGTAGCAGCCCCCCGCAGCGCTCCGGTAACCGCTACGCGCGCGAGCCAGCAGTGACGAGGAGGGGGCTCGGCAACACAGCGTCGCCCCCCCGCCCCCGGCCCAGCGAGCCGCCCAGCCCAAGCTATGCGACAAGGGGCGGAGGGGGGGGGGCGAGGGGACGGCCGGGGTCGAGGAGGCGCCCTCGGAGCTCGGGCTCAGCTAAGATGGCGCGGGGAAGTGCCGGGAGCCGCCGCCGCCGCCGCCGCCGCCGCCGCCTTGGGGGAACCGGCCCGGGCCTCGGCCGCCTCCCGTCCTCACACAGCCGCCGAGGCCCTCTCGGTCCCCCGCCGCGGCCCTTCGGCGGGCGAGCCCGCTCGCAGCCCTCCGCCACCACCACCAACCCTGGGAAGGGGGCGCTCACAAAGGGAGGCCGCGGGCCGGCCGGCGGGCGGCGGGGCGGGGTCCCCAGGGGCCGGAGGCCGCCGAGGTTCGCGAGGGCGTATCGCTCTCGGCCCGCTTAAGGCGCAGAACACGCGGGACCCCTCCTCGCTTCAGGCAGGCAGCGGCACCCACTCGCTCTCCTGGCTACCTCCCTCTCTCTCTCTCCCTCTCCCTCTCTCTCTCTCTCTCTCTCTCCGAGCCCTGAAACCTCAGAGCCCGGCCGCTGCCCAGGTTCCCCCCCTTCCCCGACACCACTCCCCTCCTCCCGACAGCCAGCCCAGTCTCCGATCTCGCGAGAGTTCCGGCCTGACAGGCCCGACCCTGCGCGAGACCCGGCTGCGTGCGCGCGCGCTCCCGGAGAACACAAATCCTCTCCCTGGGCGGAGTTGCCCGTGTGGCCCGAAATCCGTGCCCCGGTCGGGTCCCTCCTTACTCGGTTCGCCCAGCTGCGGCGCCACGCAGGCGTCAGGTGTGTTATCTCGCTGCTGAAATCAGCGGGAGATGAGCATCGCTGGGCTGCCCCTTCCTCCTTTTTCCCGCCTGTAAAAGCATCAGCCCCTCACTACTGCAAATCTGAGAGTTTACCCTAAAGAAGGTCCCATTCCCATGCTCCTTAGTTCGACTCCCTCCTGAATTCAGAGGTAAAATAAGCAGGGTAATCAGTGGTATGTGATTTCAGTTTGTAAGACTGTAATAAGTCTATAGCAATTTTTTAGAATGGCAGTAATACTGGGAAATTACAGGTCTAAGTTACCCCGTATATGTGAATGTCTTCTAAAGTTTTGTTTAACGTTTTTGGAACCAGAACAGTAAACGATCAGAGGACACAAGGATCCTATACAGGGAAGGGTAAAATCTCAATCTCTCTCTCTCTCAAAACTTTTTTTTTTTATTTTTGAGGCAGGGTCTTGCTCTGCAGCTCAGGCTGGTCCTGAACTCACTATGGAGTTCAGGCTGGCCTTGGCCTCATGGCAATCGTCCTGCCTCAGCCTCCCGAATGCTGGTATAACAGGTGTGCGGTACCACACCTGGTTTATGTGGTGCAGGGGAACCCTGTTACTTAGCGCTTCATAGCGCTTTGACCCGCTGAGCCATTCTTCCAGACCCCTAACAAAACTTTCTTTAGGGAAGATGCCATTAGCGGTTCTTATTTAAGAATCAAGAAAAAAAAAAAAAGTTCCCAAAGTGCAGTCAAAGAAAACTGTGGGGTTGGGCTGGAGGAATGGCACAGCGGCAAGCGCACACCTGTAATCCCAGCACTAGGGAGGCTGAGGCAGAAGGATTGCCGTGAGCACAAGGCTAGCCTGGACTCAGTTTAGGATGAGCCTGCGCTGCAGAGTGAAACCCTGTCTTAAAAACAAAACAAAAATTGTGGGGTAGCTAGGGACATCATATCTTATCAGTTAAAGCTCTTGCCTTGCCCCTGGGTTCAGTTCCCCAGCAGCACATAAACTGAGTATGGTGGCACAAGACTGTAATCCCAGCAATTGGGAGGCTGAGGTGGTAGGAACTGTCTTGAATTCTAAGCCAGCCTGGACTACACAGTGAGTTCAGAATCCGCCTGGACTCTATAGAGCTAGACTCAGTCTCAAAAAGGGGTGGTGGTCGTGGAGGTGGCGTGGTCTTGCCAGGCACATTGATGCATGCCTATAATCCTAGTGATTTGGGCAGCTGATAGAGGAGGATGGCAAGGTAGAGGCCACCCTGGGCAACTTCACAAGATCCCACTGCAAAATAAATTATATAATAATAATAATAATAATAATAATAATAATAGTAAAAAGAGATGAAGATGTGACTCAGTGGTACAGTGCCTTTGTGTTCAATCTCCAGTATCAAAATAAATAATTGTGGCTCTTCAACCAAAATAACTGAGATAAGTAAATCTGTTTTGTAAGTTTTATAAGCGAGAATTACTTTCTTATGGTGGCACTGGAGATACAATCCAGGGCCTTCACACTAACCTACATCCCCAGTCCACTTTTCAGTTTTGACCTTGAGACAAGGTCTCACTAAATCGGGGTGGGGGTTTGCTGGAGGAATGGCTCAGAGGTTAAACCACTTACCTAGCAAGCACTAAACCAACCGCAAAGTACCACATAAGCTGGACATGGTGGTGCACGCCTGTAATCCCAGCACTCGGGAGGCGGAGACTGTGAGTCCAAGGCCAGCCTGGGCTCCATAGTGAGTTCAAGACCAGCTTTGGCTACAGAGCAAGACATTGTCTCAAGAAATAAAATAAAATAAAAATTAATTGGGGGAGGTGGAAGGTAGAGGCTGGAATTTGTTATTTTAAAAAATGCTGCCAATTCTCAATATTCTCTCTCTCTCTCTCTCTCTCTCTCTCTCTCTTTCTCTCTCTCATCTTTAACTCTCTCAACTAGATTTTACTCTGTAGTCCAGGCTAGTCCTGAACTCACTATGTAGCCCAAGTTGGCACTGAACTCATGGTAATCCTCCTACCTCAGCCTCATGAGTTCTGGAATTAGGATTATGGGCATGTGCCATCACAACCAGTTTATGTGGTGCTGGAAGATCAAACTCAGGGACTTGCACATGCTAGGCAGGCAACCATTCTAACCATTGAACTATACCCCCAAACCCTCAGTATTCTTTCATGTAGTATCTTTGGCCCATTCCCAAAGAGAATTTCAAAAAACTCTGGCTTGCTTGCCTGCTTGATCTGTCTGTCTCTCTTTCTTTCTTCCTTCCTTTCTTTCTTTCTTTTAAATTTGCATTTGTGCCTGTGATCTAGTGCTGGTAAGTCTCCCTTCTCAAATTCTTACAAGTCTCCCTATCTCTCTCTCTCTCTCTTTCTCTCTCCTCCCTATCTCTCTCTCTTTCTCTCTCTCTCTCTCTCTCTCTCTCTCTCTCTCTCTCTGACACACAACACACACACACACACAGGGCCTTATCTTAAGTTTATTCAACAAAAAGGCATCATTACTAAGTTCTGAAAAAATATTTCAGTTAAAAATTTATCCAAAAAAAGAGATAATATTAATTAGTATAAGGAAATACTAAAGTTAAAGCTTAAAACAGTTGCACATACTAAGTTTCTATGGATTCAACTCCTAAAAGTTTATCTTTGTCCCTGTCTTGAACCCATTGCGTCTGATGTAGTAGTTCATATCTCACAGTTTCTCACCTGGGATGCTATAATTACCTCTGTGTGTGTGTGTGTGTGTGTGTGTGTGTGTGTGTGTGTGTGTGTGTCTGTGTGTGTGTGTGTGTCTGTGTGTGTCTGTGTCTGTGTGTGTGTCTGTGTATGTCTGTGTCTGTCTGTCTGTCTGTCTGACTGAAGACTGATTCCAGGACCTGTGATCCTACAGCCTCAGCCTTCCAGAGTGCTAGGAATACAGATATGTGCCACCATGTCCAGGTTAGAAGAGTTTTAAAGGAAGCCATCACATTGAGCTACATTCCCTGCCCATTTTATTTTTTATTTTGAGACAAGATCTTGCCAAGTTATTAAGTTGCCAAGACTGGGCTCAAGCTTGCAATCTTCCTACCTTAGCCTCTCAGGAGTATTACAATTATAGATGCAAGTACCTTCTAATTATAATACTCTCCATGTCCCCCTCAGTATGCCCCATTCTCTCTACTAAGATAAATGGTTTTAATGTTTCTGAAATGCAACTTCTAAAAGGTGAATGTATTATTTCTCCACATAAAACTTTTCCATTGTTTCCCTTAAAACTCTTCTAAACTGGGTATGATAGCAAATACCTGTAAATCCTAGCATTCTGGAAGACTGAAGCTGTAAATTTGTAAGATCACACACAAATTCAAGCCCAATGAGACTCTTGTCACAAAACAAAACAAAAACAAAAAAACTCACTATACAAAACTCTGAAATGGTTTTTGTTGTTGTTGTTGTTGTTGTGAGAGTCTTACTCTGTAGTTCAGGTTGGTCCTGAACTCACTAGGTAACCCATGCTGGTCTCAGCCTTCCAAGTGATGGGATTACAGGTCTACACCACCATACCCAATTTATGTGGTGCTAGAGAATTGAACTCAAGGCCTTTTGCTTGCTAGGCAAACACTTTAACCACTGAGCTATGTCCCCAGCCCCTCCTTTTGATTTTACATTTTGAGACAGGGTCTTACTCCATTTCTAAGTTGCTCAGGCTAGGCTCAAACTTTTGACCCTCCTGCTTCAGCCTCCCAGAGTGCTGGGATTACAGCCTGTGCCACCAGGCCCAGCTCCTATGGCTTTAGTTAGAATGTTTCCACAATTCTGAACTATTATTTGCTATTCAACTAACTGTTAACATGCTATTTCCAGGACACACACTGCATTTGTCTGCCTGAAAAGTCTTCTCCAGTTGCAATCCTTCAAGACCCAGCTTGTGTCACTTGCCTTGATAGGCTTTCTCGTATCCCAATTAGCTATCCCTAGTGTCTATAAATTGAGGGCAGAAGACTTTTTTCGAGAACAATGAGTACCAACTGTGTTTTGGCCTTGATAGAAAGGTTATCCAAGCAGTGGCAAAACCAATAACTCTTTCTAAGCATTCATGCTTAATTCTTACAACAAACCTGTGAGGTAGGTACTATTATTACCTATGTTTTATAGATAAAGAAACCAAGGTCCAGAGAGCTTACACTTGCCCCAAATCACACAATTGATAGGTAAATGAAAAGCTAGAATTATGAAACCAAAGTGTAAATAAATCTAAAGTACATGGTCATTACATCATATTGTATTCTTGACACTAGCAACCAAGGGCACTTGTGGGTAGGGTAGGGTCCTAAGGATTATGCTCTGAGCTATATCCACAGTCCTCCTCCCACATTTTAAAATTTAGAGTCAATGTATTATTGTTTTGTTTTGTTTTTCTAAGACAAGTTCCCACTCTGTAGTCAAGGCCAGTGTTGAATTCACTATGTGGGACAGGCTGGCCTTGAATCCACGGCAATCCTTCAGCCTCAGCTTCCCAGGTGCTGGGATTACAAGTGTGCACCACCATGCTCAACTCAATGGCTGCTGCTGCTGCTGTTGCTGCTGCTTCTCCTCCTCCTCATCCTCATCCTCCTTCTCTTTCTTCTTCTTTTATTAGATAGGACCTCTCTCAGTAGTCCAGACTGGTCTTGAGCTCACTATGTAACCCAGGCCAACCTCAGACAATTCTACTGCTGGGATATGCTCAGATCCTGGAATTATAAGGGTACACCCCTACACCCAGTTTATATGATGCTGGGGAATTGAACTCAGGGCCTTGCACTTGCTAGGTAAACATTCTAACCACTGTGCTATTCCTCCAGCCCTCACTGTATTCTTAAATTGCCCAGGCTGGGCTGGGCTGGAACTTTCAATCCTCTGCCTCAGCCTCCTAGAGTGCTGGGATGACAGATGTACACCATCATGCTGGCCCCCAAAGGCACTTTGATGCCATATTTCTTGTGTAGGAGATACTTGAGCATGCGCAGTATCTGTGTGTTTGTTGTCACGTACATATCTGTGTGTGAAAACATAACTTTTCACTGTGTTTTTGGGTACACTGTTAGGAATATCTGTCTAATGGAACTCTTTTCATATTGTAAGTCAGTAAAGGACTGAATCATGTTTAACTCAATTGAATAAATACTTGTTGAAACTGAGCCTAGTGTCGCAGGCCTGTAAGCCTAGAATTCTGGGAGTCTGAGACAGAAGAATGGCAAACTTGAGCCCAGCACAGGCAATTTAGTAGCGATTTAGTGACACCCTGTCTCAAAATAAAAACTAAAAAATGTCCTGGGGGACTGGGGGTATAGCTCAGCAGGTTAGAGTGCTTGCCTAGCAAGCTTGCGGCTGGGTTCAATTCCCCAGTACCACATAAAGCAGGCATGGTAGCACACATCTGTTGCCTGTAACCCCAGCACTTGGATGCTGAAGCAGGAAGTTTGCTGTGAATTAAAGGCTAGCTTGGAGTACAGAATGAAGAAAGAAAGAAAGAAAGAAAGAAAGAAAGAAAGAAAGAAAGAAAGAAAGAAAGGAAAGAAATGAAGAGAGATCAGACCTAGGGATATAGCTCAGTGTGAAGGCCCTGTGTGAAGGCCCTGTGCTCAACCCATAGTACCAAATAATAAATAAATACTTTTTTTGAGACAGGGTCTTGCTCTGTAGCCCAGGCTGGTCCTTAACTCACTAGTATAGCCCAGGCTGGCCTTGGACTCAGGACAATCCTCTTGCCTCAGCCTCCTGAGTGCTGGGGTTACAGGCATGCACTACCACGCCCAGCTTTATGTGGTGCTGGGGAATTGAATTTGGGGTCTTGTGCTTGCAAGGCAAGTGCTATAACTGCTGTAGCATTCCTCCAGCCCCAAACTGTGCAATGTTTAACCTTATGTCTCGATTCATTTCAATAAGCATAATGGTCTCAAGGTGCATCCATTTTCCAAAAATGATTCAAATTTATCTTTCTTTATGACAGAGTAGCACTCCAATATCTATGTATAACACATCTTTATTCATTCATCTGTTGGTGAACATATTGGCTGCTTCAAAAATTTGGCTATTATAAGTTGTGATGCTATAAACATGGGCATGCATGTATCACTCTTGTGCAATGACTTTAACTCTTTTGAGAAGATACCAGAAGAGGTATAGCTGGGTCAAATGGGATATCTATTTTAATTTTTGAGGACTCTCCATACTGCTTTCCATGATGGTTGAACCAGTTTACAGTCCCATCAGCAATGTAGGAGGGCCCCTTTTCCCCACAACCTTGCCAGCATTTTTTTTTTTTTTTTTTGAGTTCTTGAAACCAGCCATTCTTGCTGGAGCTACTGTTGTTTTGATTTATATTTCTCTGATGGCTAAAGATGCTGAACATTTCTTAATATATGTATTGACTAGTCAGACTTCTTCTGAGAACTGTCTATTTATTTCAGTTGCCCATTTTCTGATCAGGTCTTTTATTTTAGGGGGGAATCTATATTTTTCCCAGTTCTTTGTATATTCTAGATGTACTCCAAGGAGTAACTGGCAAATTTTTATTGCCATTCTGTCAGTTCTGTCTTCATTCTATTAACTGTTGCCTTTGCTGTGCAAAAGTTTTTTTAAATATCATATAACCCTATGTATTAATTCTTGGTGTTACCTCATGTGCATTGGATGTTGTATGAGAAAGTCCTTGCCTATGCCTGTGTCCTCAAGGGTTGGCTTATTTTTTTCTCCCAACAGGTTCAGTGTTTCCATTTTAATGTCTAGGTCTTTGATCTGTTTTTATCTGATTTTGGTATACGGTGAAAGATGTGGATCTGGTTCTGTTCATCTACATGTGGCTAGCCAGTTTGCCCAGCACCATTTGTTAAAGAGGCTATCTGTTCTCCAGCATAGGCTTGTGGGCCCTCTGTCAAAGATCAGAGGGTTGAAGGTAGCTCTACCTACCTTCTCTGGATCCTCAGTTCTGTTCCATTTGTCCATCTATGTGTTTTGTGCCAACACCATGTTGTTCTTTATCACTATGGTTTTTTAATATAACTTAATTTCTAGTTCTCTGAAAAATGCTTTTGGTATTTTAATTGGGATTACATTGAATCTGTGTATCAGTTTTGGTAGTATGGCCATTTTGATGATATTGGTTCTGCCTATCCAGAAACAGGGGATGATTTTCAATTTTCTAATGTTCTCTTCAACTTCCTACTTCCGAATATTATAGTTTTCATTATAGAGGACCTTAACTTCCTTAGTTGGATTGATTCCTATGTACTTAATTTTCTTTGAGGCTACTATGAAGGGGATTGTTTTTCTGATCACTTTTTCTGTGTTGTCATCATTGCTGTAGAGAAATGCTATCGATTTCTGTGTATTGATTTTGCACCCTACAACTTGGCTGAATTTATTAGTTCTAAGAGTCTTCTGGTGGAATTTTTGCGGTTGTCTGTGTAAAGGATCATGTCATCTACAAATACGGACAGTTTGACTTCCTTCTTTCCTGGGCATATTCCCTTCATTCCATTCTCTTGCATGATGGTTCTGGCAAAGGTTTTTTAACACTATGTTTAACAGAAGTGGTGAAAGTGGGCACCCATGGCTTGTTCCTGATTTGAGGTTGGAAATGCTTTCAGTGTTTTTACATGTAGGATAATGTTGGCAGTAAGATTGTTATAAATTGCTTTTATCAGTTTGAGGTAAGGTCCTTTTATATCTATTTTTATCAGTTTTTATCATGAAAGGATGTTGTATTTTGTCAAAGGCTTTTTCTGCATCTATTGAGATGATCATGTGATTTTGTGCTTTCTTTTGTTGATGTGATATATTATGTCAGTTGATTTGCATATGTTGAACCAACCTTGCATCCCTGGGATAAAGCTAACTTGGTCATGGTGTCTGATCCTTTTAATAAGAATGCATTATCTTGTTAAGGATTTTTGCATCTATATTCATTAAGGAAATTGGCCTGTAGTTTTTTTCCTTCCTTCCTTCCTTCCTTCCTTCCTTCCTTTCTTTTCTTTTCTTTTTCTTTCTTTCTTTTTTTTCTTTTTTTTGAGACAGGGTCTCACTTTGTGTAAACCAGGCTGGTCTTGAACTCACTGATACACCCAGGCTGGCCTTAGACTCAGAACAATTCACCTACCTCAACCTCCTGAGTGCTAAAATTACAGGTATGCATCACCCTGCCAAGCTGTATGTGGTGCTGGGGAATCAAACTTAGGGCCCTGTGCTTGTAAGGCAAGCACTTAACTACTGTGCCATTCCTCCATCCCTACTGAATTTTTTGTTTGTTTGTTTGTTTTTATTTTTGTTTTGTTTTGAGATAAGATCTTGCTCTGTAGTCTAGTCTGGTCCTAAATGTACTATGTAGACCAGGCTGGCCTAGAACTCATGTCAGTTCTCCTGCCATAGCTTCCCAAGTGCTGGGATTATAAGAATGTACCACATGACTAGCTATTATGTGGTGCTGGGGAGAAGAACCCAGTGCCTTAAGCTTGCTAGACAACTGCTCTAATCACTAGGCTATGACCCCAGTCTCCATCTTGAGATTTTTAATATTTGTACATCTATGAAGACCCTTTCCCATATTGGGTCACCTACATAGTTCTGAGGGTGAGGATGTGATATGGACCTATCTTTTTGAAGGACACTACCATTCAACCCTAACCTATTGCAGGTTGAGATGTGGCTGTCATATCTTACTGAGACATGTTTACAGAAATATGCCTTATAATATGCAAGGTTCCATAGCCTAGAAAATAAATTTGATCATGTACAGAATTGCTTCTTGAGATCTGCATTCTCATGTTATAGAACCTATCTTGTGGGGCTGGAGGAATGGCTCAGCAGTTAAAGCGCCTGTCTATCAAGTGCTAAGTCAAGAGCTAAACACCCAAGTTTGATTCCCCAGCACCACATAAACCAGGTGTAATGGTGCACGCCTGTAATTCCAGCACTCTGGAAGCTGAGACAGGAGGATTGCCCTGAGTCCAAGGCTAGCCTAGCTACATAGTGAGTTCAGCACCAGCCTGGACTATGGAGCAGAAACCCTATCTCAAAAAAAAAAAAAAAATCCATCTTGTAAACATCTCTTTAAAATGTTAATTTGGCTGGGCCTGGTGGTGCAGGCCTATAATCCTATCACTTTGGTAGACTAAGGCAGGAGAATCACAAATCTATTTCCAGCCTGTTGCAACTTAATGACTTAGTGAGACCCTGTCTCAAAATTAAAAATAAAAATTGGCTGGGAATATAGCTTATTAGGAAGGCCCTGGATTCAATCTCTATTAACACAAAAATTAATTAATTAGTTAATTAATTAAAAAGTATCCCATCTAATACTGAATTGCTGGCCATCAGTTCATGTCTGGGTTTGATCCCAAGCACCATGCTCACTAAAATTGGAACAATCTCAAGCACTGCAGTTGGGGGAAGAGCCAGACTTTTTAAAAATGTCTTACATGTAGAAGGAACAAATTCTTCAGTTTTAACACACAAGGAAAAAATGTTGGGTCAAGGTATCAAGGAATGGTAGAACGCAATTCAGTCCAAGGAAGTCGTGACCTACAAACCTTTAGGTCTCAAATATCAGATAAACATCTGAAGCAAGCCATGAATAAGTTAAAGCAGACACTCCAGAAAGAAATCCGTCCCTGAAGAACTTAAGCAATGAATGAAATAGAGATACAGCAATAGTTTAATACATTGACTTTAAAGTGCCACCTCCATCACCTATTAACGGCAGTGATCACCTTACTTTTTCTCATTTCTATATCATTCTGGGTGAGTTTCTTCTACTATAAAATGGGGTTATACAAGTGTTAAATAAGATAACCTATAAACAGCTTAGCTTTGCTCTATTGCTACCCATGGAGAATGTGTTAAACCACTAGCTATCATTGCATGTGTGTCATGAGGTAAATATTTATCCCACTGCCACTACTCTCCGACAGGCATCCCATGAGCAGTGACACAACTGTAAATGTCTGGGACATCTGTGATGGTGGGAAGGGTTGGGCAGACTGAGAGATTTTTTTGGAATATATCTTTAGGACCAATTGGTGATTTTGTCATCCCCTTTGCTCTGGCTAGCATGTACCAAGATTAAGGGAAAAAAAAAAAAACCAGTCAGTGTGAATTTCTATCAGATATGTGCCATATACAATATAAAACAGAGTTGACTATCAAAAGTAAAACAAGTTCACATTTTATTGCCCTGGGATTGTCTTTGGGCTGCTTCTTTGGACTTATCTTTACTAGGTAGTAGTAATGTAGTAGTAAACAGTCTTTATTTTTGGTTGAAAGTGAAAATTCAAATCAGCTTAAGAAATTGAAAAGGAAATTTTTTATACCTTATAACTGAAAAAAATCAATTTAATTGAGTGTGTCTCAGAAACTAAAATAATTTTGTAAGGGTCAAGGGCAAAGCTCAGTGGTAGAGCACTTGTAATGTTACTGTGTGATGCCCTGGATTTGGTTGTCAACATGTCCAAAATTTTCTTAAATTTTGAAACAGGTGATTCTGTCCCTCATAAGTGTAACACAATATATCAGCCAAGTAAAGTTTTTGTTGTTAATGTTTTTTTGGGGTATTGGAGTTTGAACCCAGGGCCTTCACAATGAACTACATCTCAGTCCTTTTGGAAAAATTTGAGGCAGAGTTTCATTAAGTCACCAAGTTGCCAAGGCTGGGTTTGAACTTAACCATCATTCTACCTCAGCCTCTCAAAGTACTGTGATGATTGGCATACACCACCACAGTCAATTAAGTTTAGGTTTTAATTGGGTGTGGTGGCTTAGACCTGTAATTCTAGCACTTTGGTAGGCAGAGGAATGAAGATCAAAAATTCAAGTCCACCCTGGGCAACTTAACAACTTAGCAAGACCCTATCTGAAATTAACAATAAAAAATGTTGGGGATTTACCTCAGAACGAAGACCCTGTGTTCATTCCCAATATTGCAATAAATAAGTAAATAAATAAATAAAGCTTAGGTTTTATGCAACATTTAGTCTTTCTTGCTATATGATCCTTCATAAGTAGCCTGCTCTCCCTTACTCACTGCCCAAAAAAATCCTTTTTTTTTTCTTTTGAGACAGGGTCTTCCTCTGTAGCCCAGGCTGGCCCTGAACTCACTACGTAGCCCAGGCTAGACTCGGACTCATGGCAATCCTCCTGCCTCAGCCTCTAGACTGCTGGAATTACAGGCATGTGCCACCACTCTCAGCTTTTATGTGGTGCTGGGGAATCAACTCAGGGCCTTGTTTTTGCTAGGCAAGTACTTTTAACCTCTCTGCCTTTCCTCCAGCCCCCCAAAATTCCTGAACAGGGACAGAAGTCTTGTCTAGTTATCAAATGGCATCATGTGAATAGTTACTATGAAATTCATTCTTTATTTCTCCTCTTCATAAATCTTTTAAATACAGAATATCAGAATATAAATGTAGACTCTGAAGGCATTTAAGACTTGGTAAAGAGGAACAGGTCAGAATTAAGAGCTTATGAATCACAGTCATACTTACAAGAGAGTCTCACATAGATTGCACTGAGGAATAATTGCATCTTAGTAGTTTATTGTATGTAGTGCAGTGATGCTGTACCAAGGGTAGAGGGTGAGGGAAGTAGGAGGAAAGGCCACAGAGAGTCCACAGTTACATCATGCCAATTTAGTGACCCCCCCCCCCCCCCGATAAAGAGAAACTTGTCATTCTGGCATAACAGTACATACAACCCAACTGATCAGCTCTGAGTAGCCCACCTTAGGCCCTTTGTCATATGCCTGCCTGACCAGTTGCTTCACAAAGAAATGAGGTTTTGTTTTGTTTGTTTGTTTTGCCATACTGGGAATTGAACCCATGGCTTCACACTCTGCCATTGAGCTACATTCCCACACTATTTATTTATTTATTATGTTACTGAGGATTGAACTGGTGCCTTCACATCGAATTATATCCCTGAACCCTTTTTAATTTTGAGACAGTGTCTCACTACATCACTAAGTTGCCCAGGATGTGCTTAAACTTGTAATTTTCCTGTCTCAGCTTCCCGGAGTACTAGAATTACAGGCATGTGTCACCATACCTGGTTTCATTTTGAGACAAGGTCTGGCTGCTAAGATTACAGGAATGGACCACTGCACCCAGCCTATGGAATAAGAGACTAAATATCATCAAATAAGCTGGGCATGGTGGCGCACACCTATAATCCCTGTAATCGACAGGCTGAGGCAGGAGGATTGATGCAAAATGAAACAAAAAGAGTCCAAGGCCAGCGTGGGCTCCCTAGTGAGTTCTGGACAGCCTGGGCTACAGAGCAAGACCCTGTCTCAAAAAAAAATAAATACACATGGTAAAAAAATGATGAATGTTTAATTTTTTTAAAATTAATTACCATAAAATACACATTGCCATTACTCTCAAAATATTCCATTTTGCTTCAAATACACTTGTCATTCTTTTATCCCACTTTATTAATATATATGCAATGCATAATGTTTACATTGAAATGCTTATTGTTCTTGACATTCTCTGAAGCAGTTCTGGGAGGTTTTCTTTCATGATTGTTTTTTGTTTGTTTGCTTGTTTCTTTTGTTCTGTTTTGTTTGAGTCAGGGTCTCACTCTGTAGTCTCGCCTGGTCCTGAATTCACTATGTATCCCAGCAATCCTCCTGCCTCAACTTCCCAAGCACTGGGATTACAGGCATGCACCACCATGCCTGGTTTATGTGGTTCTTGGAAGTCGAACTCAGGGCCTTTTGCATTTGCTAGGCAAGTACTCTAACCACTGTGCTATGCCTCCATCCTCTCCTGAGTGTCCTTATTTCCACTGTTGTGCATATCTCACATCCTCAATTGATTAAAAATATTTACCTTTCATGGTCATTTTGACTTTGCAGAAGAGCCAGAAGAGCCAGAAGCTGCTCACTACCAGATCTGGTGAATAAGGCAGATGAAGACACATTGTAATGTTTTGATGAGCCTGCTTCTTCTGTTGGATGGAATGTGGAAGCTGCATTCACTATATTTTTAATCATACTTTGTAAAAAAAAAAACCTACAAAAAGAGTACTTTCAGAACTGCTTCAGAAAGTAACAAGAATGATGGGATAAGTGTGCTCCAAAATGAGGGGAAATATTTTGAGGGGGATTAAAGTCAATGTCTTTTTTATTGTAATAAAATTTTTGTTCTGTTCTGTTCTGTTTTGTGGTACTGGAAATCCAGCCCCAGTGCCTTTGCACTGAACTACATCCCCAACCCACATTTGATTTTTTTATTTTGAGACATATCTCACTTTTACCCAGGCTGGGCTCAAACTTGCAATCCTCCTGTCTTAGCCTCCATGAGTGCTGGACCACCAGACCTGGATTGTAGTAGTTTTTGTTTGCTAGCTTATTTTTGAGGCAGAGTCTCGCTCTGTAGTGTAGGCTGGTGCTGAACTCACTATGCAGCCCAGGCTGGCCTCAAACTCACAACAATCCTCTTGCCTTAGCCTCCGATGTGCTCGGATTACAGGTGTGTGCCACCATGCTTGGCTTTGTAGTGGTTTTTAATCTAAACACTCATCATATATTTTAATTACACCTTGTATTTTGATTTCCCTAGCTGTGATTGTATGTGGCAAGGGACCAAGAGTAAAACCCCCACAATAAGTAAACAGAACGATGAAGAGGAAATTCCCACAGGAATGAAGGAGACTTTTTGCCGCAAGAGGGATAAATTCTGTATAAAAACAACTAATATTCACTATAAGTAGAATAGAATTGCTACCAAGGCCAAATAATGTGGTATGGTGAGAATGCTAGCTGGAAAAGAATATGTGAGCACTTAATTGTGGCCAGGTAAAAACGAAAGCAGCTACCATCTGGATACAGCAGAACTTTTATATCATGATCTCTTTCCACATTCACCCTAACACTGAAAAATGGGCAGATCATACTCATTTTACAGGATATACTTTTGACACCCAAGTTACACAGAGAAGCCCAGCAGGAAGTACATGGCTCATGAGATAGCGTGACACTAGTTTGTACATCAGACAGAGAAGCAAACGTATTCTGGATGTGCTTAGAACCTTAGACAACTTTGAAAACATCTGAAAGGTACAAGAAGCCAGAAGTGACCAGGCACAGAGAGCCAAAGTTATGGCAACTTGGAGAGAATTCTCTTAATAGCTATTCTATCATGTACATTACAGGCAAACAGCATTCATTTAGCCATTTCATTTCCAGCTGCCATATCCAACCCAATTTCTGGTAGGTAGCAGAAACTGTTTGTGGAATGACTGAATTGACAGTTAACCAACATTCACTGAATGTCAATGATGTACATTATGCCAGACTCTAAGGATGGTGATGAAGACAACATTCCTATATCAAGGAGACCACAGATTCTTGGGAAAGACCAACAAACAGTTGTATACAATGTAAGACTCTTCTGTTGTGAAGTTAGACAACCAGACACAGAACAGCTATCTTAGCTAGTTTCTCATTGCTGGGATCCATTACCCAACTTCCACACTTGAAGGGAAGAAAGATTTATTCTAGCTCACAGTTTCAGAAGGTCTCTGTCCATTCATGGGCTGCTAACAATGGCAGGAAGGGTCTGGAAGAGAACGGTTGCTCCCAGCATCGACAGAGGAAGAATCAGGAGCCTCCAGAAGAAACTTGGGGTAGGAGTTTGCATCCTTCCAGGCCTCATGCCTATAATCTTATCTACCATATGCCTGTCCACTACCATACACCTGTAATCCACCTCTCCCGACCAAACCCGACTTCTTTTTTTAGTTTCTTTTTTCTTTTCTTTTCTTTCTCTTTCTTTCTTTCTTTCTTTCTTTCTTTCTTTCTTTCTTTTTTTTTGAGACAGAGTCTTGCTCTATAGTCCAGGCTGGTCCTGAACTTACTATGTAGCCCAGGTTGGCCTCGAACTAACAGTGATACTCCTTCCTCAGCCTCCTTGGTGCTGGGATTACAGGCATGTGCTATCACTGCCCTGTTTGTATAGTGCTGGGGAATCCAACTCAGGGTCTGGCACTTGCTCCGTAAGCACAAGCACTCTAACCACTGTGCTAGTCCTCCAGCCCAAGGCCCTGTTCTTAACAGCACATGGAATCCATAAATATTCCACAACATTCAAATACATGAGACTTTGGAGGGACATTCCAGATCCAAACCATAAAAACAGCTCATGAAAAATAGGTTTAAGAGGCTGAGGCAGTAGGATCATGAGTTGGAGGCCAGCCTGGGCTAAATAGCAAGAATCTGTTGAAAGAAAGAAAGAGAGATGGACAGACAAGGAATATTTTGGTTTACATATGCTATAAATAAATAAATAAATAGTCTAATCCAGGCAGCTGGGGCTGTTGGCACAGGTTTATAATCTCAGCCTGGTAGGCTGAGTAGGAGGATTGCAAGCTCAACCCCCGCCTAGTCAATTCAGCAATTTAAGGAGGCCCTGACTCAAAAATCAAAAGGCCAGGGATGTAGCTCTGTGTGAAGGCCCTGGGCTCAATCTTTAGTACCCAAAACAAACAGACAAGCAAACAAGTGCAGTACAGGGTGATAGGCAGGAACTTGGGGAATTAAAACCGCAGAGTAGGGTGTTGGTGGGCCTTCCCCTGAGAGGTGGTATTTCAGTTGAGGTATTTATTTATTTATTCATTTAGAGTGCTGAGATTATAGATATGTGCCACTACACTCAGTTTATGTAGTGCTGGGGAATTGAACTCAGAGCCTTGAGCTTGCTAGGAAAGCTCTGTAACTGCTGAGTATTCCTCCAGCCTGAGTTTTGATTTTTTTTTAAATTCTGTTTCCTCAGACCAAGTAGTTGATATGTTTCTGTTTCCCAAAGTAAAGTAGGCTAAAACCCCTCCACCTTGAGGAAGTCCTGGCTTTTCCCAGTTAAGAGCCAATGAGAGAGCCCATCACTGAGAGCTGTGTCATGGCTCCAGCCCCTCCCCTTTGTTCTGAGTCCATACAAGGGGCTCTGATGAGGATACTGTGTGGGATACTGATGAGGGCCCCCTCCTGGCTTCTCAGCCAGGAGCTCCCCTTTTTTTCCTCTTTTCTATTTTAGATGGTGACCACCTTGGGTCCCCTCTTTGGCCTCTCTCTGTCTCTGTCTCTCTGTCTCTCTGTCTCTCTGTCTCTCTCTCTGTCTCTCTCTCTCTCTCTCTCTCTCTCTGGTTTAATAACTTGTTGCTTGCTTTATTCCTAACTGCGTGAGAGCCCATGGACCTGGAACTTCCCCACTACCCAAGAGGGGAGAAGGGGTAAAACCTAACGAGGGTGAGGCCAGTTCAGGCAGTTAGTTCCAGGGCTTACACGGTCTGTTTTTATCTCCAGGGTGTCTTCCACTGTTTTGCCATTGGTCTGGCAGACCCTGAGCTCAATTCCCCAGCACCACATAAGCCAGGCGTGGTGGCGTACACCTGTAATCCTAACCCTTGGGAAACTGAGACAGGAAAATTGCCATGAGTTTGAGGCCAGCCTCAGCTACGTAATGAGTTCCGCACCAATCTGGACTACAGAGCAAGACTTTGTCTCAAAATAAATAAATAAATAAAAACGTAAGAAACAGTTTCAGTCCTTATATTCTCTCAAGGCTGTGAAAGTGGACTTCACACCTGGCTCATCACAAGTCAGCTGTGATTCCCTTAACAAGCTAGTCAAACTCCTGTGCCAGGACGGGGATGTAAGTCAGTGGTTAGTTAGCACGTGCTTAGCATTGATGAGGCCCTCGCTCAATCCTCAGCATTGCAAAAAACCCCACAAAACTCTCTGTGCCTCAGTTCTACCATTTGTAAAAGAGATTAATAATCACAATCATCCAATAAACTTATGAAGAGTAAATAAAATTAATTCAGTGTTTAGAACACTTCCTGACACAGAATAAACACCAATAAACGTAAGCTACTTCATTGTTTTTTTTTAGCACCATCGATTTTCAGGGAAAAAAATTGTGTCCTCAAATGCCAGAGAAAATCTCATGCACCCATTGCCTCTAACTAGGTTATATACACACAGACTGCTTTAGGCTGATAAACATTCTCCATCCCAGAACACAACAGAATTGAGTTCTCAGACTATACAGAGAAAGGGCTGGTTTCCAGCAAGAACGTAAGGTACAATTACCAGAAAGACAATGGATCCTGGCTAGGACACACGGGATGAAACAGTACAGTGGCTTTAAAGTGTCATCTCACCAGTGTTAGGACCATGGTAGAGACCAGAGTTTATCTGTGAGGCTTCGGACCCTGACTGGGAAAAACTGATTTCTTTTCTCTCCCTCCCTCCCTCTCTCTCTCTCTCTCTCTCTCTCTCTCTCTCTCTCTCTCTCTCTCTCTCTCTCTCTGTGTGTGTGTGTGTGTGTGTGTGTGTGTGTGTGTGTGTGTGTGGTGGTTGTCCAGGCTAGCCTCAAACTCCCGAGCTCCAGCCATCCTCTTGTCTCAACCTCCCCAGCAGAATTATTATTATTATTTCAGTCTTTGAAGTCGAACCCAGGACCTTCTCACTGAGCTACAGCCTGAGCTGTCCCCACCCTCTTTTTTATTTTTGGGATCGGATCTCAGTAAATGCTATGATTTGGATTTGGAATGTCCCCCAAAAGCCTCATGTATTTGGAACAGTGTTATTAGGTGGTAGGGCCAGCCTGGAAAGGGCAGGTGTGTAAGATTTGACCTGGAAGGACTGGGGCAATTTGTTGAGATTGGGGATTGCCTAGGGCAGAGGTTTCAGGTGCTTGTTATTGACTTGTGGGCCAGGAAGTGAGCAGGGGCCACTGGCAGCTTAAAGTACTTAAAGGAAGGGGGAAGAACCGTCGCAGCTTCTTCCTGGGCGGGGGTATCAGCTCGCTCCTGCCTCACTTGGCTTCTGTTTGCAATGGGCTGAGCAGCTGTCCAGCCTCTGCCATGTGCCCTCACTATTGCTGGCTGGCCCATTAGTGGACTGTGTGCAAGAGAGATCTGAAACTGTGAGCTAAGTAAGTCTTTACTCCCTTAAATTGTGGATGTTGGGTGTTTTGTCACAGCAACAAATAAGTAATTAAGACAGTCACTAAATTTGAGTCCATCTTGAGCACAGACTTGTAATCCTTCTGCCTTGGACTTCTAGATTTCTGGGATTCCTGATGTATACCACCAGGAATGGCTAAGAATTGATTTCTTCCAATCAGATACCCATGTCTTCTAGTCGAAAAGGGATTAAGTTTTTAAAAACAAATGGTGGTAAAATATACCCAACATAAAATTCACCATTTTACTTTATTTTCACCCAACATCAAGGATCAAACCCAGACCCTTGGGAAGCATTCTGCCACTGAGGTATATCCTTACACTGTTTTTTTGTTTGTTTGTTTGTTTTGTTTTTGGCGGAGGGGTGAGGACAGGGGAGTGTATGTGTTTTATTTAGATTTGTTTTGTTTCAGCACTAGGGCAGAAATCCAAAATGTTGGTACCACCCTATATCCCCAGCCCATATTTTGGTTTTGATTTTGTCAATCTTGCTAAATCACTAAGTTGTCCAGGCTGGACTCTAACTTGTGATCTTCCTGCCTCAGCCTTCAGAGTGGTGGTATTACAAACCTGCACCACCAGGCCCACCGCCCCTACAATTTATTTTTCTCTGTGTCACAGTGCTGGCGATCAAATCCAGGGCCTCTGACTGGAGGAATGGCACAGCAGTTAGCACTTGCCTTGATTTCCCAACACTACATAAAGCTGGGTGTGGTAGCATATGCCTATAATCCCAGCACTCGGGAAGCTGAGGCAGGAGGATTTCCATGAGTCCAAGGCCAGCCTAGGCTGCAAAGTGAATTCAGGACCATCCTGGGCTACAGAGCAAGACCCTATGTCAAAAAAAAAAAAAAAATCCAGGGCTTCACACATAGCAGACAAATGCTCCAGCCCTCAGTTATAACCAGGCCACTAGTTGCACCTATTTTTAAGAAACATGTAGGATAATAATGGCATTGTGCAACCATATCCATCTTCAGAACTTGTTTATTTTCCAAAACTGAAACATTGTGCCCACCAAACAATAACTCCTGATTCCTCCTGTAGTCCAAACCTGGTAGCCACCATTCCAGGCTTCCTCCGACCCCAGTATTAGGGATGGAGCTCAGGGCCTTCTCACTGCACTATATTCCCAGCTCTTTATTTTTTAATTTTGAGACAGAGCCTCACTAAGTCACTACGTCACTTACTTGCTCAGGTTGAGTTCAAAGTTGTGATCTTCCTGCTTCGAACTCTTCTGAGTTCTGGGGTCACAGGTGTGGACCTAGAATTTTTCTTTTAAGGCTGAGTAATATTACATTGTATGTAAATAGCATATTTTGTTTATCTGTTCATTTATCAATGGACAGTTAGCCACATGGCTTTCACCTTCTGGTCATAGCAAATAATGTTGCCATACATGTGTCTGTTTTAAGTCTCTGCTTTCCAGTTTCTGGGTATTTTAAAAACAGTATTTAAAACTAATTATTTTCCAAGGACTCACTCTATAGTCCAGGCTGGTCCTGAACTGACGGTTGTAGCTCAGGCTGGCCTTTGACTCAAGACAATCCACCTGCCCCAGCCTGCTGAGAGCTGGGATTACAGGTGTGTGACACTACACTCAGCTTTATATGGTACTGGGGAATTGAACTCAGAGCCCTGCACTTGCAAGGCAATCACTGTGCTATTCCTCCAGCCCCAATCTTAGATTTGATGACTGCTACTCCATTACCAAGCCACAGACAGTCCTTCTAGCTGGGGATATACATGAACAAAGAGATTTCCCTTTACCACTCAACAGTCTGCATTGACCTTTTTTTTTTTTTTTTTTTTCCTGTGGCAGGATCTCACTCTGTAGCCCAGATTGGTACTGAGCTTACTGTGCAGCCCAGGCTGGCCTCAAACTCATGGCAATTGTCCTGCCTCCCAAGTGCTAGGAGCACAAGCATGTACCATCATACTTAGGTAGTGCTGGGGAAGCTAACCCAAGGTCTTCTGCTTCCTAGGCAAGAACTCTAACAGACGAATTACACCTTCAACTCTCTAGTGGTCTGTTTGGAGTTTGACAGTGCATTGAGAAGGCTAGCTTTCCTCTTAAGATCAGACATTTTTTTTTTTTTTTTTACAGCATTGGTGATTGAACTCGGAGCCTCATGCATGCTAAGCAGATGCACTACCATTGAGCTACATTTTAATCCTTTCTATTTTATTTTTGGATAAAGCTCATTAAATTTTCCAGGCTGGCCTTGAATTCAGTCTTCCTGCCTCAGCTTCCTGCATACCTGGGATAACAGGTGTGAGCCACCCCACCCAGTTTAAAATCAGACTCTCTGAATGACAGCAGGAGCATAGAATTGAGAAACTTTGGTTTCCTGGGAGGGAACATGCTGGCTATGAAAAGCCCAAAGTTGTAAATTGTCAGATGGTGACTGCCTTGTAAAACCTGTCAAGATTCTTGACAGCTCAGCTGAGAACCTAATTACCAGTTACAGGGACAGGAAAAACGTGTTGTCAGAGACAGCCTGGTCAGAGAGAATGAGGTACAGTGTCCTAGCCTCATCATCAGCCTCCTTCTTGTTTCAACTAGAGCAAAACACTTAGTATAATTGACATTACACATGTTTATTATCTGGAACAAAGGAACCATGTCAAACCAGAGCTCTCTGTCAGCTGAGGCTTTGGTAATCACATAAATTGAACAGTGGCATTTGACCTGATTGTACACTTCCAATATTCTTAGTGCCAAGCACAACACCACTCTGTACTTAACATTTCTCCTGGAGTTTACACAGTCTTCAGACTTCTTATTTCCTGGAGTGAAGAAAAGCAATGGATCTTTTGTTCTAGTGTAGTCCAGAGAAAATACAGTAAAAATAATATATGAACAGCAGCAGGGTTGGAGGAATAACTCAGTGGTTAAATGGTTGCCTTGCAAGCTCAAGGTCCTGGGTTCAATTCCCCAGAACCACATAAGCCAGGCATGATGATGCACACCTGTAATCCCAGCACTCAGGAGGCTGAGGCAGGGGATTGCTGTGAGCCCTAGGCTAGCCTGGGCTCCACAGTGAGTTCAGTAGCAGCCTGGAATACAGAGCAAGATCCTGTCTCAAACAGCAGCAGCCAGGCCAGTGGCACAGCACTCTGAGAAGCTGAGGCAGAAGATGGCAAGTGCAAGCCCAGTTGGGCAATTAAATGATTCAGCAAGACTCTCAATATCAAAAATAGGAGATGGGCTGAAGATGTATCTTAGCATAAGGACTCTGGGATCAATCTGCTGTATCACCATCACCAAAAAAAAAAAGCTATCTTCATCAAGAATTCTAAAACTAGGGAAAAGTGTTATTATTATATTCATATGCTACTTTTTACAAAGTTAAATTCACACACGTTTTCCAATTTTTTTGACAATTGTGCCATTAGCATTTGAACGTGAATGTTATTTTTCTCTGGGAAATTTATTTTTCAAGTTCTGGAAAACAGGCCTATCACAGCATCAAGAAGGAAAGAAAGAACTGATATTTATTAAGCATCTGTTGTGTTCCAGGTTCGATGTCTGACAGATCTAATTTAATCTGTAAGCCAGTTGACAAAATAGATGCCTACCTGGAGCTCATAAAAATTAGCTAAGTTGCCCAGGCTCACACAGCTACTACATGGTCAGAGCAGCCAGGCATGGTGGTATGCACCTCCAGGCCCAACTCCCTGGGAGGCTGAGGCAAGAGGATTACTTAAGCCAGAAGTGCAAAGCACTAGGTTGAATTCCTACAACTGCATAATATGTGCATTAATTAATTAATGTCTGGCCAAATAGATACTTGGAGCACTCAGGAGGCTGAGACAAGAGGACTGCTGTGAGTTTGAGGCCAACTTGGGCTACATAGTGAGCTCAGGACTATACAACAAGACTGCTTAAAAAGGCGGGGTGGGGCACTCAGGTAAAATATTCCAGATTCAAAGACTAGGGAATTGGGATGAAAAATGAGAGGAATGAGGGAGAAAGAAGTGGATGAGAAAAAAAGGAGCAGGAGGGGAATGTGCCTGGTAACTGTAATGGGGGGTGGGGGGGTTCATTCTTGGAGACCTTCATCAAGACCCACAGAGTACAGGAGCCAACTCTTTTCTGCCTCCCTTCACCATTTATTTTCTCTCTATAAAAGGGCTAGCAGAATGGCCTAAGTGGGAAAGGAGGCCCCGTGGGGTCCTGTTACCAGCCATCTGTGTTCTGTTCTGTTCTTTACTTTTGAACAAGAAGGCTCCAAAACTGAACCGGAGCGGGAGCTGGAGCCGCATACAGATCAGCAGAGCTGGTGCTAACAGCTCCGACGCCTGCAGGATGACTCAACCCTCTGTGCCTGGCAGAGTCAGCTGTGGTCCCCTGGAACCTCCTACTCTAGGGAGAAAAGCAGTGATGTGGGGAAGTGGCTTGGGGAAGAAGAGGAGGACCTCCTGATCGTGGGCAGGACTTCGGGCTGAAGGACAGGTCGTGGTGCCCTGAGTCTTCAGTGAAATGTTCCCAGGGATGGTGGGGAAGGGTTCTGGATGACAGCAACCGCAAGGAAAGCACGATCCTCTGCATACTTCAGGAGTTCGCTGTCTGGAGGATGGCAGTCGGCAAAAGCCATATGGCTGTGTCCCCAGGAATTCGGCCCAAGTACAAATCTCACTTCCTTCCCTTGTGCGTTTTACCTAGTTACAGTGGGCTCCTGCTATTCCCTCCGTTTCTGAGGAATCCCCTGGTTCTTTCTGTTCCTACAAGGTATCATTAATACTTAATAGGTTTTTTTTGAGGCCAAGCCGACCAGCCTGGATTACAGAACGAGACGCTGTATCAAAAACAAAACATTCTTATGTTAAGCAGTTATTAGCTTCAGATCTATTCCCTGGTCGTTTACACAGATCTCTAAGATACAGACAATCAGGAAGAAGAAACCACGTCTGGAAGGTCCTAGGTAGCCTTTCTGTTTGCTTCTTGTGACTGCAGAGTGCCAGGAGGCTAGAGATACAGAAGCACCTTGCTGCGCCCCGCCCACCCTCAGCAACCCCGGCTTCCCCCAGAGAGCTGTCCTTTCAGCTGGCTCCTCATCACTCACTATAAACAGCCCCCTCTCCTGGTTTGGCTTCCCGTTGCTATGGCAACTCAAAAGAACCGGTTGAAGCTGCCAATAAAAGCATCTGCAAGAGCTCCCTACAGCCAGACTCCTTTAACAACAATAGTACAAAGTGGAGTCACCACTATGTCACACCCCACACTCACATACACACCCTCCACTGGTGGTTTTATGAAGAAGCTGTTCGTTCTTTCTTTTGTGTGTGGGTGTGGGTGGTGGTGGTGGTGGTGGCACTGGGGATTGAGCTTGGAGCTTTCACATGGAGTCCATTTTTATTTTTGAATTTGAGATCGGGCCTTACTAAGTCGCTAGGCTTGAACTTGTGATCTGCTTGCCTCAGCCTCACAGACACTGGGATTTATTCACCACCAGGTCCCGCTTAGCTCAACAATTTTATTTTAAAAATATACGTCACGTAAACTCAGGAAACCAATAGCCCAGAAAAGCAAGACACAGCACTTTTGGTATTTTCACTCAGATGCTTAATCATTAGCATGACTTAGCTGTTTTCCTCCTGGCAGGGCCTCTTTTCTGTTACCAATTTGGTCCTTGTTCTTCTCTTTATCAGAGTTCTCTACCTCAAAATATTTATTTATATTGAGATAGGGTCTCACTCTAAAGCCCAGGCTGGTCCTGAATTCACTATATAGCCCACACTGGCCTTGGACTCATAGCAGTCCTCCTGCCTCAACCTCCTGAGTGCTGGGATTACAGGCATGCACCACCATGCCCAGCTTTATGTGCTGTTAGGGAATTGAACTCGTCATTGCACTTGGCTAGGGAAGCACTTTAACTGCTGGGCCACTCCTCCAGCCCCTTTACCTAGAAGTTTTTAGTGTCCTCATAGCTTGCCTTGACTCCTCATAAATTGGAATTTATCCTCTAATTTTTTGTCATGTTTTGTTTCTGGCATTGAGGATTGAGCCGGGAACCTTCACACTGGGCTACATTCCCAGTCCATTTTGATTTTTGATTTTGAGACAGTCTTACTAAGCTGCTAAATGCTTAGGTTGACCCGAGCTTGTACTCTTCCTGCTTCAGCCTCCCAGAGTGCTGAGGTTATAGACCTGTGCCATGGGGACTGGCTTCTAGTTTTTCTGTAGGTATTATTTTAGCTCTTGTTCTTATCCATGTCCTTATACTGTCTTTTTGATTTTTAAAAATTTTTAAATTCTTTTATTAGCATGCATTTTCAATGCATAATAATACCAATTAGCTTGAGAAATTGATGCATTTACATATCACGTCTTTCAATGGGTCAGGGAATCAAGCACGCTGAGAAGCCGAGATCACTGAACTACATTCCCCAGCTGTCTCACTTTTCTGACACAGATGTTGGAGAGTATGAGAGAATCTGATCAACCTACTCACTTTGTGGCGCCAGGTTGTCATCATAAGCTGCTGGCCAGGTTCTTGACTGTCCACTATTGCATCAGATGACAACTCTGGTCTAGTCAGCCAAGGCAAGAGGATCTCCATGGTTATAACTTTGGCCATCTAAAGCTGTCTCTTCAACCGAGGCTGTGGATGGAAAAGTTCTCCTGGGACAGGAAATATGGAGGTAGCAGCTGGACGTTCTCTCTGGAACAGAAAGAAGAAACGTGTAGAAAGACTATGGCAAAGAAAAGTGCGGTGAGTTTGGAGTTGATTAGCTGGTATTTATTGAGGAATTTCTCATTGTCAGTCACTATTCCAGGAGCGGGTAACACGCTGTGACAGATGGTGGACAGGGCCGTAGGAGCCTGTTGCAGAATTCCCTGAGCAGAGCCGGGCCTGGTGGCACAGGCCTGTGACCTCAGCACTCGAGGAGGATAAGGAAGGGGACTGCAAGTTTGAGCTCAGCCTGGACTATTAGTAACTTAGTAAGACTCTGCCTTAATATTTTAAAAAAGGGGGTGGGGCTGGGGATATACCTAAGTGTAAAGGCCATGGGTTCAATCCAGAGTACTGCCAGAAAACCCAAACCCATGGGGATTTAAAAAAGGCTTTTTTTTTTTTTTTTTGGCAGGATCTTGCTCTTAATCCAGACTGTCCCTAAACTCACTATGTAACCCAGGCTGCCTTCAAACTCACAGCAATCCTCCTGCCTCCCCCTCCTGAGTGCTGGGATTGCAAGTGTGCATCACCACACCCAGTTTATTTGGCTCCCCAGGGCCTTGTGCTTGCTAGGCAGGTGTTCTATGTATACCCCCGGTTTTCCCTCAGTCTGTTTTGGCTTGAGAAAGTTTATGAATGTGTGTTGATCTGAATTCAGAGCTATCCTTGGCTGCATGTAGACAAGCCTACCAGGAGCTCCTTAGTGTAAGAAAGGTTTTCTAGAGGAAGGAAACTCTACATTAGGTCCGGAGAGGCAAGTAGAAATAAGAGGGAAAATGGGGGCTAGAGGAATGGCACAGCAGTTAAAGCACTTGCCTAGCAAGTGCAAGGCCCTGAGTTTGATTCCCTAGCACCACATTAAAAAAAAGAAAGAATGAATGAATGAATGAAAGCCAGGCATGATGGCATATGCCTATAATCCCAGCACTTGGGAGGCTGAGGCAGGAGGACTGCTGTTGAGTCAAGGCTAGCATGGGCTCATAGTGAGTTCAGGACCAGCCTGGGCTACAGAGTGAGACCCTGCATCAAAGGAGGGGACCTTCTAGACATGATGGAGGGCTGGAGGAATAGTTCAACAGTTAAAGCATTTGCCTAGCAAGAGTTAAGTACCCTAGTTTTATTCCCAAGTACCCCATACACCAGGCATGGTGGCATGTGCCTGTAATCCCAGCATGTAGGAGGACTGCTGTGAGTCCAAGTTCAGCCTGGACTATTTAGTGAATTCAGGACCAGCCAGGCCTACAAAGCAAGACCCTGTCTCGAAAGAAAGAAAGAAAGAAAGAAAGAAAGAAACAAACAAACAAACAAACAAACAAACAAACAAAATAACATTATCCAAGATTTGAAACAAAAGCTTAATGATGCAACCAGAACAACAGACAGGCAAGGACTACCTCATTCAGCTTTCAGTAATTATGGTTACCAATTACTAAGTATGGAACTGAGCACCAATCATTTCACATCTATTACTTAATTCTCCCAACAATTATGTGAGAAAGTAATAATTATGGCTTACGAATTTTTAGATAAGGAAACCAAAACTCAGTGAAATTTGATAACTTTCTTATGATCATGTAACTAGCAAGTGCCCAAACTGCTAACAATGAAGTTATACTACTGTGAGGGCTTATAAGCCATATTGTTGGGCATGATGGCACATGCCTGTAATCCTAGCACTCTGGGAGGCAGAAGAATTACAAATTTGAGTTCAGCCAGGCAACTTAGTGACTAAGTGAGACCTAACCTCAAAAGATTTAAAAAAATTAAGGGATGTAGCTCAGTACAAAAGCCCTAGGTTCAATTCCCAGTACCAGGAAAAAAGAGAGAGAGAGAGAGAGAGAGAGAGAGAGAGAGAGAGAGAGAGAGAGAGAGAGAGAAGCTGAACCCAGTGGTACAGACCTAAAATCCTAGGCCACTGGGAGGGAGCTGAGATGGGAGACCCCAAATCTGAGCCCAGCCTGAGAACTTAGTGACTCAGCAAGACCCTGTCTCATAATCAAAAATAAAAATGAGCTAGGGCTGTAGCTCAGTATGAATGTTCTGGGCCTGATCCCCGGAGACACATCAGATTCTAGGGAGCTAAAGAGTATAAAGAGGGGAGTACGAGGGAGCCGAATGCAGACCAGGTGAGAAAGGGTAGTAATGCGAACCGGGATGCTGACTGTGACATGGATGTAATCATGTAAGCATTAGTACTGCTATTTGAGGCAGGATCTTGCTATGTTGCCGTGTTGCCCAGGCTTGCCTCAATTTTACAATCCTTCTGCCTCAGTCCCCTGAGCGGTTGGGATTACGGATACATGACACTGTGCCTAGTTTCACGTATTAATTTGATAAGTTGATAGTGAGTTACCAGGAAGAATGCTATTTTCTATGGATATAAGAATGAGATGGGGCTGGAGGAATGGCTCAGCAGTTAAAGAGCTTGCCTAGCAAGTGCTAAGTACCTGAGTTTGATGCCCCATCACCACATAAACCAGGTGTGGTGGCATATGCTTGTAATCCCAGCACTTGGGAGGCTCAGGCAGGAGGATTGCTGTGAGTCTAAGGCCAGCCTGGGCTACAGAGTAAGACCCTATCTCAAAAATACACACACACACACACACATACTCACTCACTCACTAGATTTGGTCCCTGATCTCACAGACCTCATTATCTATGAGATGGAATATTAGGAATTAGTGATGAATTAAATGTGAGGGCAATGGGAAAGAAGTACTATGAGATGTTTCATTGACCCTGATTGGTTTTAAAACCCATGGCCTATTATCACACAACTTTTCCCATTGATCTGTGTGTTAAGTGGGAAAGAGACTGAAAGTCAAAGAGTAAAAGTTAGGACAGAAGATGGAAGACAGCTTGGAAACAGCCTCCTATACCATTCTCATCAGTTCAGATTTTTATTTATTTATTTAGTTAGTTTTGGAGATTTAGTCTTGCTAAATCACAGACTGGGCTTGAATTTAGGATTCTCCCACCTCAACCTCCCAGAGGCTAGAATTACAGGCATATGCTAGCATGCCCGCATTTACTCAGGAATCTTTAGGAAGCCATGTAAATATGTAAGCAGGGAAATAGCTTGGACAGAGACATATGTTAGCAAGATCAAGACTTACTCCCCTCTAACACCCAGAATTCCTCCGGGGCTAAGGAGCCAGTTTGAGATGAGACTGCTCTAATCTTCTTTTCACATTCTGCCCTCTAGTGGTAAGAATAAAAACAGCATGTTCTTATACCATCAATTTATAAACCAGTTCTGTTTTTCTTTTTGTAACGCAGGCTGGTCCTGAAGTCACTACTTAGCCCAGGCAGGCCTCCAACTCTTGGCAATCCTCCTCCCTCAGCCTTCCGAATGCTGGGATCACAGGTATGCAGCAACATACCCAGCGAGCTTGTGGTCCTAGGGGATCAAACCCAGGGCCTTGCACATGCAAGACAAGCACTCTTGCACGGAGTTATGCGCCCGGCCCTGCAAATCAGCTTTAATTTGCCTTCTGTATCATAGCAATCCTGTTTCAGCCTCCCGAGTGCTGGTATTGCAGGCCTGTGCCACCATGCCCAGGTTATGTGATGCTGGAGAACTGAACTAATGAACCCAGGGCCTTGTGCTTGCCAGGCAAGCATTCTAACCACTGTGCTATTTCCTCAGCCGTCTGGGGCTCTTTTGAGAACCCTTGCTCTACATATCTCTCACTAGGCAATCCTGAGCAATCAGCTGGGCTAACATAGCTCTTGTGCCTGGCTGGAGCCGTAGGCCTGTAATCCCAGCACTTTGGGAGGTGGAGAGAGGACAATCAGTTCCAAGTTGGAGCCCAGCTTGAGTAATTTGGAGACTTGAGACCCTGTCTCAAAATCAAAAATCAAAAATGAGCTGGGGACGTTGTAGCTCACAATGTGGAAGCCTTGAGAGCAATTTCCGGTAATACCCACACACTCACATACGTGCACACACGCAGGCTAGCACTGCCGCCCTCACGTGAGACCCTAGTCAAGCGAATATTACATTTCTGGAACCATTCCTTGGAAAGGCATTTTAGTGAGCTCTGCTTCCTTTACACCTGAGTTACAAAAGGATACTTCTCCTGTGGGCCAGATATAAGGAAGACACGTGGAGGAGGAGAAAGTTCTTCTCTGCGTGAATTCTTTTTTGGGGGATTGGCACTGGGCATCCACACCAAGGCTTTCACACTGAGCTGCATCCCGGCCCATTTTTATTTTTGATTTTGAGACAGCATTTCATTAAGTTACTAAGTTTCGAAGTCTGACTTTGAATTTGCAATCTTCCTGTCTCAGCCTCCCATAGTGCTAAGAATACAAGCTTGTGCCAAGGCCAGACAATTCATCATTTTTAATATCATTATTTCACTGTTATAAGCAGTGGACTTACTTTTTTTTTTAATGGTGGTGGAGGTGGTACTGGGAATTGAGCCCAGGGTCTTTGCCTTGAACTACATACCAAACCCATTTTTTAAAAAAAAATTTTTTTTTCTTATTTTGAAACAGGATTTCACCAAGATTCCCAGGCTATGCTTGAACTTGTTATTCTGCTTCTGACTCCCAGAGTGCTGGGATTACAGGCATGTACCACTTGGGCACAGGGAACAAGACTTTTCTTTTTTAACGTATTACCTCCCTTTCCCCTTCCCATCCTCTCATACCATCCCACTTTCCCTTTCCACAATGTCCATCTTCTTCTTCTGTATCTTTTACAGTTTTTATGGTTTAGTTTTCTCATAGTAGAGAGACCATATGATATTCAACTTTCTGGGTCTGAGTCATTTCGCTGAGCATAATGTTCTCAAGGTGCATCCATTTACCTACAAATGACCTGAGTTTGTTTTTCTAATCTCTCTCTCTCTCTCTCTCTCTCTCTCTCTCTCTCTCTCTCTATATATATATATATATATATATATATATATATATATATATATTTCTTTTTCTTTCTTTCTTTTTGAGACAAGGTCTTTCTCTGTAGCCCAGGCTGGTCCTGAACTCACTATGGAGCGTAAGTTGACCTCAAACTCATGGCAGTCCTCCTGCCTCAACCTTCCATGTGCTGGAATTACAGGTGTGTACCACCATGCCCAGCTTATGTGGTGCTGGGGAATCTAACCAAGGGCTTTGTGCTTGCTAGGCAAGCGCTTTAACCACTGTGCCGTTCCTCTAGTCCCCAAGTTTGTTATTCATAATGGCAGAGTAATACTCCATTGGCTATATATATATCACATTTTCTTTATCTAGTCATCTGTACTCAGGCATATTGGCTTCTTCCAAGATTTTGCTGTTATAAATTGTGCTGGTATAACATGGGTATGCATGTATCACTATAGTATGATGACTTTAACTCTTTTGCAATGATCCCAGAAGAGGTGTAGCCAGGTCAAATGGGATGTCGATGTTCAGTTTTCAGAGGAATCTCCACTCTGCTTTCCAAAGTGGTGGTACCAGTTTACAGTCCCATCAGCAATGTAGGAGGATTCCTTTTTCCTCATAGCCTTGCCAGCATTTGTTGAGTTCTTAATAGCAGCCATTCTTACTGGTATTAGATGGAACCTCAGCATTGTTTTAATTTGCATTTCTTTGATGGCTAAAGATATTGAACATTTTTTCATGTATTTACTGGCCATTTAAACTTCTTCTGAGAACTGTTTATTCATTTCAGATTCCTGTTTTTTGATAAGGTCCTTTATTTTGGAGGTTCTAGTTTTTTTTTTCAGTTCTCTGTATATTCTTGATCATAGTCCTATGTCTGAGGAGTAGCTGGAGGATATTTTTTCCCATTCCTTGGGTGCTCTCTTCACTCTGTTGATTGAGGAGCAACAAACTCTTGAAACAACTTTGTGCAGAGCCTGGTAGTACAGGCTTATAATCCCAGCACTCAGGAAGGCTGAGGCAGGAGGATTGCAAGTTCAAGCCTAGCCTGGACAACTTAGTCACTGACTTAGTGAGACTCTCAAAAATCAAAAATACAAAACAAACAAACCCAACTGTGATGTAGCTCAGTGTGAAATCCCTAGGCTCAATCCCCAGTCCAAACAAAAACAACAACAGAAACTAGAGAAATAGCACACAGGTAAAAGTGCTTGCCTAGCAAGCACAAGGTCCTGAGTTCGATTATCTAGCATCAGGTAAACTGGGCATGATGGTGCAGGCCTGTAGTCCCAGCACTCAGGAGGCTGAGACAGGAGGATTTCTGTGAGTTTGAGGCCAGCCTGGGCTGCATAGCGGGTAGAGGACCAGCTTAGACTTACAGAGTGAGACCCTGTCTCCAAACAAAACAAAAAATAAAAACTTTGAAAGTGGAAGATAAGGCAACTTTTTCAAGGACTTCTCCAGCTTTGATTTTTTTCTTTCTAAATTATTATTATTATTTTTAGTATATGTTTGTGACACATAATACCATTCACCTTGGGCAGGTGATGCAGAGACGTACCGCCTCTTAATCACTTTTACCTCCTTTCCCTTCTTACCCCCTCATACTTCCCCCATCCCGTTCCCCTTTCCATGAAGTTTACCTCCCTGCTTCCTAACACCTCTCTTTTATTTTGCTTCCTTACTTATTTAAACTTTGGACTTCTTATATTGGAGAAACCATCCGATATTTAACCTTTTGTGTCTGATTTACTTTGCTAAGTCACATAACTCAAATTTAACATTCTTGATGGCTGAGTGTACTCAGTTTCTTTCCCCACCCCTCTGTTGATAGATGCCTAGTTGGCTTCCCAGATCTGGCTGCCATGAGTTGTGTTGCTATAAACACTGGTGTAAGCTGGCCTGGTTATGCAAACAAAGACCCAGTATCTTACAAAAGCCAACCAACTAAAAAAATTCTTATGCAAATATCACCATGATATGATGTCTTTAACTCTTCAAGAAAGATACTCATAAAAGGCATAGCTGCGGGGCTGGAGGAATGGCAGAGCTGCTAAAGCACTTGCCTTGCAAGCCTGCAAGCACAAGGTCCTGAGTTCAGTTCCCTAGCACCGCATAAAGTTGGACGTGGTGGCGCATACCTATAATCCCAGCACTCAGGAGGCTGGGACAGGAGGATTGCCAAGGCCAGCCTGGCCTACATAGTGAGTTCAGGAACTGCCTGGGCTACAGAGCGAGACCCTGTCTCAAAAAACAAAACAGAAGGCATGGCTCGGTTGAATGAGACTTCTATTTCCCATAGTGGTTGCATGAGTTTACAGTCCTACCAATCACGTAGAAGGGTTCCTTGTTTCTCATAGCCTTGCTGGCATTTGGTGTTTCTTGAGTTCACAGCAGCTATTCTGACTGGAGGAAGAAGGAATCTCTATGTTGTTTTGGTCTGCATTTTCTAATGACTAAAGATGCTGAACATATTTTTGTGTTTGTGTCTGGTACTGGGTATCAAGCCCAGCGCCTTCACATTGGGCTATATCCCCAGCCCAATTTCATTTTATTGTACAACAGGGTCTCACTAAGTTGCTAAGTTGCCCACAGTGGGCTTGAACTCATGGCCCTCCACCCTCAGCCTCCCTGAGTGCTGGGACTACAAGCCTCCACCCCTGGGCCTGGAGGCTGAACTTATTTTTTTAAAAATGTATTTACTGGCTATTTGTGCTTCTTTGAAGGAGTGTCTATTCATTTCAATTGCTCATTTTTTGATAGGGCCTTTTATTTTGGGGAGTCTAATTTTTTGTAGTTCTTTGTATATTCTAAGTATCAGTCCTATGTTCAAGGTATAGTCTAGCTTTATTTAAAAAGAGATGTTGTTGGGCCTAGTGGTGCAGGCCTATAATCTCAGCATTCTGGGAGGCAGTGGCAGGATAATTGCAAGTTCAAGCCTTGCCTGGGCAAGTTGGTGAGACCCTGTCTCGAAATGAAAATTTAAAAATGAGCTGGGGATGCAGCTCTGTGTGAAGGCCCTGATCTGGATTCCTACTACTACCACAAGCAAAGCAAAGTTTTTCTTTCACACCTTGACCCTCTTTGCCAGAGCCCTTGTTCTGCTAAGATACAGCTCTGATACATGTCTATCATAATAGAGTTTTACCAATCTGTGTAGTTTGGAAACAAATACAGTAGTCATGTTGCAAAAATCCAACTGACCTGGGCATAGTGACACATGACTACAGTCACAGTATCTGGGAGGCTATGACAAAAGAATCTTGAGTTTCAGGCCAGCCTAGGCTATATAGCAAATTCAAGCCCAGCTATAAACTACCTTTTGACCCTGTCACAAAAAAGTGAAATATTTCACTTGAAATGATAGAGGGCTGGAGGAATAGCACAGTGGTTAGAGTGCTTGCCTAGCAAGCACAAGGCAAGACTCTGGGTTCAGTTCCCCAGCACCATGTAAGCCTGATATGATGGTGCATACCTGTAATCCCAGCACTCGGGAGGCTGAGGCAGGAGCATTTCTGTGAGTTCTAGGCCAGCCTGGGCTGCATAATGAGTTGTAGACCAGTATTAGCTACAGAGATAGACCCTATCTCAAAAAAAAAAAAAAAAAAAAAAGATGGAGGCATAAATTCAAGGCCCTGGGTTCAATCCCTAGGATTGGACAAAATAGAAATCTGATTGATTTAAACATCCTGTAGCAATGTTCCTTTGGTATTCTCTTTGGTTTAAAGTACTTGAATTACAGTCTCCTCTACTCATTGATTCAAAGCTTAGAGGCGAAGGGACTCTTTAATTCATTTATTAATTTATTTATTTTGTGGTACTTAAGATCCAACCCAAGGCCTTCACATTGAGCTATATCCCAAGCTCGTTTTTATTTTTAGACAGAGTCTTGTCAAGTCACTACGTTGCCTGGGGTAGGCTTGAACTCGTGATCCTCCTGCTTCAGGCTCCCAGAGTACTGGGATTAGAGGCCCACCACTGGTATAGATAAAGTGAATATCTATTTATTTACTTATGTACTTACTTATAGACAGGGTCTTGCTCTGTACTCCAGGCAGGTCTGGACTTACTATGTAGCCCAGGATGGACTCGACTTCAAGCCAATCCTTCTGCCTCAGCCTCCTGAATGCAAAGATCACAGGCATGTGCTACCACATCTGGCTAATCTTTACATGGTGCTGGGAAATAGAACCCAGGGCCTTGCACATGCTAGGCAAATACTCTAACCACAGAGCTATGTCCCCAGCCCTAAGGGACCCTTCAAATCTTCTCTCAGCTGAGACAGCTCCTCTACTATCTAAGAGTAATTTTGTGAATTAAACATTGGTGCTCTTTTTCTGATTTAGTATGCATACTCCACCTACAAGTGACAGAATTTCTTTTATTTTTATTAATTTATTTTATTTAACTTTTTATGTTTTGAGACAGGGTCTCGCTCTGTAGTCTAGACTGGTCCTGAACTCACTGGTGTATTCCAGGATGGCTTTGGACTCAGGACAATCTGCCTGCCTCAGCCTCCCTAGTGCTGGGATTACTGGGACTACAAGCGTGTGTCACCACGCCCAAGCTTTATGTAGTTCTGGAGACTCAAACTCAGGGCCTTGCATTTGCAAGGCAAGCACTTTAACTGCTGTGTCATTCCTCCAGCCCAGAATTTCTTTTAAAGATAGGGGCTTTAAGATTTCTGGCAAACAGATCCCTCTCCCACGCGAGTCCTCTACTGATTCAGAATTTGAGATGGAAATGGTACTACTTGCTGGAGTTGAGCTGCACACTGGTGCTGCTGAGAGCTGAGTGACCCTTGCCATGGCTGAAAGTGTTTGGATAGAAATGTCTATAAAAGAGGGTGGGCTTGAGGGCTGCTTCAATTGGGAGGTGACTGGATCAGGGGGAAGCAAGGCCCTTGTTTTACAGATGAGGAAACCGAAGTTTAAGACATGGTAAGTGACCTATTCAAGGTGCTGAGACAGTCAGGATTGTACCTTTTCCCAGTGGATCGCCTTAAAATACAGTACCTGTGCCAGGTCTGGGGCACACACCTGTAATCCCAGAACTCTGGAAGACGGAGGCAGGAGGATCACAAGATAAAGGCCAGCCTCGACAATTCAGTGACTTAGTGAGACTTGTCTTAGCCCTGGGCTCAATCCCGGTCCCACACACATATACTCACACACAGAAAGTACCCCTTTTGGGGCTGGAGATGTTATAGCCTGGTGGTAAAGGGATTGCTTAGTATATCCTAGGTGCAATCCTGGTGCTGGATGATTCTCCAGCCAGTTCCACTAACGCCACTGTGCTGTCCTGTCACCATCAGCAGCAGCTGGAAGTGCCAGGAAATATGGGACTGGCACAATGGGTATGTAAATATCTTTGAAGTTGTATGTATGTCTATGCTCACATCCAACTACATATGTGGTTGTGCTAACTAACGGCATACTTGTGTACCTCTCTGCTTACAGAAATGCCTTAAATCTCAGTTTCCTGACGAGTGAAATTTGAATATGAAATAGTACCTATCTCAAAGGATTAAATAAGATAACGTGGTATTTAAAGTTCTTAGCACATTTGCTGACATTCAGTAAATGTTTGATATTAAATTATTTCTTTTATGGCTTGCTGAGATGGAATGTATCAAGGTCTGCCTTCAAGGCCCCAGGCTAATGCTTTAATATTTTCATTTAATTTTTACCACAAATTTTTGAAGTAGGTTCTTTCATTAACTACACAGCACTGGCGGAAAAAACTAAGCCTAAAGAAGATGAATAACTCGCCTGAGATCCCAGAGTTAGGAAGTAGCTGATTAAGAATCAAAACCAGGCTTGTCTAATCTTCATCGCTAGGCTACATGCCTCTTTCAATGCAGTAACTGGTCTGTTGCAGGGTACCTAGACTCATTTGCTAGAACTCTAAATTCAAATATTTCAGAGAAATACTGCATGTAGGATGGGCCAGCTCATCTATATAAATACATTTTATTAAAATCTACAAAACAACAAAAGATTTGTTTTCACTCCCCCCTTAAAATAGTTTTTTTTTTTTAAATAGACAGCCTATTTAGCCATTTTGCACAAGAGATAATTACCCAGAGACTAAATGTCTTAATTATTTATTTCAGCGCTGGGGATAGCACCCAGAGCCTTTGTACCATGCTACATTCCCAGCCTATTTTTAGTTTTCATTTTGAGGTCTCGCTGAATTCTTAAATTACGCAAGCTGGACTCCAGTCTTCCAGAGTGGTGGGATTACAGACTTGTGTCACCAGGATGGCCTGAATGTCATTTTACTCAGTAAATGACTGTGGAAGCTGGGCTGGTGGGGCAGCAATTCCAGCACTCTGGGAGGCTGAAGTAGAAGGATTACAAGTTAGAGCCCTGGGCAATTTAGTGATTTAACAAGACCTTCTCAATATCAAACAAAATGGGCTGAGGATGTAGCTCAGTACAAAGGCCCTGCGCCTGATCCCCAGTGCCAAACAAACAACATCTTGCTGAACTGGACCCTGTGGTACAGGCCTGCTAACCCTAGAACTCTGGGAGGCTAAGGCATAAAGATCACAAGTCCTGACTCCAACCTGGGCAACTTAGTGACTTGGTGATGCTGTCTCAAAAATCAAACATACAAAACAGGCTATGGATGAAGTTCACTGTGAGAGTCCTAGGCTCAAAAAGAAAAACTCCTTCTTAGCCTTGGTGAAATCTATGTAATTGTAAGCCCAGCCTGTGCCATTAAGCGACTTACCAAGACCCTGTCTCAAAATAAAAAAGAGCTGGGGATGCAGCTCAGTGTGAAGGCCTTGAATTTGTACTCCAGTACAGGGGAAAATAATCTCAACCTGAGACATAAGAGACAGCCACTAAACATCCTTCCAGTGGATTTTATCTCATTCTAGTTAAAAGCACCAGTTTTAGGATCTTCTGTATTTTAACACAAATTTTCTTGTATAGGTTACAACTAGTCAGTTTCTCTCAGATCACTTAGGTCAGACTTGGGTTGTTGACTTTCACCTTTTTCCTCTCTGCTTTCTTCCTCAGTGATTTTCTATACCTTGAGCTATCTCTGCTACATGAATTCCATATAAATTTTATCCATTCAATAAACATTAACATCTTGCTACAATCTGGATCTCATTGCTCAGTCAGATGTCTGTCCCACGTTCACATGTTTGTGGAACATCTTTGAGAGGATGTGGTGCACCATCAGACATTCCTATAAAAATAGCTTTAGGGCAAGAATTACCTTGGCTTCTCTGTACTCCAGCTTTGGGCATTATTTCTCTGGCCCTCCTCTACATTAGCTATTTACAAGGTGTGGAATTCTCCACACCGGCTCTGAAGACCTCCTTGTCTCAGAAGAACCTGCAGTCATGAGGAAACAAGTAGTGATAAAACCCCAAGGTCCCAAAGACCCAAAAAGTAATCATCACCTTTCTCACCAAGCCACTTTTCATTCATAATTTCCTCCAGTATTTCATTTTGTACAAGCAATGTTCTTGTAAAAATCACCAGTACGTCTCATAAATGACAGCTGGTGTCATTTTTCCTGTGAACTCCATTTCTGTGCTGCAATGGCTCTTCAGAGCTTTGCCACTCTCAGCAGGGCCTGGTGGCACAGGCCTGTAACCCCAGTGCTCTGGGAGGTTGGATAGGAGGATTGCAATTTAGCAAGACTCTGCCTTAAAAAAAAAAAAAAAAAAAGGCAGTGGAGAGAACTTTTGAGTCTGAAGACCTAACAGCATAAATTGGTAACAGTATTATCTATAATATAGAGCCTTGTACTGGAAGAATAGCAGGACAGTTAGAGCACTTGCCTAGCAAGGTTAAGGCTCTGAGGTCAGTTCTGCAGCATCACATAAGCCAGGCATGGTGGCACACGCCCATAATTCCAGCACTCAGGAGCCTGAGGCAGTAGGATTGCCATGAGTTTAAGGTCAGCGTGGGCTACATAGTGTGTTCAGGACCAGCATGAGCTGCAGAACAAGACCCAGTTTCAAAAAAGTACAGCGGCTCCTTGGGCTTTCCCCCAGGCTTGGACAGATCATACTGGGGGGTGGGAAGCGGATAGCCTTTCTCAAGAAGTTTGCTGCTGCTGCTTCTCTTGTTCTTGTTCCTCCTCCTCCCCCCACCTTTTTTTTGAGACAGTCTTTCTCTGTAGTCCAGAATGGTCCTGAAACTCACAGTAATCCTCTTGCCTCAGTCTCCCAAGTGCTGTGCACCACCATACCCAGCTATTATGAGGTACTGGGGGATTGAACCTGGGGCCTTGTGCTTTCTGGGCAAGTGCTTTAATCACTGAGTTATGTCTCCAGCCCCTGAAGTTTGCTTTTCTCTAGTCCCCATGACCTCCCACCCTTGTCAATTTCTAAAACTACTCATGTTTCCTAAAAACTCTTAATAATGCCTAGAAATGGCCCAGAAGATGGAAAATACAAGAGGATGTGCTATTGTTAACAGTATCTCAATATCCCTAGGGGACCAGGTCAGTTCAGGACAGTGTTGCACCCTATTTTAGAATTCAAAATTGGATCAGTTTTTTGGCAGTCTTAGGTGAGGGAAAATCCCAGAGCTGAGCCAGATTTCCACCAGGAAGTCCTGTGTTTCTCTTGGCTTAAAGAATCAGCTCTTGGGCTGGAGGGAGACACAGCTCTGTGGTATAGTGTTTGCTTACCATACATGAGGGTCTGAGTTTGATCCTCATCACAGAAAAGGGATTTTTTATGGTATGTGATAACACTGTCCTCTGTGGCCCACATTTGGGACCATCTTTACTGGAGCACTTATCATTGTATTAGAATTATGTATTTACCTGTCATTTCCATTCTTGCTATGAACAAGGAGAAGAATCATATCCTATTTATCTTCATTCTCCTAACAATAGCAATTACATCCTGGATGATACACTGGAGATTCTCTATAAATGATTAAGCAAATTAACAGGTGAATGAATAATAGGCCTGTGAGCATCATTTAGCCTGAAAGATGATACAATTTCCAAAGATAATTTTTGTTTAATTTGGGTCCCTATCTGTGAAGTATGCTAGATTTTATATATATATATAAATATATATGTATGTATGTATGCACTTTTTTAACATATATATGTATGTATTTTTTCCCCCACTAGTGGAGATTGCTAAGGGATCTTACAAAATTTCCCAGGCTGGCCTTAAATTTGTGATCCTCTTGCCTCAGCTTCCCTGGCCTGATTACAGACCTGTGCCACCATGCTTGGCTAGATGAAAAACTTTCCCCCCTTCTTTTTTTGTGGTGCTCAGAAATGAACCAAAGGCCTTCACACTGAGTTATATCACTAGCTCACTTTTTACACTTGATCTTAGCCAAAAAGTCTGAGAAACGATTACAGCTCATTTTTTTTGTTTGTTTGTTTTGAAACAAAGTCTGGCTAAATTGCCCAGGCTGAGCTTGAATTTGCGATCCTCCTGCCTCACCCTCCCAGAATGCTGGGATTACAGGCTTGTACCATCAGGCCCAGCTAGATGATAAACAGTGTTTATACTTTATTTTGGCATATTCTTTTTTTTCTCTTTTCAGTACTAGGGATTGAACCCAAGGCCTTTGAACTGAGCTAAATTTCTAGCTCCCCTTTTTTTTAGTTCCAATTTTGAGACAAGTCTTACTAAGTCACTAAATTGCCCAGGTTGGACTCAAACTTGCAGTCTGCCTCCCTCAGCCTCCCAAAGTGCTAGGATTATAGGCTTGCACCACTGGGGTATGTTCTTTGTGTGTGTATGGGCGTGGTACAGAGATTGAACCCAGAGCTATCACACTGCACTATATACCCAGCCCATTTTTATATTTGAATTTGAGACAGGATCCTGCTAAATCACTAACTTGCCCAGGGTGGGCTTGAATTTGTAATCTTCCTGATTTAGCCTCTAAAAGTGGTAGGATTACAAGCCTGAGTCCTTGGGGCCCAGTTGGTTTATCCATCTTTGTATCTTCCACATAGTTTTTTTTTTAAATGTATGTTGAGGGGCTTGAGGAATAGCACAGCATTTAAAGTGCTTGACTAGCCAGTAAAAGACCCAGGATTCAATTCCTCAGCACCACATTAGCTGGGTGTGGTGGTGTGCACCTGTAATTCAGCACTCAGGACGCTGAGGCAGGAGGATTGCTGTGAGTTTGAGGCCAGCCTGGGCTACATATAGTTCAGGACAAGCCTGAACTCCAGAGTAAGGCCTTGCCTCAAAAAAGAAAGTGTGTGTGTGTGTGTGTGTGTGTGTGTGTGTGTATTTCCTCCTACACTACTGGAGGTTGAACCCAGAGCCTTCATACACTGAGCTATGTCTCCAGTCCTTTTCTAATTTTTAAATTTTGAGACAGAGGACAGGGTCTCACAAAATCATTAAGATGTCTGGGTTGGGCTTGATTTTTTTTTTTTTTTTTTTTGAGACATGATCTTGCTCTGTAGTCTAGCCTGATCCAGAACTCACTATGTAGCCCAGGCTGGACTTGAATTTACAGCTATCCTCCTGCCTTAGCCTCTGGAGTGCCAAGATTACAGGTGTGTGCCACCATGCCCAGCTATTATTTGGTGTGGGGGAATCAAACCTGTGCCCTGTGCCCTAGGCAGGCACCCTAATCACTGAGCTATGCCCTCAACCCTAGGTTTAAATTTTTAGCCCTCTCAATTTTGCCTCCCTAGTGGTGGGATTACAGGCATTTGCCATAATGCTTGGCTAGAATCATATGTTTTAAATGGGGGAAATCTAGCCTTAAATTTAATAGACACCTGTTCAATTTTTCTATATAGAGAATATTTTGAGAGATAGGAAGTATAAGAAGTTGAGATACTTGGGATTAGTTTTATGAGGGATGAAAATCTGTAGGTAGAGTTTTAAAAATTATAAATTAGGGCCATAAATTAACAAGGCTACAGAGCCAGTGGTGCAGGCCTGTGATCATCACTCCTGGAGACTAAGGAAGGACAACCTCAAGTTCAAGCTCAGTGTTGGAAACTTAGCAACTGAGACCCTGTCTCAAAATGAAAAATAAAAAATTAGAGCCAGGCCAGGTGATACAAGCCTTGTAATCCTAGCACTCTGAGGATCAAAAGTTCAAGCCCAGTCTGGGCAATTTAGGTTTTTTTTAAATTTTTTATTTTTTAAACAGGATCTCACTCTGTTGTCCAGACTGGTTCTAAACTCACTTTGTAGCCCAGACTGGCTTTGAACTCACAGAAATTCTCCTGCCTCAGCCTCCCAATGCTAGGATTACAGGCGTGCGCCACTATGCCCAGCTTATGTGGTGCTGGGGAATTGAACTTGGGTACTTAGCATTTGCTAGGCAAGCTCTGTAACCACTGAGCTATTCCTCCAGCCTGCAGTTTAGCATTTTAGCAAGACTCTGTTAAAAAAAAAAAAAACTAAACTAAAAAATGTGATAGGGGTATATTGCTAGCTTAATGCAAAGGCTCCAGCCTCAATCCCCAGTACAAGGGGATTAAAAATGGGCTAGGAATGTAGTTCTATACCCAGTACCACAAAACAACTGACCAACTAAGGCCTCTTAAATTATTGGAAGGGTATAAGCAAAAAGAGAGAGGCAAGAGAAAGCTTAGGTGGCAATAACTGTATAATCAAATCTATATGGATGAGGACTGGAGACATAGCTCAGCAGTTAAAGCTCTTGCTAGTCAGCATGAGACCCTGGGTTCAATTCCCCAGTACTGGGCATGGGGACATATACCTGTAATCCCAGCACTCAGGAGTCTCAGGCAGGAGGATTCCCATGAGTTCAAGGCCAATGTGGGCTATATAATGAGTTCATATATATGGATGGTTAACAAATGCTGGAAGTGTAGCTCACAGATAGAATACCTGGCCAGCATGTACAAAGCCCTGGATTTGATCCAAGCAGGGAAAAGCAGAAAAATATACTCAGTATTGCTAAAACGATTATAATGAGAAACAGACTGACAATGTTACGTGTTGATGAGAACGAGGAGACATTGGGATTTATCATATTAGGTTGTCGGAGAAGTCATGACACATTTTTCCAATTGATGCCACTAGTTCATTTTTGGAAGTACTAGGGTCATTTGCATCTATGTTGTTGTCGTGTCATTTGACACCTGCCAGTTCTAACTTTAATCTAGAAAACAAAAACAATCAGTTTGGTTGAGTTTTGGAGATGTGACAACAAGTTGAATAGGGAAGACCAAACTGGATTTTCACCGTATTTTCCTGTTTTACTTCCATACAGGAAGGACACACATCATGCTTGTGAAAAGTGGTGTACTGTGCGTGGTGACAGTGTTCTACAGGAATGTCCATATCAGTGGTGGCTGGTCTCGGGCAAGGAGGACCACTGAGGTTGTTAATGACAAAATAAAGGCATTGACAGAGTGGACACCACATTACAGAACACGAGAGACAGGAACATTGAGCTCTGTCATTCCAGCCATCATGACCACCTGAAGGAGCTGGAATACAATATTAAAGAAGCAAGCATGAAATTTGGGTTCCTCATGAACTCAAGGAAGTTCATTTGATGGTGAATGTGCTCATTAAACATGAGGAAAATGATGCTTTTTGGATGTGACTGACAACTTTTGATGAGAAGTGGACAGGTGACAAAGTGGTACACAAGCAGTCTTGGTCTTGAACTGATGGTTCAACTCAAAAGATACCAAAAGCAGATGATATCAGGGAAAGGCTATGCTCTCAGAATGGGGGGATTTTAAAGATGTCACATTTTTTGAGCTCCTACAAAGGAATCAAAGATCAATTTGAATGTGTACTGTCAGTAACTAGACAGTTTGAATGAATCCATCATCCAGAAATGTCCAGAGCCTGTTAGTGGTCAAGGATTTGTATTCCATGAAGCAACACGAGACCTCACACATGTATGATCACCTGTCAGATAGTAAACTCAGATGGCATGTGTCGCTACACCCACCATACTCACCTGACTTACGCTGCCAGACTTCCATTTGTTCCAGTCTCCTCAAAACTTACATGGTGTCAGGTTCAACTCAGATGAGGCTGTACAGTGACACCTTATTCAGTTTTTCACCAATAAAGACACTTCTTTCTCTGAATGAGGAGCTATGAAGGTCACTAAACGACAGTAAAAGGTCATGGGACAAAATGGGCAGTATATTACTGATTGATCTTTGTTTTTTTATATAAATAAATGACCTTTGAAAAACATGAACAAAATACATTATCATGTTTCCAACAACCCAATACTTTGTTGGTAGGATACAGGTGAAATAGCCACATTGGGAAACAGCTTGGGATTTTCTTTAAAAATTCAACATAATCCAGGCTTAGTGGTGCAGGCTTATTAACCCAACACTCTTAAAAGGCTGAGGCAGGGGTTTGGTGGGTTTGAGACCAGCCTGTGCCACTTACCATCTTAGTGAGAACCTATTTTAAAAAAAGAAACTGAGAACAGAGCTCAGAGTATGGAACCCCTGGGTTCAATCCCCAGTTTTTTTTAAAAAAAAAAAAAGAGGGCTGGAGGAATGGCACAACAGTTGAAGGCCCTGAGTTCAATTCCCCAGCACCACATAATGCTGGGCATGGTGGTTTAGTCCTGTAATCCCAGCACTCGGGAAGCTGAGTCCAAGCCCAGCCTGGGCTATACCAGAGAGTTCAGGACCATCCTGGTTACAGAATGAGACCCTGTCTCAAAAAAAAAAAAAAAAAAAAAAGAACTACTGACACATTTTGTAACATGGATGAACGTCAAAAACATTATACTAAGCAAAAAGAACAAAACAGAGAATCTACTTACATGTAATTTAGAATTCCATTTCTATAAGTGCCACAAAGCCAGCACTCTGAAGATGGCAAACTGATTAGCAGCTGCCTGGGGCTGAGAGTAAGCACAGGAGCTGACTGCAGGTGGGCATGAGGAAAAATCCTGAAGTTAGAGAAACTTTCTAAAAACCAACTAGGGTGATAGTTAGATAGCTCTCTAAATTTAATTAAATTCATTAACTCATGCTTGTAAGAAATGAATTTCATGATTTGTAAATTGTATCTAAATAAAAGTCTGGAAAAATACAGCAAGTTAAAAATCAAATCCTGTTTCTATCATTGTCCAGCTATGAGACTTATTTTATTTTACTTTTTGAGACAGGGTCCTGCTCTATAGTCCAGGCTGGTCCTGAATATACTACATAGCCCAGGCTGGCCTCAAACATATGGCAATCCTCCTGCCTCAGCCTCCTGAGTGCTGGGATTACAGGCATGTACCACCATGCCTGGTTTATCTAGTGCTGGAGAATCAAACCAGGGCCTTGTGCTTGGTCGGAAAGGGCTTTAACCACTGAACTATGTTCCCAGCCCCAAGAGTTTTATTTTATTTCATTTTATTTTATTGTGGTACTGGATGTCAAGCCCAGAGCTTTCACACTGAGCTACATTCCAAGTCCATTTCTATTTTTGATTTTGAGGTAGGAGATCCCTAAGTTGCTAAATTGCCCAGGCTGGGCTTGAAACTGCAGTCCCTCTGCCTCGGTCTCCCAGAGTGCTGGCATTATGGGTCTGTGCCACTGGGCTCAGCTGAAAACTTGGACAAGTATTTTTCCCATTTTTATAAAATACAAATTTTCATGGCAGATAGCGTATGAAGGGCTAACAGTACAGGTAGTAAAAGACTTTACTAATTCTCAATAAATACAAAAAAAGACAAAAACGTATTTAGATCAGAATATACCATCAAGGGGACAGTGGGCAAGTTCCAAGGGAAGAATTGCACAGGCAGAGCGAGTGATTGATTTTTTTTTTTTTTTTGAGACAGAGTCCAGGCTGGTCCTGACCTCATTATGTAGCCCAGGCTAGCCTCAAACTCACAGCAATCCTCCTGCCTCAGCCTCCTGAGTGCTGGGATTACGGGTGTATGCCACTATGACCAGTTTATGTGGTGCTGGGGAATCGAATTTAGGCTTGTGTGTTTACCAGGTAAGTGATTTAACTGTTTTAATCCCCAGAAAGATTGAATTTTTTTTAGTGGTACTGGGTTTTTTTTTTTTTTTTTTTTTTTCTTAAATGGCTCCTGCTTATGTCATTGCCCATTATGGCTGCTGAGCACTGCTTCTGATCTGGGCTCCAGGAGGCCTTTTCTAGGGTGAGTGCACATTGCATTTGTAGTATGCACTAACCACAGGTTCGTTTCTCAGAGGCTGGGGCTGCCAGCTGCTGACCATTCCCACTTCTTCCAGATTCGTGCTTACCCGACTCTGAGGTTCTTGCCTTTGGGCTTTCCTCTGTCTGTGGTTTGTGGGTGCCAGCAGCTCAGGGCTTTGCCGAGTCAGCTGCTGTTGTTCTCCACTTCTGATATGCCTTCAGGATTTCTGACCTTCCCGTAGCCCCCTATCAGTGTTGGGGAGATCCTTCCTCTCCTAGCTTGGTCAGATGTTCCAGGCTCTACGTGAGCTTTCCTCCATCTGCAGATGCCTGCGGCTCTAGCTGTTTGCAGCTGGCTTTGGGCAGCTTCCGAGGCTACTGTTTTATTTTTCCTCTACTTTTGATGTTCCTTCAGAACTTATGATCTTCCTCTGGCCTCCTTTCAGTTGTTGGGGTGCTCCTCCCTGTCCTAGCTACACTGAACAGGCGCTTTATGACTAAATTCTCAACTTTTTAAGTGGGTCGATGAAGAGATATTATGCAGCTCTGTTACTCGGCTGCTGTCTTGACCTTGAAGCCCAGTTTCTTTTTCCCCGTATATTCTCCTGCTGTTTCAACTCTCCCTCTGTGGATGTCTCCAAATAATACTCTCCTGAATTTCAATCTCATATTTTAAATTTCCTGAATATACCAAACTTAACATGATCCTAACTGAAGTCATGGGTTTTTTTACCCAGCAACTCAGGCCTCTCGTGAGTGTAAATTTTATCATTCAAACTTCTTTTTATTTTTGAATAAATAACACTATTAAGATTCTTGTTATGCTTACTCAAAACTCCAACATTGCCAGGCATGATGGTGCAGGCAGTATCTGTAATCCCAGTTACTTGATAATTTAAGGCAGTATAATTGTATATTCATGGCCAGCCTGGACCATTTAGCAAGACCTAGTCTCAAAATAAAATAAGAAAGTACTAAAGATATAGCTTAGTGGCCGAGTGCTTTCTTAGCGTGTGTCAGGTCCTGGGTTCAACCTCTATGATCATCAAAAAATGAAACAAAACACCTCTAATCCCATTGTTTTTTAACTTTATTAAAATTAACTTACAGTATAGGTTTATTGCAAAAATGTGGACAAACAACAATTTTTTAAAATTTAAAATAATTTGTATGCAACCAAAGTATGAATAACAATAAAGAACCTGTGAAAATGTTATAGAACATTAATTTTGTAAAATAGAGATAAGGGCTGGTAGCATAGCTCAGTGGTTCAAGAGCTTGCCTAGGATGCATAAGGCCCTGGGCTCAAGTCCCCAGCACCATATAAAGATTAGCTGGTCATAGTGGTGCATGCATGTAATCCCAGTACTTGGGAGGCTGAGGCTGGAGGATTGCTGTGAGTTTGAGTTCAACCTGGGCTACATAGTGCGTTCAAGATCAGACTGGACTACAGAGTAAGACCCTGTCTCAAAAAAAAAAAAAAAAAAAAAGGACAGAGCTGGTGGAATGGCTCAGTGGCTAAAGTGCTTGCCTAGTAAGCACTAAGACAAGTGCTAAGTACCTAAATTGATTCCTCAGCACTACATAAGCAGGGTGTGATGGTGCATGCCCGTAATCCCAGCACTGGGTAGGCTGAGATAGGAGGATTGCCATGAGTCCAAGGCCAGCCTGGGCTCTATAGTGAGTTCAGGACCAGCCTGGGCTACAGAGAGAGACCCTGTCTCAAAATAAATAAATAAATAAAGTAAATAAATAAAATTTTTAAAAGGTTCAAAATTAAGATTTTGTACTGCAGATAAACACTTGCCTTCTATTCTACAGGCATACTTGTGGGGAAATCCTCTTCTTCAGATATAGATAAAACTAAAATGCTTATATTCTCCACATTTTTCACAGACTGGCTTTAGATGTGTTATTTACCTTGGCAAATGGGAATAACAAACATTAAGTTGCCAAAACCAGAAGTTGAAAGGCACCTTCAATCCTCCTTCATGTCTTACTGCTGTCACTAATAGACACCTTATTCCCTATTTTTTTTCTGTTCCAAAATATACTTACATTAAATAAAATGTGCATTTCAGTAAGATCTGAAGTGAATGACTATGCATTCTGGGAAGTTTCACATCTAGGCAGGGCCAACATTTGTGGAAGAAGCTACAAGAATGTACATCCAATCACATTTGCAGTGGGTTTCTTTTTTGTTTGTTTGTTTTGGAGGCAAGGTCTTGCTCTGCAGTCCAGACTGGTCCTGAACTCACTCTGGAGCCCAGACTGGCCACAAACCCAATAGCAATCCTCCTGCCTCAGCCTCCCAAGTGCTAGGATTGAAGGCATGCACCACCACACCTGGCTTATGTGGTGCTGGGGAATCAAACCCAGGGCCTTGAGCTTGCTAGGCAAGCACTCTAACCACTGAACTATTCCTTTAGCCCCAGTAGCGGGTTTCTTATTGCCAATCTGCAAGTTCCACTGAGCACGTCATTATGTGACTTGTGCAGGACACCACTTCCATTGGGGCAGGGATAGCCAGCGCTAGCCTCAATGTTGAGTTCATCATAGCTTCTCAGAAATTCCCCCGACAGCCTGGACAGTGTAGATTCAGAAAAGTAAATGTGTTAAGGGAAACAGATAACGTGTTAGAGGCCCACATACGTTTCCTTGCCGCGTCTGTGCTGCTCTCCCTCTGCAGCGGATGGTCAGGAGGATGACCTTCTTCAGGACAGCACATTCACAGGACTGGGACAGGCCTGTGGGGCTGAGAGGGAGTGTGAGGACGGGAGGAGGGCTAACTCGTGCTGTTTCTTGTTAGAGATGAATTGTCTCTAACAACCCAGTCCTGCAATGTTCTCCTGTCATCTGGCATAACGCTTGATGTCATTAGTTCACCTTATTCCTCAAGTCCTCCTTGTTGTACAAATGATGTTCTGCAACTTAAATATTCAGTGGATCAACAAAACTCAAAAGATCGGTAAATAAAGAGTTTAATCCCCAAGCAATATCCTTTAATGTTCTCATCCCAGCCAGTGTCATCAACTGAATGCTCTCTCAGTAAACTTAGACGATTTCTCCTGTCTCTGTGATGTTGGGGTGCCAGATTCTGGGTAAGCATTTCACTTTGGGGGGCACCATGTTGTATGCATTTGGAACTTCAGTTTCAAACTGAAATTTTCCACCCTGGTGGTCACCCTTGTCTGGGGTTACAGTTAGCTGGAAGCAATTTGTAGCTTGTTCAGATCAGAAAAAAACACACTTTACATGTACAAGGCAAATTAGCTTCAAGTTCTGCAACTTTAACAAGCAACTTGTTTCTTACAGAAACCCTCCGAGTGGAGTCAGATGGGGTGGCTGACGCCTGGGACCCTGTAGCCCAGGCTGGTCCTGAACTCACTGATGTAGCCCAGGCTGGCCTTGGGCTCAGGACAATCCACCTGCATCAGCCTCCCACATGCTGGGATTACAGGTGTGCACCACCACACCCAGTTTCATGTGGTGCTGAGGAATTGAACTCAGGGCCTTGGGCTTGCAAGGCTAGCACTTTAACCTCTGTGCCATCCCTCCAGTCCCATTTCTATTTCTACAATAGGCAATTTCATCCTCTACTTCTTATCCATCTGTACTCAAAAAGATTTTTTGTGCCTCTTTCTTAGACAATCACAGCACCATGGTGGCTATCTAGGGTCAAGAGTCCCCTCCTCTCACCCAACTTCTACAGTGTCTGCAGGTTTCAAGCCCAGACCCACGTGACAACAGGTTATTTTTCAGCTTTGACTCTGAGACATACAGTAGAAGTTTAGCCATGTAAGAGTCTCTGAAAATGCCAGCCCTTTATTACGCTCCTATTCTACATATCCTGACTGCTGTCTTCTCAACCTGGCAAATTTCTTCTCATCTTTTAACACAACTCACATGTCACTTTTTTTTTTTGCCTTTGTCGGCATTACTTTACCCTTTTCTCCACTTCTAATATTACTTCACACACAAACCTTTTATGACACCATGTCATGCTCTCCAGCTTAACAATGCTCATCTAGGACCTACCTATAGCTCACTTTAAAAAAAAAAAAAATGGCATCTCATTATTTTTTCAGAGTCTGGTCACTAACCACACACTCAGTAATCCTCCTGCTTCAGTCTCCTCATAGCGGGGACTATAGAGGCATATGCCAACACCCCAAGTTCACTTTTTTTTGGGGGAGGGGAACAGTGTCTTTCTAGGTGGTCTGAGCTAGCTTTGAAGTCACTACGTTGCCCATGTTGGCCTTGAATCTGCATGATCCTCCTGCCTCAGAGTTCTGAGTGGCAGGATTATAGTTATAAGCACCACATTTGGCTTTTTTGATTTTCAGATGCTCAAATTTTTATTAAAAATTGCCTTTATCACAAATTTAAAAGTATCAGATGTACCTTTCCCCTTCCCAAGGAACTTAAAAACATGTATAGCAGCCCAGCTCAGTTTTTAAAATTTTTTTTTTACTTCTTTACTTCTAGTTTTTTGAAAAAGGAGAAAGTACTATATGAGAAGTCAGAAAACAATTTTATACATCAAGCAAATGTTTTAATGTATCACTAAAATATGTGTTTACATTCAGTTCTAAGATTGGATGAAATTGATGGACAGAATGTAGAAAAATGCTTTATCTTTTGCAATCATTTGATTGGATTTGGGATATAATCACCTAAATTCGTTAAGAAAAATATTATATATATATATTTTTTTTTTCGAGACAGGGTCTTACTCTGTAGTCCAGGTTAGTTCTGAATTCACTATGTAGCCCAGGCTGGTCTCAAACTCAAGGTAATCCTCCTGCCGAGTGCTAGGATTACAGGCATGCACGACTATGTGTGGCTTAAGATAAAATTATTCTTTTACTAAAAATGTTTATTGGTATATATTTGCAATACATGTTGGTTACAGACAACTCGGGGCATTGGTGTATATGCACAAATCATATTTTACCTTACTTCTTATTCCGACCTCATTCTTCCCTTCCCTGTTCCTAAATCCCCTTCCTCTCCACAAAATTTACCTCCAATGTTTTATAGTCTCTCTTTTATAAGATATTTTTTTTGAGACAGGGTCTCACTCTGCAGATCAGCTGGTCCTGAACTCACTATGTAGCTCAGGATGGCCTCTCAGCAATTCTCCTGTCGCGGCCTCCCATGTACTGGGACTATAGGCATACACCCCACTACGCCTGGTTTATGTGGTACTGGGGAATCGAACTCAGGCCCTTGCCCTAACTAGGTAAACACTTTAACTGCTGTGCTACTCCTCCAGCCCCAGAACTTATCTATTAGTTACAACTCCTCATATTATAAATGGTAGAAAAATTCAACCAGAGCAGACTTAGCAAAAATAAAATCAAACAAAAATTTATTGGCTCTCATACCAGGTAGACAGTATCTTGCTTCCTCTGATGAGGTTTGATCCAGGATTCAAATATATCTGCATCCTTGGTGATGATGCCATTCTCTGGCAGGCTCTCCATTCATGTCAGTCACTACCCTGCCTAGAGACAGTCCTGGAGCAGCCTACTTCCATCTAGTACAAAAACGACTCAATTTCTCTGGTAACTGAAACAAAGATCTCCTCACTTTCATTCGCCAAGAATATCCTGAGTTGGGTCATATAATCACATTCCATTGTGAAACCAATTCAAGAGGGTGCACGAGGGTGGGAGGAGTTGAGGGGACATTAGATGTAGTTTTTTGACTTGCATTGATATTTAAGAATTACATATGTAATGAGCTGGGCTTGGTGGTGCACACCTGTAATCCCAGTACTCAGAAGGCTGAGGCAGGAGGATTGCCATGCCTTTGAGGCCAGCTTGGGCTCCATAGTGAATTCAGGACCAGCCTGGATACAAAGTGATTCCCTGTCTCAAAAATAAAATAAAATAAAATAAAATAAAGGAAAGGGAATGGGAGACTTTGTTTCTTTCTTTTTTTCCTACTGGGGATTGAACCATAACCTTTGCACTGAGCTATATCACCTTTCTTTTATTTTTATTATTTATTTGAGACAGGATCTTGCTACACTGCCTGTGCTGGGGTCTGCCTTGTGATTTCTTGCCTCAGCCCCCAAGATGGGTGTGGTTACAGGCCTGTACCACCATGCCTTGCCTGCAAAGGCAGAAGTATGTGATCATTCATTATGTTAAAATATGCTTTCCATAGGAGAAATGCCATAATCAACTACAGTATTTATGGAGCTCCTAATTTTAGAAACAGCTTAAAGAACATTAGACCAATTTTAAATGCTTCTCATTTCTACAAAGAAATTTATTACAAAAGAAAAAAAGATAAGCAAATCAAAATTTTAAAGACCTGCCTTCTCAGGGTGACACCCCCATCAACACCTTCTGAGGAGCCTCCAGTTACCTGTGGGTCTTAAACAAATTTCTAAATTTCTCTGGGCTTGCTCTAAAGTAAGAATGCTGAGTTACCTCATTTTTAAGGTTCTCCAAGGTCAAAAATTCTACTAGCAAAACATCCATTAATTTAAAATTTAATGTTTACTATAGGACATACACTATTTTAAAATAAAAATTGTAGAATAAAATAATAGTGCTGTCTCTCTGTCTTTGTGCTGGAGGACACTCAGGGCCTTATGTGTAAGCATATGTTCTATCGTTGAGCTATACTCATACTGCACCTCTTAATATATAACATGCATTAATAAATAACATAAAGTACATGCTTCTTCATGTATTATCTGCATCTTGGTGAGAGTCAATATCATCTCTCTGATATAATTCCAGCCACTGTTCTACTCTTCTCATTTGAAGCCCATGTCTTCCTTTTTTTTTTTCTTTTTTGAGAGAGGATCTTGCTCTATAGTCCAGGCTGGTCCTGAACTCACTCTGTAGTCTAGGCTAGCCTCGAATTCATGGCAATCATCCCGCCTCAGCCTCCAGAGTGCTGGGATTATAGGCATGCACCACCACGTCCAGTTTATGTGGTGATGGGGAATCAAACATAGGGCTTTGCACTTGCTACACAAGCTCTCTAACCACTGAGCCATGGCCCTGGCACCCATATTTTCTTATTGTCTTACCTTTTCTTTCTCCCAGTCATTGCTTTGTATTGACTCTGAAGGAATACCTGTACACGTGTTGCATACTTTGGCAATCTGGCATTTTTCAACTCAATACGTATCATCCTTGGCTTGAAAAATTTCTCTTTATGTGAATTAGCAAAGTAAGATTTCATCCTTGGGGCTGGAGAAATGGCAGTTAAAGCACTTGCCTTGAAAGTACAAGGCTCTGAGTTCAATTCCCCAGCACCACATAAGCTGGGCAGGGTGGTGCATGCCTATAATCCCAGCACTCTGGAGTCTGAGACAGACAGATTGCTAGGCTGGGCTTTGTAGTGGGTTCAGGACAAGACTGGACTTCAGAGTGAGACCCTGTCTCAAAAAAAAAAAAAGATTTTATCCTTAAAGTTTTCTGGCTTATACCATTCCAAAAGATTTCCTCTCCTTTTCAAACATACAGTTTCCTATGATACTAACACTCTGAACTTTTTTTTCACCTAAAACTCCCCCTTTCTAGCAATCTGGAATTCTCTATACTATTCTTTGACTCCAACATTCTTTCCTCCTAGCTTATATTGAAAAGCTTTCCCATTGCTGGATAAAATTTTTGGCACAGCAAATTAAAAAAGAAAATTATTTTGGCTCACAGTTTCAGAGGGTTCTGTCCATAACTGGCTAGCTCCAAGGCAGAAATACCATGGCAGAGATACATAGTAGAAAAAGGTGCTAGCTTCACAGTAGCTGGGAAGCACAGCAGGGGAATAGCACTAGAGAGGAACCAGGCACCAGATACTGTTCCCAAGGTTATGCCTGCATTACCCACGCAGATATACCCTCATATCCTAGGAAGCTCTCAAGGCAACGAATTTAACAATCCAGCTGTCACATAGCTCTTCATCTCTCTACTCTTAATGCTCAATATTACTGAACATTACTTTTTTCAGTGCTGGGGATTGAACCCTTGGTCCTGTGCAAGCACTCTACCACTGAGCTACACTCCCAGACCCTAAGTATTACAGTTAAACTCCATTTTCCTCTACATCATCAGTACTCTCTGACTTTATTTCCATCCCTATTATCAACCCCTAGATGGTCCATGAAACTCTATCCTCATTTCCTTTCTGAGAAAAGTAGCCAGTGGAGGCAATACTTTGTGCCGTATAGTGCTGTTACTCTGGGCACAATAGGTTAAATCAGAAATCTATGTACTGTATTAGCAAAAGGCAATATACCACTTAAAATGTCTATTTGTTACAATTGGCAAACATTTATAGGATATACATAAGAAAGGCCATCAGTCTTTAATATGGTCCATATTGAAAAGAAAAATCAAGGCAATCAGAGTGTGGTAGTGAGTGTATGCAGAGGAGAGAGAAACCTGAGGTAGTAAAAAGCTGAGTCATGAAAGTAGACTCAAAAAAGGAACAACAGCTAATCACTTGTGATTAGAGTTGACATTAGGATGGCATGGTGGCATACACCTGTAATCCCAACACTCGGGAGGCTGAGACAGAATTGACTGAGTCCAAGGCCAGCCTGGGCTCTGCAGCGAGTTCAGGACCAGCCTGAGCTACACAGAGAGACCCCATCTTAAAAATAAATAAATAAAGGAGCTGGAGGAATGGCTCAGCAGTTAAAGCGCTTGCCTAGCAAGTGCTAAGTATCCTAGTTCAATTCCTCAGCACCACATAAGCTGAGTGTGGTGGTGCACACCTGTAATCCCAGAACTCAGGAGGCTGAGGCAGTAGGATTGCTATGAGCTCAAGGTCAGCCTGGTCTTCATAAAGAGCTCATGACCAGCCTGGGAGACAGAGTAAGACCCTATCTCAAAAAAATTTTTTTTATTGTATTGTATTTTTCACCATTTTATTGATATGTACAAGTGCAGAATTTAAGGTTTACAATGGAGTTGAGCATTTTGTGCACATACTTTCCTTGTCAAAGTGACAAGAGCTTTCCTGCTCTCCTTTTGTCCCTCCCCCTACCCTCTCTGCCCTCCCTTCACCCCCCAGCCCGTCCCCCTCTTTCCCTTTGTCTTTCATTTAAAGTTCCATGAGATGGTTGTGGTCTGGGTCTCTCATATCAGAGAGACCATCGATGTTTCACCTTCTGCTTCTGACTCACTTCACTAAGCATGATATACTCAAGTTTCTTCCATTTGCCTGTGAAAACCTCCATGCTGTTGGACTTTACAGATGTGTAGTATTCCATTGTGTATAAGTACCACAGTTTGTGTATCCACTGGTCTGTTGATGGGTATTTTGGTGACTTCCATGTTCTAGCTATTGTTAGTTGTGCTGCTATGAACATGGGTATACATATATCTCTGTTGTATGTTGTTTTGGCCTCTTTTGGATATATTCCCAGGAGGGGTGTCGCCGGATCAAAGGGGATATTTATTTCTAGTCTTTTGAGAGCTCTCCATACTGCTTTCCAGAGTGGTCGAACGAATTTACACTC